>JAMPIV010001873.1:0-600000 GCA_024509875.1 Oreohelix idahoensis
GCTAGACGCATTTTTCGGAAGTTAAATTATTTGCGGCCATTTTTGCTTCATTTTGCAGTATAGGGCTGGGACTAATTCCCGTTTCTTTGTCTAAATGGGAGATGGGGGTCAGTGACCTTTTACCACGTGTTAGCAGTAACTGATTGCATCAGAATTGTTTTCGATGATTGATTGGCCGAGAGCTAACGGAGTTTTGAAACCATTGGGTTAGAATTAAAGCCACGCATATGACGTCAAGAGGTCAGCGTGCTGTTAGGCGATTATAAAAGGCCTATATTTCATAGCCTCTTTCTCTTTTAATGTAAATTGCCAAGCCGGGGGCCAGAGTCAAGTCGATTGCCTTTCAGTGGGAAATTCGAGATTTGGTAAGCATAAATTTTTGTGTGGGACTTTATTTTATTTTTCTAGTTCTAGGCCGATCAGTTAAGGTTCGTTGGGCAGTTTAAGTTTAATATTAATTCTTATCGCCAGAGCCATCAAATACTATCTTAGTGATAGACTTGAGAAACTTAAGAGGTCCATTTACTTCCTTATTGCAGGAATAACGGTATTTAAGATGGTTTGAAAGTTGAGTTGCCGCGGGCGTGCTTTGTATTATTGCAAAGCAGGTCTGTAGAGAAACCCGCATCGGCGAATTTTATTAATTTACAGAATGACGGGAGCGTGTGTATTTGTGATTTTATTGTGAGTTTAATGCTGCTCGTTAATTATATAGTTACCCATCTATCTGTAAGCACGGGAGTGATAGAGGTATTAATTGGAGCACGTGGGTGCGTTCATTACTGTATATTTATTTGATACGACGTTTAGAGGGGAGAGAGAGAGTGAAGCACGTGGGTGCTGTCATTAATGTATACTTATGCAGGAACACGTGGTTGGAAAAGAATTGGAAGCAAGTGGGTGCGTTCATTACTGTATATTTATTTGATACGATGTTCAGAGGGACGAGGGGGAGAGAAGCACGTGGTCATAAAATTATAAACACGTGGTTGAACTACGGGGTTTTCAATTTGATAATCTGGGGTTATGTATAACTTTTGACGGCATGTAGATGCTAGTGTAAACAGGGTTATATGTTATTGATTGTGCATTGTTATTCTGTGTATTCAGAAGATGGAGATGAAATTTATTTCTGTTAAGGGAATAATACTTTATTTCAATTTTGAGGTGATTAATCATACTGACGGGAATTTTAGGAATTCCTAGAGAGGGCTAGTTTTATTTTGTATTAATCATTACAGCATTAGTGTCAGCGTAAGAAGTAGGCCACAGTACGACTGCCCAGACCAGGCCGTGAAAATATTGTTGTTGCTCGGAGTTAGTCAGGCAGAACAGGCGATCTGGGTTAGCCAATGTTTACCTTGTGGGCTCAGGTAGAGAAGGGAACAGGAGAGGCGCGGACGGTGTTGGCATGATTTTTGTATGGAGGTGCATAACGTGTTGAAGAGTCAGGGAGGTAGTGTTATTTAGTCATCAATTCCAGAGTTCGTGGAGAGAGAAAGGGTGAACATTCTCTCTACAGAAGTCAGCACAGAAAGCCAGAAAAGAGACATAGTTTTTGTTGAAGATCATAGCAGAAGACAGCTGCTGAAGTTTAGAGGTGCAGTTAGTTGTGTTCGGGAGATTTCATGGTAGGCGGTGTAGAACCGAAGTCTGTGCAGAGATTGTGTAGACACTTCGTAGTCGTTCCAGCTAGCAGTGGACTTAGAGTTAGAGTTAGAATTTAGACCAGCTAGTTTGGAGTGTAGGCTCGACATAAGTGCAGTGGGGTTTATTTCATTTTAAATCTTACCTTCTTTCTCCATACAGGTGAAACTTGTGGGGTTGTTTTGATGATACATCATTTGTCATTTTTTTTCTTCCTGAATTTGTTGTTTCAGGAGTGCTTACACTGCAATTTTTATGTATTTGACATGTATATGAGTTTTGTTTATAGGTGTAAATAAAACTTGAACCTTTATAGTCTGGACCAGTCATTTCATTTACGTACAGTAGCTATCTGTTGTCTGTATCGTGGTGTATGTGAATCTTGATTGAACCTTATCCCCGTAGGGTAGTTAGAGGTGGTTCGAGACCATAGCAATTTAGACGTCCGAAGTGGCGAGGAAAGAATCCACCTCGGTTCTCAACCTCGGAGCCAATGGTCTCAACTTTCACATTTGCACTGTAAATTTCCATCTGAATCTATCCTTTCAGTCTTTCTTCTCACTAGTGTCTTGTCACTATATGTAGGCAGCCTCTAGTGCTAAAACCATTTCGTGACAACAAAGATAGAATAGGAACACTGCTCCCTCAGGCATATCTTAAGAGGTGAGTAATACAAAGCTGTGCTAGAAGCTAGCAACCTAATCATGTCACAGGCATATTGTTAAGGTCAAAAGGGAAGTGATCCGTACTTCGCTGATTGTACAGTGTGAATTCAGGGTTGTGGCACTTGTTGGCTTGTTTGATAGTGAGTTGTTTAAACATTTATATGTTAGAAAACAGAGAGTACAGAAAGCGTGTGAGCGCTAGTCATTTAGTTATTCTGTACTGGTTTCGTGCTGTAGTGAATAGCTCACAGCTAGTCCGTGAACAGCCGAGTCCGGTGACTGTTTTAGCGGGAGATGTGTGATCCCATGGCAGTCTGAAAGGAGTCTAAGTTTGGGCGTTGACTGGATAGTCAGCCCTGTGTCTTGTGTGTGTTCCCAGGGTAGTGTTCGGGAAAGATGTTGATTATTTTCGAGGTGTACCTGTGGATTTTGGTACAGGCATCATTGCCTATTATTTGCCTATTTATTTGTGATTATCTGCAGATAAGAGAACTTTATTTAATGAGATGTTCCCAAGGTCTTGGAGAGTAGGCGAGATTATTGCAAACTGCCGGGTGTGCAGTCTTATGAGAAATCGCTAAGATGTAATGTATTTGGAGGCCTTATAACCATCAGTACTGCGACTGAAAGCAGTCTTCCTGATGGATTAACTAGCGCTAAGATGTAACGTATTTGGAGGCCTTATAACTATCAGTACTGCGATTGAAAGTAGTCTTCTTGATGGATTAACTAGCGCTAAGATGTAATGTATTTGGAGGTCTTATAACTATCAGTACTGCGATTGTCAGCAGTCGTTCTGGTGGATTTACTGATGTAACATTAGAACTGTGATGTAAACAGGGTTTACATCATACTGGAGAGTTATGACATTCTGCGCAATTGATTCTTATTGGATTTGTGTATGCTGTTGTACCTGTGTAGTGTATCGTACCGTATTGATGTTGCTGTGCGAATAAATTATGTGCTGTCAATTGGAAATGAACACTAGTCTGATTCGTTGATCTATGCTTGACAGTACAGGGTGAGTGACTGTACCCTCCATACCACTCACTACAGACTTTATACACAGTAACAGTACAGTGCTAACCCATTTATCGTATGCTCTGTGTGGGCGCATGTACTACAACAGTCTAATCACTTCAACAGAGATATACTCTACCAAATATACATTAACAGTACCAATTACCCTGGGATATCTTTATCAGCATTGTTAACAGATAGACTTTATCAGTGGTGACCCTTATAAAACTTGTAACACATATCTTAAGAGGTGAGTAACACAAAGCTGTGCTAGAAGCTAGCAACCTGATCATGTCACAGGCATATCTTAAGAGGTGAGTAACACAAAGCTGTGCTAGAAGCTAGCAACCTGATCATGTCAAAGGCATATCTTAGGAGGTGAGTAACACAAAGCTGTGCTAGAAGCTAGCAACCTGATGTCACAGGCATATCTTAAGAGGTGAGTAACACAAAGATGTGCTAGAAGCTAGCAACCTGATCATATCACAGGCATATCTTAAGAGGTGAGTAATACAAAGCTGTGCTAGAAGCTAGCAACCTCATCATGTCAAACAAACTGCTGCAGAAACCACACTGGCAAAAGTACATAGAAGCTTTTGTGCGTGCTTCCTGCAAGGGAGCAAGCTAGTCGTGGCTCCAAGCTCTATGGGGAATGGAAAAAAAAACATGATGCTGATGATTCTAGATTTTGCCTTTATCAACAGAAGATTAGCAGTATCTGTCTGTCATCATGCAACATCATAAGCCTCACCTGCGAGTATTCTTCCAAACTCTGGCTGGCAGTTACCATGGTCATAGTTTCTGTAACATTTTACTCTATAAAGAAAGAGCCGTAAGAGATCTTTTACTTGTGATAAATGAACCATCAATGCATGTCATAATATACAATTTTCTTATTCAAAGGCTGCATTAGCTTCCGGAAGAATAACAGAAAATATAAGTCAAAACATACATGCAATGTACTGAGACTGGACCCTTGCTGTTCTGTCGAAGCCAGTCATTAACCATGTGATAGAGTCGCAGTAGTGGGCTCACAGAGTTGGGGGTGGTCTGGTAGTCAGGCCAAGATTTAAACATGAACTGTTTTATAGCTCTCTCCTCACCCTGTAGGAATAAAATACAGAGTAACATGAGCACTTTTTGGAATGTGTATATATAACATAAAATACTGCTTGTACTGTCCACATAGAATTAGCAATTTACACTGACTGTATGAGGCTGTCACTGATCTAAACAGATTGCAGATCAGCTTTTATTTTCAAAATGTAATATTACCAAAAATAAGTATAATAACAGAAATAAACGGTAGGTATAGTATGGGGAAAGCTGGATAGAGGAAAAAGTAGTAAGAGCATGGTTTGTGTCCTTTAAGAAGGAAGGAAGCTGCTCTACAATAGGCTTCCCACGCTCTGGATTTATATATTCAGAATACCCTCCACGACATTCAGCAACTCCAACCTCAACACCTGCGTTATTCCAACCTTTCTTCTGATGAGTCTCATGCCCTCTCGAAGCTCCACGGCAGAGATGACATTGTTATCAAACCGGCGGACAAAGGAGGTGCCATTGTGGTATGGCGCAAGGACCTGTACCTCCAAGAAAGTAATAAGCAGCTCACCAACAGCTCCTTTTACCAGTGCCGTGACAATGATGCGACAGTCCTCAACAATCGACTGGTCCATGACACCATCAAAAGTCTTATCGCTAACAAGTCCTTACCTTCTAGCGCTTCTCATCTCCGTATTGATAATAGTTGTCTGGGCAAGCCTGTGTTTTATATGCTTCCCAAAATTCATAAACCCTCCAACCCTGGGAGACCCATTGTCTCTGCGTGTGCATGCCCTACCGAACATATATCAGACTTCCTCGTCGGCATATTCCAGTCTATTGTAGAGCAGCTTCCTTCCTTCTTAAAGGACACGAACCATGCTCTTACTACTTTTTCCTCTATCCAGCTTTCCCCAGACTGTACCTACCGTTGATTTCTGTTAGATGTTTGCTCGCTTTACACTTCCATTCCTCACTCTGATGGTCTCCGAGCTCTCCGGTTTTTCCTGGACCATCGCGCGCACCCCTCTATCGCTACAGAGACTCTCTTGTGCCTTGCAGAACTTGTCCTTCAACTCAATTCCTTTGAGTTCAATGGACAGTTCTTTGACCAAGTCAGTGGAGTTGCCATGGGCACCAAGATGGGTCCCAGTTATGCCTGCCTCTTCATGGGCTACCTGGAGTATCAGGTGTGGCAGCAGTATCCTGGACCTTTTCCATTGATGTATCTTAGATACACAGATGATGGCATAGGTCTCACTGATATGCCAGAGGCTGACCTATCTAGGTTCATTAACAACTTCCACCCTGCGATCCAATTCACCTCTCACATCTCCACTGTCTCTGTTAATTTCCTTGACATTGTTGTCACCATCACTCCCCCCCACCTTACCACTTCGGTGTACTACAAACCCACCGATGCACAGTTACCTCCTTTATACTTCCTCTCATCCTCCGGCTTGTCATGACTCCTTGCCTTTCTCACAACTTCTCCGCCTCCATCGGTTATGCCAAGATGATGACAACTTTCTATGCCGAGCTCAAGAAATGTTGGACTTCTTCCATAGCAGATAGTATCCAGAGGATGTTCTTACCTCTGCCTTAGAGCGTGCTCTCCCTATCTCACGTCTAGAGGCCCTCAAACCCCGCCACAAAACCTCCTCTGATAGAGTCAAGTTAATAATGACCTATCACCCTCACAGCACTGCTGTCAAAAGGATCCTGTATCATCACCTACCTCTCCTCCAAGCTGACCCAGCGGCGCGGGATGTGTTTAGTGAGCCACCCTTGCTGGCATATAGACAGGATAAAAATTTGAGGGACCTCCTAGTCCACAGCCGTTTCAAAACCGTCAACGATGGCCACTTTGGGACCAAGCCATGTAACCGAACACGATGTAAGACATGTCAGCATGTAATCGAAACACGTTCAGTCTCGTTCCCTAACGACAAGTTCACCATCACCCATGGCTTCACATGTGAGTCATGCAATGTCATTTATGCTATTATATGCAAACATTGCAACATTACTTACATCGGCCAAACGGGCACACGACTAGCGACCGATTCTTATTTTTTGTTTTTAATGTACTATCGACTTCCGCTTTCCGGTTTAGTGGCAGCCATTTTTGCTTCACCATGTGACTGGACATAAGGGAGTTTTTTCTCTCTTATTTTTATAGTTTCATGTTCTCTACTTAATTCTCATTTTCTTTCCCTCCTGTCTCTTGTTTGTCTGTCCCTGACGAAGGCCTTGTGGCCGCAACATAGGTTTTTCTTGTCCTTTCTCCTTGTAAGACGTATTACTATTTGTGTGTGTGTGTTTTTTTCCTTCCATTCAACTATTACCAAAAATAACAAGTTAGGTGAAAAAGACTTTCAATAGTTCATCATAATATCTGGACTCCGATTTAAAAGGACAATATTTTGCCCACAGCACTAAATATTTTGCCCACAGTACTAAACATTTTGCCCACAGCGCTAAATATTTTGCCCAAAGTACTAAACGTTTCGCCTACAGCACTAAATATTTTAATATATGAGGACTTGGCATGTGTTTGTTGAAGGCCTATGCTCCTTGGGGAGCTAACGGGTAAAGTGTATTAACTAAATATTTTGCCCACAGCACTAAACATTTGGCCCCCATCACTAAAAATTTTGCCCCCAGCACTAAACATTTTGCCCACAAAATGTGAAATAACCTTTTAAAGTAGTCTTCTTTGATCCTAAGCCGCCGACTGTCAAAGCAGTCAGTGGCCATCACTCCTGGTGGCATCTTGTAGGGCAGCAACAAACTGCTTCCACTTTGTTCGGTCGGCGGCCATCCTTCGTAAAGTGCCCCAGCTCTGGTTCATTCTTTGTATCTCGGCATCCACAGTTCTCCGCCAAAGTTGTTTTTTGGTCGGCCTCTCTTTCACCTTCCTTCAGGGGTTCAAAGTATAGCTATTCTTGTGATGGCATCGGGGTCTCTTCTGAGGATGTGGCGGACCCAACTCCAGCGCCTGCCAGCTATGATGGTGTGAATGTCCTCTTGGTTATTCCGGGTAAGCAGTTCTTAGCTGGTGATGGTATTCGGCCAAAAGATTCAGAGAATTTTCTTTAGTCAGACTGTGTGGAAGGAGGACAATTTAGACATTTCCTTCTCTGTTACTCTCCAGCATACCACATTTACAGTAGTAGAACTCCTTAAACCACTTTCGTGTCAAAGTACATCCATTTTTACATAATGTAGGAAAATTTCAGTTGCTTCTTATCATAAAAAAAGTTATTATCACAATTGGAACTTGCTGGCACATTTAGAAAAACCACACAAGAAATGAAAATAAACTTTAAACACTGTCGATTTTCCCGTCATTGTTAAAGTGAAACTATTTTGCCTCATGGTGTTTGGCAAAGCAGTCATTTGTGTGCAGGTGTGGATGATTTGTTGTGTTGTATTACTGTATGAATGAGTGAATAGTTTAAAATGGAGTCTACGAAAGCCACATATTCATTTATTCACACACATACCATACTTATACGTATAACTCCATATAAGCGCATAGTTTTATGCAATAGTTAAAAAAACTGTTGTCGGAGTCAGATTTCTAAAATTTCATGAGTCTGAAAAATTGTTGGCCGACTCCACAAACCTGCTTGCAAGTTTATTTTTAACATTAAGTACTGTCATAAAAGTGTCAGATGGCACCACTCTCCTGGCTGTCACCTGGGGCGCCCCCCACTGGCCACATGACAAAAAAAAAAAACAACAATCATATTTCTTGCAAGAAAATAATAGTTATTAATCCTACAAGAAAATCTTATAGTAACAAAATACCATGAAAAACTCACCTTGTCCAGGTGACTGAGTTTAAAGACACGTACTGTAACATCTATGTCAGCCTCCGAGGACGACAACAGCTCTACACTGAGAGGCCCATGCTCCTCGGTGTAGCCATACTCTTCTGGCCAGTACAAGGCACATGACTAAAAGGAACGGTAGACAATACTGACGTCAACATACAACAAAGTACACAGCTAAAGGTCAAAGGTAAAGGTAGTCCCACAGCAGATACTGCCAGAGGGGAGTAAACTGTTAGAGACTTCATTATATTAGCTCCAGCTAATGAGGTGTTTCTTTCCTTGCTGCCTTTGCCTTCCCTGCCTCAAGACCAGAGTTTTGTACCCATTTGGGGCTGGGCAGACTGCATCCTGAAGCTACCAGGTTTTGAACCTAAATCCTGATAATTTTACCATGAGAGGCAAGCGTTCTAACCACTCTGTCAGTAGGATTAGAACAGAATATAAATAATGCTGGTAAACATGTCCCCATGATTAACACCTTTGATTCCTCTAAAACATTTAAGAAAGGCTGCATTTTTTCCTCTTCAAGTACCATGCTGGGTAGCATAGGTGATCATGTCCCTCCACAACTTCCTGTTACTAGTACTGTTTATCAATTATGGTGTTGACTTCTTTCCGTGCCATGATGTCAAACTGTCCAGCATCTTCTCTCTTTGTTATCAGCTATCTCTCTTTTTTTTTCCTTCAAACTTTCCTGTTGTCATAATATATTTCTGCTTCTACTAACATGTCCAAACAAAGTGGACTACTTCCTTCTAGGGGAGGTAAAGGACCCCGATACATGCCTATTGAGGCATGTTGGGAATATGGTGTTAGGCCCATATTTTCTTGACCATCGGCACACTAGGGGTGATGTGGTCAGCAACACGCCGGCTGCCTTAACCTTACCAGTGTTGCTCTGGTACCAAATTCATGAGGCTGGGTTGACCCCAGAGCCATTTGCGGTCTAAAAAATACCACTTCAACTGGGGATCGAACCAGGAACCACCGAGCTAGGAAGCCAGTGCATGCTTCCTTCTAACATTAGTATTAAGCTTCCTTTGTGAGATGGCATCTTTCAGAACATCCTCATTACTCTGTTTTTACTTCTCCATGGTACTATTAAACATTCTTCTGTCCCGTATTTTACATATGAAAGATACAAGACTTTGACAAATAGTGGTTGCACAAAACAGGATTGAAATGGTACGACACGATCACTACTGCGGACCTGAAGGAAAGAACCAGACAAACGCCAGTTGAACAGAAGGTGGGGAGAAAACACTAGTTTTATAGGACACTCGTATAAGGCGACCAGTTAAGAACATCACATGGCAGTCCCTATTCTGGAATTCCCAGGGTAAGAACAGTTGAGGGAGGAAAAAAAAACAAATGTAGAAGAGAACTGGAGACAGACATGAAAGGCATAAAGAAGACATGGGAAAAACCTTGTGCAGACGGCACAGCATAGGAGAGCTTGGCATGTGTTCTGCTGATAACCCGTGCTCTAAGGGGAGCTGAAAGGCACGTCACTGAACATCTACTCTGGACAAATTATTTACTTTTTCAGGCAATACAAGATCAGCCACGTTATGTATGTGATAATATAATGCCACAACTGCATGTCAAGAAGAAAACAATTGCATGACAGGAAGAAAACACAACTGTACATCAGGAAGAAATATAACTACATGTCAAGAAGAAAACACAACAGCATGTCAAGAAGAAAACAACTACATGTCAGAAAGAAATACAACTGCATGTCAGGAAGAAATATAACTACATTGTCAAGAAGAAAACCACTACATGTTAGGAAGAAATACAACTACATATTAAGAAGAAAATGTAACTGTATATCAGGATGAAAACACAACTGCATGACAGGAAGAAAACACAACTGCATGTCAGGAGGAAATACAACTACATGTCAGGAAGAACAGTTCTAAAACAAAATCCATGGTGATATCACGAGAAGAAAGAAGACATCAGATTAAGCTGGGAGAACAGGTCCTGGAGCAGGTCGACCACTTTAAATATCTCGGAGCTATTATAGACCGAAAGGGAGGCATCAAAGAAGAGTTGGCCACTCGAAAAGCAGCGGCTGGGAGACTTTTTCAGGCCATAAATCGTGGATTCCTCAGCAAGAAAGAGGTCGGTAAGAAAACGAAGATGGCTGTATACCGCTCCACCTATGTCCCAGTCTTGACATATGGATGCGAGTCATGGGCAATGACTACAACCCACAAAAGCCAGATCCAAACCTCAGAAATGAGGTATCTGAGGAAGGTGGTTGAAGTAACAAGAAGAGACATGGTCCGCAACCAGACGATACGTCAAGGCCTAAAATCCCACCCTCTGCAGACCCAAGTAGAACAGTCCCAACTAAGATGGTTTGGCCATGTCTGCAGAATGGGAGAAGATCGGCTACCACGACAAGCATGGGAAACAAAGAGCCAGGGATCCAGACCCCCAGGATGACCCAGAGTTCGCTGGGAGGACAACATTAGACAATCTTTGAGGGACCGAGGACTAGAATGGAACCAGGCCAGGAGGAAGACAGCCGATAGGATAGTCTGGCGCTCTCTCTTCCAAACCTCTACACCTCACGGTAGAAGGGGAACGACTAAGTAAGTAAGTCAGGAAGAAAATACAACTACATGTCAGGAAGAAAACACAACTGTATGTCAGGAAGAAAACACAACTGCATGTCAGTAAGAAAACACAACATGTCAAGAAAATAAAACTACATGTCATGAAGAAAACAACAGCATGTCAGGGAAAAAACACAATTGCATGTCACAAAGAAAACAAAGGAATGGAAGACAAAATAAACCCTTTCTAACATCACACCCGCACATCAAATATTTTTTTAATGTGTCTTTAGAACAAAGCTGTCTTGCGAAAAGAACAATTTTCACTTCTTTGCTCGGGTTCTACGTAAAACTCTGATAATTACTGATACTGGTCTGCCAGTAAGTTAAGTTTACATTTTTTGTAGACTGGTAAAGGAAAGAAAAGTTTAATTTCTCTTATATCTTGCTGATGTAGAGTTAAACATTAACAGATGTAACTAATGAAACAGACTGAACTCTACTATAAATCTATCACAGCCTTAAAATCACACTATCAAATGTATTTCATTAAATCTATTTAATGTTTCCATCTTCAATTCAAATTTCCAGCCAAACTTGACTCATGCCTAATTTAAGACAAGTTGACGTCAAAAGGAATGAATAATTTCTTGTGCATACTTTTGTACCAATGTCATCAACCACTAATGATTGGAGATACAGTACCTTGTCATTTCTGTCAAACTCATTCAGCATGACAATTGAGTCAGATGTTGTGTCATATAACATTCTCCAGAAGTCTGCCACGGTGGTGGGCAGGGGCATCTGTGTGACAAGGAACTGGTCCTTCTGAGTGTAGCCCTAAATTTGAAGTTAAAGGTAAGTCAGACAAGTACCACAAATCTCAGTATAGTTGCACATATCACATAATTTAAGAGTACCACATAACAGGGTTAAATGTATTATGGAACAAGATGTACTGCAGAAGAAGGTTTAATGCACCAAAGAAAAGTCAGATGTACGACAGAGGCAACCTTCCCTTCTTCCCCTTTTTCTCTCAACTATACCACAAACAATGACAAGTACAAAGCAGACAATGTTTCCTGTGATAGTCAGGGTCAGCAAACCAGAGCTGACCAAGACCCTACTCCACCTCCAAGTGGTGGTCCTGGAAACAGGCTGCATCACTGCAGTCTGGCTGAGAGAGTAGGGATCGAAGTGGGAAGGCAAACCCGGTCCTAAAAAATGCCGTGCCAAAGTCGGATGTGTCGGGCCCGAAAGATGCAGATATCGCAGCTTTGCTGTAAACAGACAACGCAACCAACGTCCATTTCAGGACAAACGCAGAAGAAGAAGAAGAATAAACAACCTAAAATAAGTTGTCTCTTATTACATGCCCAAGGGACAGCAAATGTATTCTTACTTTGTCTTCTCACAGGCCTCCAAGACCTACATGGGACTTTTATGTTCTGCACCATGGCTTGTTATTGTTGAACAGAATAGACATCACTGCACTTCAGGCTAACCCATAGGTGCCCAGTCTCCTTCTGCATATGTCGAAGAGTGTGAATGCCAACTGTTCCTGTAGCTCGATGGTTGTGTACACGACGGATGCATCCTCTCATACGTCCATCTCTGCTAGCCTTATGTTGTGCACTATGGCTTAATATGTTCTACTTACAGAACTTTGTGTAGTGCCAGAAACTCTACCCTTCAATATTTTTATTCTCTATAATAATAATAATAAATTCTTTAAGCACCAAACACGGCGCATAAGGCAGAAACCAGTGCTCTCCAGGTTGTTCGTTGTGACGCCACTCCTCTTAGCTCTTGCACATTATTTAGGCCCAACGTTCTTCCTTCTCTTATTATTGTTCTTCTGAGTGTTTCTTTTGGTCTTCCTTTTTTCCTCTTACCCTCAGGAACCCAAGTGAGCGCCTGTGACAACTTGCCCAATCTTCTCTTCATTTTTTTTATTATTTACGTGACAACGTTTTTTCTCATCCTCAATGCATGATCGCAAAGTCCCGGGAATTGTCACTTGCGGAAAATCTCCTAGCGTTCGGTATTTTCTCCTCGCTATTTTTAGATACGACGTCATTGTTGACCAATGACCTCGGTAGCGAGAAACCCACTTTAATTTAGAACTGCTTGAACTTGGGAGAACCAGTTTAGGCCACTTAGGAAAACATCACGTGACTTTTAACATTATTGATTGGAGCGTCTAAACGAGGCTAAGATCACATGATGCACGCTACGGATCACGTGTCCAAGCGGAAATGTCCCGCTAAAAGTGCGCCAAACACGGCCATTTTTTTTCACTTGCCCCGGAAACCTCGAGAAAGCTAGACCTAAGCCAGATCGGCGAATTCTCGCATTAAAAGCACTGAAGCCACGTGTCTAATTGCGGGTTAGCGTCCATCTTTGATCTATGGTGGAGCCTTGCACGACAGTCCAATCTCAGCGCAGAATACGGAGTCGAGCACAAAGAAGGCAAATCCGAACCATTCAAGACCTACCGGGGCAACGTCAGGAGACCGGAGAACTAACCACACTTCACTATCAGCCAGGGGCTGAAAAGCTAAGTCCACGAAAAAGGGAACTCACCTAATCAATGCCACATAGTTTAGTCATCCATGATGAAAAACACTTGAATTGTGAGACACATAATACATACAGCAGACACTAATTCCATCGACAATACTATCATTCACCATCTATTCATTTTATTGCAATAAACCAATTGGGTGTATATACTGTACCCCACGCTTTGTTCCTTCCATTAGATGTTGAATATTGTCTATGTTTATCTTCCTTTATAAGGGAGGGGGGGCTCGTAAAATATAATATAATTTAAAGAATAATAATAATAGATAACTGAGAAGGGGACGACGGTAGCGAGAGACCAAATATCTCCTTACAATCTTTTCCAGACCTGTCGAGTTAGGAGAATTTACCCTCTTCGTCACCCTTCGGAAGTGGGAAAACCCAGCAGGGATTCCTTGAGCCAAATCTTCCACATCAGATCTATTATTTCCTCTAAATAATTCTCTTATCCTTTAAACGCTACGTGACACTGGTGTCTCGGTCCGGGATTTGAACTTATGTATTTTATCATACCTCTGGGATAGTATCATTCATTCATTCATTACAGTATACCATTTTAACACATGTATTTTCACACAGTGAGCTCTAGAAAGACAGAAAACATTTTTTTCTAGAATTTCAGGCATTGATTGGTGAATCCCTTTATATATGTTGTGTTTAATTAAGTTAGTTCTTGATTTTGTATTTCATTGAATTACAGACCTTAAGTCTCCATAACTGTAGTAATTTCATTCTACAGCAGTCTGATAAATAATTAGTATTTACTTGTTGTTAGAAATACTATTGGAAGGTAGCACTAGCTTACTCAGTGTGGACTTTAACTGCAAAAGATGGCTGAAATAGTTAAGCTTAAGGCAGCACTAGGGGAGGCCGGTCGAGATCTAGGTTATAGTGGGGTGGACCTTGCAAATTATGTCAGTGTTGAGACTGATAAGTATTACGCTCGAGAAACAGCGAAAGCTGAAAGAGAAGAGCGAATAAAGTTAGCAGAAATAGATGAGAGGATAAAAGCTGTAGACGCTAGAGAAAGAAGCGAGAGAGATGAACGCGAGCATGCATTGAAGATGAAGCAGTTAGAGATGCAGGGACAAGCTCAAAGAGTTGAACCGGTAGCCGGTGCGACAGCATCTACCTCCTCAGGCAACCTATCGCCACGGTCAGATGATATGCCATCCTTGCACGCAGGGGGCACAGGACCTTTGCCATCCTCACTCATGTCAAACTTGGGACCCTTGACGTTTCCATTTGAAGCTTTCTCGGAACAAGCCGACTCGATCGATAGGTATTTGGACAAATTTGAGAAGTTTGCCACCACGTTTGGTTTGGAGAAGAGCAAGTGGAACCTGAAACTGTCGCAAGGGCTTAGAGGAACTGCTTATGACGTGTATAGCAAGCTTCCTCCAGGTTTACAGGATGACTACGACTCTTTGAAAAAGGCACTCCTGATCCGTTATGAGCTACATGCTGATGCCTATAGGAAGAGGTTCCGTAACTCTAGTTGGGAAGTCGGAGAGAACTTTGCTCAATTTGCTGCTAGACTGGATTCGTACGTGGAAAAGTGGGGTGCCCTAGGGAATTTTTCTCATGATTGGGAAGGTCTGAAGGAGATGGTCATTATTGAACAACTGAAGGACACCATGACTTCCGACATGAGAAGATTTCTGACAGAGAATGGGGCCAGCACTTTAGAATCCATCGTCCCGTTGGCGGAACGTTATCAGGCAGCGCTAACGGAGAATGACCCACCCCGACGGAACCAACCGGAAGAATTATCGAGGCCGACACCTCAGACACACTTGGACCCCCAAATGAATCTACCTTACCACCACTTCAAAAAGCATGACAAGCCAGACTACAAGACTACTCAGAGATCAGCTTTCCAGCCTCAGAGGCGGGGAGAAAAGTGGTGTAAGACGTGCAAAATGAGCAACCACAATACTGCCGAGTGCAGAAGGAAAAGCCCTCCACATCAGGTTGCATGTTTGCAGGTGAGGGCTGTTGACAGGAAGGAACTGACAGTGAGTCAGAATAGCCTCCATCACCCACCTATACAGGAGACAGTGACCGTGAATGGCAACCAAGTCATCGGGATGTATGACACAGGTTTGTCTTATGACGCGGTCGTTTCTTCATCTCTGGTGCACCCCGAACAACTCACCACAGAAACAGTGGATATCCAGGGGCCACTCAAGGGAGCATTACCCTTAAATTTGCCCATAGCGAAGATTCAAGTCAGTTGTCGCTATGTGGAAGGGGAGATCAATGCTGCAGTTTTAGAGGATCCTTTCTACCCCCTGATGTTAGGGCGTAGATATGTCTTTTTAGGAGAACCAGTAAAGCCTGTGGTTATGGCTGCCGTCCAGACCAGGTCTGACTCCAAATGCATAGAGAGGGACTCTAAATTAGAAATTCATCCGAATAAGATGAAAAGGGCTCAAGCAGCTGATAGCACATTGAGGCCTTGCTTTGGCAAATTGAAAAACTCACATAACCCTCGAAGAAAGGGTGACTTTTATAGGGACATGGACTCTTGCACAGGAAAGCTGGCAGAGGGCTAAAAAGTCATGGACAGATTGTGGTGCCATCCATATATAGAAATAAAGTTATGGAATGGGGGCACGGTACTACTTTGAGTGAACACCTGGGTAATGGTGCCACAAATCAAAGGATAGCCACCCGTTATTATTGGCCCGGCATCACAGAAGACATAGCTCGATATGTGGAGTCCTGTTTAGATTGTAACCAGGTAACCTCAATACATAGGGTAGACCAGTTACAGGACCTAGGGAAGCATTGCTGCAGACGTAGGCATCCAAGGAAAACCAGGAAGAAAACCAGAATACTTACCTGGGAAGAACAACGTAGGGGCAGATTTTTTGAGCAGACATCCGGACGCAACCGAGGAGATATGAGAAACTGAAAAAGAAGAGGAAGACAGGACCAGAGGAGTTGGACGGAACGTCAAACTTGAGGAGGGGCTTGTGTGACAACTTGCCCAATCTTCTCTTCATTTTTTTTATTATTTACGTGACAACGTTTTTTTCTCATCCTCAATGCATGATCGCAAAGTCCCGGGAATTGTCACTTGCGGAAAATCTCCTAGCGTTCGGTATTTTCTCCTCGCTATTTTTAGATACGACGTCATTGTTGACCAATGACCTCGGTAGCGAGAAACCCACTTTAATTTAGAACTGCTTGAACTTGGGAGAACCAGTTTAGGCCACTTAGGAAAACATCACGTGACTTTTAACATTATTGATTGGAGCGTCTAAACGAGGCTAAGATCACATGATGCACGCTACGGATCACGTGTCCAAGCGGAAATGTCCCGCTAAAAGTGCGCCAAACACGGCCATTTTTTTCACTTGCCCCGGAAACCTCGAGAAAGCTAGACCTAAGCCAGATCGGCGAATTCTCGCATTAAAAGCACTGAAGCCACGTGTCTAATTGCGGGTTAGCGTCCATCTTTGATCTATGGTGGAGCCTTGCACGACAGTCCAATCTCAGCGCAGAATACGGAGTCGAGCACAAAGAAGGCAAATCTGAACCATTCAAGACCTACCGGGGCAACGTCAGGAGACCGGAGAACTAACCACACTTCACTATCAGCCAGGGGCTGAAAAGCTAAGTCCACGAAAAAGGGAACTCACCTAATCAATGCCACATAGTTTAGTCATCCATGATGAAAAACACTTGAATTGTGAGACACATAATACATACAGCAGACACTAATTCCATCAACAATACTATCATTCACCATCTATTCATTTTATTGCAATAAACCAATTGGGTGTATATACTGTACCCCACACTTTGTTCCTTCCATTAGATGTTGAATATTGTCTATGTTTATCTTCCTTTATAAGGGGGGGGGGGGCTCGTAAAATATAATATAATTTAAAGAATAATAATAATAGATAACTGAGAAGGGGACGACGGTAGCGAGAGACCAAATATCTCCTTACAATCTTTTCCAGACCTGTCGAGTTAGGAGAATTTACCCTCTTCGTCACCCTTCGGAAGTGGGAAAACCCAGCAGGGATTCCTTGAGCCAAATCTTCCACATCAGATCTATTATTTCCTCTAAATAATTCTCTTATCCTTTAAACGCTACGTGACAGCGCCTGTAGTGGTATTCTGTTGTTTTGCATTCGTAGGACATGACCGATATATGACCATCGTCTTTTCCTTATATAGTCGGAGACATATTTCTGCCTAGAGTCTTCTCTTATTTGTCGATTAGTCTTGAATTCTTTCCAACTGATGTTCATGAGTTTTCTAAGACATTTGTTCTCGAATGTATTCAGCTTGTTCTCCAATGATTTTGTTATTTTCCAACTCTCACAGCCGTATGTTAACAATGAGATAACATTTGAATTAAACAGACGAAGCTTGGTATGTATATTCAATGATCGTAATTTCCAAATGTTAGATAATCTATTGAAGGCGTTAGCTGCCAAAGCAATTCTAGTATGGATTTCTCTTGTTGTGTCACCATCCTGAGTCATTTTACTGCCTAAATAATTGAAACTTTCAACTTTCTGTAGTTTTTCCCCGTTCAAGATGATATCAAAGGTCTCGTTAGAAAAGTTCATAGCTTTAGTTTTAGAGGCATTTATTTGGAGACCTATTTTAACTATTTTTAGCCTACTGCTACGGAAACACCTGTTAAAGGTAAATTAGGGAATTCAATACCAACAGAAAAAGAACAAATGAAGAGATGGGCTGAGCACTTCATGGAGGTGCTAAACAGACCACCACCAACAGTAACACCTGATTTTAATAATGAAACACCCACAACCACCTTGCCAATAACTTGCGATGAATTCACGCTGGACGAGATCAAACAAGCCGTTAAAAGATTAAAAAATTTTAAAGCTGCTGGAGTTGACGAAATTTCAGGGGAAATGATTAAAGCAGTTAATGACAACAACCTCTTGAGAATTTTAGATATTATAAATGAAGTATGGAGAGAAGAACAACCACCACAACAATTGAAAGACAGTATTATTGTAAAGTTACCGAAGAAAGGTGATCTATCAGACTGTAATAACTGGCGTGGTATATCTCTATTATCAGTACCTGGAAAATTATTATGTTGCATGATGTTAGAAAGACTTAAATTGCATGCTGACGAAAAGATCAGAGAAGAACAAGCGGGTTTCAGGCCGAAACGATCATGTATTGATCAAATATTCACACTAAGAAATATTATAGAAGAATCAGTGGAAATGCAATCGCCACTTACACTGACAAACAACATTTTTTCTTTCTTATATAAGAATAAGTGTTCTTAGGTCAGTTTCTTGCGCTGATTTCAAATTTGAAATCCGTTTATCTCTAACACATCGGGTTCTTAAGATATTTGTGAATAAATATATTTTTGGGAAACCGTTATTTGCTCCATTTCATTTTTACTATATAACTTATTAAAAATTAATAAAATGCAAAATAATTCTACTTTTTATACTGCTAAACGATGCATGACATATGTTACGCTATTTTTCAAATTGTTACTGTATTTTGAAATAATTCTGAGCGAAATATGGCTTCTAGAAGTTGTAGAAATTCGGCTGATCTGATCTGTTAAGTGTGCGGATATTTTACCTATCGTGTTCACCAGAAAAACTTTACACCATTACTAAAGAAAGCATATGAACTTTATTTCGATTCGAAAGTTGATGATGCAAATAAATCTTGGAAGCCAAATGCAGTTTGTTCGACTTGTGCAAATACATTGGCAGGTTGGTTACGAAAATCGCTGAAACATAAGTCGATGCCTTTTGGAGTGCCAGTAATATGGCGTGAACCGACAAATCACGCTACTGATTGTTACTTCTGCTTGACAAATATCCATGGTTTCACTTTTAAAACTAGAAAGTCTGTGGTTTATCCAAAGATTGAATCGGTTTCGAAACCAGTGCCTCATGATCCAATCACGTGTCCGATCCCAGTTCCACCAGAACAATATCCGTTGGACGTGAATGAACCATCAGAAAGTGATAGTTTACCTGCTTTAGAAACTTAATTCTGACTCGGATTATATACCGGTGAATGATGGTGTTCACTTAATTAACCATTCAGGACTTTCAGATCTAATACGTGATCTTGCTCTTACCAAAGGACAAGCGGAATTACTCGGTTCGCGACTCAAAGAATGGAATCTTTTAGCGCCCAATACTCCGATATCTAAATTTCGTCATAGACATAGAGAACTTGTTTAATACTTTGAGATGGATGACGACATTTGCTATTGCAAAGATGTAAACGGTCTAATGGTGCACCTCGGTCATGAGCACGTAGTCAACGAATGGCAACTTTTCATCGATTCTTCCAAGACTAGTCTAAAAGCCGTGTTATTGCATAACGGAAATTTATTTTCATCAATTCCAGTCGCCTACTCTGTTCATATGAAAGAAACTTATGACAATATGGCTATACTTTTGGCAAAAATAAAGTACAATGACTACCAATGGCGGATTTGTGGAGACCTAAAGGTCATTTCAATTCTCACGGGCATGCAGACTGTGTATACTAAATTTTGTTGCTTCCTATGTGAATGGGACAGCCGCAACAGACAGGAACATTATGCAAGAAAGGCCTATCAGGGATCGTATGCAGCTCGGGCATAAAAATGTAATATACGAGCCATTAGTTAACAAAGACAGCATCATTTTACCACCGTTACATATAAAGTTGGGGCTCATGAAGAATTTCGTAAAAGCGTTAGATAGATAAAACGAGCAAAGCTTTCACTTATCTTCGAGAAAAGTTTCCGCAAGTTAGCGATGCAAAGATAAAGGAAGGTATCTTTGTAGGACCTCAGATTAGGAAAGTTATTGCAGACAAACAATTCGAGAACTTGTTACTTGGTAGTGAACTTCGCGCAAGGATGGCATTCAAATAGATCGTCGATAACTTTCTGGAAAATCACAAATCTGTCGACTATGTGCATATTGTTAAGCAGTGCATAGATGCATACAGAATTATGAGCTGTAACATGCCCCTCAAAATCCATTTGCTCGATTCGCATCTTGACTTTTTCCCTGACAACCTTGGCGAAGTCAGCGATGAACATGGAGAACGATTCCATCAAGATATCGCCGTAATGGAGTCACTTTATCAAGGACGGTGGAGTGTGACCATGCTTGCCGATTATTGTTGGATGCTTCATCGCGATGTACCACATGCCATTCACCGACGAAAGTCGACTGCAAAGAAATTCAAGCCTACATAACTGTTATACTTCTTGTACGAATGATGTTGTAATACTCTATGCGTTGTTAAAAAACTTTAATTGCGTATTTCTAGAGATCCCGACCTGATAGAGAAAAACGGTTTGCAGATTTAAAAACAGCGCATTAAAATTGACCAGAAAAACATAGAAATGTTAGAGAAAGAAAAAAAAATTTTTTTTTTGTTAGCCAGTGTTATTATCACCTTCGTTGATTTTCAAAAAGCCTTTGATAGTCTACACCGCCCATCATTGTGGAAGATACTTACAATCTATGGTTTTCCAACAAAATATGTGAATATAATCAAAGCGCTATATGACAATGCAAGATGTTGTGTTAGAACAAATAAAGGGAATACAGAATGGTTTACAGGGGTGAAACAAGGCTGTATTATGTCACCACTACTTTTTGGAATAGCTATTGATTGGGTTATGAGAAACTATACCCACAATGAACAATTAGGTATAAAATGGACAAATGGAAAATTCCTGGGGGACCTGGATTTCGCAGATGATTTAGCATTCTTAAGTTCAACACCCAGACAATCCCAAGAAGCAGTAAATAATTTGTGTCATCTCTCGGTTAAAATAGGTCTCCAAATATTCTCTATACTTTGACTGAAACTCTATACCTCCAATATTGTATTCTTCGTGTTGAAACTGAAACTGTATTTCCCCCTAATGTTTTGCTGGCACTATAACTGACACTCTTCACATACAATGTTTTAGTCCCTTTATTGTGGCTGAAACTTTCCTTCGAATTATTAATTAATTTTGTGTATTATGAAAACTATTTTTCCTATAGTTATCATCTCTGTGTAGTGACTGAAATTTCTTTTTACCATCATTTGTTATTAATGGCTAAAACACTCCACTTCCAATGTTTTATTTAACACAATGACTAAAACACTCCATTTCCAATGTTTCCATTTAATGATTAAAACACTCCACTTCAAATGTTTTATTTCACATTTAATGACTAAGGAGTTATGGATCTCGATGGCGACACGCTGCTCTACAGTGGAGTCTCCACATCTGAAAGATTGTGTTGTATTGTGGCAAAAAACCAAAAGGATAGCATCAAGGGATGGAACTTTGTCTCAGAGCGCATTATGGTGCATTATAGTCAACCTTATCATTGTGTATGGGCCAAATGAATATAAGAGAGCAGAGGTCAAGGAGGAATTCTTCGAGCTGCTTCAAAAGACAGTGGACGACTGCTTGGATGAAGTTATCCTGCTTGGAGATTTCAATGCCAGAGTTGGAAATGACCATGCTAGAGTCATCGGGGTGGAGTTATTGGAAGGTATAGAGAAGATACACTTAATGACAATGGAAAGCGACTCCTTAAATTTTGTACTGAGCAAAACATGATCATTACAAACATAAAGTTTCCCCATAAGCGCATACATGCATACACTAGATGTGAACCAACAAAAAATGAGAAATCAGTGATCGACTATGCCATAGTTAGAAAGAGCTCATTCAAGTATGTCCAGGATGCTAGAGTCTGGAGAGGGCCAGAGATTGGAAGTGATCACTACCTGTTAACAATTAAAAGAACAACTGAAGGAGTTGCTCGGCCTAGGAATAGCCTACCATCATGCAAGAAGCTAAGTAAATGAACAGGAGAAATGAGCATTAAGACCTACAAGCTGAGAGAGCCAGAAGTTAAGACCAGATATCAGGGGCTTATTGCTACAACAGTGAGAAACAAAGAGGAGCAACCTGATGACCTGGAAACCCTCTGGCTTAAATTCAAGGACATAATAAAGACAGCTGCTGCAGAAGCATTTGGTGAAGTCTGACTTGGGATGAAGAGAAAGAGGACACCTTGGTGGACAGAGGAAGAAAGAGAAAATAAGAGAAAAGAAAAAGGCATGTAAACAATACTTAGGAGCTAAAAGTACAGCAGGAAAAACAGAGAAATACAGAGAATATGTGATACTCAGATCAGAAGCAAAGAACAAGGTGCTAGCAGCAAAACAGAAATCCTCGGAAGAATTTGGAGAAAAGCTAGAAAAAGATGCTCAAGAAAACCAGAAATTGTTCTACAAGACCCTATAGAACATGAGAAAGGAAAAACAGTGCCCTCTTAAATTTATAAAGGACAAGCAAGGCAAATTGCTTACCGCCCCAAAGGCAGTAATGGAAAGATGGAAAGAATATTTCTCAGAACTCCTTGATGGTGAGCAAGGTCAAACATCAGAAATGATAACCACTGGCACAGAAGAGGAAACCAATGGTGGTGAAGATGGCATCAAGAGAGAAGAAATGAAGGGAGCACTGGGAAAAATCAAGATGGGCAAAGCAGCAGGGCATGATGGTATAACACCAGAAATGGTTAAGTACATGGGAGCAGCAGGTGACCTATTACTCCTGAGGGTCATACAGGCTTGGTGCAACAAGACCAAACCAAAGGATTGGGAGATTGCCATCATAACACCCATTTTCAAAAAGGGTAACAACTGACAATGTGGAAATCATAGAGGCATATTCCTTCTCAGTGTCCCTGGTAAAATTTACTCTAGAATCCTGGAGCAGAGACTCAGATGCCAAGCTCAGCCACAAATGGATGAGGTTTGAATGAGGCTTCTGAGCAAACCAAAGCACTCAAGACCTGATTTTCACACTCAGACAGCTGAGTGAAAAGGCCCTTGAGTATAAAGGTGAGATGCACCTTTGTTTCTTGAATCTGGAAAAGGCATCTGACAAGGCGCCCTGGAGCTAACTTTGGGACTGTTTGGCAAGGAAGAACATTCCAGCACCTCTGATTCATGCTATACAGAGCTTCTACAAGTCTTGCAGAAATTATGTGATGATGGCAAACCATAAGTCAGAAGAGTCCAGGACCACCACCGGTGTAAGACAAGGTGATATCTTGTCACGATATCTGTTCATACTCCTCATGGATGATGTTATCAAAACATGTAAGAAGAGGACAAGAAAATATTCAGTGGGGTACTGGAAGATAAGACAGGTTTGTATTTCAGAGCTGGCATTTGCCGATGATGTTGCCTGGATTGCTAAATCACAGGCACATTTTCAATCCAACCTGCAAGTCTGGAAGGAAGAGCTGAAGAAGAGAGGGATGGTCATTAGCAGCTCCAAAACAAAAACCATGGTGATATCACGAGAGGAAAGAAGGCATCAGATTAAGCTGGGAAAACAGGTCCTGAAGCAGGTCAACCACTTGAAATACCCCGGAGCTGTCATAGACTGGAAGGACGGCATCAAAGATTTGGCTACCCGAAGAGCAGCAGCTGGGAGACTTTCTCAAGCCATAAATCGAGAATTCCTCAGCAAAAGAGAAGTTGGCAAGAAAACTAAGATAGCTGTATGCCGCTCCACCTATGTCCCAGTCTTGACGTATGGATGCAAGTCATGGGCAATGACTACAACCCAAAAAAGTCAGATTCAAACCTCAGAAATGAGGTATATGAGATAGGTGGTTGAAGTAACAAGAAGAGACATGGTCCACAACCAGATGATACATCAAGGCTTAAAAACCCAACCCCTGCAGACCCAAGTAGAACAGTCCCAACTAAGATGGTTTGGCCATGTCTGCAGAATGGGAGAAGATCGGCTGCCATGGCAGGTATGGTAGGCTAAGAGCCAGGGATCCAGACCTCCAGGACGACCCAATGTCCGCTGGGAGGACAACATTTGACAATCTCTGAAGAACCGAGGACTAGAATGGAACCAGGCCAGGCGGAAGACAGCCAATAGAATAAGATGGCGCTCTCTCTTCCAAACCTCTACACCTCACGGTAAAAGAGGAATGACTAAGTAAGTATTTAATGACTTAAACAGTTCGCTTCAAATGTTTTATTTCACATTTAATGACAAACACTCCACTTCCAATGTTTCCATTTACTGACTAAAACACTCCACTTCCAATGTTTTATTTCACATTTAATGACTAAAACACTCCATTTATAATGTTTCCATTTAATGACTAAAACATTCCACTTCCAATGCTTTATTTCACATTTAATGACTAAAACATTCCACTTCAAATGTTTTATTTCACATTTAATGACAAACACTCCACTTCCAATGTTTCCATTTGCTGACTAAAACACTCCACTTCCAATGTTTTATTTCACATTTAATGACAAACACTCCACTTCCAATGTTTCCATTTACTGACTAAAACACTCCACTTCCAATGTTTTATTTCACATTTAATGACTAAAACACTCACTTCAAATGTTTTATTTCACATTTAATGACTAAAACACTTCACTTCAAATGTTTTATTTCACATTTAACGACTAAAACACTTCACTTCAAATGTTTTATTTCACATTTAATGACTAAAACACTCCACTTTAAATGTTTTATTTAACATTTAATGACTAAAACACTCCACTTTCAATGTTTTATTTAACATTTAATGACTAAAAGACTTCACTTCCAATGTTTTATTTCACGTTTAATGACTAAAACACTCCACTTCAAATGTTTTATTTTGTGTTAAGACTGAAACTGTACAACCTTCATATACTTTTGTTACGATGAAAATTGTCATACTTACTGACAAGTAAACAGCATTGATATAATCATTGCAGCCCTCAATTGGTGTGTACAAATGGGGGCGACTGCGATTTGCTGAAAATGTAAATAACAATGTTCAATATAACAAAAACTGCTATTGAATTTAAGTGAAACCGATAGGCTTGCATTTACATTTTACAATAACCTTTATTAAAGTTGACCAAAAAAAAAAATGAAAAGTTAAGCATACAAAAATTACTCAGTTTTTATTTTAAATCTAAGAACTGTATTATAATGTTTTTTTCTTTCCTTTTCATTCACTTCTGCCACTTTTATATCTGTTTTGCCTTGAAGAACAACATTTGGCTGATAAGGAGGTTTCTTATCATTCTGTAAATAAGGAGGTAGCTTTTCTTATTATTCTGTAAATAAGGAGGTAGTTTTTCTTATTATTCTATAAATAAGGAGGTAGCTTTTCTTATTATTCTGTAAATAAGGAGGTAGCTTTTCTATCATTCTGTAAAACTACTCTTGATATTTTGCAATAAATTAAATTACTGTTACAGACTTTTACACAAACATCATTCCCAGTGACATGTTATTTAACAGCTATAGTACAACCCTGAAATAAACTTTTTGTTTTTCAGGAGTTATTTGGTGGATTTAACAGCTAACAGTCTCCTGATAAGCCCAGCCCTTGTAGACCTGAGTGAAACAGTCTTATTTGCAATGGCTCATCCATTGTCTGCAGAAGGGGAAAAGACTGGCTACCATGACAAACATGGGAAGCCAAGAGCCAAGGATTCAGACCTCCAAGAGAACCCAAAGTTTGCTGAGAGGGCAACATCAGAAAATGTCCTTCAGAGGACAGAGCACTGGACTGGAACCAGGCCAAAAGGAAGGTGGCCAATAGGATAGCATGGCACTCTCTCTGGCTAACCTCTACACCCCTTGTAGACCTGAGTGAAACAGTCTTATTTGCAATGGCTCATCCATTGTCTGCAGAAGGGGAAAAGACTGGCTACCATGACAAACATGGGAAGCCAAGAGCCAAGGATTCAGACCTCCAAGAGAACCCAAAGTTTGCTGAGAGGGCAACATCAGAAAATGTCCTTCAGAGGACAGAGCACTGGACTGGAACCAGGCCAAAAGGAAGGTGGCCAATAGGATAGCATGGCACTCTCTCTGGCTAACCTCTACACCCCAAGGTAGAAGAGGAATAACTAAGTAAGCACTGTATATACTCGTTGGAAGTCAAGACATTTGTTCCCATTTTGGACCTTAAAAAAACGTGTCAACAAAAATATTCATGAAACCAGTCAATGTTTGGCGTGCCCCCCCTTTCTTGCACTATACTGGTATCCTTCAGATATAAAATTGCTGCTTCATTAAATGTTTTTATCAAAATTTCTTAAGTAACACATGTTTGAATTCTTACAAAGTCACACATTTCAAAAGGGGTACACTTTGTTGACCAGCCTCCTGCGTTTGATCTATCATCAATACCACTACTTCTTTCACTAGATTTGTTTTCGTCAGTGTCACAGTCTAAATCAGGCTTTTATTCAATATCCACATCTGATTTGTCTGCATCGTAAGCGTCCTGATCAAATAACAAGTCACTTCTCACATCCCAAAGCAAATATTCGACCGCCTAGAAATCCATGGCTTTAAAGAATTGTGAAAAATCATAATATCAATCAATTCTAAAACGAAATTCAGATAACAGAAGCTTTAGATGTACCTGAAATCTATTTATAATTCAGGTCTCACTAAATACCGAGATCTTGTTGCTACTTAGCACCGACCAACAACAGTATTCAGACTTACAGGGTGGGCAATTTCAGGCGTTTTAAACGTGAAAGAGTGCTAAAAGTGATAGAATTAGCAAAAAGCCATGGAAATTCCAATGCGATGCGGGAATTCAGAATCGACGAAAAACTCGTTCGACTCGTAATTAGGTCAGTCGTTTTGGAAGCTTTTTTAGTCTTAAAATCTAGAGGTCGACTTATACTCAGATCGACCTATACTTGAGTATATACAGTAAGTAAGTATCTTGATAAGGAACTGACTACTCCCAGCATTCATATAAGTATACTACTAGGCACTTGCCTACCAAATCATCAATCTAAATCTACAGGAAAATGTAATGGGTTTCACTGGTCTTGTGTAATATACTCTCACCTGGCAAAATGTTCTTAAATCTGTTTTTAGCCATGTTTTCATCCTGTAATGACACAGAGCATTCCTCTCTTTCTATGGTAGGAGATAGTCGTTGTAGTACCTGCAGTGAAGAAAGTGTGGTTTGTGGCAATAAATAAAGAAAGCAAATAAGTGAACAGATCATAATACTTATATATTTATTTTTGAAATTTAGCTATACCAAATTCAATACCAGATAATATTTTCCCAACATGTTCCTACATAGAGAAATGCAATTTAAAAAGTCATTGTTAATCTCAGTGCTTTCTATTTTTGATAATTCATTTTAAAAACTTGCAGAGAATGGGAAGGAAGTTTAGAGGGTGAAAGAAAAGGAGGTGAAAGAATTAGGAGGTGATGAAAGAGGATGTACAAAACAGGAGATATGACAGGATGCAATGGTCTACAAATGCTTACCTCATGCTGTTTCTCCATGAGTGATTTCTCACCATCCTCGTGTGACAACATCTCTTCATACGTGCTGTGGAAGCCAGAACGGGGGATGGTGGTATTGCCAGCCATTATAGCCTCCAAGACCGCATCATAAACAAACACATATTGTTCCTGGAACATACGAATAACAATTTACGGTAACATCACTACTCACAAGATGAGACTCTCCGGTCTGAACAACAACAACAACAACAACATCTGCAATGACCTGAGCATAACAACTGCTACTAAAAAAAAGAGTTACATATTAACTTTCACAGACTCTCATTCTTCTCCTCACTTCTTTTATTTCTTTCCAGTTCCATTTTTCTGCTGTCTATGTTCGTCACGTCCAGTGTGATTCCTGGGGGGAGGTTGCTGACGAGATAAAGAAAGAATAGGACTACTATACTCTCAGGCGTGTCGTAAGAGGCGACAAATATGAGGTTGTGTATGGGACTGGCAACCTCACCATGTTAAATAAACTGCTACAGAAACCACGACTACAACAGTACAAGAATTCTTTGGTGTGAGCTTCCTGTACGAGGACCAGCGGTGGTGATGGCTCCATGCTCCATAAGGAACATGGCTCCACACTCCATAAGGAACATGGATCCACGCTCCATAAGGAACATGGCTCCACGCTCCATAAGGAACATGGCTCCATGCTCCATAAGGAACATGGCTCCACGCTCCATAAGGAACATGGCTCCATGCTCCATAAGGAACATGGCTCCACGCTCCATAAGGAACATGGCTCCACGCTCCATAAGGAACATGGCTCCACGCTCCATAAGGAACATGGCTCCACGCTCCATAAGGAACATGGCTCCAAGCTCCATAAGGAACATGGCTCCACGCTCCATAAGGAACATGGCTCCTCACTCCATAAGGAACATGGCTCCATTCTCCATAAGGAACATGGCTCCTCACTCCATAAGGAACATGGCTCCTGGCTCCATAAGGAACAAAGTGTGAAACAATGCTGATATTCTCCCTGTTCATGCCCTTGGTTTGGTGCCTTCCTTTTATTTTCACTCATTCTTCATCCATCCTTTCATTTCTGAGAATAATTACTGAGAAAAGGTAAAATACAAATATTAGCAAAAACAATTTTTCTTTGTCTTTTGTCCTTGTAAGACGAAATCACCTTTTTTCAATTATTTTTTTTTTCATACCCATCCATCTAGCACAATTAACAGCACTCCAAAGATATTAATCATATTTTTTCACAACAACATGGAAAGAGATCCTGGAAAATAATTACAGTACTCCAGAATCAGACACTAGGATTCTAGATGACGATCCCATCTCACTAAAATCATGTTTTCAGTGTCCTGACATCAGGAAGAAAATCATTCTCATCTGTGTAACATTCTGTGCCCACTCTTACTACTCAGGGAGACAAGAATAAGGCCAGTACTTTCTTTCAAAGCATGTTTGATAGAAATAACTGGGGAAAGTTAAAGACAAGCTAATTACCTACCCCTATGACCATTAATAGAACATATGGAAAAGAGAACTGGATACGGACATGAAGGGGAATGAAGAAAACATGGAAAGACCCCTGGAACTGATGGCACAGGACAGGGAAATTTGTCATAAATTTATTAAAGGTATATGGTTCTTGTGGAGCAGAAGGCTGATGATAATGATAACCATTAATGCTGTCTCTCACTTTCTTCTACTTCTTTGATTCTTAGCCGCCGACTGTCAAAGCAGTCAGTGACCATCATGCCTGGTGGTGTCTTGTAGGGCAGCAACAAACTGCTTCCACTTTGCTCGGCCGGCGGCCATCCTTCATGCAGTGCCCCAGCTCTGGTTCATTCTTTGCATCTCTGCCTCAACAGTTCTCAGCAGCCAAGTTGTTTTTGGTCGGTCTCTCTTTCGCTTTCTTCAGGGGTCCATAGCATAGCTGTTCTTGTGATGGCATCAGGGTCTCTTCTGAGGACATGGCCAACCCAACTCCAGCATCTGCCAGCTATGATGGTGTGCATGTCCTCTTGGCTACTTTGATTAAGTAGTTCTTGGTTGGTGATGGTATTTAGCCAAAAGATTCGTAGGATTTTCCTTAAGCAGATTGTGTGGAGAGAGGACAATTTTGACATTTCCTTCCCTGTTACTCTCCAGCATTCCACACCATAGAGAAGCACAGAAAGTACACAGCTCTCTTATAATCTTAATTTGGTGTTTGTGTACTGAGAGGACTTCCAGATGTTTTTTAGACTAGCAAATTCTGTTCTCGCTTTATTCACTCTGTTGTTGATGTCTTTTCTTGTTTCACCGTCTTGTCTTTCACCTACGCACCCCAAAAAGCTTCCTGTGGTAACAAACATTCTGACGGCGGTGGTAAGATAATTTTAAAAAGTCAGAAAGTGACAAAAGAAAATGTACACACAAAGTAGATGGAAAGATTTCTTCGTTGCATTCTTCATTTCAGACAAAATAGTTTGGCCAACTTACTCTTCTTGTGTGGTTCCCCCTCCCTGCAAAGGATATCAACTCTAATGAAAGTCAATAGTGTAGGTAGAACAATCTTCAGTTTTTCTTGTTAATTTCCTACTTGATTTTTTTCAAAACCTTATCCAAGTAGGCCTAAAAGTCTTATCGCAAATTTCTACTCCACAAGATGCTAATGAAATAAGGTATGTACACGTGTGAGCACAGTCATATTGCGCACTGCCATACGGGGCTGCTCGGTCAATGCCCACCGGTGCGTGCTCAGTTAAAAAAAAAAAACACATTTATTAATTATTTTTTTTAGTCACGATCTCTTGTAGAACCCCTGGCGACCTCTTGCGAAACCCTAGGGTTCCATGGGACCCCGGTTGAGAAACCCTAATCTAGATTATCTTTAATCTCCAGATGGATTGGGTTTCTTCCTCCGGATTATGTTTGAAATAAGCAAATCAACAGAAAAAAATCATTCTCTACACAAAAGAGCACTGACAGTTATTATAGGATTATTATATTTACACTTACTGATCACACAAGTATGCTGTAAGCTGTAGATATAATAATTTTTATGCAGAGGTTCCCTGAGAACTGGAAATTATTTCAAGGGTTCCTCTGGGATAAAAAGGTTGAGAAAGGCTGCTTTAGATGGATAGGACATTCTCCCAAGAAGCATTAACCCTTTCAGCACCAGTATGACGTACGCCGTACAGCATAAATCTTCACAATTTTTGTCGCTGTGCCGTACCACGTACGTCACGGAAGTAGTGCGATACCTCGTTCCCATTCACCTATATGACGTACGGCGTACGTCCTATTTTAAAAGCACCAGAACTCTTCTGTTTACAACCGTATCGGCAATTGCTCGGCATAATCGGATTCAGCATTGAAAAATCTGGCCACTAAGCTTGAAACGAACAAAATATTTTACTGCTAGCGAATACAGCAGAACTGATATAATAGTGATTTTACAAAAGCGAAAGTTCAAACATGGACACTGTCGTACCGCCGAACCATAAACATCTTGTGGAAAAAGAGCATGAAAATTCTTGTTTGAGTTGAATTTATTCAACTTGAATGATTCTGACAACTCTTTTTACTGAGATTCTGGTAATCTTTACCTTTAGTGCCGTCGAGTATGTTTAATATGTGTATTTTCATACCATTTAGAGTTAAGGTTGAGGTTAGGTTTAGGGTTACCCTAATTCTAATGCTGACTCAATACACATATTATACATACTCGACAGCACTAAATGTAAAGATTACCCAGATTCAGGGTCAGAGTTTGTGTAGTCTGGTTCAGAATATACTTTTAATGGGTTTCCTTTTACGATAAACTGTTTACAGTCAAATTAAAAATATGACCCCTAAAATTATAATTATCCTGTCGTTCAGGGGAACGAACTAAGCTGAAAATGGTGTTGTCATTTGGAATGAAAAACCCGTCGTTGCGAAAGGGTTAAGATTATTCAGGGGGAGTAGAAAGTGACAAAAGATCATGTTTGTGCAAAATAGATGGAAAGACATCATTACATTCTTCATATCAGATGGCCAGCCAAAAAAACAAATATATTCCTGAGGAAGAGACCCAGTCAACACTCAATTCATCTGGAGATTAATAAGAAAGTCAAGATAGATATGACTTACTCTCAGGGAACATCCAAAATAATCAGATATACCCTTCACTGGAACCTACAGGGGAAATGAAGAGCGGAAAGGTTCAATAAAGAATGACAGAAGAGGCCAGCCAAAACAGAAGGAACCTCATGGGCAGAGCAGGTTGTCTTTTCCTGCCTTTGATCCACCATCACTGAGCATTAGCTCTTGGTGATTTTGATGCCATAATGTGAAACTGTGCGGTTGTGGTTAGTTCAGATCTGCAGTAAAGGGTATTTTCAATGGTTGGGTTCTTTGGCAGTTGTTGTCTCATCTCTTATAGTGCTGGGCAGAGCAACAGGTGATGTTCCACTGTTTCATATGGGTGTTGGCAGTGTCTACAGTTTGGGCTATTTTCTGGGTCGGTTCTATTTCTGTGAGAGTTAAGTAAGCAGTGTTCTGTCCGTAATCTGAAAATTTGCATTAGATGGTGCTGGTAGATGCTTGAAAAGCCGTCTTCCTGTTTTTGACATTGCCCAGGTGTTTATCCAGTTCTCTGTGCAGCTGTTTTTAACTATTTGTTTTGCTGTAGTGATATTGACTGGCTGGTCATGTTGTGGCATTGAGGATCCTCTTTTCGCTAGTTTGTCTGCCACTTCATTTAAGGGAATGTCTACATGTCCCGGTATCCACTGCATGATGATGTCAATCCTATATATGTCTTTGAGCTTGTGAAACATTTATATGATTTTTTTAGTAGTGTCTGTTGAGCTTATTCTCCGGTTCTGTATGGCACTAAGGGCAGCCTGTGAATCTGAGAATATTACGATGTTGTTCGGCTGTGTTTCGTTATTCTCAAAAAGCTCAAAGATCTTAAACAGGGTTTTTTGGATGGCAGCAGTTTCTGCTTCATAGTTGGAGCAGTGGGCTCCACAAGGGCCTGCTGTTTTGACTGGATCACCTTTGTTGGGGGAGAGAGAATATGATGGCACCGTATCGCGCATTGATTATGGCTTTAAAGGCTGATCCATCAGTGAAAGCATGGATGATGTCCTCTCCATAGGAGTAGATAGTTTCCATGGCAAGTGATTTAAGCAGTGTGGGTGGGAGAGTCTTGTCTACCTCCACTACAAGGTTTGTTTGTATTTTTGGCGTGTTTAACTCAGTATGTGGTGGTAGATCAGGTACAATTTGGGTTGTTAGTCATTTTTCTGGCATATGATGTTTCCCTACACATTCCTGATACATGCTTGTGAATGATGGCTTTTTAATTCTATTTCTATTGACTTTATTTCTAACAAGTTCTTTGCAAGGGTTGTTGTCTTCTGCTCGTAGAAATCTTTCAGCTGTTAAGATGACTGCTTTCTCTCTTCTAACCTCTAGGGGCTTGACATCAGAAGAGATTTCACAAGCATTAGCTGGAGTGGTTCGTAAGCCTCCACATACAAACCTTAATGCTTGATTTTGGATGCGATCTACTTTGAGTCTGACTGAAGGGCTGGTCATAGCTTGCAGGGGGAGGGAGTAGTCAAGAATGGACCGTACATATCCCAAATACATGTGGCGCAGGGTATTCTGGTCTGCACCCCAGGTTGTGCTAGCAAGCTGTTTGATCAAATTTAATCTTCTAGAGGCTTTATCTATCACAGAGTCTATATGTTTCTTGTAGGTCAGTTTTGTGTCCTGTTGTACTCGGTAGGTTGGGTTATCTTCCTTGATCAATTTTGAGTTATCAAGTGTTAGGCTTAGCCCACTTTTTGCTATCTGGTTGCTGAGGGTAAAGATAGAATAGACTGTTTTGGTAGTATTGATCATTAGTTTCCACAAGCTACAGTAGGTTGTTAGAGTAGCAAGGGCACAATTTAGTCCTTTTTTGTAGCTGTAGAGGGAATTTGCTTTTTATCCATACCACTAGGTCATCTGCAAACAAGGCATTGGTGATTTTAAGATATTCTGCCAGAATCATTGATGTAAATTAGGAAAATGGTGCAGCTTAATGCTGAATCTTGTGGCAAGCCTTCCAGGATTGTCCGTTTCTTTGATGCGACCCCGTTAAAAGTTGTATAGATGGTTCTGTTTGATAGGAAGTTTTTTATCCATTGAAACATTCTTCCTTCAATGCCCATTTTTTGCATTTTGAAGAACAGACCATCTTTCCATACTCTGTCATATGCTTGTTTCAGGTCTACAAAGACTGCAGCTACATGGTTGCCATTTTGGTATGCATCTGCTACGTGCTGTGTAAGGTGAATTAGTTAGTCAAGGGTCTGTCTGCCTCTTCTAAATCCTGCCTGGTTTGGGTGGAGAATTTTGCCTTTCTCTAGCCACCAGTATAGGCGTACATTAATCATACTTTCGGCTAGTTTGCTAATGCAGGATGTCAGAGAAATGCATGGGCAGAGCTACAGAAGACTGTCCAAAATAGATATCTGTGAGCAACAGTTGCAGGTCGTGTTCCACAAAGAATGAAAGGAATGGATGAATCATCATCATCACTATTCAGTACCTGAAGGCACATAGGGATCATGTTATATGCCCATTGAGGCATATTGGGAATATGGTGTTAAGCCCATATTTTCTTGACCATCGGCGCACTAGGGGTTATGTGGTCAGCATCACGCTGGCAAAGTACATAGGCCTTCTGCAAACTCTTTCCAAGTCCTCCTGTCTCATGCCATCAGCTCAAGGTCTTTCCATGTTTTCTGCATCTCTTTAATTTCTGTCTTCATTTCTCTTTTTCGTCTGTTTTTCTGTCTCTATCTTTTATACCCTAGGGATTTCAGAACAATGGACTGCCTTGTAATGCTATCAACAGGTTCCATAAATGTGAGTTCTACCCATTGAATGGATGAATAATGAATGAAATACAAGGAAGGCTTCAAACCAAAGGTGTCAACATGAAGAAAACATGCGGTAGAACATTGCAGCTGAGAAGAGATAGAAAAAAAAGAAGGGATTTATCTCACTTACTTTAGAAAAAAAAAGGAAGAAATTATATTTGCCACAGTGAACCTCAAGGGCTCAGAATAAATGAAGAAGGCATAGGAGTAAATCAGTTTAAAAACAGCCAAGTTCTTTTGTTACTGGCCAAAAAATCATCACAATTTCACTTCTAAGTGCTATACTTACTAAGGTCTGAATCATGTTCACTCGATTTGCTCGCATCAGCTGAGCACATCTTAGTACATCAATCACATTCTCTGCCGCGGCCTGCTCTAGCAAGTAGTTGAGTGCTATGAAAGTTCCCGTTCGACCAATGCCAGCACTGTAAGTTTAAGAGATAAAAGTTAACACTCATATTGGGATAATGTATGGTTCACAGATTGAACATATTTTCTTTTTTTAAATCTACAAACTTCATAGATTCAGTAAATGTTTAGCTGGCAGGGAGGATAGTGTGATTTGCTTCCATAGCTAGGCAGGGGTGCCGCACGGAAGGTCCTGGGTTCAATTCCCCAGTAAGCCACTCACGCCTGTTGTTTTTCTGTTATCTAGTTTTCTACTTCTTTATTATTCATGAGTGCCTGAAAACATACCTTTATGTGTATGTGTAATATTTATTTACTGTTTTCAGGCCTCGGGTTTCCCTTCTTTATGTGTTTAAAAAATAGTCATGCTTTACAGATGGCTTCCTGGCAAACTTCTGATTAGCAGAGTGGTTAGAGCATTTGTCTCTTGTGGCAAAGCTACCAGTTCTGGGTTCAAAACCTGGCAGCGCCTTGCTCCAGTCAACTCTGCTGCATATGGGTACTTGACTGACTCTACTCTCGAGTTAGGGAAGGGAAAGGCAGAGATGAAGGAAACTGGTCACCCCACCCAACTCAACACTAGTGTAGGGAAGTCTCTAACACTTTACTCCCCTATGGCAGCATCTGCTGACTACCTTTACCTTCACCTTTATTCCTCACAGATGGAACTTTTATACAGCTCTATTCTTCTTCTTTGAACACTTTTAGACATCACTATGAACATCCTTGAAGAGAGCAGCTGTCAACCTGAGGTTGTTGACATCACACAGTTTGTCCTCGTCTAATACTGGTAATGAGCTTTGGCTATTGTTGGGGTATAATTAGGTAGTCTAACTTCTCCCCACCGAGTTCTTTTAAAGTCATCAAGTAGCCTGTCTAGGGTATATTTGGTAACAGGCCTCTAAGTCCAACTTTTTAACAGCCTTCTAACGTGAAATCAGTTCTCAACAGTCAGAAACTTGACAAGGCCAGTTTGACTTTGAAGACAATATATTCATTTTTAATACAGGACGAAGCTCCTTATATATTTGCATCCATATAATAATCAATGGCATTCACTAGCCAGTCCATGAAACACGTCTATCGTCACGTAGACTAAGGACAAGATGTCTTTTGCATTCTGCTGAAAGCTTTAATATAATAGTTCCACACTCACTTCTTTCATTTCAGCATTTACCTTGTCCATTTAAATATAATCAAGCATAGACTCCATACTGTAGGACGACCTAGCTGATATAAATTCATAAAGACTCTATCACAAGAGTACACTTTCTGGAGCTCGTCAAAAACACGTCTTTCACACACAGTGAATACACATCGAAAGAGGACGAATACTAGCTCAGATTTGCCACGCAAGGCCGGCAAAGAATCGTCTGCCAATTATTAGCAGACTATGTGACGTACTTCCGGAGTAGTCCGGGCAACGCATATCAACAAGGAAGTATGTATACAAACCATGTCAAGTGCGATAAAACCTGTTATGATTTTACTCATAACAGCCATATCCTCTTTCTTTATTCCTGATTGCCAGATACTCTTGCAGGCGAATATTAAGCTCTAATTTCATGAAAGCCACAAGTACAACCCGGCGTGATGCCGACCACATCACCCCTAGTGTGCCGACGGTCAAGATAATATGGGCCAAACACCATATTCCCAATATGCCTCAATGGGCGTAACGGGTTCCTTTACAAGTACAACCATTGGTGGCCCTCATCTTTAACTTACTGAAAAGATGGAATCACAATCTACCGTGACCTATCGAAAGTTAGCTTTTTTTTTCTAATGTTTTGTTACGCTGGTAAAATGCTTTGTTTTTAAGATAGCATGGATGCTATGTAGCCTCGCGAAGTTCATAGGGTCTCAGGGGAGACAAAGAAAGAACAGGACTACTCCTTCCTCAGGCAGGCCGTAACAAAAAGACAACTAATGTGAGGTTGTGCATGGGACTGACAGCCGCATCATGTAGAACAATTTGCTAAAGAAACCTCTGATGCAGGAACGCGTGCTCTCATGCAGGCTGTTGTGGCTCCATGCTCCGTAAGGAATGACAAAGGAGATGAATAAATGAATGAATGAAAGCTATATTCCCTGTAACTCCTGACAACAAAATGTAATGTAGTGCCATTTGAATTATATGCTACGACCTGTTATGGCAAACGGCGCAGAAAAAAAACGAGCATGCACGTGCACACATATACAGATCATGTGATTCAACAGTTCCTACCTGCAATGTGAGAGTATAGGTGCTGTGTCCTCTGGTTTGAAATTCATCACCTTCCTCCTGAAGGACAGCAATGTGGTTGGGTACGTGGGTGCTCCATGATCCGACCAGGTGGTGAAATGAAACTGTTTGACAATTCTGCTGTTCTCCATCTCCTGTAGGGAAACAGCAAAAGGTTGTAGTAAACAAGTACAATACTCTGCTGTCACTCACTACAGACAAAGTGTGATGTCTGACAACTGACAATGGTTTGTCTGTCTTTAATGAGACAATAGAAACATTTTCTGCACTGAACAACTTTTACAAAAAAACAACAATAAATTAAATTAAAATAAGCCAATAAGTGTCAAGCTGAGCAAAAGAATGCTAAGAATACCACAGACAGCTAAAAAAAGAGTAATGAAGTTGTCCTGAAGGAAGCCAGTGTGCAACAGATGCTTAATACTAGCATCAGAAGGAAATCATCCACTTTCTTTGGGCACACTGTGAGAAGAAGAAATGTATATAGTGACAACAGGAAAGATCAATGGAGAAAGAGGCAGAGGACAACAAAGGGAGAAGATACCGGACAGTGTGACTTCGTGGCATGGTTAGAATTCAACAAAAGAATTGATCAACAGTCTGGAGACAGGAAGTTGTGGAGAGACATGATGGCCTACGTCACTAAGTACGGTGCTTGAAGAAGATCAAGTGTCAGAAGTGTGGTGAACTTCTAAATACAATATCTAAATTAGAATATAACAGTATAGTGCATAAAGTCAAAGATAGGATAGTACTACAAATTTTTGGCGAGAATTATTGTCGTCGACTACGCCTTCAGTGTATTATTTGATAACGCCTTGGCCGAACCAAAAAGGGTACCCTATTGTTCAAATTAGTCCTTGAGACAACGTACCACTTTTCCAAGTTCAAATGAAGTATTTGCCTAGAATACATTGTGGAAGGGAGATTGACGGATAGATAACCCAACGCAAATTACGTCTCACATTGTTTCTAAAAATAAAACTAACTTGCTAGCCTTGCCTTAGGCGGTTTTCAGAATACGAGGAAAACGTTAGAAAATGTGGACACTACGGTTAGAAAACACGCTTAGCTCTTATTGCGAATGACGTAATTCTAAACGTGTTATGAGAGACTCTCGTAATTAGCTTGAAAGTACATGGAAAAAGAATTGAACAGGAGGTAGTTTAAAAATAAACAACTAACATAGAAAAAAGATAGAATTTTGAACCAAGCCACTTAGCCCCATAAAAATCATATATTCGTGTACCTGAAGACTTGTTGACCAAGAATATGTAGTTAGTTATCTAAATAGTCCATTAGATAATCAAACATTGGTAATAATACATAGAGAATCGGAAATACTGTCAGGTCAAGTCATGTCTGCTTAGATTGGATAGCATATTTTTTCGGGAAAAAATTAAGTGAAAGAAAGGCTAAGATAGTACGATGAAGGGGATTGGATGAAATTTGAAGGAAGCCGAAATATTATTGGCTAACCTAAATATACAAATCTAGTTGGTAGTAGTAATGCATAGTGGTTTGAGATATGTTTTTTAAAAATAGAGTTCATTCAATGAAAGAGATGCTTGGTCTCATTGGCCAAAGCCTTTTACTTTAACAAAATAGTCAGCTGCTCGCTGCCATTTTTTCAAAAATATTCAGAGGAGCAAGCAGCGATGAGCAGACTTGTGCTTTGTTTTAAAATAAATACAACAGAAAGCAGTCTGAACAGAGGCAGTGATGAAAGTGTGCCATATTCTATTGCCTAATTCATCATTACTTGTTTATATTTCCTTGATATGTGGTAAGATTGATTTTATTGACTTTTTAATTAAAAAGGGTTGTGTGAAAAAAGAAAAGGCCATGTAAAAGATTGTAATTAAATGGTTCCATGGCAGACTTAGGCATGGCCTAGATGTTGATACATCATATAATGGACCATCTAAGAAGTTTAGAACTACAGGACTATAGATATGATGGTCATACAGGAACATTACACCTATCTTATTGCATGGAAAAGATTACTGCAGGAATGACAGAGGCGTAGCATCCATTAGGGAAGAGAAAAGAAAACTGGTACCATTTGTTCCATCAAACTAAAGTGGAGAAGCAGGGTTGTCAGAGAGAGCTGACCATGTTCTTTTGTAATGAATGTATGTTTACATGTAAATTAGGAGGAATTAGTTTGATATTAAGACAGAACCATAACTTGCATTGACAGGGGTTCCTGCTGGCACTTGTCTGGTGCTGGTACTCGATGATAGAGAAATTCATCACTATTTCTAAGAGTCTCTGGCACCTGATTGTATTAAAGAAGTTCAAGACCAGAGGAGACTGAAGTGTTTGGCCAAACCAACTACAATTGCTGTGATTCCAGGATCCAGATAAGTGCAATATCTGGCCTGGGACAACTTATCACGACTAAAGAAAAATCTCCTATATAGACAAAAACATTCCTCCAAAAGACTAACATAAACAAATCCTAGTGAAACAAAAGAACATCGGGATGATGTAAATCCCCAACCTGCTTTCCTGTACCAGTAGTTAAATAGAGTAATTAATATCAACTTGAAAATTTGTAACAATGTACTATGGACATATTGTCTGTTGTATGTAAATATCGTTATATATATTTGTAAATATATCTATCCATCTAAATTGATTCTTATTGAACTGTAGTCCTGACCAAAACAACTTTAGGCTCAGGACCAATAAAGTTTAACAAAAGAAATTTTAAATATAAAATTTAACAGCTGGAGTTAGTTGAGTTTATCATAGTATTTAGTATATGTTTGTATATGTTTTTGTATTGAGATTCTTTAACAACACTCTTACAATACCCTAGACACTTTATGTAGCTTTCAGTCACGCTAGTCAATAAAAATATAACTTAGAGTGAGATCGTAGGGTGGTAACAAGAAAGGTACTCTGTAACACAGCTGTCCATTGTTTACTTCAGAGACCTTCACAGTTGATCTCACTCAAGTACAACTATATGCACACCATTCTTCTTAACATCAAAACCCACCACAAGAAGGACTGTAAGGCTAAATCCCTTCAGGAACAAAATCTATAAAGTATTCAGGATTAAGTACAGATAGTGCATATCCACACATCACTCTGCTCTTAATAAAGCACCAAAAGTTTATTTTTAAAAATTACTTTACCTTCATCAGCTCAAAAGTCCTGATGATAAAATCTGTGTATTTGGTCGTGCTCACCAACAGCACCGTCAAATCTCCATACTTCTGACTGCCCTCATCTGGCCAATACTGCTCACACTTTTTCTGTAATTTGAGATGGAGAAGACGCTGAGTACTTGAAACTACTAAGATGCTGTCGGTTATTCTATGTGGGAATCAATGATATGATTTATTTTGGTTTGGTTTTGTTTTGAAGGACTATCTTCATTGCACACAGACAACTCCATCAGTGCTCCAATCTCCTCCATTAGATCACACACAGACAACTCCATCAGTGCTCTAATCTCCTCCATTAGATCCCACAAGGAGGATCTCAGTTCGGAAGGTCCTGGGTTAGATTTTCCGGTAAACCACTCACTTCTGTTGTTTTTCTGTTTTCTGCTTCTTTATTTCTCACAAGTGCCTGAAACATACCTTTATGTGTATAATATTTATTTATTTACTGTTTACAGGCCTCGAGTTTCCCCTCTTTATTGGTTTTAATGTTCAACTAAATTAGTTGGATAGAAGTGAAGAAATAAACATTTAAAAACAGCGAGTGACTTTTCAATCCCCCCCTCCTCTAGTTTGCTTTATAGCATATAATTATGCAGAAAGAAAATGTTGACGGTCAATAAAATGACCTCCGACAGATCAGGGATATAAAAGTTTACCTTGCAAGCCTCCATCAGATTTGTTAGCATAACAATTTTTGACACTCTCTGCTGCCACACCATTCTCCAGAAGTCTCGTATCATCACTTTATTAGGACCTTAACAACAAAAAAAAAATAAATAGAATGATACTTGCACACATATCAGAAGTGGTACTTTCCCAAACTTGACAGCTAAGAATTACATAATATATTCAGCATTTTCATCATCATTATCATCTTCATTATTACCATTATCATCATCATTACACAGCCCTATAAAAAAAAAATTTCTTGGTGCCAAACATTTTACTCTTGATTGTACATAAATGAGGCCTGCTCAATCCAAATATCACATTTACTTGTCTGTAGCAGCTTTAGTTTTTGAGATACAGACATTTTTGTATTTTATTAATACAGGGTGACCCAAAAAAACGGGCCCGCGCGCGCACTTATTGTGCACGCGAGGGCCCATTTTTTTTGTGGGTCACCCTGTATTATTACAATATTTTCTATATAAGGCTATGTAAAAAAACTATTGCTGTCTAGTCCTTTACAAAAGAATACTGCTTGTATACTCTCAGTCTCAGTTTTCCAAGAATCTTCCCAGAATTGCCTTTTTTAGATTTTAAGCCACTGCATGCATGTTAGTATGCTACTTATTTTATTACACTTCTAACACAGAATGGCATCATCTTCAAGAAGAGCATGTTTTCTGTCACCGCATTTATTTTGTTATATTTGTGGAGAGTACACTTTCAAAGAAGAACATAGGAAGCATATTACTGTTTTTGTGAAAAAGGCATACTTTGCTTACTTTAAAGTAAAACTAGGTGACCAGGACAAGTCTTGGGCTCCTCATATTGTTTGCAAAACATGTGTTGAACACCTGCGACAGTGGACTTGTGGGAAAAGAAAATGTTTAAAATTTGGAATTCCAATGGTTTGGAGAGAGCCCAAGAACCACTATGATGACTGTTATTTCTGTGTTGTGAATATTAAGAGAATTAATGGAAAAAATCACAAAAAGTGGAAATATCCAGATTTAGATTCTGCTAGGCGACCTGTTCCACACGGAGATGACATACCAATTCCAACTTTCAGTCAGATTTCGGATTCCCTGCTAGAAGATGAGACAGCAGTGGCATGTGGAACGACAAGTGACAGTGATAGTGATTTCGAAGATGATTTTTCAGATGCTCAACGCTTCGACCAGCTTGAACTAAATGATCTAATCCGAGATCTATATCTCTCCAAGGAATCTTCAGAACTTTTGGCTTCAAGATTGAAAGAAAAAAAATTACTGACTGCTGAAACAAAGGTTACATTTTATCGCAGCAGAGAGCAAGGTTTTATTCCATTCTTTTGTAAAGAAAACAACCTTGTGTTTTGTACTAATGTAGGAGGTCTTGTTAACAAAATGGGTGTAAGTTATACACCAGATGAGTGGCGACTTTTCATTGACAGCTCTAAAAGAAGTTTGAAGGGTGTTCTCTTACACAATGGTAACAAATATGGCTCAATTCCAATTGCTCATTCTACTACAATGAAGGAGGAGTATGCTACAATAAGCACAGTTCTGGAAAAATTGAAGTATTTAGAACATAACTGGATGGTTTGTGTAGATCTTAAAATGATGAACTTCTTGCTTGGCCAGCAAATGGGATTCACCAAATATCCATGCTTTATATGTTTGTGGGATAGCAGGGCAAAAGATATGCACTGGACAAAGAAACAGTGGCCATTGAGGGATGAATTTAAAGTTGGAGAAAAAAATATTGTCAATAAGCCTCTCATTGATCGAAAAAGAGTTCTACTGCCACCATTACATATAAAGCTTGGCTTGATGAAGCAATTTGTTAAGGCACTGAACAAAGATGGTACCTGTTTTAATTACTTATGCAGAAAGTTTCCAGAATTGAGCATAGACAAACTTAAAGCTGGAATTTTTGATGGACCTCAAATTAGAAAGTTAATAAACGATCCAAATTTTATTGATTCCATGAACAAAACAGAGTCCACAGCCTGGTCATCATTTGTTTTAGTTGTGCAAAACTTTCTGGGTAACTTTAAAGCAGACAATTATTCTGAATTAGTTGGAAACATGCTGTCGAGTTTTTGTGAACTTGGATGCAACATGAGCATAAAATTGCACTACCTCCATAACCATTTACATTTATTTCCGGAGAATCTTGGCGACTTTAGTGAGGAGCAAGGTGAAAGATTTCACCAAGATATAAAAACAATGGAAGAGAGATACCAGGGTCTTTGGGGTGCCCACATGATGGCAGATTACTGTTGGACCCTTAAGCGTGACTGTCCGGCATATCACATTCCAGGAAGTCCTCGAAAAGATCCTTTTTGCGTGTTGACTAAACAAGTGCTAGTGATAAAGTTTTATTACATTTTTGGTAATATATGCACAGTAATTACATATAATATGAATGCAGACTAAAGTCAAAATGCCACTGATAGCACCTAACTCTAGGATTGTACATAACAATTGCCCTACTAATATGGTCATTCTTAGTTATCTCAAAAACTAGAGCTGATAGATGCCGTCAGCTCAAGGTCTTTCCATGTCTTCTTCATCCCCTTCATGTCTTGTCATCAGTTATCTTCTCCACGTGTTATTTGGTCTCCCTCTACTTCTCTTACCCTGGGGATTCCAGAACCAGGAACTGTCTGGTAATGCTATCAAACAGGTTTTCTCAATGTCCATCTTCATCATCTTCTTATCATTTATAAATCAAATTAAACTAATTTCATTCATTCATTCATTACCCCATCAACCCCGTGTGGTGCGTAGGCCTTCAACAAGTTCATGTCTTGCCTCCTTATTCTATTCAAGGATATTCCAGCTCTTCTTTATCCCTGTTAAGTCTATTTCCATTCTCTTCTTCATCTGTTTTTTTCAATCTTCCTCTATTTCTCTCATGTCCTGGGGATTCTAGAACAAGGGATGATATCACATGACAGAACCCAAGAAACAGATCTGGTTATGATGACTGCTCACAAGTTTTGGCAAATTAGTTTTTTTGTGTTTTTAACCTTTAGCACGCTGCCGTCGACATATGTCGACGAAGGCAACCTATGTTCTCCCAGCTGTTGTCGACATATGTCGACAAGCGGATATTGTCGGATAACTAATTTATAATGTGTATGCACGTGATCTTAACCCCGGATGTCAAAATTGACTCTTCTGTGAAAGAAGTTTAGCTACCTTTTCTGACTTTCAGTTGTAACGGGTGTGTTAGCGAAATTTTTCTGTGCAATTTTCAAATCGAAATCAATCGGCATGGATCAAGCTGCCATTTTAGCTGAAATTTTCATGGATTCTGATTCCGATGAGGACGACATTGCTGGGCCTAGTACTGCAAATGTGGTTCGTGCTCAGAATAGGGATGATGAAGGTGATGGGGAAAATAGTGATGTGTCGAGTGTTGATGATGATTTTGAAGAATTGAATATTGTTAGGGCACCTGATGGTTACAAACACGACTGGCTCCGCAACTTTGATCAAGTTGTGGGACCTGTGGGCGTTGACGATGACATTTCTGAGGTAGATGTGTTCCGTTTGTTTATCACAGATGATGTTGTGGACACATTAGTTACAGAAACTAATCGTTATGCCAGCCAGGTTAGCGAAAAGAAAGAGGAAGATGCGGGTGCCTCATCCCGTGTGAAGTTGTGGACCGATGTCACAGCTGACAAGATGAGGGCGTTTCTTGCTTTGCTTATGTTGATGGGTGTAACGAAAAGATCGTCATTTGATTTGTATTGGTCAAATGACCGTTTCCTTGAGATGCCAGGGTTCAGGAATGTGATGAGTAGGGACAGGTTTCTTGCTGTCTTATCTTTTTTACACCTCGTGGACAATACAACTGCAGCACCACGAGGGCACCCTGACCACAGCAAAGCCTTCAAAATCAAATCGTTTGTTGACACACTTCTCCCTCAATGGTAAAGCCATTACATACCATCCAAAGAGCTAAGTGTTGATGAAAGTATGATAGCTTTCAAAGGTAGGACCAGCCTTATGCAGTACATAAGTCTAAGTGGGGTATGAAAGCCTGGGGCCTAGCTGACTCCAAGACAGGCTACCTCTGGAATTGGCAGCTCTACCTTGGGAAGGAAGACAATGTGGACCCTACTATAGGGGTTGCTCACTGCGTTGTCACCTCCCTTGTTGCTCCCCTGTATGGGCATGGCCATGTTGTGTACATGGACAACTTTTTCTCTTCGCCTGCCCTGTACAAGGAGCTTGGGGATAATCAGACAGGAGCTTGCGGCACACTGCGGACCAACCGCCGAGGGGTCCCCCCAGAACTCAAGTTGGCAAAACCCAAAGCTGGTGACCCTCCCATCACTTTTAGAGATGGCAATATCCTCTATATGTCATGGTTTGACAAGAGGCCAGTGAATCTTATGACAACTGCACACGATGCACAGACCTTCAGGAAGGAGGTCAGATCCAAACATCATGCTGGCAATGTGCGGATCGTGGACAAGCCATGCGCTATCCAAGCCTATTCCTGTCACATGGGAGGTATTGATCGTGTGGATAAACAGTTGACATACTACATGGTTCTACACAGGAGCAGCAAATGGTGGAAGAAAATATTCTTCTATCTGTTGGAAGTTTGCTTTGTCAATTCGCTTGTCCTGTGGAGGGCCAAGCATCCGTCTCGTATCAAGGCGGAAACATTCCGTCTGCGGATTGCTCATGGCCTGCTTGAAGGGTACCAGTCTAGGGTCACACAACGCAGAGGAAGGGTATCTGACACTGCCACTGCACCAGCCAGATTGGTTATGGGGGAACACTACATGATTTCTAACCCTAAACGTCAGGCTAATGGCAGGCCTTCCCAGCCAGACTGTGATGTGTGTTCCAGCAGAGATAGAGTCAGGGGCAAGAAGCGCCACCAGACCCAATTCGTGTGCCGTAGGTGTGTGGTACCTCTCTGTCCATATCCCTGCTTTGAGCGTTATCACACCCTGCTCAATTATAAGGCAGATTGCTCTGAAGGGCTGCACAAGGAGTGAGGTAAGTCTATTTTTTGTTGATTTTTTTTTTTTTTTTCACCAGTCTTCTTCTCCTATCAAATCAACAAAATGACGTCATCAGTGACGTCATCCATTTATCTTTAAACAGTCCAAAAATTAGAGAAATTGGCCAAAAAACAAAATAAATATAGAATTTACAAGTCATCCACTATAAAAATGGGGGTTGTGTGAAAAAGAATGCAGCTGCAGGGCAAATTTTCTGGAAAAGAATGCAGCGTGCTAAAGGTTAAACAGCTCATTTGAGTTTTTCGTCTAAATTTAACATACTTTGGTAAATTATAACATAACAAATATTGGCAGATTATTCTCAAAGCATCTGACCTTTTTTTTTTTCAACAGAAGGAATAATTAGAAAGTCACAAATGTTTGTTTCAAATGAATAATTTCTTATTCTTCAGTTCTCCTTGCCTGAATATGCTTTATCACAAAGACTAATCTTAACTTCTGTCCCTGATTAGCTCTTTTCAATTAATTTACATCTATTTATATGATATCCATTTCACAAGGTAATAAATCAAATACAGCTTATGATCATACCTTGAGAAGCGATGTACATCTTTGGTCTTGAGTACCCCTGAGGACATTGAAAACAAAAATTGTTGAATGTAACAACTGCATCAACAACACACATGAATCCGTGTCTGACAAGATGTCTTCGCTTCATAACTACATTTTTATCAGGCAATTTGGAAGTTTTAAGAACCAGCGGTTTATTTCTGACAAAAAGTAATAGAAAGTGTAGCGTAGTCCTGAACCAATATCTAAGGGCAATTAACGAGAGCCTACCTTGCCTACATATATCAAAATATGTCAACAAATGTTTTCTACCAATCGCTGCATGAGCTGTAAACCGGTCTCAGTAACCGTAGGCGGCAGGATTGCTAGATGGAATCTGTGCAAACGTGAATGTGTACTTGTGACTTCAGGCCAAAAGATAAGTTATGTCCCTCAGAACAGTGAGCACAATAAAATAACAGGAATCGTAAACTTTCATTAGATACATGGATTTAGTTGTAGAAGCATGGACACAGGAGTTTTGAGTGATTACATGCAGTATAACTTAGAGCGAAGACTGTTTTCCCCGGTTTCAACTGTGATTGCAAACGCTACAAGGGAGGCAGAAAAAGGTTAGCGTGTTTAAATGGTAGCGCCCAAATGGCCGGTTTAAACAAGACCGGGATGGAAAGAATCGGTTGGGAAACACCGGAAGAATAAATTATCGAAGTTTTGTATGATCGACAGATCGGGCAGAAAGGGTGTTTTTACAGAAATTTTTGTAAACATAAACTGACCCAGCCAGCCAATAGAATCGCTTGTCTTTCTTTTGCCCGCTACCTGTAATAAAAAGGGGAAACAAATCTGGAATATTTCTCTTGAACCGCCAGAACCCAGCTCCTTCGCCAATTGCCAGTGAAGCAGACTGCATGGGTTTAATTAAAAGCCTGTTGAATCTGAGATTGTGGGTCAGAGGTATCCTGTCACTCATCTTGTAGCAGAGAAGAACATTGGTGTTGTACCTAGCGGTGTATGATTTAAACAAGCACCCTGTACCTACATCAGTTGGAAGAGTGGGGACCCTCAGTGTTGGGCTTCTCCATCTTATATTCTGGCTTCAAGGAAAAGGCGGAAGCGAAGAAGTTAAGTTCTATTAGACAAGACTGACTCGCAGAGCATTGGCGTACCACACCCAGTTATAGTAGTAGTGATGAAAACAGTGATGATTAAATTAGTCTGGAAGCAACATAGACTTTAGTCAGTGTGACATTTTCAAAAGCTACATAACATAGAAATACTTTGAAGATAAACTCAAGGGATCTCAATAACATTGTAGTCAGTGTGACATTTTCAAAAGCTACATAACATAGAAATATTGTGAATTCAAGTGATAACAGTAACAGTGAAGTCATTATGACAGTTGTCAATATCCATTCCTCTAATACTGAAGATAAATTCAAGTACCATCATTAACATTGGTTCCAAAGGATTAGTTGCACTAAGACTTTTCATAACAAGGGAGCCTTAACAACTAGGAAAAGACTTTATTTGTAGTGTTTGACTTTTATTTGGTGTAGATACATCTAAACAGATGACTGTACATAAATAAAATTAAGAAATTGTAGTTCACTGTTTTTATTACTTTATGTCAGCTTTGAATTACTTTGAATTTAATTAAATCCCCTAGATACAATAACAGCCCATAGGTATAATTCTGAGAGGGGCACCATAGAATTCTGGTACTGAATATTACTATCTCGGCCAGAAATTCTTTACAGCCTGACTTTATACCTATGAACTCTATACACCATTGCTCTTTTCTGAGAATGGGGTATTTCTTTTAAGACCAGACTCTTCTCTGGCAACTATCCTAGTATCACCTGATACACCTGTTGTCTTATTCTTCATAAACCTTAAAACTATATAACACTTGCGAATGCATGCAACACCTAAATAAACAGAAATAAACATAAGAATAAAGAAAATACAGTAATAAATAAAAAATACGTAAATAACATCTTACCTTAAATCATTCTTGACCAAGTAGACGATAAATATATATACAGTATGTACAGTTTTGAATGTTGGTGATTTAGGGGGATTCTAGACTTAGAAAATCAGATGGAGAAAATTGAGGAGGCTTATCTTCAGAACTGGAGGAACTCAATCTAATTCTTTTAGGAGAATGGAACTTTGAAGGAGATCTAACAGGGGCTGGGGCTGATGTTAATGGCTCGTAATCTGAACAGTTAAGGGAGGGGTGACTGAAGTTGGTTGTGGCGGTTGTGTCTTGAAAAAGGAGAGCAAAGACGTTTGCCTCATTGATGTCTTCTTCCTTTCCCTAAGAAGTTCTCTGTAACAGGCTATTTAGTGTTCTAGCCCACTATTTAATTTTGAACTTCTGTCAAAATTCGGATCCACCCTTTCCCAGTATGCATTAGCATCATTTACTTATTGGTTTTTTTTTAACTTTGTCACTACACTTAGGACCCATTATGAATATATTAAGGCACAAAAATAAGTAGTATAGGGCCTAAACACAAAAAAGTACAGTATGAATACTGTACACGTGTCTTATAATCACGATATGAACACTGTCATTGTAATGTTATCACAAAAATAATATAGTATGAATAGTTTGGTTATTTTAATAAGAAGAATAAGTAGTATTAATATGTTTAATCACAAATATAAGAGATTCAATGCGGACAACTTAAAAAAACAGTGCACACCGAACGATTTCTATTCAAAGACTGAATGACGAAAGAAACAAGATGACGCGCTGTTGTGACGAAATGCGACGAAAGAGCGAAGCAAGCGACAAAATAAGGAAACGTGGTTATAATTAAAAACCGACAAAAGAGCGAAGCGACGAAAGTCGAGGTACGCCTGTAGGTCAGAGAGAAACAAATATAAATAGGTCAGAGAGAAAGAAAAAAAGGACACTACAGATACATGGAAAATAGATGAAAACAAACAAAGATAAGAACAGTGCCACAGAAAGATGAAAAGAAGTAAACAACACAAGAAACACTGGGAGAAAGTGACAATAAATAAGCAGATAAAAATACAGAATAAGAAAGAAAGAAATATCAATACAAAGAGTCTAACAAATTATACCAAAGAGAAAATGAAAGAGCAAAATGATGAAACAAAATGAAACAAATTTGCCTGGATTGAGGTAAAAATTTCAGAATCACGGGTATCAAAATCTTCACAATGGAAGAAAGTCAAAGGAAATATATACAGAGCAGAACTGAAGTAACAAATTTTTTTTTAAATTAGGAGCTTTTGGCGAGGTGTACTCCATTCAACCTAAACACAGTTATATTAAGGTGCAAGTCCAAATATAAAAGGCCTTGCGGTCTGGTGTTTAATTTACACAACAATATATGGCACCCCCAAAAAAAACACACCTTAATAGAACTCATATGTAAGTACAGTTCATTTATACACTACTATAACAATACTGCATTTTTATTTCCGTCAAAGCTGTCATTTGCCTAAACTGCTAACCACTCGGCAGAACGGCATACTGTGGTTGTTTACACTGTACATTCTATTTTATGCCACTGCATCATTGATATACGATGTAGTTTCCACTAACCTCCTAATGTCTTAACTTCTCGTAATGTACACTGTAATTTACAGTTACATTAGCAAGAAATTGGAGAACAACAAAATCAACAACCACCAAAACGCTACACACTTTCATAAACGGATGCTTGTGCTGGATAGATGGATTGAACCGGAATGACAAGATCATTTATGAGAAACTGATGACAAGAACCAGACAAGTGTCAGTGGGACAAAAGATATGAGAAGAAGACGCTGGATAGGACTCACACTGAGGAAACCTGTTGATAGCAAGCATTACAAGGTAGTTCTTGTTCCACAATCCCCCAGAGTAAGAAAGGTAGAACGGGTCTGAAAAACAAATTTACAAGGGAACTGAAGAAAGACTTGGAAAGACCTTAAAAAGATGGCACAGGACAGGAAGGCGTGACAAGCATCTGTTTAAGACCTGTGCTCCACTAGGAATTAAAGCGGGTAATGCATGAATGAAACTTTGACAGTGACAGTGGCTTTAAAAATTATTACAAATTAGAACACTGTTCAGCTACAGTTTCATAGTTGCATGCTGTGGCAATAAGATCGCTAATGCAGAACTAATGACAAGAACCAGACAAGCGCCAGTGGAACAAGGCAGTCCTTGTTCTGGAATCCCCAGGGTAAGAGAGGCTGAGGTAAACACAGAAAACTGGAGACAGAAGAGAAAATGATGAGGAAGATGTGGAAAGAACTGGCGCTGCTGTCACATGACAGGAGGACTTGTGCTTGTTGAAGGCCTAAGCTCCTGGGATAGCTAAAGGGTACTGATTAATTGATTGATCAAACATGATAAAGTGTATTTTATAAATGTTGACAAGCACATACCTGCAAGCCACAGCATGGCTGTTCCAGCAAGCTAAATATATTCTTCAATACTATTAATCACAAAGTCTTAGTGCTAACACTCATATCGCAGCATGATACAGTACAACTGTTGCAACAAACTGTTCAATCAGCTGGTGAAATAAGTGTGCAGCCCTAAGCCCCATGGGGAACACAACAGAATAAATGATGATTAAATATATTTTATAGGATATGACATGCCAGAACATAGCTGTAGTAGCAAGCTAAATAAATTTCTCAATACTATTAAATGCAAACTTCTAGTGCCAGGACTCTTCATAGCATGATATAGACCAGGGATCTGCAACACCAGTCTATCCTGATCTCCGGTAGATCCCAATAGATGATTTGGTAGATCTTTTGGTGACTGCGGGGGGGGGAGACTTTTAAACTAGGGAAATTTCAAACTAGACCTCTCCTGCCGGATTTTAAAATTGTGGTGTGCCTGGGATAAAAGGTACTTTTTTCCACATTCCCAAAGAAAACTCTTGTGCTGGCTACTAAAATATATTCGTAAACTGCATGAAATAGGAAAGCGATCTTTTCTTTGTAAGGTTTATCATTCCCTCCCCTCTCCTGCTTAAACTTTCACTCACTCACTCACACATGCACACACACACAGTAGATATTTAGAGGGCTCAGTGTTACTAAAGTAGATCCCAAAAGCTGCTCCTAGGTTGCTGACCCCTGATATAGACAGATTGTTACAATAAGCTGTGAAAAAAAAGCATGCAGCCCTATACTCCATGGGAGCCGCGGTAGCATAGTGGTTAGTGCACTGGCTTCCTAGCGCAGTGGTCTATGGTTCGATCCCCAAATGAGGCGGGAATTTTTTAGGCCACAAACGGCTCCTGGGTCGACCCAGCCCCAAATGGGTACCAGAGCAACTTCTGGGAAGGTTAAGGCGGCCGGCGTGATGCCGACCACATCACCCCTCGTGTGCCGACGGTCAAGATAATATGGGCCTAACACCATATTCCCAATATGCCTCAATGGGCGTGTAACGGGTTCCTATACTCCACGGGGAACACAACAGAGATGAATGATGACTAAAATACATTTTTACTGTGGAACATGCAGCCACCACTGCCGCTGAAAGCCTGAATCAAAACTATTCATGTTCTATTAAAGCGGTGGGTACTTTAGCAATTTGTTTTACATGATGAGGTTGCCAGTCCTAAGCACAACTTTATACGAGGGGGAGTCATAAAATAACCTTAATAAAAAGTCAAAATCACGTAGTAGATGGTTGTACTTCAGATATGCTTTGCCCTCCCGCTTGAGGCACCAGTGCGCGCAGGCCCGTAGTCCTGATGGGAAGTATGACGTCAGCAAACCATAGCCAAGATGGCCGCCCCCTTGGAAGCTTGCACGAGAGAAGAGCAGCTTGCAGTTATCCGTTTTTTGGGTAGTGAGGGTGAGAAACCAGCAGACATTCATTGGAGGATGAAGAAAAACAACTCACCCCCGAACTGAAAGAACTAGGGCCCAATGCCAAGAAAGCCCTCCTCAAGATTATGAACTATAGCTGGAAGCGTGGAATTGTACCACAAGACTGGAAAGAAGCAGTTGTACCACAAGCCTGGAAAGAAGCAGTGCTAGTTCCAATCCTCAAAAAGGACAAAAACAGAATGGACCCCAACAGCTACATACCCATCAGCCTTCTAAGCAGCACGGGAAAGCTTATGGAGAGAATGATTAATACCAGATTAAGTTGGCACCTCGAAGAAAAACAAATTTTACTGCACCAACAGGCAGGCTTCAGGCAACATAGGTCTACAGAGGACCAAGTCACCAACATTGCACAGGAAATCGAAGATGCTTTCCAAGAAGGAAAGCACACTTTAGCAGTCTTGGTAGACATGGAGAAAGCATTTGATAAAGTTTGGAAAGATGGGCTAAGAGTTAAAATGCTTAAATATGGAGTCTGTGGAAGAATGTATAACTGGATCAGCCACTACCTAACAAACAGAACAGCTAGAGTGCAGGTGCATGGACAGTTAAGCAAAAAGACTACAATGGAACATGGAGTTCCACAGGGTGGGGTCCTTTCCCCAACACTCTTCCTTATATATATAAATGATATAACAAAAAACATCCACAAGAATGTCCACAACTCCCTCTATGCTGATGACCTGGCCATGTGGACGTCAGAAGAATACATCACCACAGCAAGAGTGCGCATGCAGGATTCACTGCTAGCCCTTGAAAGTTGGTCCAGAAAGTGGTTGCTCAAAATAAATGAACAAAAAACTACACACACTATTTTTACCTTGTCAAATAAACCACAGCAAGCAAAGCTACAACTAAATGGGCAGGCAGTACGAGAAGAGGAAACACCAACATACTTAGGAATCACTCTAGACCGCCGAATGATGTGGAAATCACAGATAAACAAAATACAGCTAAGGGCAAAACTTCGCATGGCCATCATGAAAATGTTAGCTGGTACCACATGGGGTGCTGATGAGAATATCCTCAAAAAGCTGTACACAGGCAGAGTCAGACCTGCTATGGAATACAGCATCACAGCTTGGTCGACGGCAGCAAAGTCAAATTTTGACAGAGTAAACAGACTCCAAAACCAAGCAGCACGTGTTATAACAGGGGCCCTAAAGTCCACACAAATCAACCATATGGAAAACATTATAGGGCTACAGTCAATGGAGGATAGACGTGACAGCAGAGTCCTACTCGTACAACAAGCTGAAAAATTTAAGAGACTCGAAGGACACCCCATGTTCCAAAGAATGAATAGGCTAGGAAGAGGCAGGCTCAAGCGAACTAACTTTGTGGCCCAAGCAAAAGAAAAAATTAGCAAAATACCATGCTAGAAAGCTCAGTTGCAAAGAAAATCCCACTTGGAAAATAAGATGCTTTCCTGAGTTAAAATCTGATATTCCAGGCATTGAAAGTAAGGGAACACAGGCAGAAACACAAAGAAAGTGTATAGCAACCAAGTATATTGACCAAAAATTCCCAGCAAAGCTTTGGACACATGCATATACTGATGGTTCAGCAAAAAATGCAGTTAAAAATGGGGGTGCCGGCATCCTCATAAAATTAAAGAACAGAATCCACTCTATGGCAATTGCCACTGGCAAATACTGCAATAACTTCAGTGCTGAAGCAGAAGCCCTGAAACAGGCAGCTGAAACTCTTATTGAATGCAAAACACAGGCAGAAAAACAGATAGTAATCTTTACAGATGCCCTCTCAGTAATATCAGCGCTGAAGAGCCACCAAACTAAAGGATTGAAAGATCTGATAATCTCCCTTGAAAGACTGGCCAAATGCTTCAACAAGTGCACTATCCAGTGGATACCAGCCCATTGCAACATACCAGGAAATGAGGAGGCAGACAAACTTGCTAAGGAAGGAGGTGCCTTACAACAAAATGATATAGAAACAACTTACGCAACGGCAAAGACTACTATAAAGGCTACATTCAAGTCCAAATGGGAAAGAGAGCACCTGGGCCATTTGAAAAATGATGCATATCATCAACTATCCAGGAAAGAACAGGTCATCATTTTTCGGCTACGCACTTGACACAACAGATTGAGATACCATCTATACCACAAATACAAAATTGGTGCAACAGATCTCTGCACCTGCGGTACCAGCCCGATGACAATCGAACACCTGCTGCAGTACTGCCCAACCTACAGAAATGAACGGAGTAGCATATGGCAACAACCCACTTCTGTCAACGAAAAACTGTTTGGAGATGTCGGAAACCTTGGGTTGACTACTGCCTTTATTAGAGTCATAAATGTGGAGGTCTGAAGGCAAACGAGGAAGAAGAAGAAGAACTGAAAGAACATCGTGTGGATGTTTGCGAAACACTGTTACGATGTTATGAAGCTGAAGGAGATGGCTTTCTACACCATGTAGTCACTGGTGACGAATGCTGGGTCCACTACTCCAGCCAGAGACTAAGCGAGCCAGCATGGAGTGGCGACATTCATCATCGCCGAAAGCAAAGAAGTTCCGTACAATGCGGTCGGCCGGCAAATTGATGCTCACGCTCTTCTGGGACTGTAAAGGCCCAATCCTGGAACATTACGTGCCCAGGGGACTCACTATCAACAGCGAATCATACTGTGATCTGCTTCAGAACCACTTGAAACCTGCAATCAGGTCAAAACGTCGCGGCTTGCTCAGTTCTGGTGTGTTGTTGCATGATAATGCGCAGCTGCACACAGCACGTGCTACAGTAATGAAAATCACGAATCTGCATTTGGAGTGTCTTCCACATCCTGCATATTTCATGTGTTTGGGCCCCCGGACACTCGCAAGAAGTTCAGTACAGATGATGAGGTGAAAGAGGCAGTGCATGAAGTGTAATGCCACTAGGATTTAAACCAAACTCAATAAATGTACTACGAGAGGAAGTGCTCTAACCGCTTAGCCAACCGGATGCTAATGCAAAATATATAATGCAATATAAATAAACAAAATATATGCTTCAATATTATTAATTGCAATTTCCTGGTGCTAGTAATAAAATCACAGTAAGATAGCACAACTCTTGAAACAAGCTGTTCTATAAGCTGTTGAAAAAAGTATGCAGCCCTATGTACCAGTTTTATGTCATTTCGCTGTGCTGAATTCAGTGCACACAAATTAATCATGCTAAATTTATTGCAAAGCCAAATTCATCGCAATACAAATTCATAGCGTTCATTTTATCACAAAGGCCAAATTCATTGCAAATCAAAGTAATTGAGTACCAAACTCACTGCATGCCAAATTTAAAAAAAAATAAACTTTTTTTTTAAACCAACTGCAGCGATTTGTTGAAACCTGTTACAACCAGTTGGTTATGTGATATTCATCACCATCATATTTCAATTCCCCGAGGAGAACAGGCCTTCAACAAACGCAAGGCCAGTCTTCCTGTCCCTTGCCATCAGCTCAAGGTATTTCCATGGTCTTCTTCATCCCTTTCACATCAGTTCTCTCTCCATGTGTTCTTAGGTTACGCGATATAGTAGAATAAATAGGGGCATTGAATTTAACAATATGGTAGTAGTAGCAGTGTGGTGGTGGTAACAGAAGTACTAGTAGTGGTAAAGATATTAATGGTTTTGGTATTTCAGTGATACAATTAATTCTAAAAGTAAGCTCAATTATAATAACAACAGAAAAAAAATGTCTAAACAGCAGCACTATTCAAGTAGATGTGAGCGCTGCCAGTAAAATTCGCAGAACTGTAACATATGACCACCAAGATTCTTTGATCTTTATCTGGGAAAATTTGGGTCTACACCTTTCTCAGCTAATTTGCACGTGTCTACCTTTTTACATCTGTGACATCAAAAGCCTGCTGGCCATTATTTTTCCACCGCTCCTACTAACAGCACTGGTGAAGAAGGACAGTTGTCAAATTTCCCACCTATGATCAATACCTGTTCAGACATCACCTACCACTAAATAATCATTTGTCCAGTTATTATTCATTTCATACATGATATCAATGCCTGCCAGCTCCTATAAACAACACTGGCGCAAAAATCAAAGGATCTTTCCCATGCTCATGTGACCTTTGTTAATAAATCTGATGTACTTTTGATGAGAAGAGATGTCATGTTATTGTTAAGGAAGATTTATTATGTATTTTCACATGTTGGCATCACTTAGCTTTGTTAGTAGTTAATATACGTGGTAACATTTCTATCTGCAGTCAACATGATATGTTGTGCATCATTGTTAATGAACGCGATAGTGGGTTGAGTCTCTAAGGAATGTAGTGAGGTGCCGCGCTAATTGAGTAAAACTGTTCATCTTGGCCTTTTGTATTTTGTATCCGTCGAGTGAAGACGTGATCTACTTCGCTGCTATGCGAATTGTAGTTTATGATAGTCCTCCTACATGGCTTAGTTGTGTAAAGGTCGCCACAAGTATTTCGTTGATGTTAAATGCAAGTATACTAATTCAAGAGTAATTTTATAAGAGGAGTCCTTGGTTATAGGAGCTATCAAAATATAATTGTAATCTACGTACTTTGGTTACCGCTACTTGGGTGTTACGGATGCCGTCACCTTCAGTATATAGGTCAGAGTATGAGATGATATGAAAAGGACAGTAGGAGACGAATATTATGCATGGATTTTATAAGATGCCATAAAACTTGAAATGAGGACTTGTCTGAAGAATAAATATGTCTTGTAATTGTTGGACCCAAAAACCCAGGAGTTTGAATCTACTGAATATTCATCATGTTTGAAATCACCCATACCATTCGTTTGATACAGCACGATTTGCTCATTTGAACTTCTTAATATTAGTTCTTCAAGTTGCAAGAAATTTGTATTCACTCAACAAAAGAACGCAACAGAGGACATGGCGGCCTAGTGATGGGGAAACGAATTTTTCAAGAACTTTGAAATATATATTTTAAAAAAAAACACTGAGAAGACCAAATTCGTAGATTTTATGAACTTTGTTTCACCGCTTAGAAACCAAATCTGCATTGTCAACTCATGGCGCATGCGTACTGGAAAAAACCATGACAACGCCCAAGTAGAAAATTTCTGCCAAGATGCCGGCTTCCAGTCCGTTGAGGAGATTTTTATCAAGAACCTCAAGATTTAGGACGTACGACGTGGGAACTAGTGACACGATACTGACAACCTGTTGCAAACCACCAGTCTGTCTCCGGCAGTGGCCTTATGGTGCATACCAGCGGTGTCGGAGATTATATTCTGGCATAAGAGAAGTACCATTTATGGTCTAACAAATTTGTTCAGGTTGTATTCTAAGCGACCCCTTTTGCAATATATCTGTGTTCCTATATACTATATGCATGTTAATATGTTATTTATGTGGGCGGATGGTGGGAGCTTTGAATTTGTTATACCGCTTTGGCAGGTCGCAGATTCAAAGCCGTTCCTAGGGACAGTTTGAATATTTTCAGCTTGCAAAAGATCAACTGAGAAAATCTCGTTGCATACTCTGTTTGCTCCTGAATTTATTCAATAATATACGTTTAGGTGTAACGTGTTGTATATATACGGTATTTTCATTGTACTTTGTTTCATTTTCACTTATTTCTGTCATTCATTCGTCAAATATTCATGATTCTGATCTAACTATCATTCAGTTTTACATGTCAGCTGTGTTTCGTGTCAATGGCTTTGGTCTAGTCTATTTTTAGATTTTTGTTTGCTGTAGTTTGACCTGATTTCTGTTCTCGTCGTAATTTGCTTGTAAAAGATTTTATTCAGTTTTAAAAACATTTTTCTTGGTGTGGCGTTATACATTGTGGTGTGATAATGTTTGTAGAATAATTGTATTCCTTGGTTTATGTAATGTTAATGCTCAATATAATACTAACATGGCGTGCATAGTTATTTATGCACATATTATATGACTGCAATATTTATTGATTGCAGTGTACTAGTAGTTCACTAGCTACTGTTTATTCGACTGAGGAAGGCATATCATTATATGATAGTAATAAAAAAAAAATAATTAAGTACGTTGATTACTGATGCTATTAGACAAGATGTCTATATTAGAGTATTTTATGGATGCTGGAAGGTTGAGTGATTTGAAGGGTGAGGCTTTAGCAGTTTATGCAGCCTATGCATCAGAAGAGAGGAGAAGAAATACTCCAGAGTGGTATGCATGGAAAAGGAATGAAGAATTATCAGGAGAGAATCAGGAAGTATTGAATTTGGTGGATATGAAGCAGGTAGAGAAATTGGCTAAGATGAGGAGAGAAGAAACATTAGCTAATATGAAGAGATTAGAAGAAGTAGCTAATACGAAGAGATTAGAAGAATTAGCTCCTCCTCATGACAATAATTTAATACAATCTAAGCTGATGCAGCTAAAGTTAGAGTATGAGAAAAAGGTGTCGGTCCTACAATTCGATAATGTTACACTAAATAATCAGGTGTCACTCCTGAAATCTGACAATTTGAAATTCTATGATTTCTCTACTCGACAGAAAAAGGAGCTAGAGAATGGGGTGAGCTCATTAGAAACATTGATTGATGAAGAAAAAATTGCCTGTGGTGAGGTTGAAAAGCTTAATGCTGCTTTGACTATAGAATGTCATACACATGTGGCTCAGATTCAGGAGCTGAAATCTGAGTTGTCACTTTTGAGATCAAAAGTTGATATACAAGAAGTAACGGATCAGGACATAAAGAATTCTTTCAGCCATTCGGAGAATAAAGTGACGACTATTGAACTCGAAAATCAAGAACTCAGATGCCTTCTAGTTCAGCAAGAAAAGTTGACTAGTGATAAAGTGATTAACTGTGAGAAATTAATCACGGAAGAGAAGTGTACTAAGGTAAAACTGGAGAAAGTAATTAAGAGGCAAAAAGAAATTGCACTCAGGAATCTTGAAATTATTAAATTAAGAAAGAGGGTTGATGGTTTGCTGGATGTGGTGTTACACAATAATTTGTGAAACCCATCATCTGCACTCGAAAACTAAATATTGCTCAGTCAAATATTGATGAATTCATGACAGTTGTTGTCAAGCGTACTTTCCTTTGGTTTATGCAGGGCATCTTCTTCACGAACCAGAAACTTTTGACATAATATATCTACATTCGTTGATCGATTTTACGCCAAATATAACATTTCATGACTTCAACAGTGTGTTTCTGAACTTTGAATGACAAAGATGGATCAACATATTGATCACGAATCAATTGCATAACCAGCGTCATTGGTATTTTTCGGGATAGACAATTCGGGTCTATTACTGAAGTAAATCTGCACAGGTACAAGATACCTTCGTCAAAATATTAGTCACAAATACTTATACATTGTTACGTCAAAATTGCTTGTCAGCAATATACTATGATGCATTTTAACATTGATCGATGTACGATGCGATGACCACTTCTACATTGGTGAATTACACACTATGTACATACTATTTGATGATACGTTATGGACTATCTTTTGAATCATTCCTGTCAACTTACGGGAAATCATATGGAACTAGCCCAAGTCTTGTCAACTCAAGTTGGTACTTTACTTCGTTACTTGATTGAACTGCGAGAAACATTGAATTGTGTTCCAGTAATATTTATCACAAGATGTGGTGCAATCTACCCAAACTGGTTGATTGAACATTTCGTGCACTACCTTTCAAATATACGTTCTATGGATTCTATTTACATATCAAGATTCAACATAGCCGAATAAAACTTGGAACGATTTCAACTACATTGACTATTTAAACATTCGAAAAAAATGACATTAGATAATTCTTGATCGGACGTTGTGACATTCTTCAATTTATGGATGATTTTTTTTCATATAATTGTATATTATTGAACATTAATTGAATATATGTAACTATAATATTCTATTAACTAGTTAAGTTTAGAATTTTAAATTATTTATTTTCTTTTATTTAATCTTATTAATATATTTAGGGGTTACAATTAATTTAGATTTATTAGGATTTTAGTTTGTTACAAATAAACATTAGTAAGATTTGTTAATAGGGTAAGGGGAATTAATCATGTTTAATTTTCTTAAGTACAGTATACACATACTTACTTCTCTTCTTTTGTTTATATGTACTGTTTCTAACCTGTTTTCTTACTTGTCTTTTCTGTTTGTCGTCACACTACTGTTTATTTGAATTTGACTTAATATTACATGACATTACTTAGTTTTTGTACACACATCTACACATTTAATTAGTTCGTTAATACATCATAATTTATTAAAAATACTATTTAGTTTAAACATTAGTACTTAATTCTTAGTTAAACTTAGTAAACTATTATATATTATATTGACTGTTGACGATTAATTTCGTTAGGTAATATAATATTTATTAGATATGTTATTCATTTATTGACATACTATGTATAGGACAACGACCTTAGACACTGTTTGTTGTAAACATCTCTAACCGTATGTTATATAATTTTTGTTTTATGCAATATTTCGGTAAATTAATTGCGATACAAATTTTTGATGAGATTGTCGAAAAAAAACCAATATAATTGTTTTTTTTCTACCCTACCAGGGGAGGAATTTGTTAAGGAAGATTTATTATGAGAGAAGATACTTGGGATAAAATACAAGAAAGGAAAACAGCAAAACTTAAACTACTAGCGGCAAGTACACATAATGCAGTTGAATCTTGCAAACTAACTTATAACTTGTTAAATAAAGAAGTGAAGACAAAAACTCGAAGAGATAAAAGACATTTCATCAATGAACTGGCCGTAGAAGCTGAAAATGCTGCAAGAACTGGTAATAGTAGGTGCCTTTATCAAATTACAAAACAACTATGTCACCAGCCTACTGCTATGGAAACACCTGTTAAAGGTAAATTAGGGAATTCAATACTAACAGAAAAAGAACAAATGAAGAGATGGGCTGAGCACTTCATGGAGGTGCTAAACAGACCACCACCAACAGTAACACCTGATTTTAATAATGAAACACCCACAACCACCTTGCAAATAACTTGCGATGAATTCACGCTGGACGAGATCAAACAAGCCGTTAAAAGATTAAAAAATTTTAAAGCTGCTGGAGTTGACGAAATTTCAGGGGAAATGATTAAAGCAGTTAATGACAACAACCTCTTGAGAATTTTAGATATTATAAATGAAGTATGGAGAGAAGAACAACCACCACAACAATGGAAAGACAGTATTATTGTAAAGTTACCGAAGAAAGGTGATCTATCAGACTGTAATAACTGGCGTGGTATATCTCTATTATCAGTACCTGGAAAATTATTATGTTGCATGATGTTAGAAAGACTTAAATTGCATGCTGACGAAAAGATCAGAGAAGAACAAGCGGGTTTCAGGCCGAAACGATCATGTATTGATCAAATATTCACACTAAGAACAATTATAGAAGAATCAGTGGAAAGGCAATCGCCACTTATTATCACCTTCGTCGATTTTCAAAAAGCCTTTGATAGTCTACGCCGCCCATCATTGTGGAAGATACTTACAATCTATGGTTTTCCAACAAAATATGTGAATATAATCAAAGCGCTATATGACAATGCAAGATGTTGTGTTAGAACAAATAAAGGGAATACAAAATGGTTTACAGTAGAAACAGGGGTGAAACAAGGCTGTATTATGTCACCACTACTTTTTGGAATAGCTATTGATTGGGTTATGAGAAACTATACCCACAATGAACAATTGGGTATAAAATGGACAAATGGAAAATTCCTGGGGGACCTGGATTTCGCAGATGATGTAGCATTCTTAAGTTCAACACCAAGACAATCCCAAGAAGCAATAAATAATTTGTGTCATCTCTCGGTTAAAATAGGTCTCCAAATAAATGCCTCTAAAACTAAAGCTATGAACTTTTCTAACGAGACCTTTGATATCATCTTGAACGGGGAAAAACTACAGAAAGTTGAAAGTTTCAATTATTTAGGCAGTAAAATGACTCAGGATGGTGACACAACAAGAGAAATCCATACTAGAATTGCTTTGGCAGCTAGCGCCTTCAATAGATTACACTGACTAACAAAAAAAAATTTATTTTTTCTTTCTCCAACATTTCTATGTTTTTCTGGTCAATTTTAATGCGCTGTTTTTAAATCTGCAAACCGTTTTTCTCTATCAGGTCGGGATCTCTAGAAATACGCAATTCAAGTTTTTTAACAACGCATACAGTATTACAACATCATTCATACAAGAAGTGTAACAGTTATGTAGGCTTGAATTTCTTTGCAGTCGACTTTCGTCGGTGAATGACATGTGGTACATCGCGATGAAGCATTCAACAATAATCGGCAAGCATGGTCACACTACACCGTCCTTGATAGCGTGACTCCATTACGGCGATATCTTGATGGAATCGTTCTCCACATTCATCGCTGACTTCGCCAAGGTTGTCAGGGAAAAAGTCAAGATGCGAATCGAGCAAATGGATTTTGAGGGACATGTTACAGCCCATAATTCTGTATGCATCTATGCACTGCTTAACAATATGCACATAGTCGACAGATTTGTGATTTCCCAGAAAGTTATCGATGATCGATTTGAATGCCATCCATGCGCGAAGTTCACTACCATGTAACAAGTTCTCGAATTGTTTGTCTGCAATAACTTTCCTAATCTGAGGTCCTACAAAGATACCTTCCTTTATCTTTGCATCGCTAACTTGCGGAAACTTTTCTCGAAGATAAGTGAAAGCTTTGCTCGTTTTATCTAACGCTTTTACGAAATTCTTCATGAGCCCCAACTTTATATGTAACGGTGGTAAAATGATGCTGTCTTTGTTAACTAATGGCTCATGTATTACATTTTTATGCCCGAGCTGCATACGATCCCTGATAGGCCACACCTTTCTTGCATAATGTTCCTGTCTGTTGCGGCTGTCCCATTCACATAGGAAGCAACAAAATTTAGTATACCCAGTCTGCATGCCCGTGAGCATTGCAATGACCTTTAGGTCTCCACAAATCCGCCATTGGTAGTCATTGTACTTTATTTTTCGGAAAAGTATAGCCATATTGTCATAAGTTTCTTTCATATGAACAGAGTAGGCGACTGGAATTGATGAAAATAAATTTCCGTTATGCAATAACACGGCTTTTAGACTAGTCTTGGAAGAGTCGATGAAAAGTCGCCATTCGTTGACTATGTGCTCATGACCGAGGTGCACCATTAGACCGTTTACATCTTTGCAATAGCAAATGCCATCATCCATCTCAAAGTATTGAACAAGTTCTCTGTGTCTACGACGAAATTTAGATATCGGAGTATTGGGCGCTAAAAGATTCCATTCTTTGAGTCGCGAACCGAGTAATTCCGCTTGTCCTTTGGTAAGAGCGAGATCACGTATTAGATCTGACAGTTCTGAATGGTTAATTAAGTGAACACCATCATTCACCGGTATATAATCCGAGTCAGAATTAGTTTCTAAAGCAGATAAACTATCACTTTCTGATGGTTCATTCACGTCCAATGGATATTGTTCTGGTGGAAATGGGATTGGACATGTGATTGGATCATGAGGCACTGGTTTCGAAACCAATTCAATATTTGGATAAACCACAGACTTTCTAGTTTTAAAAGTGAAACCATGGATATTTGTCAAGCAGAAGTAACAATCAGTAGCGTGATTTGTCGGTTCACGCCATATTACTGGCACTCCAAAAGGCATCGACTTATGCTTCGGCGATTTTCGTAACCAACCTGCCAATGTATTTGCACAAGTCGAACAAACTGCATTTGGCTTCCAAGATTTATTTGCATCATCAACTTTCGAATCGAAATAACGTTCATATGCTTTCTTTAGTAATGGTGTAAAGTTTTTCTGGTGAACACGATCGGTAAAATATCCGCACACGTAACAGAACAGATCAGCCGAATTTCTACAACTTCTAGAAGTCATATTTCGCTCAGAATTATTTCAAAATACAGTAACTATTTGAAAAATAGCGTAACATATGTCATGCATCTTTTAGCGTATAAAAAGTAGAATTATTTTGCATTTTATTAATTTTTAATAAGTTATATAGTAAAAATGAAACGGAGCAAATAACGGTTTCCCAAAAATATATTTATTCCCAAATATCTTAAGAACCCGACGTGATAGAGATAAACGGATTTCAGATTTGAAATCAGCGCAAGAAACTGACCTAAGAACACTTATTCTTATATAAGAAAGAAAAATGTTGTTTGTCAGTGTTATCTAACATTTGGAAATTACGATCATTGAATATACATACCAAGCTTCGTCTGTTTAATTCAAATGTTATCTCAGTGTTAACATACGGCTGTGAGAGTTGGAAAATAACAAAATCATTGGAGAACAAGCTGAATACATTCGAGAACAAATGTCTTAGAAAACTCATGAACATCAGTTGGAAATAATTCAAGACTAATCGACAAATAAGAGAAGACTCTAGGCAGAAATATGTCTCCGACTATATAAGGAAAAGACGATGGTCATATATCGGTCATGTCCTACGAATGCAAAACAACAGAATACCACTACAGGCACTCACTTGGGTTCCTGAGGGTAAGAGGAAAAAAGGAAGACCAAAAGAAACACTCAGAAGAACAATAATAAGAGAAGGAAGAACGTTGGGCCTAAATAATGTGCAAGAGCTAAGAGGAGTGGCGTCACAACGAACAACCTGGAGAGCACTGGTTTCTGCCTTATGCGCCGTGTTTGGTGCTTAAAGAATTTATTATTATTATTATTATTATTATGTATTTTTACATGTTGGCATCACTTAGATTTGTTAGCAGTTAATATACGCGGTAACATTTCTATCTGCAGTCAACATGATATGTTGTGCACCATTGTTAATGAACGCGATAGTGGGTTGAGTATCTAAAGAATGTAGTGAGGTGCCTCGCTAATTGAGTAAAACGGTTGATCTTGACCTTTTGTATTTTGTATCCATCGAGTGAAGACATGATCTACTTCACTGCTATGCGAATTGTAGTTTATGATAGTCCTCCTACGTGGCTTAGTTGTGTAAAGGTCGCCACAAGTATTTCGTTGATGTTAAACGCAAGTATACTAATCCAAGAGTAATTTTATAAGAGGAGTCCTTGGTTATAGGAGCTATCGAAATATAATTGTAATCTACGTACTTTGGTTACCGCTACTTGGGTGTTACGGATGCCGTCACCTTCAGTATATAGGCCAGAGTATGAGACGAATATTATGCATGGATTTTATAAGATGCCATAAAACTTGAAATGAGGACTTGTCTGAAGAATAAATATGTCTTGTAATTGTTGGACCCAAAAACCCAGGAGTTTGAATCTACTGAATATTCATCATGTTTAAAATCACCCATACCATTCGTTTGATACAGCACGATTTGCCCATATGAACTTCTTAATATTAGTTCTTCAAGTTGCAAGAAATTTGTATTCACTCAACAAAAGAACGCAACAGTTATGTTATCTCTTTGTTCAATGCTACCACCGTAATTATTACTTCTACCATAACCACTGCTGTTTCATAATTTAAAGTTCACATCTCCTAGTGAAAGAATGACATGAAAATGGCCAGGTTTCAAGAACAAAGTGCTGAAGTTAGTTTTTGCAGATGTCATAATTTGTCTTACTTAGTCATTCCTCTTCTACCCTGCAGTGTAGAGGTTTGTCAGAGAGAGTGCTACACTATCCTATCGGTTGTCTTTCTCCTGGCCTTGTTTCAATCTAGTCCTCGGTCCTTCAGGGACTGTCTAATGTTGTCCTCCCAGTGGATTCTGAGTCATTATGGAGGTCTGGATCCCTGACTCTTAGTTTCCCATATTTGTTGTGGTAGCCAATCTTCTTTCATTCTGCATACATGGCCAAACCATCGTAATTGGGACTTTCATTTGGGTCCTGATGTATCATCTGGTTGCAGACCGTGTCTCTTCTTGTTACTTCAACCAACTTCCTCAAGATACTTCATTTCAGAGGTTTGGAGTTGGTTTTTGTGGGTTGCGTAATATGTCAAGACTAGAACATAGAAGGAACGGTATACAGCCATCTTCATCTTCCTGCCAATTTCATTATTTTTCATTGGAAAAATTTGTACTGCAATGAATTTGGCCTTGTGATAAACTGAACATGATGAATTTGTCACACATGCCTTTTTATTTGCAATTAATTTGCTTGCGATAAACTGAGTGCGATGAATTTGTATGTGATTAACTGAGAACAATGAATTGACAGGACACCATGCAGCAAAGGGAACAATAAGGATGAATGATGATGGTATAAATAGCAACTGTCCCAGAACATGACTAACAACAATTTGTCTTTAAACACAGATAAGCAGCACTGCACTGAGGATTATGACAAGAAAAGCAAATTAAGCAAAATTTGGATGAACCCATATGTTTTCAATTCTCCAGCTTGAATGCCAACACAGAAAGCTGAATGTGATTTTGATTAAGCTAAAACTGGCAGGCATATATTTCCATATCACTGATGACTGAGCTTTTAAAACTGACTGCCTCAAAGACAGCGAACAGGCATAGAACTATTTTCATCTGAAGCAGACATGAAGAAAAGTAAAGCTTAAATTGTTAAAAGTGTTCCTTGAAATACCTGTATAAACCATAAATATCTGGGCTAAAAAAATAAAGAATAATAAAAAAAACATAAAAATATAAAATTAAACTAAACATAATAATGGTAAACATTTAAACTTGTTTAAGCTTTAGACCTTTCTCTAACAAAAATGTTTATGGCCTTCTGTAAATAAAATAACTTCTGATGACATTTTAGTAGCTCTCCTGTTTCTAAATGAATAAATGAATGTTCCTTTTTCCTCTCCTTATGGTTCATAAGAGGAAGTATGCATCAAAGCACTTAATGTGGTCTTGCAGTAGAGATTTCTGTAGTAACTCATTTAACCTGATAAGGTTGCCAGCTCCAAGTAAAACCTCATAACCTTTGCCTCTCACAACATATCTGTAAGAGTGGGGTTATTTCTTTTTTTTTTTAGAGACCCTTTCCCCACTCCCTCCTTTTCTTTTTTGGAGAACAACAAGGAGCTTACTATCTAATTATTCTCGTAGAGATAGCCCAAAGGAAGTGAAACTGGACAGGCAATACCCTAGAAACCCCAAGAAAATATATAAAGGCAGGTCCCAAATGCTGTCACATGGCATGCAATTCAAATCTCTAAAAGTAAGAAGCCCAGCTCCTGGTCTTCTCGTGGCAGAACTATTTAAACTAACCAGGCAAGGGCAAGGGCAGGACTCTAGCACCCTAAAACCAGAATGCTCTTATTAGATGAGACTTGTAAGTCTTGGGTAGCATCTTTATCTTGGAACAGCAAAAGACAAATTCAAACCATCTGCTGACCTACATGCAGGCTGAGGACAGCCAAGGGCTAAAGAAGGCTAACCTGTAAATCAAGCCTGTTGACACTGATGCACCAGGCCACATTCCTAACAAAACAGTGCAAGGTAATCTGCTCTATGAAAGACATCATGACCAAGAAGAAAACAGTTTGGGTCTCACTCTGTGGAATCCAGCAAAAAGTGTACCTTAAATCACTAGGACAAAGGAGGGGTAGCTAATAAAACGCTAATAGGTCAAAGTATCAAAGCAGAAGTCAAACTTCTGGCAATCCTAAACTGTAGTTGGAAAAGAGGCATTGTAGCACAGGTATGGAAAGACCAGTTCCTAAGAAAGAAAAAAGATCTAATAGATCCAATTGGCTACAAACCTATAAGTCTACTTTGCTTTGTAGTAAAACTAATAGAACTCGTGATTTATACCAGGCTGACATGGCATCTAGAAGAAAGACACATATTAATCTTCCAGCAAGCAAGATTTTTAAAAATTTAGCAATTATGTGCTCAAGGTACTGGCTGATCCATTTCACATTCTCCCACATACTTCGTTACTGTGCAATTCTGCTTTCAATCCTTGCTTTCATACTTTGTCAAATGCATTTTCCAAATTTACCCATGCCACCGGTATGTACTTCTTCTTAAACAAGGAACTCAGAGATATGGTAGTTCCAGAAATTAGGGAAGCAGAGGACAGTAAGAGGATACAAAGAGTAGTACAAGCACAAAAAGGCCACTGGATTACATCGTAAGAAGCTCTGCACAGATCCTTGTCATGAAACAAAATATATAGCACATTAAACCTCTAAGACTCAGATTCATGATCAGATCAGTGAATGATCTTCTACCATCAGCCACAAATCTTGTGAATCCAGTAGTGAAGATCCAGTTTAGTACAGCAGAACTCCAATTATCTTAATTAATTCATGATAAAGGCTTTTAAGATAATTGGATTAAATTTAAAATACACCCTTATCCATGAAAAAAACATTTTATTAACTATTCTTTATTAAATATTAGTTTTCTCATATAAAATGTGTCTTTAAATTATTTATCCAGCTGATCTTTGTTTGCATAAACCATTTTTACATCGCCTCTTCTACATTGTATTTGTCACCCTTTTCCATAGTTCTTCTTCTGGAACTATCATCTTCACTTTCTAATACAGACACTAACTGAAGAATTCACTCACTATCTTTAATGACTGAAATTGTAGCTGCCCTAACAACAAATGTTTCTGTAAGTTTCTTCTCAGATTTCCCCTTAAAAAAAAAATTTGTACTGTATTTCCACAATGACTGACACTGTCTGAATGACATTTTTACTTTACAATCTAAATTTTTATGGTGTCCATGAAAATTAGAATGGTTTTTGACAATGAAACTAAACAAAATACTTAACCTGCTATACTACAGCCAGAAACAGATAGAAAAGACTGAAATAATGACCACCTGAACTGAACCAACGTGTGGAGAGGGCTTATGTCACAAACCCATGTTCCTTGGTTTTGGTGATTCGGTTCATCAGAGATATTTGGATTATCAAAGTTCTACTATAGTTGCAAACAAGGCCAGCACAGACAGTTAAAAAAAAGAATGGAAGGATGATAACTGAGAGTTATGACCCAATTGCTTCTAACTCCTGAGTACAAAGAAGATAAAAGGGGAAACTTCTGATGATCAGAAGTTTATTCTATTCAACAAGTTACAGATAGGAACTACTGATGAGTGGCACTGACAAAATGACTGCTGAACATCTGCTTCAAAGTGTCCAACATATGAGGAGCAAAGAAAGTGCATATGGCCATCACCAGTACCATTCCTGGAGAAACTCTATGGAGATACCAACAGCCTCAAACTGACCACTGCTTTCTTTGAACATATTCAAGTTGACGTCTGAGGGTGAACAAAGAAGAAGAAAATTAATCCTGTTATAATATTTTGTACAAAGTCTCATATTACTTCTTTTGGTATGCATCCTAAATTTCCTAAGCTATGCAGGTGATCTGATCTTCAGTGGCTCCCACCTCACTGCAACATCTTTGAGAATGAACAGGCCGGCAGACTGGAGAGAAGGGTGAAAAAAACTGCCTCAAACTCATAAAAGCATAACACATGAAGAGACCAAGAAACTTATCAAAAGCTGCTGTAGAAACAACTGGGAAACCAACAATCCAGGCCACTAGAAAAATTACACCCATTAGTTCAACAAGACAGCAAGTAATAATCCTCAGACACCACACAGGCCGCAAAAACAGACTGAGACCATTTGGTCAATAAGTGAAACATATATTAACTACCAAAAAGTGTACCTGTGGTACTGACAAAATGATTTCTCAACATCTGCTGCAGGAGTCAATCAATATCCTTTAGCTCCCCAAGGAGCATAGGCCTTCAACAAACACATGCCAAGTTCTCCTGTCCTGTGCCATCCGCTCAAGTTCTTTCCATGTTTTTTCCTCATCATTTTCACCTCTATATCCAGTTCTCTTCTCCGTGTGTTTTTTGGTCTACCTCTGCCTCTATCTGCTGCAGGAGTAACCCTCATATAAGGGTCAGAGAAAGCCCATACAGCCGTCCGCAGTACCAGTCTAAGGAAAAATTACATGGGTGATTACAACAACCGAGGACGACCACTGCTTTCTTCAAGCTTTTTCAGGTTGATGTCTGTCTGAGAGTTTTTGAACAAGAAGAGAAAGTAGAAGAACATAAGGTAGGCCTTAGAATGTAATACACAAGGAAAGAACTGTATGGGGAATACGGGAGCATGTGGAGAAGATCTGAGAAAACAGGAGCTGAAAAGAGCAGACATCCCATGAAAAATTATAAAGAAAAAAAAAACAGCACACAACTGAGTATGCTTGAAGAATGAGTCAGAGACCTGTTTCCATCAGGAACCAGCTCAAATGAATAAACCTTTTATACAGGTTTACTTTTAGTGCAGATATGGGCATGACATTCCTTGTTCTGGAATCCTTAAGGTTAGAGAAGTTAGAGAAAGACAGAAATGACAGGAACATGGAAAGATCTAGAAATGATGGCGTGGGGAACAGATGGACTTGGTATGAGTTTGATGAAGGTAGATACTGTTAGAGGAGCTGATGGGTGATGATGATGATGACAATGATGATGACAATGATGATGAGCTATTGTTAATATAATGGCTAATAATTATCTGGTTACGATGACTACGAAAGTAAGGCTGATTTACTAAGATATATAAAGTACTTACATCCATAAAGTTGGCGTTGACATAATCAGAGTGTGGTTCATTGGGCAATGGATCCAGAATGACACGAGAATGATCATCTGTGTACCAAAACCAATAAACAAAGATTGTCAACACAAGTAAACCTTCACGATTTTAGAAGTCACACAACCTACTCAGACAACAAGATAAATAGAGGTTACAGTTAGAAATACCAACAGCACTCCAAGAAATAAAATATTCTCTACGCAAGGTGGTATTTTCCCAATCTTTTGTCTCAGTATTGTGAGATTGTTGTTGTTTAACTAGGACTGCTGAGCTTCTCGCTCTTTTGCAGCCAATACCAAGTAGAAGAGTCTTTGATATTATCTACACTGTAAATCTAGGCTTTTCCTGTGGCTTTTCTGCCATTCCGAAATGTGTTGAGTTGAAGTCATGAACTCCAGTTTCTCCAGCTTAGTTTGCATGTAAAGGATCACCACATCTGGTCCCATGCTAGAAGGAAGAAGTAAATGGCATACTGTGTATTCCCCGTCATCTAAAGTGGCTCTCCAAATATGCAGAGCTAAAATACTGTGCTCTGGTTCTGGGCTCTCCCAAGAAATTGCCACGTCCTACACAAAGCTACTTCTCAGCACACCCTGCCTATAATGGGGTCCATAGTGAGATCCTCCTGCATGCAGGCAACCAAGTAAAAGCCAGAGTTATGTCTGGGGCTCAAGTGACTTCTCCAAGCTTAGCGTACAATGCTGGGTTCTCAACATGTTTCACCACAGGGGGAATCCCTGGAAGTATGTGAATGATTTCAAGAGAAAATGAGGGTGTAATTAGCCTCACAGACAGTTCACATCCAAATCTACATACTATAGCACTGTGCATAGCTGGTGATCATATAAGGATGACTCCAAATATGCCTCACAGCATCAGCACTGTGCCATCTACACAGTGTTTGAAAAATTACTCCCAATTTTAAGATTTTCGTCATCCTTACTTGTATCCACAGAATATACATGACACGCATGTCAATAACCGCCATTTGACTAATAAATTTTATTTTTTATTTCAAGAAACAAATGAAAATAAACTTAAATAAAAGGTCAATAAACTGATGTTACAAGTAAAGATGCTGCCCGCTGTGAGGTCATGTGTTGAACAGGTCACATCTCATGTTGAGCTGTAATGCTAATGTGACATGGCATTTTTATGTAATAAAATAAACAGTTAATTCTCTTTATTTTGACGTTTGTTTCATATAAATTAGTTGGACAGGAGGGAAGAAATAAACATGTTAATCTAGGGAGTAACTTTTCAATCACTCTATATGTAAATTATTTGGTAAACTCAATGCAACTGTTCCTGTCACCATTCTCACCTACATTTCTTTCTCCATATTTGTAACTCTAGTGACACAGCTGCTGAGATATTTAAATTCTTCTACACCAGTGCTTCTAAGCCTGGGGTGCATGCAGCACTTGGGAGTGTGAGACCCACCTTCCGGATGTGTGAGACATGCCACATATTTTAGAAGGCAAATCATCATAAACAATATACAGGTCTGTATTTTTTAATCCGAAATCCTCTGGAACAGCTGTGTTTCGGAAACTGGACTTTTTTTCAGTTTCCACATGTCCCACAAATTACGTTAGAAAATGTCACCCAAAATAGCCCAAAGTCACCCAAATGTGTTTGAAAATTGCCCAATTGTGATTAAAAAGTTTAGTTTGGTGTTAAGGACTATCTTCATTGCACATGGACTACTCCCTCAGTGCTCCGATCTCCTCCATTAGATCACACAAGAAGGATCTCAGCACAGTGCCCGAACTCCGTAGCACCAGCGAGAATCCCAATGTGTGTATATAGGAACCACATATTTTTATAAATATTTTTGTGATGGGTAGGTTTCTAATTTTTAAATTTTGCCAGGGCAGCGGCTCAACAAGCCTACTCTTTACAATTTCCAACTGCCGTGGGATTTTTAATGTGCGCAACTTGCACACAGGACCTCCTATTTTTTCGCCCTTATCCGACAAGGCTAGGCATCCGATATCACTACCCAGGAGACCAGGGGGGGAGTATGACATCATTAGGACCACTGGTTCTGAAAAAAAATGTCCAGGAACTATATTTCCTCAACTGGGAATCAAACCCGGTACCTCTAGAACTCGAGGCAGACGCCATACCTCTTAGCCACTCCAATCAAAAATTAGCCCAAAGAAACTTTCATTTTTTAGAATATTTCGGTTTTTGGGTGTTCAGATAAAAGGATACATAGAACTCAAATGTATTTGTGTAAAACAGAACAGTCATTACAGTTCCTTTCGTCGAAAAGCTTTACGGGGATTCAAATAGCCTCAAACTGACTACTGCTTTCTTTGAGAACATTCAAGTTGACGTCTGAGAGTGTACGAAGAAGAAATAAAAACAGAACAGTGACAACATGAATCAGGCACTGAACCTCAGCCTCATTTTGTTATCATCATTTTCTCAAAACATACATTTATATCTTTTTTCTCATTTCTGGAATATTTTGCGAGCTATATGATAATGGGGTGCAAAGCTTCTTAAGAAGCTTTAATGGAGCATGACGCTTCATAAGATGCTGTAAAGGGGGTCAGGCCCTGTAAAAGTTTAAAAAACACTGTTCTACACACTATGTTCTGTTTCCTAAGCTTTGGTCTGACCCATACTGTTGGTATACATCCTCAAGACCTAGTTTTTATTTCCATTTATTTTTATACCTGATTTTCCAGCTATAAAGTTTACAATCTATTATTCTGAGTATGCCTTTACTACCAGACCTGAATTTATCCAATCTAAATGTTCAGTTACAAAGTAGCTCGAGCAGTGGGATACTCACAGGCAACAATGTTTCCATATCTGTTCTTTACTTTGTTTTCCTGCCTTCGCGCCACATCACAGAGAGCAAGCAGGCCCATGGGAAGTTCCTGTTGTGAACACAGCAAAAGCGTGCAAAATAATAAAACTGAGGATAAATGATAGAAATTTTAAAATCAGTCAGCCATATTTGTCATTTTTCTTTAGTATGAATCATTTCCCACAAAGAGACATAAATGAATGAAGTATTACATTTTACTTACTCAACAAACTTTTCTCAGGTCATTTAAAGTAGTAATTATAATATACAGTGATGATTAAACACCATTACAAAATACTTTTATGCTTTAACTGAAGGAAGTGTAATGGCATTTTCATATTATATGTAACATTTCAATATTCTTCTCCTTCCCTATGAAATTTTTCCACACCAGAGGAACAAAAGATGCACTTCCTTTGAATATGTTATGAAAAAAGGAAAGAGAGAATACACTTCCTTTGGGCATGTTAAGAAAAGAGGAAAGAGAGAATACCCTTCCTTTGGGCATGTTAAGAAAAGAGGAAAGAGAGAATACACTTCCTTTGGGCATGTTAAGAAAAGAGGAAAGAGAGAATACACTTCCTTTGGGCATGTTATGAAAAGAGGAAAGAGAGAATACACTTCCTTTGAGCATGTTATGAAAAGAGGAAAGAGAGAATACACTTCCTTTCGGCATGCTATGAAAAGAGGAAAGACAGAATACCCTTCCTTTGGGCATGTTTATGAAAAGAGGAATGAGAGAATATGCTTCCTTTGGGCATGTTTATGAAAAGAGGAATGAGAGAATACGCTTCCTTTGGGCATGTTATGAAAAGAAGAAAGAAAGAATAAACTTCCTTTGGGCATATTGTGAAAAGAGGAAGGACAGAATACAATGTGACAGAAGGAACGACAAATGGAGAAAGGCAAATCATCAGAGAGGATACGGGACAGATTTACTTTGAGGCATGAAAAGAAGTCAACAAAAGAAATAATACACGTCTGGGAGTCAGAAACTGTTTAGTAGGCAGATTTATGTTTACATTAAGAGGCTCCTTCCTGTTTCTGGGTAGGTCTATTCTACTGATCGATTCTTGAATTTAAAATTTACGACATAACAAATCAAACAACCACCTCAAACTCTTTCATGAAGCCCTGGCAGTTTTGTTCCTTGTTCTTCGTGATGTAGTCATAAAGTTCAGACACAGGGACAGGGCTTGTCTGTTTTCTGTTGTTAACATTCATATAAATTGGTTCATGAATATCATTCTTGACATTGTCGTCGTCCTCTCTGGCAAAAGAAGGTGGTTCACTGCCTGCAAATAAAAGAAAGATGACTGATAATTGTAGCAATAATATGGACAAGTCTACTAAAGAAAATAATTCAACTCAGCCATCCAATGCAGAAGAAGGTCCTGATAAAGGGTTAGAAAAGAAACTGATAGACCTTGAGCTGACGGCACAGAACAGGAGAACTTGGCATGAGTTTATTGAATGCCTATGCTCCCCGAGGAGCTGAAGGGACAATGCTTATGACGAATGATGATGTTAGTAACAGACAAACTGTCTACAAAAAAACACAAAGCTCCTGCCAGTAATCAGAGGCGTACTTAAAGTATTTGGCACCCGGGGCAGATCCTACCTTTAGCACCCCCTATAAAACACACAGCTGCAAGTATATTTTTAACAGTAAGCATTATAATAATAGTGTTCCATGGCATTTCCTTGCTGTCACCCAGGGCAGACCGCCGCCCCCCCTCCCCCCCTTTAGTACGCCACTGCCTGTAATGATAAAAAAGGTTTACTCCCTGTATCAAATGAAACAAAATGTCTACAATAAACCAACAGGTTCAATTCTAGTATCAAAACAAAAACATTCATGCTTATAAAAAAATTAACAAGCTTCACTGCTTATATCATAACCACAACAACAACAAAAACAACAAAAGTTCACGCCCATGTTAAAAATAAATGAGATTCACTGCTTGTTATGAAACAAAATATTCAAGGCGTACAATAAATACCATGTGTGGTTTCAGGGAGTCTCTGAGAAGACAAGGAAAGAACAGAATCACTGATCCCTCAAGTCGACAGATGTGATGTTGTCAATGGGATTAGCAAGCAACCTCATTAAGTAAAACAAACTGCTACAGAAGTCAACAATGAAATAAAATATGAAGCACTCCGGGACAGGTTTAGGAAGTGTAACAGAAAAATGAAGAAAAAGTAAGTCAAATACGTAAACAAGCTTATGCTCAAATGGCAGGGAAAAAAAAACAGTTTCATGCCTACAACGAATAACCCTGTATCAAAAAAAAAAAAAAAAAAAAAAAAAGGTGCTTCCATAACAGATACTGCCATAAGGGGAGTGAAGTGTTAGAGACTTCACTATACGAGGTCCAACATCGAGAGGTGGGGGTGACCAGTTCCCTTCCTCACTGCCTTTTCCTTCCCTAACTCAGGTACTCATTTACAGCTGGATAGACTGGAACATGTCGGTACCATGATTCAAACCCAGCACCTGTGCCGCGAGATACCAGCTCTCTAATCACACTGTCAATCGGACGCTCTTAATTGTAGCGAAGTAAAATAAGATAAAATTGGAAGCTTTATTAGTACTACACAGAAAAGAACTAATCCTCTTTATAATCTTATGCACAAAATTGCTGTTGAATACATTTCTGAATTATGACAAAAAAAGATGCTTCATTTCTCTTGAAACTACTTTGGGCAGCCCTAATTTTGCTCAATAGGAAATTATTGTGTTTTACAATATTCCAAAAGAAAATTATAAAACAAACTGAATATCAAAGCACACACCACAAGATAAAATAAAAGGTCAGAAAGTTTCAGCACAGTTAATTGTTGGTACAGTTATGCCAGTTAACTCTTTGACTCCGAAACAACTCTCAGAGCGCTGGTCAGATTTGACACCCATGCCAAAACAAAGAGTTTTTTTTAGTCTATCATGAATTTAAATTACGGCACAGGTTGGAAAATAATTCTGGAGTCAAAGAGTTAATGCTATGAAATAAGCAGCAGTACTAACATCATTAACACATTGTTTTGCTATATTATGGCATCTTGAGGAGAACGTAGAAGGAACCTGAGATGATGGCACAGGACAGGAAGACTTGGCATGTGTTTGTTGAAGGCCTATGCTCCTTGGGGAGCGGAGGGTTATGAATGAATGAATGAATTACCGCATCTGTTACTTGACTCTGCTACTGAGTTAGGGAAGGAAAAGGCAGTGAGGGAGTGAACTGATTACCCCATCTCGTACAGCCGGACCTTCTATAGTGAAGTCTCTCTTACCTCACTCTCCTTTGGCAGTACCTGCCATAGAACTAGCTCTTGTTGTCTTTTAAAAAAACCCTGTGCAGTTTCCAGGAGTCTCTGATGGGACAAAGAAGACAAGAACTACTGCTTCCTGAGGCATGTCATATGAGGCAGCTAATATAAGCTTGTGCATGAGGCTGACAACCTCATCATGCAAAACAAATTTGCAACAGAAACCACAACCACGGGAGGCTTCCTGCAAGGGGGGTTGGGGGGGGGGGGGGGCATATAAAGTCATGGCCCCAGAGGGAGTGAAAAGAAAGATGATGAAACAACAAAGAAAACAAAAAGAAAAATTTTTTTTTTTAAATCAGTCTTTGTTTTCTACATCCAAATGCTCACATCCATCTCAGCTCTGTGATACTTTCTCTATCTCTCACCAACTGTATTCCATTCTGTAGTTTTACTGTGTATCTCCATTCTATACATTTCTTGTTATTCCTCTTTCCCTTACAATCTAAAGAGTGAAAACTCGTAACCTAGGTGATTGGAAAAGTCAACAGTCAAAAGTCCTGTACATTCTATGCCAATACATCAAAATGACTCTACAGCTTGGCCTGGTTCTCTCCCATCTGTTTTTACTTCTTAATTCTGTCTCAAAGTGGAAGACTGGAGTAAGTCAGATGAGAACTGGTTTAACTACCAGCAAGTCATCATCAGCCTTGGCAGAGTGTAGAACTTGAGGCAATGGGAAAGCAGAACTGGAAATTAATAAACTGATACACGAAAATGCCGGGGATAATGATGCCATTGTGTATAAAGATGGGTCTGTGATATGTGGTAGGAAATCAGGTCGGGGCTTCTCTACTAGGGTAAAGGGCAGAATTGTCGCCGAACATACAAGATAACAACTTCCAACATGAGAATGGAGGTATAGGCAGTTACTGAGCCTTGAGGTGGCTAACGGAAACTTCATTAACAAAGGCAGTCATTGTGTCAGACTCTCAGTCCATGCTTCGAAAGGTTCAAAATTGTATGCTACAGCATGAATGGAAAACATCTATAGAAGCTTCGAGTCTGCAGGAGCTGGTGTGGATCTACTGTCCTGGTCATGCAGGGATATGCGGTAATGAGAGATCTGACAGACTAGCATCAAGAGCACCCACAGTGGGGACACTGAATATGAATAAGGGAAAGATACTGAGAACAATTAATGATCACTGCAATAGATGAATCATCAAGGTTAAGACTGTTGGAATTTGGCATAAAACGTAAGGCTAGCAGAGTATGAGAGGATGCATCTGTCATGTATACAACCAGCAAGCTACAGGAACAGTTAGCATTCATACTCTTCGACATATACTGAGGGAGGCTGAGCACCTATGGGTTTGCCCGGAGTGCAGTGATGTCGATTCTGTTCAACAATAACAATTCTGTCTCTTCTGTTATTCTGTGACCACAAAAAGCTGGTGAGTTCCTGATCTTGTCAAAACAGATTTATCATGTTTGTGACTTGATGGCACATTCAAGCTTTAATTTAATTGCTCACGCAAAAAATAAACGGCTATGTTATGAACATGGTAGTATATTCAATTATCCCACTTGTTACCACAGAGAACCAATCAAAATTCTTTTTCAAGCACAACCTTGAGCTGCCATTACCTCTCAATTCAGTCAGCCTAATTAGCCAGCCATGACCCAATTATCAAATAAATAACTCACCAACTCTTGAGTCACCAAGCAAGTGAACACTCTCATCTCTTGTTAATGTGTCCTCTCCCTGGTCTAGAGATTTGTTTTTTAACACACTCAAATTCTTTCGTCTGCGTTTTCTGGTAAAATAAAAATTTTAACATGCAATTAGCAAACTTTGTTGCCAAAAAAGAAAAAAAAAGGATCAAGTGTAAGGTGTTTTTTTTTTGTTTGTTCTGGTTTTGTTTTTCACAACACACTCGTATTTCTGGCCCTATGCGTCATCACAAACAAATTTTCTATTTTCATCTTAATCTGTATGCGCTACATATTTTTTGTCTCAGATCTGAACAAGACTGACAAGGAACATATCAGAATAAGATAAATCAGCAAAGTGTCACCATAAGCAGCAGCTGGGAGACTTTTTCAGGCCATAAATCGAGGATTCCTCAGCAAAAGAGAAGTTAGCAAGAAGACGAAGATGGTTGTATACCGCTCCACCTATGTTCCAGTCCTGACATTGGATGCGAGTCATGGGCAATGACTACACCCACAAAAGCCAGCCCCAAACCTAAGAAATGAGGTATCTGAGAAAGGTGGTTGTTAAGTAAAATGAAGAATTATGGTCCGCAACCAGACGATGAGGCAAGGCCTCAAAACCCAGCCACTGCAGACTCAAGTAGAACAGTCCCAACTACGATGGTTTGGCCATATCTGCAGAATGGAAGAAGATCAGCAACCACGACAAGTATGGGAAACAAACAGCCAGGTATCCAGACCTCCAGGACAACCCAGAGTTCGCTGGGAGGACAACATTAGGCAATCTCTGAAGGACCAAGGACTATACTGGGACCAAGCCAGAAGGAAGACAGCTGATAGGATAGTATGGCACTCCCTCCTCCAAACCTCTACACCTCGAGGTAGAAGAGGAATGACTAAGTAAGTAAGTAAGGTTTCACCATAACAGATAACAAAACTGTGAACCTGAACAAACTAAAGTATCCTAACACAAAATATTTCACCATAACAGATAACAAAACTGTGAACCTGAACAAACTAAAGTATCCTAACACAAAATATTTCACAATAGTCCAGCGATATCTATGTGATAAACAGAAATTTAAATACTCGCCTGTAAACAACACACACCACCACCAAAATTATAACAGCCAATACTGCAGCACCTGCCACAGCAGCCCATATGGGAGTACCGGCCATCTCACTCTCTGCTACAATTTCTAAAGACAGAATAAACGGTTACAATAGAATTAAGTCACACATATCTGTCATAGAACATTACCAAAAAATGCTTTTCCTTACTCCTTACAAAAAAACGAATGAGATATAGAAGACTTGGAAAGATTTAGAGTGGATGGCACAGGACAGTAGCCTGTTGAAGGCCTATGCTCCTAAAGGAGATGAAGAGTAATGATGATGATGAAAATTACTACTTCATTATTCACTAAAGAACCACATACTTTAACATACAGTCTTGTTCTTAAACAACATAATGAAGATATGCATGCAATATAAGACGTAACACTGAAAATAATAAAGACATTATTTTTATGTCTAACAGTTTAGCTATAACAGATGGACGAATTCTATATGTTTCTGATTTGAAGAGAATGATGAATGTGACTTGCACATATGACCGTTTACTGATTTAAGAGTATAAATGGACAGAATGTAAGCTTTTATAGTTCTCTCTAGGGACCCTGACATACACTTGTGAACAAGCTTTGTTCACAGGTCATGGACCTCTACCTTGATAAGTGTCTATTAACGAAGCATGGCCATAAAAATATGTCACTGACTGGAACACTTACTTGCAATACATTCAAATCCAATATGGCCATCCCCACATCCCAAAGCACAACGACCAGTAAAGGGATCACAACTTGAATTATCCTTGCAAATTCCACACTTTTTGGCACAGTCCTTGCCATAAAAGAAGTTTGGGCAGACTAAAACAGAAAATTGTGCAACGGCAATCAATAGCGAAAGAAAATAAACCAGGGCAGCAAAACCATATGACATTAGTTGTTGTTTAAGTAGGACTGCTGAGCTTCTCGCTCTTTTGCAGCCTTTACCACATTGAAGACTCCTTGGTATTATCTACACTGTTAATCTTGTCTTTGCCTGTGGCTTTTCTGCCATTCCAAAACGTATTGAGCTGAAGTCATGGGCTCCAGTTTCTCCAGCTTGGCAGGCATTTAAAGGATCATCACATCTGCTCCCGCGCTTGGAGGAAGAAGCGTGTGGCATACTGTGCATTCCCCACCCTCCAAGGGGGCTCTCCAAATATTCAGTGCTAAATACTGTGCTCTGGTTCTGGGCTCTCCCAAGAAATTTTCCCTCCTGCACAGAGCCACTTCTCAGTTCTCCTTGCCCATCATGGGCCCATAGTGAGATCCTCCTGCATGCAGCCAACCAGGTAAAAAGCCAGAGTTACATCTGGAGCTCTCCAAGGGACTTCTCCAAGCTTAGTGTGCAATATTAGGTTCTCAACATGTTTCACCACAAGAGGAATCCCTGCAAGTGTGTCGATGATTTCAAGAGTTAATGAGGGTTGTAATTAGCCTCATAGACAGGTTCACTTCCACATTTGAATACTGTAGCATTGTGCTTAGCGGTGGTCATATAAGGATGACTCCAGATATGCCTCCATGGGTTTGAAACTAATAAAATATGTCCTTGTTCTGGAATAACCAGGATTAGAATGATAAAGGGAGACCAAAAGACATGCAGAGAAGAGAACTGGAGACAGAAATTAAAGGGACGAGGAAGACACAGAAAGACCTTGGCTGCTGCAAGGAGAATCTGGCATGAGTGTTTAAGACCAATGTACCTTGAGAGCCAAAGTGTACTGAATGAGTACGTGAATGAAAATAAGTATATTATTTAAAAAAATGTTCTCAAGATATAAGGCAGTTAGTTGTACACCAGTGCAAGCTGCACTCTTGCAAGAATCAGGCCTGACAAAATTATACTTTGTTCAAGCAGACTAGTTTTTCCAAAAGTGATGTACTAGTACATTAGAAGTAAGTGAAGGGTTTCAAGTGGTGCACAGCAGAACTGTGTATTGCACTTTATTGTCATAAGAGATTTTGATGTTAATAAAAGTATAGGCTATCCTGGACAAATAGGGGTACCAGGATAGTGCCAGATAAGAGACTAGTCTTATAAGTAATACCCCCTTCTCTGAAAAGAGTAAGGGTGTATAGACATCAAAGTGGGGTCAAGCTATGTAAGTTCTCAGAGAAGATGATGATGATGTAGTACTCTGAGTCCCTAACTGCTACTTCTTTAGATCCCAACTTGAGTAAAGATTATCTGTGTTGTGTTATTTGGCAAATTGTCTAGGGTAATTTATTTAATATAACAGGTATTGATTTCAAACAGAACTTTAACTTTAATAAAATTATTAAGCAAGGCTGGATGAAATTTTATGTACAATTTAATTGTCCTGAACCTCAATCTTTACAGGTCAGGAATACTCAAAAGCAATAAAATGATATTTACACATCAAAATAAATATATTGGAAAAACTGTTCCATTTTTGTAGAGTGTTCACTGGAATAAACTACACATAGTTTCTGTTCCTATGAGTGATAACGTCTGCTATTACTATGCTGTAAGTTCTCTTTATTATTTTGATGGTCTTATCTATTCATCCTAAAAAGGGTTGTAATCCTCGTTTGATTACTCTTGGGTGAATGATTGGATAAACTGACCCTGGCCTTTATAAAGGACTTATCTTAGAATGTTGCTGCTGCTGTTCATATACACAAGTCAGGACCACAAACTTTATAGCTCCTGACTGAGAAGATGGGGTTGGCTCCAGATATATAAGGAACTCCCACATCTCCCACAAACTTCCTCTCAAGTGAATGCAGCCACGAGGTAATTTCGTGATATAACCTGGAATAAAAGGACAACCACATTCCATGTAGAAGTCTGCCTCAATCCACTCACTTACAAACAACATCAAGACCTACCCTTTTTCAGTTATTGTGCTAACAAATTGCAGAAGACCTAGAATTTCTTTGCCTACAGTCAGTTCCATGTGATCATTCTTTCTCTGTATTGATTCACTGTTATTGTCCTTAGTCCATGCTTGGCTTCCGTACGATTATCATGTTAAGTACCAAACAGCATGTGACCTATTGATTACTTCATTCTAACCTTTCCTGTACGTTTATCACATGATCTTTGAACAGTGTGTCACTCCAGAAGAAAATACCAATTTAAACCACTACTAACACTTACTGTCGTAATTTGTTGCCATATTTGCAAACACTATACACATTTTTTTTTTCATTTCGAACATGTCTGCAAAACTACACACATTCATAAATGGGTCAGTATGGCACAACACATTAATTTCACTTTCCACTTAGCATTAACACATACTCTGGCTATACACAGGTTAATAATTAACAAAATATGCAAATAAATATATCTTTCTTACCCTCAGACAAATATATTCACACACACACAAGCTGAACTGGCCTTCTACAGGATCTAGAACTGCTCTCAGATCAGAAGGCAAAGACTTGGTCGTTCTGTCTTTTAGTTTCTGTCAGCTCGGTGCAGATTTTTGAATCGAATGGCCCAGATCATACTACCTTGTTACTATTTATAGAACTACATCTGCCCAATCGGAGGCAAAGTCAAAAAGTCTTTTTTTAGGAATTTTGACTTAGGAGATTCTGAGCTCGCTTGTATAATCTGACTAATTTTAAATATTTTATATTATAGTTATTAGTGGACCGATTTTAATTATCAAAAGTGATAATTAAACGGCCAATTTCTCTCTATCGTTCTATATAGTTTTCCCTTAGTTATTCCTTTGCATATCAATCTGGGTAATTTTTAAGTAATTAATTTAGGCATTACCCCGATATGAAAATATCACTAAAATCAACTTTTCTAAGTCAATATAATTTTATCATGCGTGAATATTTATGCTTATGCGTTAAGCAATATCAGCGCTATAATTTGAGATATTTCCTTCTGTTTAACTATCTTTAGTTGTTAAGAAATAAAATATCTTCGTATGGTCACAAACACAAAATAGCCTCTATTGTCACATCAACCAAAATTTTCTTATCACTACAAGAAAAGGAAACAATTTGATTGGTTGTTAAATTTGTACTATACTCTTAGATAATTTTTGTTGGGCGGTAACTTTTGACTTGGTTCCTAGACAAATTCAAATACACCAGATAAATTTTTTGCGGTAAATTTGACTGGGTTCTTAGACAAATTTCAAATCCTATAGTTAACGTTAGATTCAAATAGGATAGCTAGTTTTTGACGCGGGGAATTTGTGCGTGGTGTCATACAGATTAAAAATGTTTACGACATTTATCATACTGTTTTTAGAATCAATCATAAATAACCTCAGTCCTATCAGAATGACTGTTGATTTTTATTATTACTTACGTTATTTTATTTAGTTTTTTTAAAAGAATTTAGCGTATATTGTATACTTTTTATAATATATATAGAGATGAACGGCATATATTATACGTGCCCTAGTTTAGATAAAAATAATATTATTAAAATTACCCCCAAAAATTATCTTCGCTGGTAGGACTGAGCTCTCATAAGGGGTACATGATTAGTGTAAGTTTGGGAAACACTGAAGCTGTCATTTTTAATCAAAGAATGTCATTAGAAAAAATAAATAAATCATGAAATACAAACATAAATACGCTTAATAATGCATCTGCCTCAAATAAAATGCAATATTAAATTCTACAGCTGATTTAAGTATACTTTACCAGCGCTAACATCAGGGAAAAATTTGTCTTCTGAACTGTAGGCCCGAACTCCCCTTTTCTAGTTATATATATATATGCTCATCTGGAGATAGTAGAGAGTACCAAAGTCATTTTTCTACAGCACGCTCTAAAACATATATTTTTAGTCACTTACTGATGTTGCACTTCTCATTAGTGTATCCATCTTGACAATCTCCAGGGCAGATACCAGTGACAATATCACAAGCCACACCCCCAGAACAAGCTCCACATTTATTTTCACAGTTGGGACCGTATCTCATATTGCATTCTGTGGAAACATTCACAATGCATTATTAGTCCATGCTTAAAAATGCACAAATCTGTTAATGGCTAGGATGCATACATGATGGAATTATTTCATATATGTTAACAAACAACATAGGCACGCTAAGTTTGACCTTTCATTATAGCTTTACATGCAAGAATTACTTGATAATCCATTAGTATGAGATGAGAAAGAAGGATATGTTGTATTTAATGTGGGCAACACCACACAAGTCATATACATACTTAATGTGGGCAACACAACACAAGTCATATTCATATTTAAGGTGGGCAACAACACACAAGTCATATAATACTTAATGTGGGCAACAACACACAAGTCATATACATATTTAAAGTGGGCAACAACACACAAGTCATATACATATTTAATGTGGGCAACACAACACAAATCATATACATATTTAATGTAGGCAACACCACACAAGTCATATAATACTTAATGTGGGCAACAACAAACAAGTCATATACATATTTAATGTGGGCAACACCACACAAGTCATATACATATTTAATGTGGGAACAACGCACAAGTCATATACATATTTAATGTGGGCAACAACACACAAGTCATATACTACTTAATGTGGGCAACACCACACAAGTCATATACAAAAGAATATGTATAAAAGCAAATCTTTGGCAAGGACTTCTAAGAGCACCAAAAATATGTGTGTGTGTGTGTGTGTGTGTGGTGGGAATGATTGTTTTCTCTTTCTAATAACAAAACAAACTAAAAAGGGATGCAAACTAATAGGTGTAAGTTTGAATTATTTGTTACTTAAGTAACATGATCTTCTTCCTCGTAAACTCTCAGACGTCTACCTGAATGTTTTCAAAAAAGCAGTAGTCAGCTTGAGGCTATTTGAATCTCCGAACAGCTTTTCCACGAATGGTACTGGTGTCGGGCATATGCACTTTCTCTGTTCCGCATATGTTGGGCAACTCTGGTGCAGATGTTCAGCAGTGTGATGGGTTACTGTTATTTTATTTTTCAACTCGCCCCATTTTTTTCGGTTCCACGTAATTATTCGCGTTCTTTTATTTTTATTAGGGTTTGAGCACGTAGTTATTATTTCTGGGTTATTTTTGTTGGACGACTAGGATAAATCCGACCCCTGGCACCTACCCTGTTTAATTGTAGGGATGGGGGAGTAGCACGACCCAGGTTCAGTGCTGTAACCAATAAAATTTATTCTGGTAACTAGAATGGTCAGAGCATTACCTAATATTATGTATTCTTTCACGCGTGAGCAAAAATTAATTCGCGATTGGCTTGGTAAACACTGAGTCATCGGGTTGAGTATGATATCATTGGACGGGGTCAGATTTAATTTATGTGCAGGCATCAAAATAGGTCATAGGTCAGTTTAAAGCGGTTCCAGATAGTAGACGCGTCGCGTCTATTATTGCATCAGAATCTTATACTATATATTTAGCGTCAAAATCTTTTAGCGCTCTCTGGTCCCAAGAAATTCAGCCATGACACAAGTGCCATCATATAGTCTGCTCAGTCTGAGAAACTCTGTATTTATTGGGTATGTCTATAACTTAATTAGCGTTGTAGAAAGTTCGTTTTATATCTCTTAAAGGACGACGAGCCAGTTATATTGGTCGATATTTCTAGCCTCTAAAGACGGGAGACCAGTAATCTTGGCTCATGGGTTTGAACTAAGTTTTTGTTTCGTTTCATCCCAGTTAGAAGTTTTCGATGACTGGGAAGCGGAAGTATAGCCATTTTTATTATTATTTCTAAAGCGGGAGAGTTATAGCGTCACTATTTCTATTAAATTCAAACCGATTCCGATTGCATCCTCGTGTTTTTGTTACGAAATTTGGGTTACCTATTTTCGATACATATTTTCGATGGCATCTAATTCATCTTCTCGAAAGCGACCTGCTCGTTTAAGTGCTCAGCAGGCCCTTAGTTTGCTAGAAAATTTCAGCGAAGATGAGGACAGCTATAGCAGTAGTGATTTTAGTACTAATTCGATGAATAATTCGTCTTCAAAGGTTTTTAATGAAGCCTTAAGCGTGTCTTTGAAGCGCTTTTTCTGGCCACCATGGGAGCGTCTACCCTTCTGCATCTCACCATAAAAGAGTATCTTTGGCAGTCGATGGTCTGGCATGCGGACTACATGACCTGCCCAGCGAATCTGTGACTGCATCAGAATAGTATCGATGCTAGGGATACCAGCTCTGTCAAGAACGGCGGTATCCGGGATCTTGTCTTGCCTAACTTTGATTCTTCAACATCAGACCCAGTAGGACCTAATTTAGTTTTACAAGAAGGGGAAAGACGAAAGTTAAGTTGTAAATATAAGTTGGGGTGTAATGAGTGTTCTTTGTGAGAGCAGTTCAGCATATATATCACATTCTGTGATCTTTTTCAATTATTTGTAAATTTGTGACAATAGAGTGTATTTCATTTTCTGGATGACACATGGAAAGTAGTTAGAGTATAAACTTGATGTGTGGTTTATTTCAAAAATGGATATAGTTTACAGTGATTTCTATATTGGATGGTGGATTAGCTATTATCAATTGGTAAGTCTGATATGTTTGTTTTGTTTTTTTATTTAGTAAAATATTTTTCTGTCTCGTCTTTAACTACTTTAAATTCATACAAATTTTGTAAATTTTAAAACTGAGAATTTTCACAATCTTCATTCATTTTCCTTTTTAAATATCTATAACATGACTATATTCAGTTAAAAACTTTGAAATAACTGACTCTTACATGGTAACACTATATGCAAAACCTGTGCCGCAGAAAATTTGTGACAAAAGAGTGTCTTTCCTTTTCTTGAAGCCAATTGAAAAGTAGTTAGAGTATAAACTTGAACCATATGTATTTTATTTCCAAAATGAATGTAGTTTACAAATATTTGTATCTTGGATAACATAAGTGATGCATTAGCTATCTTGAGTGGGTAATTCTGATATGTTTTTTTTTTTTTTGGTCACATTTTTTTCCCCCGTCTCCAACTATTTTATACTCATAAAAAATTTTTTTTAATTATAAACTGAACATATTCAGAATCCTCATTCATTTTCCTTTTTAAATATATATAACATGACTATATTTGTTAAAAACTTTGAAATAACTGACACTTACATGGTAACACTATATGAAAAATATGAGTCGCAAAAAATTCCTTGCGTAAAACATGGGAAAACCCCTACGTCCTGAAAGAGATATAAGAGCTTAGCACGTTAGAGTAAGCTTTCTTCTGGGATTAAATTTAAATTGTTATTAGTCGGGAGTGCCATCAATTGCTATCTCATACAGAAACTAGAACCAGGGTAGTGTAAGTTGTGCCTATACATATTTCTATGAATAAGTAGCAGTACCTATGATTTGTGTAGTGGCTTTTGAGATAGTATAACTGTGTCAGTACTAAGCCCACTAATGTAATTATGAGGTCCGTGTAACTTCAATGTGATTATTGATAATTTGTAGTGTATATACGCGGGTATGGTTGTGTATTAATTTGTTGTGTTAATTGGTCTTGTAGTAAGGAGACAGGGGTGAAGTGGATTTTATATTTCATAGATGGTGTAGTAACAGTGTGTTTAAAAATTATGTTAATTGATAACCTTCCCGGGTCAGTCGTTAATAAGAAGTTAAGGCTGGGAAATTATCCTGTACCGGGGAATGTTTTCGCTTCAACGAAGCTAATGTTATGATGCCAAAGGGGCGAGACAGGCACACAAAAGATTCAGGTCAGACAGTGTCTGGGGTTCACATAACAGGCAGATAGTTAAGTTGGTGCGGGAGATAGATAGGAGTGAACTGTAAATTAGTTTGACCCTTGGGCAGGAAAATTTGTTTATCGCTTGTGCGTAGCTTGTGTAGGGGATATCTATTAATTTAGGGGGACCCCAGGGTGTAGATGAAGTTTGGGGGGGGGGATGTGTTGTTGTCTTAAGAATTTTAACTTGTATAGATGTTCTCATGAGTGAGGGCTCTTGCCTCAGCGGGAACGGGTTTTAAATCAGGAGCTTTAGCCACCTTCAGTGGGATAGAGTGTTAGTTAGTGAATATAGTGTAGACAGGAGTGGTGGCTCTTAGTTAGAGACCCCACCAAGGAGATTTTTTTTTTTAAGCCTTAATTTTTTTTCCAGGCAGGTGTGAAAGACAGGGTGGAATTGTTTGTTTATATTGTCTTTCATTTAAATTGCTCTTTTTCCAGGTGGTGCGAACTCGCACTTTATTTTGTTTACTGTGGATTTGAGTTGTTGTTTTAATAAACTATAAAATGTACACTGGATCAGTTTATCTTTAACTATACTGTATTTTTATGCTTGTCTGTATAGTTGTGTTTGTGGAATTTAGTGAAACCTTATCTCCTTTCTGGTAGTCAGAGGTGGTGAGACAGTAGCTATTACATAAGTCACAAGTGGCGAGGGACAGTCAATCTCGGTTCTCACCCTCGAAGCTATAAGTCTCATCTTTCCACATTCACTGTCATTCTCATCTAAATCTATCTTCTCAGACTTTCTCATAACTAGTGTCTTGTCTATATACTCAGACAAACTCTAAACTTAAAGCCACTTCGTGACAAGCAGTAATAACACGATCTAACACTAACATGTAGTGAAATAAAGCAGACACAACAGTCTACACTTACTTGTATCACACAGCCTGAGTTTGTAACTTAAAGACATGTAGCCAGGCTCACAGCCTGGTTTACAATGTCCTGTTTTACGGTCACAAGCATCATTATCCTTACACCTTCCACAAGGTGTGGAGCAGTTTCTGCCATAGCTGTTGACACATGCTGTGGGGAAGATGTGACTGATATATTATCATGACACGTGGATCATTTATCTTTCACATATACATTTGTTCATTATAGTATAGTTTATAGTATAGTAGCCCCTTCAGCCAGGTCTGACTATGGGAATGTGCCCCTGAGGTATTAGCCCACAGCTGCTTTTGTTCCTGGTGTTCCTTTCGGGTTTTTCATTATTGCTTACAAAATTATTTTTATTTTTATTGTTGAACAGAATTGACATCATTGCACTCCAAGCAAAACCATAGGTGCTCAGTCTCCCTCAGTATATGTCGAAGAGTGTGAATGCTTACTGCTCCTGTAGCTCGCTGATTGTATACACAATGGATGCATCCTCTCATATGTCCATCTCTGCTAGCCTTACGTTTGATGCCAAATTCCAAAAGTCTTAATCTTGATGATTCATCTATTGCAGTGTCATTCTCTAACAGGTGATCATTAATTGTTCTCAGCATCTTTCCCTTATCCATATCCAGTGTTCCCACTATGGGTGCTCTTCATGCTAGTCTGTCAGCTCTTTCATTACCGCATACCCCTGCATGACCAGGACAGCAGATCCAAACCAGCTCCTAAAGACTCAAAGCTTCTATGAATGTTTTCCAAACATGCCGTAGCCAACCATTTTGAACCTTTTGAAGCATGGATATGGTCTGACACAATGACTGCCTTTGTTAATGAAGTTTTAGATATCCACCTTAAGGCTGCAGTAATTGCGTCTACCTCTATTCTCATGCTGGAAGTTGTTAACTTGTATGCCCCGCTATGTTCAGCAGCCATTTCTGCCCTTTAATCTAGCAGAGAAGCCCCAACCTGATTTCTCACCATGGATCACAGATCCATCTGTATGCACAACGATATCATTATCCCCCGCATGATCATGTATTATTTGATCAATTTCCAGTTCTGCTTTCCCATTGCCCCAAGTTCTACACTCTCTGCCAAGGCTGATGATGACCTGCAGGTAGTTAATCCAGTTGTCATCTGACATACTCCACTCTTCCCCTTTGAATATATTTTCAACTGTGGTCACTTGATTGATTGTTGTTTCTGATTGTGCCATCCATGATATTCCTCTCTTTATTCTTGCTCCCCTAATGTAAGTTACATTTCCATGCAGAGGGTGCCACTTGTCTGTGGTTACTCACATACAGGCTTTTGCCTGGGCCATCGCATATCTGGATCTAATTGACAGCACTTCAAGCACGTACCTCACTGTCACAATGGGGGTATCTTGCGTACAGCCTAAGACTATACGCATCCCTTCATTTTGAATGTGTTCTAGTCGTTCACATTGTGTTACTGACAGCGTTTGTATCCTCAGCCCATACTCAATGACCGATATGACTAGCTGATGATAAAGAAGAAATAGTAATCTCTGCTCCAGACGCGCAGCGGCCATTATTTTCAGGGCTGCCAGACTTCTCCTGCATTTTTGTATGGTGTGCTCAACATGGTACTTATACGATAACCTGCAATCGAATGTAACTCCAAGGTATTTCAGCTTTTTGTGTCTTTCAATTCTGTCCATTGAGAGTAATATCTGGAAGGACTGCTTTTACTATGGAGTTGTTCAAGGAGCATCACATCATACAGGCCTTGTTGGGATTGACTTTGGAGCCAGTTTTCTTGCACCAATTAAACACCTCCTATAGAGTCTCATGTATGCTATTAACCATTTCCTGTCTGTCAAAGCCAGTTCTGTAAATGAATATGTCATCAGCAAAAGTCAGTGTTCGTCCCAACCCAGTTGGCTGAATGGTGGTTACTTTTGCTGTGTAGATATTAAACAGCACCGGTGATAGTGGAGAACCCTGGGGTAGTTCCGGGCAAATTGGCATTGGGTCTATGTCCATGTTCCCAAGCGAAATTCCACTGATCTCTCAGTTAAGGCAGCTGCTATCCATCAAGGAAGTGGAGGGGAACTGCGGTAAGACGTGGAATACGATGGATGGGTTTGAAAAAAAAATCGAAAAAAGGTGATTCGTCTTACGAGGACAAAGGACAAAGAAAATAGTCTACGTTACGGCCACAAGGCCTTCTTTCCTTTCCTGACGAAGGCCTTGTGGCCGTAACGTAGACTATTTTCTTTGTCCTTTGTCCTCGTAAGACGAATCACCTTTTTTCGATTTTTTTTCAAACCCATCCTGCTATCCATCTCGTCAGCCGAGGGTTAACACCGCAAGCCATTACACAATTCATTAATGTTGCGAAGTTCACACTGTTATAAACATTCTCGTTTACCCTGGAACTCCTCGTACACATCATAAGCAAAAGTTCCAGCGTTACCCCATGTTACTTTCATGGGCCTATAGATTCCGAGAGTATCAGGTAGGATCTATGAATTTTCAAGGTGATTCATTATTTTCTGTGCTACTATCTTTTCTAGTAGTTTACCGCAGACATTCTGCATTGTGATAATTCTATAGCTGCTGAGAAGTATGGGGTCTTTACCAGGTTTAGGAAGTGGCCGTAAGTAACTATGTAGCCAGTCTTCCGGCACCTCAGCATTTAGTATGCTGGTGTTGAAATCACTCATCACATTCTTAATGCCCATGTCATCGAGCTGTTTTATGTGGTGATACTGTACACAATCAGGACTCAGGGCAGTTTCTCCTGGTTTCTAAAATGCAAACAACAATATTATAGAAGCCTTTATACTCTTGGATGTTCTGATATCAGAATCAACATTTATGACATTATCATGGCATGAAACCACCACTGCGTCTGGTCCTCTATATCAGGAAGCCTGCACTGAGCAGTCACATGCTCTTGTAGCTGTGGTTTCTGTGGCCATTTGTTTAGCATGATGAGGTTGCCAGCGCCATGCACAAACTCATATTAGTTGCCTTGTATGACATGCCTGAAGGTACAGTAGTAATATCCTTTCTTTGTCTCCTCAGAGACTCCTGAGAACTACACAGGGCCATCGAAAGGATAAGACAGAGAAGTTGCATTCCCCTATGCCCCATAACCAAGTGTAAGTGAATAATTCCAAGTGACAATTCACTAAAGAAAGAACCAAGACCGTAAATGATGAATTCAAAAGGGAAGTAAGCTGAGCTGTAAAATTTGACAGCTCACAAACGAAGGAGAATAGAAAAAAGTGTAGTGTTCTCTAAGGCAAGAGACAGGAATATAATAAGATCTGACAGCATAAGATTCTGTGTTTATGTAGTATACTGCTTTCATTTTTATATGGACCCTCAATAAACTTCACACCTACAAGATGTAGAATGATAGATATATCTTGGAAGCAATATATGGGACCAAAGACGCAGCAAATGAGATGAATGCAGTCAGCGACTCATAGCTTGACTGCTTGCGTCAGGGTCAGCGAACCAGAGCTGACCAAGACCCTACTCCACCTCCAAGTGGTGGTCCTGGAAACAGGCTGCACCACTGCAGTCTGGCTGAGAGAGTAGGGATCGAAGAGGGAAGGCAAACCCGGTCCCAAAAAATGCTGTGCTGAAGTCGGATGTGTCAGCCGGAAGGCGCAAATATTGCAGCTCCGCTGTAAATGGACACAACGCAACCAACGTCCTTTTCAGGACGAACGAGGAAGGAAGAAGAAGGAAGCAATATAGACAAAGTTGGAGGGACAGTGATATCAACATACGAATACAAGATCTCAGAAATGAGGTATCTGAGGAAGGTGGTTGAAGTAACATGAAGAGATATGGTCCGCAACCAGACGATGAGGCAATGCTTCAAAACCCAGCCACTACAGAGTCAAGTAGAACAGTCCCAACTACGATGGTTTGGCCATGTCTGCCAAATGGAAGAAGATCAGCTACCACGACAAATATGGGAAACTAAGAGCCAGGGATCAAGACCTCCAGGATGACCTAGAGTCCGCTGGGAGGACAACATTAGGCAATCTCTGAAGGACCGAGGACCAGATAGGAAAAAGGCAAGAAGGAAGACAGCCAATAGGATAGTATGGCGCTGCCTCCTCCAAACCTCTACACCTCATGGTAGAAGAGGAATGACTAAGTAAGTAAGTAAGAATGCAAGAGGAGCTTTTACTGCATTAGGAAATATCTGGTGATCATAAGAAATTAAGCCCAACACAAAAATCTTTAACTCAAACGTATGGCTCTGAAACATGGAGAACAACAAAAACAACAACCAAGAAACTAAAGAATTAATAAATGGATGCTTGCGTAGAACAGAAGGATTGAAATGGTATGATAAGATCACCTATTCTGAACTGATGTTAAGAACCAGACAAGTGGCAAAGGAACAAAAGATGAGAAGAAGATGCTGAGGAAACCTGTTTACAGCCACACAAAGAAGTTTCTGCTCTGGAATGTCCAAAGTAAGAGAGGTAGAGGGAGACTAACACATGGGTGAAGAGAACTGGAGACAGAAATGAAAGAGATAAAGATGGCATGAAAGGACCTTTAGCAGACGGCACAGGACAAGAGAGCTTATGTGAATTTTCTGAAGGCTTATTCTCCTTGGGAAGCCAAAGGATACTGAATGATTGAATGAAGATAAACTGATATAAAATCCCAGCTTCTGTGTGTGTCATAATAAACAATCAGACACACAGACAGTTGTGACCAGAAACAGCATATTCACATAATGCATTTGTGCTAACTGTCACTGACTGGCTTCAACGGCAAATGGTTCTGTAAGAAATAATGGTAAAAGTCTAACCTGTTTCACAATTTTCTCCCATATAACCAGCCACACAGCCCTGCATGCACTGTCCAGTTTCATGGTGGCAATCTTTGTTAAAACAATTGTCACATTCTTGCTTACACAGCGGTCCAAATGTTCCCTTGTTACAGGCTAGGAATGTTAAATTATACATATAGTACTATAAAAGACGATTTGAAAAAAAAAAACAGCGAACAATAGGTATCGACTCAGTTTTACAATTGAACAATACTACAAAAAACAAGTGGCGTTTAGGGGGTTAAACCTTCATCAGCCACAGTCACAAACAGTAGACAGACTAGAAATACAGGTTAAGATAAAAAGACAAAGAACACTGCAAACATGTGGAACAATCAAACCAACAACAGATAAGATAAGCGACCTGGTAAGATGAAGAAAAGAAATAAACAACACAGGTGATACCAGAAACAAGTTCAATAAATAAGCCAGTTTTTAAAACACAAAACAAGAAAGTAAGATATCAACACAAAGATAAGCTGTTGTATGTCTCTTGAGTTTCATCTTTATTTTGGCTATCAGAAGATGGTGATCTGATGACACATCTACTCCTCTATATATCATTACATCATGCAGTGCAGATCTAAACTTTTTGTTTATGCACATATGATCAATCTGCTTTTCTGCCCTGTGGTCTGGTGATGTCCATGTTGCTTTGTGTATTCTTTTATGTGCAAACATGCTTTCTTCCTATAGCCAGTTGATTGCACAGACGTTTGTGAATAGTTCCTCATTTTCATTCATTATTCGTGACCATTGTTTTCCTATGATTTCTTCAAAGCTGCTATTGTCTGTATCTATCTTCACATCTAGGTCAACCATCAAAATTGTGATGCCTCTTCTTCTCATTTTACCCATGACAATTTGTAGTCTGGTGTAAAATGCTTCTTTCATATATTCTTCTTTGTCATTGGTTAGTGCATAACACTGGATGATGTTCACCTTTATTTTCTTTTAACTGTTTTCAACGTAGCTGTTATAATTCTGGGTCCCACTGCTTCCCATTCTATGAGCGTTTCTGTGCTTCCTGAGATAGAATTAGAGCCATCCCCTCACTTCTTCACAACCTGAGGACAGCACCATTTCACCTGTGCTTAGTGAATGATTTTTATAACCGAGCCAAATGCACTTGATTGCTTTCTGTCTTTTAATACAGGTTTTAAGGACAAATATAAATTTTGTGACTTACCACAGAAAAAGAAAAACTTATTTTATTTTACTATTTTTGTTTCACTCAATGTGATAAAAGTCAATGGAGTTCACATGTTAATTGTGCAATGTCTCATCTCAGAAATTATATTACATAAACACTTAATCTTATACTTGTATCTTGCACTCAGACTTTATAAATATAACAGGATACAGACAATGGATACCTTCACAACTAGCACAAAATACTTAAAACTGTTCCCAAAAAAAAAAAGAAAGAAAAAAAGGTGAAATCACAGGATCAATTGCAAAGATCCCATATAGAAAGAAAATTATATTCCAACTGTATATGTTTTCATGTAAGAAATTTATTTTTTTAGAATTGTTTGCATGCTGCATAACTCTCTCTTTACTCATCACCTACACCTAATGACAACATGGCATTCTTAAATCACAAGTAGGACTTAAACATACAATAAAACTTACGTATTTCACACTGAAATCCAATCCAGCCATCAGCACAACCACTTCTGCACACCCCATTCTGATCACAGATCTCATCTGACTGTTTACAGTGACACTGCTTCATGCAACCATCGCCATAGAGGTTTTTTGGGCAGTCTATGAAGACAGGGAAACATCAAACACAATAGGGAGAAATAAGATTTCTGTCACTTTTTTATCCTCATGCACCTTCTTTCCTCACCAAGTCCTCCTGTCACGTGCCATCATCTCAAGTTCTTTCCACATTCTCCTCATCATTTTCACCTGTTTCCAGCTCTCTTCTCCATGTGCTTTTTGGTCTACCTCTGCCTCTTTTGCCCTGGGGGTTCCAGAACAAGGACTGCCTTGTAATGCTATCAACAGGTTTCCTCAGTGTGTGTCCTATCCATCGCCATCGTCTTCTTCTCATCTCTTGTTCCACTGGAACTTGTCTAGTTCTTGTCCTCAGTTCCACGTTGACAGATCACCACACCACAGCATAAGAGGGGCTGAGAGTCTAGTCAAGTTTCTATTCATCACAAGTGGGAGAGAGAAGAAATATCAGCAGCCTGGAAGGATGGATATCTGGTCAAGTGGCATAAGGAGGAAGATTTACAAGAGTGCAGAGGAAAAATGTTGCTATCAGAGCCAAGAAAAATAGTACGCAGAATCATCACTGAGAAATTAAACAAGGCTACAGACAGACACCTGAGACAAGAACAAGTAGGTTTTCGACAAAACAGATCCTGTAAGATCGGACAGTCATACTGCATTCGAAAAGAGCTTGGAAATGAAGTTACCATTTTACATTGGATTTATATACTATGAATAAGCTTAGAAAAGGGTTTCTCAACCAATGTTTCACAGAACTCTAGCTCTCTACAAGAGATAGTGATTGAAAAAAAAAAGAAGTATTTTGAACTTTGCACGCCTGGTGATGCTAGCGCTCGCAGTGGTGGGCAGTGACCGAGAAGCCCATATGGCAGAGTGCAGAAGGACTGTGTTCACTCTTGCACATACCTTATTTCATTAGCATCGTGTAGAGTAGAAATGTGTCATAAGACTTTTAGGCCTACTTGGACAAAGTTTACTAAAATCAAGTAGGAAAGTTTTTAAAAAAAAAAACTGAAGTTTATTTTACCCGCACTACTGACTTGCATCAGAGTTGATATCCTTTGTGGGGAGGGGTAAGCCACACAAAAAGAGTAGGCTAATAAGTTGGCCAAAATAAACACATTCACAGAAAAAAAAATTCTCTACTCAAAGCACCACTGAGAATTTTTATGGATTATTATATTTACAACTTACTGATCACGTTAAGGTACCATGAGCTGTAGATATAATAATTTTATGCAGGGGTTCCTGGAGACCTGAAAATTATTTAAGGGGTTCCTCCAGGATAAAAAGGTTGAGAAAGGCTGGTTTTGACAGAGAATCACTTTGGAAACTGATGAAGCATTGTGAAGTCCTTCTGTAAATCATTAACCTAATAAAGAAAACATATAAAGACATGAAATGCAGAATTTTTCATGGAGGACTACTTACAGAACCCTCACAGATAAGAACTGGAGTGCGGTAAGCATGCCTCTTGTCACCATTTCTCTTCTTACTGGCTATAGATTCAATCAATCAATACCCTTTAGCTCCCCGAGGAGCATAGGCCTTCAACAAACACATGCCAAGTCTTCCTGTCCTGTGCCATCTGCTCAAGTTCTTTCCATGTTTTCCTCATCATTTTCACCTCTGTATCCAGTTCTATTCTCTATGTGTTTTTTGGTCTACCTCTGCCTCTCTTTCCCTGTGGATTCCAGAACAACAGTATAATGTGGGATATCTAAGAAATCAGGAAATAAGAGAAACATTTTCAATCACAGAAATCAGGAAATAAGAGAAACATTTTCAATCACAGAAATCAGGAAATAAGAGAAACATTTTCAATCACAGAAATCAGGAAATAAGAGAAACATTTTCAATTACAGTATCCAACAAATACCAAGTACTCCAACAGCTGGAAGATGAAACAGATACGTAAGACCACTGGCAACAAGTAAAAAATATATGGAACAAGACATGTGAAGAAGTACTGAGAAAAAGAGAACATTAGCACAAAGCTTGGATAACAACAGAAACCATTAGCAAGATAGAAGACAGGAAAAACAAGAAAGCAGATTTAAACAGAACAGAGGCTATAGATTGGGTTATGAAAAATCATCATCAGTCAACGAAAATGAAATGGACTCTGGGTAAACAGCTTGACGATCTAGATTTTGATGAATAATGTGCTCGCCTTTCCTATAACCATAACGGCTCTGGAGTTGACCCAGCCTCATGAATAGGGTACCAGAGCAACTCTGGGACGGTTAAGGTGGCCGGCATGATGCTGACCACATCACCTCTAGTATACCAATGGTAAAGAAAATATGGGCCTAACATCAATGGCGTATCCTGGTAATGCGAGCTAGGCGTCCTGCTACTTAAAATGAATATGTACGCCTACTATTTAACTTCTTCCCCTCTTAATTCAAAAACCAACTATATTCAATTACGCAACGATAGTTATTAGGGGTATATGTCAATTATCTCCGAAATACTAATTAACTTGAAACTCACTGTCACTGTAATAATCTGCATTCCCGGCAACTAACAAAAATTAATCACAAAAAACACTGAATGGACACAACCGATTTTTACAGCTCGAGAGCTGCAAGACCACCGCACGCATGTTCGCATTGTATTGACGTATCTGGCCACGACCCCGATCCACACAAACCAGTGTTCAAACGTAAAACCGAAAGGTGCCGCACGCATAGTGACGGAATTACCCGAGAAACTTCGGGCGATTGCTACGAACCAAAAAAACTGCACTATAAAACGCGTCTGGGAAACTGAAACTAGATATACTCCTGAGATTCTATGCGGGAAAATCCGTTATCCTGATGCGTGCGGTCCGAAAGCAGAACATTATAAGAGAAATATTTTATAGAATAATACATTAAATTTTTATTTTCCTTCGGGCATAGGTGTGCGCAGCACGCACAGCACACATAGAGAATACGCCACTGCCTAACATCATATTCACAATATGCCTCAATAAGCATGTAACGGGATCCTTTACCTTTTACCTGTCCCATAACCATAGCCAGGCGAAAGATGAAATGAGAATATTTTACGAGAGGTCACAGCAAGTGGGCCTGATCCACATTTCTGGCAATGTTTCTGAATGGAAGGTGAATTGGTGATTCAGGCTTCTGCTAGCTTTCTCCATTCTGCATCATAATCCACCTTGCTGGACAGCCTTCTTCCTTCCTGGAACGTTGGTTTGAAAAAAAAAACCAATCAATACCTTCCAGGTCTCCTGAGAGCACAGGTCTTCAACAACAAATATGCCAAGTCTACCTGCCCTGTGCCATCTGTTCAAGATCTGTCCATGTCTTCTTTATCCCTTTCACGTCTATCGCCAGTTCTCTTCTTCATGTGTTTTTGGTTTTCCTCTATTTCTCTTACCCTGGGGATTCCAAAATAGAAACTACCCTGTAAAGCTATCAACTAGTTTCCTTAATGTCAGGCTTGATTGATTTGATGAAAACTGCTTACATTTTTGTAGCTAATAAAGTTCTTTACCGGGCCCTAACCTTCCTGAATCGCCTTTTACAACATGTCTAGTTGGGTGCTGTAAACTAATTCGTTATTCTCCAACTCATCCCCAGAAGATACATGACAACTTGAGGGGTAAAAACCCAAGAGCAGCATGAAAAAAGGAAAGGCTGCACTCACTGTATAGTTGTTCACGTATAAAATTCTAAAGAAAAAAAAACGCTGGGAAGGATTGCATACAAAAAAATAAATAAAACCAAAAGCCTCATGTGCTGAAAAGTAGTGAGATCAGATGCCTCGCAAGGGTGAAAAATTAGGAGGTCTCGTGTGCAAGCTGCGCACGTTAAAAATCCCTCAGCAGTTGGAAATCATAAAGAGTAGACCATACAGCCGCTGCCCTGGCAAAATTTAAAAATTAGGAAACCTACCCACCACAAATATATTTATAGAATGTGTAACTCCTGTATACACACATTGGAATCCTTGCCGGTGCTACGGAGTCCGTGCACTGTGCGAGATCCTCCTTGTGTAATTTAAGGGAGGAGATCAGAGCACTGATGGCATTGTCCGTGTGCAATGAAGATGGTCCCAAAAAAACTAGGTTCTGAGAACACAGCAAAAAGGAAAAAAAAGGTGTATAGCCAAAATAAGGCGACAGCCTTAGCAAGCCCCATACTGCAACATTTGTTTCTAATAAAAGCTATTTGACACTATTATTTCACTAAATATATTGTAAAATATATTTTGAAAAGAAAATAAAGTTTAAAAAAAAATAATAAACTTTAATAAATAAGTAACAAAAATAATAAAGATTTTAAGTTATTCAAAGCGCATAAAATGCATGTGAAAGGAGACGTTTGCTACCATCCTAAAATGAACAACACAAGCATTTTGAATCACATCTGCATGACTAGGCATATACAGGTATTTATATTAATTTACTGCTGTTAATATTTTTGTAAATATTAAGAAAGTAAAAAGTTTTTAATTCTTTCTGTGACTAAATTTATGAATACACTGAAGTGACTTTTTTGCTAAGTTACCTAGTACATAGCCTGTTCATTATTTGGCCTTATTTTACATTTTATTTTCTTAAATATTTTTAAAAATTTTTCTTCTATATATATATATAAAAAGAATCCTGTAAATAATCTACAATGAAAGCTTTTACTTACTTACTTAGTCGTTCCCCTTCTACCGTGAGGTGTAGAGGTTTGGAAGAGAGAGCGCCAGACTATCCTATCGGCTGTCTATGAAAGCTTTTTATAATTTTAACCCCTTGGGCAACCAATCGCACAAAGCTGAATTCGCGTAAGTTACGTCTGCTTAAGATGTGAGCCAATTATATATTTATATTCCTCCGCCTTCTCTGACCGTCTCTTTATTTGTTCTCTACATATTTAAACTCCTTCACAACCAAGAAGTCTTCCACTAGACCTCTTCAAAAATTGTTGTTAGTTTGTTTTGTGTGTGTGCTTTGTTCTTTTTTAAATAACACATTTTCTTCAATCTAATGCTGTGTTATTCTATAAAATGAAGAGATTTTATGCAACAATTCTTTGTAGTTGGAAGTAAGAGAGTTCTTCAGTGTTATATAGAACCAATCCTGACATATGGGAGTGAGTCATGGACAGTCAGTAAACAAGTAGGGAAGGCACTAGAGGCCACAAAGATGTGGTTTTACAGAAGAATGTTAAAAATACCATGGACGATATAAAAGAGTAATGAGGATGTTCTGAAAGAGGCCAATGCGCAAAGGAAACTTATTTCACAAGTTAGGAAGAATCAATCCATTTTTTTTTTTGGCATGTTATGAGAAGAGGAAAGCTAGAATATATCGTAACAACAGGTAAGATTGAAGGAAAAAGAGATATGGGAAGACAAAGAGAGCAAATACTGTACAGTTTGACATCGTGGCATGGAAAGAAATCAACAGCAGAATTGATCAATTGTACTGGAGATAGGAAGCTGTGGAGAGACATGATCTTCTACGCCACTAGGCATGGTAATTGAAGAAGAATAATAATGTTGTGTTAACAGTAACATTAATAGCATTCAACATCATGGGACAGGTATTAACATTTAAACGAAAACATTTAAAAGTAAGACTTATCAAGTGTTATACCCCTTACTACTGTATTTTGCAGAAACAGGATGATAAACAATCAGAACAAAGAAATGGATATCCTGAAACGTAGATACAAGAGAAGAATGGAATGCATGTCATGGGAATAGAAGCAGATAAATAAAGTGAACAAGGAAAAATTAAGAATGAAAACAGAAATAATTAAAAAGATCACAGTAGACAAATAATATAAAGAGACATATTATTTTGATGAAAACCATAATTAACTCTTAAAGTATGGTTGATTTCCCATGTTTGAAGCAAGGACTTTTCTGTCACTTTGAGTTTTCATAAAGTGTTAATAGTGTAAAGGTCAGTTCTTGCAAAGTTTTTAATAAGTAGAGCAATGTTGTACATGGTTGTCAAGGAAACTGAATGAGGATTAATCAGATATAAAATTGGGACAAAGCAAAACAAACAAACATTTTAAAAATACTGGATCTGAAAACTAGCTTTGAGTCATGAGTGCCTGGAACAATCAGCCGCAAATATTGGTCTCTTGTCCTTTAAGGGTTAAAGGAAAGGATTATGACAAACAAGCATGAGGACAACCGTGCTGTAAGTGGCAAGGAAACATCAAGAGATGGAGATAAAAACAATCTAACAGTGAATCATCAAAGGATGAGACAGAAAACGAGAGACACATTACTTTCAGACATCAATTCAAAAAAATAACATGACAGTCACAGTGAGAAGCAGTACTTACTAAACAGGCAGTGGTGTCCATAGTACCCATCCCTGCAGGCGGACAAGCATTTGCCTGTGTCTATGTCACATTCCTCTGCTTCACAGTTGTCACATTTTAATTTACACTTCCAGCCAAAATAACCTTTAGGGCAATCTGAAACATTTAGATAAGATGTCTGGCATTATTATGTCAGGATGTACAGATACTCACAACATTTCCATGCCCTATCTTCACTTTAAGTATTGTCACACCCTGGCCTTCAAAGCATGTATACTCTGCTTATACAGCGCAGGTTATTGGCTTGGCCATGTTCGCTGTATGGAAGATGGACGCATCCCTTAAGACAGTGCTTCTTAACCAGGGGTGCATGCACCTCCTGGGAGTGTGAGGCATGTCAGATATTTTATAAGGCAAATCATCATATACACTCAGAATATATAATACTTAGAACTCAACTAATCTGTACAAAATACAGAATTGACAACAATTAGATACCGAAGCTTAGTCACATTTTGTAAACATTTTCTGTCGCGATGCTCGCTGCTGACGAACGATTTTATGATGGTGTTCTACAAAAGGAATGAAAGTGTGTTTGTAACAAAATGGATTCGTGTATAGTGCTAGTGAATGCAGTGACATAAAGCATTGACGGTGATTTCATTTTTTGGAGGATAAGACCAGCTTTATTCAATTCAATGGAATAGTTACTGTGAGATTTACTTTTGGAGAAAATTAAAAGTAAAGGTGCCAGCATGATAAACACTGATGTGCCGATCACCTTTCAAAAATTGCTAAAAATCGAAATCAGAACCAATTATAGAAAACTTTGTATCAAAAGAAAGCAGAAATTCTGGAAAGTGGAAGGAGATATATCAAAAAGTCATTGTTAACCAGGGTTGAGATGCATGAAGAAGATGTCTGAAACCCAGCTCACACAAACACGCTCGAGACTGCAAAAGATACAGGCTGAAAATAAGCTGCGAAGAATTGCTTTCCGATGCGCCCGCATTCGACCCATAAAAAGGAGCAGCGGACTATTCAAATCACACACACACAGCATAAGTCAGAAGGACAGAAGGAGAGAGACACTCGTCAAGGCTGAAACCTTTAACATATGTTTGCTGTGCAGCGCTATCTCACCAAATCGAGTCTATTCTGGACTTAACATCTATCCTAAGAGGGAATGTAAATTTATGAATAATTAATTATTTTATTGCAGCTTATTTTAATAGAAATGTATCAGGATCAGACCAGAGGACTGAACTAAACTTTAGTTGTGAATATGTAAAAGGAATTCGATGCCTACCAGCGATTATCAGGATTGTCATTTGGAGTGGTCAACTTACAATATTATATTTGAAAAATGGACTTGGACTCCATAATGTGAAAGGCGAAGGTAGCATCATACTTATGTATAAAATGTATTATACTTTTATTCATGTATTATATTATTTTTTTTTATGTTCTGCAGATAGACACTTGTCTTGTCTCACTATTCCTAATCAGAACTGATCCATGTATCATTCACACACATGCAAACACTTGAACACATTCATGAACATATATGCTTGTGGACCCCATAACCAAAGGCTAGCCACATGTCCAATATTGTCTTCAGGTTCATATGTGTCATCATACATCAGAATGTGGTAGCCAGTACATGTTGGTAAGTGCCAATGGGTTAGTGGTAGAAGGATGGCACTGTACCAATCTGTCTCTTCTAGTTACCGCTGCTTATTGGAGTTAGGCCCTTTCGTATGACGAGCTACCGCTCAAGATGACTCGTTCGAATGGCAATTTACAGGCCCGTAATCTAGTGGTGTACTCTCGGGACTCCAGGTTCTAGGGTAAAGGCTGATGGTAATAGGGGTTGGGTTAACTATACTTCGTACCAACTGGACAGGCAGTCACGCTTCTTTATAAGTAACTTGACAGGTGCACTCAGACCATCATACACTAGTTCAGGACTCAGGTTTCATAAAGATGTTACAACGTTTATTTCCAACCTTAAGGTTGATCCAATACAGTCAAGATTATATACAAAAGCATGCTATACCTGGCAATCTCACCAGGCTACCTACAAATAATGAAAATGGCCGCAACATATACATTGTTCGGTACTCGTGAACTGTACTCACACAATTGATGGTTGAGAGCGTGTACATGGAAACTAACTCTGGTTCCTTACTCTACATCAAATAACGTTAAAAAATTCTGCTCACTTCTAGTTCAAAAAATCTATTTGTGCTCTGGCGCTATATGGGTGCTAAAGATTTGTTGGCAGCCTGCACATGCTGCATCTACGAAAACCTCGTTAACACCAATATGCATCTGTTAGAACTAATTCATATCGAGCCAACTGCTCTGACTAACTGCTCTGCCATCATTCATGAGCCAACCGCTCTGTCTCACTGTTTTATACCAACTCTCCATGAAAAACACTATTTTTCCATTCCCCCCATTGACTGCTAAGTCCTTTCCTTCTGATTGATCTGGCCAACTGACCTGGGCCCAATCACTTATCTCGTTCTATTCTTAATCCTATATTTTGTATAAAGCCGTGGGGAGCTCGGGTCTATCACGCCAACCTGTTAACCCCTTAACCTTATGGTCCCTACCTCTTAACTTACGTTTTCTTGAATGTTCCTAATTTACTGTAATATCCCCTTAACTCTTCCCTTGAATGCATTCCCTACCACATCAATAAGTACTTCCTGAACCAACACAGGAGCCTCAGATATTGTCAACTGGCGTTCAGCCCTAGTCACCATCAGTGTTTGGTGGTCTAGAGCAAGACCTTTAACCAATATTGCGGTGTATTCTCATTGAGGACAGGCACAGACTTTAAGGATAAGTAATATGTGTAGCCAAATTCCTGCAACCAGTGTGAACAGTCAAACCAAGTGACTATTGTGTTATGATGATAGAACAGTTTTGATTAATAGACCAGACAAGAGACTAGTGAAAAAGGAACATTGGATGAACTTTTTTTGGGTTAAATTGAAGATTCCAGAAAGGACTTCTTAATTAGATATAGATTATAAGTCAACCATCATTCAAATTTTGTAATATATTTTATTCAATCAATTTCATCATTTCACCATTCATAACTACACAAGAAGAACAAAAGATAAATGTAAGTAATAAAGGATTCATTAATTGTAATGTTCTGACATTAATTTTATATTGATGAACTTTGAGTATTATTGAATTCTTTGATTATTATAGGTAGTTACATAGCGAAGGTGGCACCTTAGGCTCTAACTTATATGTAATCACTATCTAAAGTAGTGACCTTCACAGTCGTGACTATCCTGTGATACCAGTGCTCTTCTCTAACACTGGGACTACACTCTTTTCAGACCGAATTCTATTTCTGTTCTTTCAGTAGCTACTACTGACACTACACTTATAAAAACCTTTCGCTACAGCCTCTAAAAGTTTAGGAAGCACTGTCTTAAGACATTTTCTACGGACAGCTGGCAGATGGCAAAAGAACAGCCAGGCGACCACAGCTAAGGTTCAAAGATGTAAGCAAGAGAGACATTAAAGCACTGGACATACATCCAGCATCCTGGCAGGGCGATGCAGAAGACTGAATCAGAGATGCTCCCTATGGCGCCACCTCAGATTGGGCTAAAAGTAAGCTTTTACATCAAGCAGAAGAGAACAGAACTTGTCAAATAGGACACCACACAAAATGCAGCTGAGGATTTTCACTCCATGGGCGTGTCGTGAAACGAAGTGTAACCCACTACTTTGTTAATCACTATGTCGAGATACAGATTTGCTTCAACCAATCAACGATCAACGTTCACCAGTCTCTGAGACAGAATAAATTAACGGCCATCTTGTTCACGCAAGATGGCCGATGAAAACTGAATAAAATTAGGCTGTATGAGACCAGGTACAAAACCGGAGGAAACCAATCATTTTGCTCCGCCAGGAACCAACCGAAAGCTTTGCTCAAGTATTTACCTGACTATAAAATCAAGCGGATTTTATGCTAACCACGCAATCCCGAACTTGATGCCAGAGATGAAGAGGAAGAAGCTGTCACTTTGATTGATAACTTACCTGAAGGCATCGACCTGCAACCTACTTCGCTAAGTCGCGTCAAAACCTGGCCAGTTTAAAATCTTAGGAGGGTAAATATATTCACGATAACCGTTGGTATTTGTTGTGTGTCAAATACTACCTATCAGGTTACTGATTGTATCTTGGGGAAATTAAGTATAATGATTGTATTTCCTATTATGATTGAATAGACGAAGACTAATAGGACTCATACTTCAACCTATTGTCTCCTATACTTCAATCTATTGTCAGTCTATAACTTCAGTCTATTGTCTCAGATAAAACCAACTGCAAATATAACCAAAACAGTCCTTGTTAGGACTCAATCTATTGTCTCCTATAACCTGCAATATAACCAAAACAGTCCTTGTTAGGACTCAATCTATTGTCGCATCTAACTCAATCTATTGTCTTCTATAACTCAATCTATTGTCTCAGATAAGACCAACTGCAATATAACCAAAACAGTCCTTGTCAGGACTCAATCTATTGTCGCATCTAACTCCAATCTATTGTCTCCTATAACTCCCACCTGATATATCACCAAACAGTCCTCGTCGCATATACTCCTATCATAAGAACATAACAATATTGTTAGGATATATGTTACCTATAGCTAGTATAGCACTTGTCAGAGAGGGCGTGGTATAGTATAGGGGGAAGGACATTGTTGTATCACACCTAGGTGTACATATTATTGGATTTATTCATGCATTGATTTATATTATGGGATGTATTCATGTATTAAATGTATTCATGTATTGAATCTATATTATTGAATGTATCCATGTATTAGTTTATCAGAAAGAATGCTTTGCAAGTAGACACCTGTCTTGTCTCGCTATTGCTAAATCATACTGAGCCATGTTGTCATTCATCCTACATGCATACATCTGAGACACGCTCATTTCACTCACACTAGAAATAGGTGGGCTTGAGGACAGAAATTAGCCCCTATTTTTGCTTTGTTACAGGTTTAATTGTGTCCTAAAAAACCTGAGGTCGTATGTTCGAGTCAATCCCGCTGCCTGGAACTCCGCAGGAGCACAGAGGTTGACCAGACTCTACATCTTTGGTCCCCCTCAGTCTTGGGTGGGCTAAAGGAACGATACTCTGCCGGTGGTGTGAACCAAACAAAGAAGAACAGACTTAAGAGAGATGAGTACACATTAGTACCATTTCTGTCGGCATTGTGAGCATAGAACTGTCAATGAAGAAAACGTGAATTAGCGTAGCAAGAGACAATAATAAGATCATAGTGGATAAATTATACGAAAATAACAGCACAGCTGATATAATTGTTTTTTTGTTCCTATAATTGGAAAACTTGTAATATTTATTTACATAACTATATAAATATAACTATTTGTAAATCATATGTAAACTTACAAATTCATTACATTCCATTTTTCAACATTCACCCTTCAGCACAAGAGTAGATAGTGTATATACTAAATAAATAAGAAGGAAATTGTATTTTGAACGACTTGTCAATTTTATCATTGTTAAGTAAAAATCTGTTTCCTTGTTTTTATTAATATCACAGTTAGTTACACAGCGGAGGTGGCGCTTTATGTCGGTCTCCTCTCTACTATTGTTTCGAGATCAGAGCATTCACAGCCGTAACTAATTTGTGATACCAGTAGTCCTCTCAGACACTGGGATTTCACCATTTTCTGCAGAAATTCTATTTCTGTAATTGTCAGTACTATACTGATCCAAGAGCCAAATAAAACCTCTCGCCACAGGGCGCATCATTCCCACAGACAGTTATGACTCAAGGAACTACTACACACCTTCACTCTCACCAAAATAGGAGGAAAAAAACCAACTTGCTGAAATATTATATAATGTAGGGAAATTTAATAAATTCTACAGACAAATTTCTTGCATTCAGCAGTAAACTCAATGTCTGAGGGGGAAAAAAACCTTTTAAAGTGGAAATGCTAAAAATGTCTGCACTTCTAATTCAGGTTCCAAGTTTGACTGTTTAAAAAAAAAAGTCAACCCGTAAAACATCAGTCACTTGGAATCATTACCACAAAGATTTGACCAATAGTTTCCTTACTTTTTTATTTCAGCAGAAATGCATGGTTTGGTTAGGAAAACTTCTGTTCAGTTCTCACCAAATTCAAAAAATATATTTAGACTGCAAAACAAAGCTGTTGGGAGTTAGAAAATGCAGTTAGTTTGAATGCCCAGAACACCGCTTCCCTACCAAGTCATCTAGACACTATGTCACGTGATGAGACTGGCAGGGAAAGGATTGCTAATGAAGCGTATGCAAAAAGAGAGAGTTTAGCAGCAAGAGGGGTGGAGAAAAAGGCAGCAGTCAGTGACCAGCCGTTTTGGCTGTTGAGATGTGTATATGTGTGTGTGGCATGCTCTACCTGCTATGTCATCTTGTGAGAATATGGGACGCCTCACATTATATACTGGTTTCCTGTATAACAGGCCTGTAAGTGTCCTTCATGATTCTGGCTGTACCACTGTTGGGGTTCATAGATCTTTAATTGATGAATCTGCCTTCACTGGTAAAACAGTGAAGTGCATAACATTTGGAGAGAGTATAGAGTGTTACTCAGTGGCAGAAAGATATTGCCACACCTTTCTTTACATGTAAGGTAAGGGCATGTGCCCTTGAGCAACCATTATTAGACATTATCCTTGGTAACATACCAGGCATTAAGGATTGTTCTCCAGAGGAGATACATAAATGGGTTGAATCTCACCTAGTGTTGGCTAATGCTGTGGTTACTAGGGCCCAGCATGCCACTGAATCCAAGGCAGAGCCAGCTATACCATTTAGTGAGAGAGCATCTCTTCAGAATGTTCATAATGTTTCCCCCCAGTTGTTCGCGGCCAAACAGTGCGAAGATGTTGCTTTGCAACCATTGTTTGCTCTAGCAGAGAGCAAACATGTGAAGAAGACAAAAACTTCACATTACTGGTTTGAATTTAAAAACTCAGTATTGACTAGATGCTTTGACAACTATGTTTTAGTCAGGAGACAGGTAGTTTTAGTCAGGAGACAGGTAGTTATTCCAAAGAGTTTTAGGCCTATTGTATTGAATACTGCCCATGACTCGCTTTTAACTGGTCATATGGGGATTAAGCGTACTCTGTTTTGTGTCACCTCGAATTTTTATTGGCCCTGTGTTAACAAAGACGTAAAGCTATACTGCAGGTCATGTACAACTTGTCAAAAGGTAGCTTGTAGGGGCAAGCACCATGCTGCACCCTTACAAGTCACTGATGTGCCATTACGGCCTTTCACCAAGCTTGCGGTTGACATAGTTGGTCCTATGTCAGTCATTTCTGATAGAGGATATCGATATATCCTAACGTGTATAGACTTATGTACACATTAGCCGGAGGCCATACCATTGAAGACTATCACCTCAGCAGCTGTCGCTGATGCTTTATTTGTTATTTTTTGCCGCATAGGATTTCCTGAGGAAATCTTATCAGATCGTGGTACTCAATTTATGTCTCAGATGATGAAAGATATTGAGAACATGTTAGCAATTAAGCATTCTTTCACTAGCCCATACCATCTGGAAAGCAATGGCGTTTGCGAGCGTTTCAATGGCTCGTTGAAGCAGTTGTTAGGCAAAGTCACTGAGACATGTCCTCATGACTGGGACCGAATGTTGCCAGCAGTCTTATTTGCTTACAGAGAAGTGCCCCATGAGAGCACTGGCTTTTCGCCATTTGAGTTAGTTTATGGTGCCAACCCTAGAGGTCCTATGCATGCACTCAAGGATTTGTTGTTGGGATCAGTGGAGGATAATACCGTCCGCACCAGCTATAAACTGGTCATTGATCTCAGACAACGCCTCGTGGATGCATGTACTTATGCATCAAAGTATGATAAGTAATGCTTCGCACAGGACTCAATTGTGCTGCAACCAATCTCGAAAATTATGTTCATTCTTACCAGGAGAACAAGTATGGCTACTTCTTCTGACCAAGGAAAATAAACTGCTAATTTCCTGGCAGGGCCCTATTAAGGTGGTTGAGAAGAAAACTGATGTAGATTATGTCATTGACATAAGGGGCAAAATCAAAATATTTCATATTAATATGTTAAAATTGTATGTGGAGCGCCCTGCTGAGTTATAACTTATCTTGGACAGTATTTTTGATGAAACTGTTCAACACACTTTGTCAGCTGTTGTGGAATCTGATGATTCTACAGCAAGCGATATTTCTTTTAATTTTCCTCTGCTGCCTTTAACATCTTCTGAATCTTGGAGAGATGTAACTGTATCATGTGATTTAGATTCTGGTTATAGAGAACAGGCTCTTGCTATTTTATAATCTTTCTCTGATGTGCTGACTGAACTTCCAGGTCGCACTGATGTTATCTCTCATGATATTACATTGAGTGATGATCACCCTATCAAACTCAGAACGTATATTATACCATTACACTACAGATCTCAGGTGGATAGTGAACTTAAGGATATGCTATGCATGGGCATCATTTCTCCTTCTGAATCATCTTACGCTTTTCCTATGGTTCTAGTTAGAAAGAAGGATAAATCTCTTCGCATCTGCATTGATTTTAGACGTCTTAACAATGTCACTCTCACAGATGCTGTACCTATGCCTGTTTTGGAGGATCTCTTATCACAACTATCCCAGGCTACATACTTTAGCAAACTAGATCTATCCAAGGAATATTGGCAGATCCCTTTAACTGATAAAGCCAAGCCGCTAACCGCATTTATGACTCCATATGGTTTATTCCAATGGAATTATATGTGTTTTGGCCTTGTAAATGCTCCCGCGACTTTCGTGCGCATGATGCGGAGACTCTTAGGAGATAGGTCTGATGTCATCACATACATAGACGACATCTGTTTATTCCATAGTTCTTCGCAAGAACATATCACAGGATTAAAATCTTTATTAATGCTACTTAGAAAGCATGGTTTGACAGTTAGACCTTCAAAGGTTCAGATTGGTTATCGAGAAATTTAATTTCTTGGTCACCGTGTTGGTAACCACACGTTATACCCTGATGAGCAGACTGTCAAACGCATATTAGAATTAGATATCCCTCGGACAAAGAAACAAGTTAGGAGCATGTTAGGACTCATTAACTTTTATCACAAGTTCATTCCGAACTTTTCATCTATTTCTTCTGTCCTGTCATCTTTGACTAGAAAGGGTGCTCCTAATAAAATTGTTTGGTCCGATACTTGCAGTGGAGCTTTGAACAAAATTAAAACTGTATTTTCCAAGGCACCTATTTTGGTGTTGCCTAATATCACTATGTCATTTCTTCTGAGGACTGATGCCTCCCAGACTGGCATTGGTGGTTGCCTGTTGCAATGGTTCAATTATACTCTACATCCATGCTTGTATGTAAGCAGGAAATTGCTACCAGCAGAAACTCTGTATTCCTCCAGTGAAAGAGAACTCTTGTCCATCAATTGGTGTATGGGCAAGTCATCACGCTATTTACTTGGCGCATACTTCTACCTACAGACGGATTACCGTCCACTAACACCCCTAAATAAACAAACTATGACAAACAGTAAATTACACAGATGGTTCTTGCTTATTCAAGAATATAGATATACAATTATCCCCATCAAGGGATCAGAAAACTTTCTGGCAGACCTATTGTCAAGGAATGTAACTGGAAAGTGACATTGTTTGTGCCAGATGTTGACATTGTCTGATCTTGTTTTGTTTTTCAGGTGATATACTACTGAAACATTCATTTTACGACTTTAATTACATTTTTTTAAAGATTGGATTACATTTTGTCTAAACTGTTTAGATATGTTTTCATGTCATTTGGTACTACAATTACTATTTCATATATCTTGGCAAGAACATATCACAGGATTAAAATCTTTATTAATGCTACTTAGAAAGCATAGTTTGACAGTAAGACCTTCAAAGGTTCAGATTGGTTGTATGTAAGCAGGAAGTTGCTACCAGCAGAAACTCAGTATTCCACCAATGAAAGAGAACTCTTGTCCATCATTTGGTATATGGGCAAGTCATCACGCTATTTACTTGGCGCACACTTCTACCTACAGATGGATCACCGTCCACTAACATCCCTAAATAAAAAAACTATGACAAACAGTAGATTACACAGATGGTTCTTGCTTATTCAAGAATATAGATATACAATTATCCCCATCAAGGGATCAGAAAACTTTTTGGCAGACCTATTGTCAAGGAATGTAACTGGAAAGTGACATTGTTTGTGCCAGATGTTGACATTGTCTGATCTTGTTTTGTTTTTCAGGTGATATACTACTGAAACATTCATTTTACGACTTTAATTGCATTTTTTTAAAGATTGGATTACATTTTGTCTAAACTGTTTAGATATCTGTTTTCATGTCATTTGGTACTACAATTACTATTTCATATATCTTGGCAAGAACATATCACAGGATTAAAATCTTTATTAATGCTACTTAGAAAGCATGGTTTGACAGTAAGACCTTCAAAGGTTCAGATTGGTTGTATGTAAGCAGGAAGTTGCTACCAGCAGAAACTCGGTATTCCACCAATGAAAGAGAACTCTTGTCCATCATTTGGTGTATGGGCAAGTCATCACGCTATGTTTGTCTGCAAGGTACGCAAAGAAAGAACCCTGGACATTAACTTCAGATGAATATTGTATGTAAGCAACATACACTTTCAAAACCCTAACATGAAACAAAAACGGCCTTCAACAAAAGCAAATGACTAAATCATGTGTTTTTGGCTTAGCTCGGCAGCGTTGGCATTTTAAGGCTTTAGGCTAGCAGATAGATAATGTTAGTCCTTTTGAGGACTTAGTATCTATCAACGCTGATTGGGTTAGCAGTGAACGGAGTTCACTTTTTTTGGATGATAAATGCGCTCTGGTATAACCAAATAGGTTGAAAGGAACGCGCCTCGGCACAAGGCCAAAAAAAAAAAAAAGAATTTCCATTAGGGAAAAGCATAATCTCAATTAAGCAAAAAAATATCATACTCCAGAGTTTTAAAATTTCCGTACTTCTGTGAACAAGCTTTTTCATGCCTGACAAACAATAAAAACAAAGAAAGATCTGTCTTCTGTCTGGTGAGGAAGAACTTCAAGTGCTTGTTCTAAAATTCAACCTAGAGTGCATCTTTGTTGCAAGAATAAACATCTACAAGTGTCACACAGCAGTAAATGTACATTGATTTTGGATGTGGACTTAATTTTGATGTCCAGGCAAACTTTATTTTATGCCAGTGTTATTTTTTTTTTTTGCACCTAGCTCTGTTTGGGCATTTAAACAGTCAAAGAATACACCAGAATGATTTAAAACAAAATAAGACAAACATGGAAGTAATATTTATCTTGATTTTTTAAAAATCATGATTCTAATTTATTAGAGATTTTTGGAAGGTGACTTAAAAAAAAAGACATAACATAAATGGAAAATAAAAATTAAAACGGATGGTAGCCGCAACAGAATGATGTTCATTACCGACAATGTGCTGTGAATTTTAATCTTAGTCTGAACTGACACTGTCATGCTCTGTTCTTCTTCCACACAAGAGACAGCCAGCATTTACATGTTGGGTTTCACCAATAACATAACATGAGAACTGTTACGATTTTCCTCTTTCATACATAGAGATGTCTTACTAATTTCATCCCAAGGACCATGAACCATGTGTCCAGATATTAAAACAAATGGGATCATCTTAAGGATATAGTATTTCTTCACAGATAATTTCAACCTGATTAGTAGTGAGTAAGTGGCACTCCCTCTACCAATATTTTTTTTCTAGCCTATGAACACTGCCTGGAGATCAGCTATTTTAAGTTTTTTTTTTCATACACCATTGGCAGAAAGAAAAATCCTAGAAGATTCCATAGAAGACGGTAATAATGTTAGGAGAAGGATATCAAAGAATATTCAGTTGAACTCAGAGGCACCTCCACTTTTTCAGTTGTTCACGACAAAAGTTATGCTAAGATTCCTGAGCAGAAAATAGGAGTTTTACTTAAACGTCACATTCAGCAATGCACAGTTTGGCTTCAGGTAATGGAAGAGGATAAACTGATGCCCTGTTTACTATTAAGACAGATCCATGACCACTGATAAAGAACGGAAAAGCTCCTGGCCATGATAACTTAAATGCAGAGCTATTTAAGACAGACCCTGAGCTAGCAGCAGAACTATTAGAACCACTATTTGCACAAGTCTGGAAAACGGGGACAACACCATCAGAGTGGAACAAAGGAATAATTGTCAAATTGCCCAAGAAGGGAGATCTTGCAGACTGCAATAATTGGAGAGGAATCAATCTTCTCTCAGTTCCCAGCAAAATACTAGGCAGGATAATTATACAGAGAATTTCAAAAGCAGTAGACCACAAACTGAGGAAAGAACAAGCAGAATTTAGAAAGAACAGAAGATGTGTAGATCATATATTCACTCTCAGGAACATTATAGAGCAGTGCTCAGAATGGCAAAGACAGCTGTACATTAATTTCATTGATTTTGAAAAGGCTTTTCACAGCATACATAGGGACAGTTTATGGAAAATACTGAGAGCTTATGGAATTCCAAGCTGCATAGTGTCAATCATAAAAAGCCTCTATGCCAACTTTATGTGTAGTGTTGGGCAGAGCAACCTAACCTTTGAGGTGAAGACAGGAGTACGACAGGGATGCCCCTTATCAACCACTCTATTTTTAACAGTCATAGATTGGGTGATGTGCCAGACAACAGAGGGCAGTCCAAGAGGAATAAGATGGACTACATTTTCTACATTGGAAGATCTGGAATATGCAGATGACATTGCACTACTAGCACATTCACATCAACACATCCAGGAAAAAACGGACAGACTTAATAAGTTTAGCCAGCAGGTGGGCTTGAACATCAATTTAAAGAAGTCAGAGGTCATGACGCTCAATGTGAGCAACCCTGAGCCCATATCAGTAAGGAATCAGTAACTGGTACAGACAAACACCTTCACATACCTAGGATGCATAATAACACAAGACGGCGGGGCAGGCAAAGACATCAACATCAGAATGAATAAGGCAAGAACAGCCTTTTTTAGCCTAAACTACATCTGGAAGGCCTCTCAATACAGCACAAGCACAAAATTAAGATTATATCCGAGCTGTGTTCTTTCTGTGCTTCTCTATGGTGTGGAATGCTGGAGAGTTACAGAGAAGGAAATGTCAAAATTGTCCTCTTTTCACACAACATGCCTAAGAAAAATTCACTGAATCTTTTGGCCGAATACCATCACCAACCAAGATCTGCTTACTCGTAGCAAGCAAGAGGACACGCACACCTTCATAGCTGGCAGACGCTGAAGCTGGGTTGGCCATGTCCTCAGAAGAGACCCCGATGCCATCACAAGAACAGCTATGCTTTGGACCCCTGAAGGAAAACGAAAGAGAGGCCGACCAAAAACAACCTGGCGGAGGACTGTGGAGGCTGAGATGCAAAGAATGAACCAGAGTTGGGGCACTGCATGAAGGATGGCCGCTGACCGAGCAAAGTGGAATCAATTTGTTGTTGCCCTACAAGACGCCACTAGGTGTGATGGCCACTGACTGCTTTGACGGTCGGCGGCTAAGGATCAAAGAAGAAGATGACCACTGAATACAAGGGGATTGACAAAAGTCTTGGGCCTGACCATGAAGGAGTCACAGGAGGAAGATGAAACTTGGCACATTTAAAGTTTATCATATTTGCACTGAATGTGTGATGTACGCGTTTGTTTCTTCAATGGGTTTTCCCGCTTCGGTGCACGGCGCAATGTACCCTATTGACCGGATCTGCTGCTCCAAAGATTTGACAAAACAATGGAAAAGAAGGAGGCCAGAGCTGTGATAAAATTTCTGATGTTTCAGGGAAAAACACCTACAGAAATACACAGGGAGATTGAACCAGTGTTTCGTGATTCTTGTCCTTCATATACTTCGGTAAAAAAACTGGTGTCAACAGTTTAAGTGCGGCCGCTCAAATGTTGCTGATCTGCCAAGATCTGGTAGACCAGCCTCAGAGTGCAATGATGAAAATGCAACAAGAGTGAAGAAAATCATTGACCAGGATCGAAAAATGACAATTGTGGAGATAGCTAGTAGTGTAAAACTAAATGAAAGAACAGTTTATAGAATTTTACACAACAGACTGAACATGAGAAAAGTGTGTGCACGCTGGGTTCCGCGACTGTTGACACGTGAACAGAAGCAAACGAGGGTAAATTGCTGTCAACAGTTGCTCAAAAAGTGTCAGTCAAAAAAATTTGTTGGAGACCATGGTGACAGTAGATGAGACTTGGGTACACCATTATGACACCGAATCCAAAATTGCCAGCATGCAATGGAAAACCCCAGGCTCCCCAACACCTGTCAAGCCTAGAGCGCAGAAATCTGCAGGAAAAGTGATGCTGACTGTTTTTTTTGGGACGGCAAAGGTGTCCTTTTCAAAGATTATCTGCCTCGTGGCAACACAGTTAATGGACAGTACTATGCAGATCTTCTCACAAAACTAAGAAAGGTTGTGACCAGGAAACGAGGGATGACGCGCACTCAAAATCTTCCTTTGCTTCAAGACAACGCGCCCTCTCACAAAGCACGGCTTGTGCAGCTAGCAGCCAAGGATTTGAATATTGAAATTCTTCCACACCCACTATATTCTGCAGATTTGGCTCCATCAGACTTTTTTCTATTCCCAAATCTTAAAAAACAGCTAAAAGGAAATCATTTTGACAGCGATGAAGAGGTTATACTGGCATGTGATGACTGGTTTAGTTTGAAAAATAGGGTGTTCTACTCCCAAGGTCTTTTCAAGGTTAAGCAGAGATAGCAGAAGTGTGTCAATTCAGACGGTGGCTATATTGAAAAGGAATAAACACTATACAAAATTTCAGCTCTCTGTGACATGTCCTTCATGGTCAGGCCCAAGACTTATGTCAAGCCCCTTGTATAATGAAACATGCAAAAATAATTTTGTAGGTCAGGAGCGTGTGACTGACAGAGTGGTTAGAGCACTAGTCTCTCAAAGCAAAGGTGCTGGGTTCAAATCACTGTAGCCATACGCTCTAGTCTACCAGCTGTAAATGGGTACCTGACCTGAGTCAGGGAAGGAAAAGGCAGCGAGGAAGGGAACTGGTCACCCCCACCTCTCAATGCTGGACCTAGTATGGTGAAGTATGTAACACTTCCACTCCCCTACGGCAGTAGCTGCTATGGGACTACCTTTACCTTTTTCAGGAGAAAGCCAGGAACAAACTCTGGTAAATTTGAAAAGACCATGAAATACAAGGGCAACTTCTGGTTAATATATGTCTTGTACCAAAAACTGTTAAGGTCACCAATGTGGAATTGAAAACAAGAAGCAGACTAATGATAAAAAGACGTTGGCAATGGATAGGACACATATGGAGGAAAACTGTTGATAGCATTACAAGGCAGTCTTTGTTCTGGAATCCCCAGGGAAAGAGAGGCAGAGGTAGAACCAAAAAACATATGGAGAAGAGAACTGGAGATAGAAGTGAAAATGATGAGGAAGATGCAGAAAGAACTTGAGCTGGTGGCACATGGCAGGAGGACTTGGCATGTGTTTGTTGAAGGCTTATGCTACTTGGAGGGCTAAAGGGTATTGATTGAATGATTGACTGACCACAAACTTTTGAACGTAGTAAGAACTACAGATAGTAGTTTATCACAGGAGTGAGACACAGATGTGAACTATCACCCTGACTGTTTAATATCTAAATAGATAGGATAACATCAGAAGTGAACCCAGTATAAACAGTTTATTATTCGCAAATGACCAAAGCCTTGCTGTCACGGGATTTGCCTCCCCTTTGCTCTGCAGTAGAGGTCCACCAGTGGCCAAAACTCAAGAGTATCGAAAATGGGTCTTCAAATGTGTCTACCTTCGCACAAGATTACTCTCGACAGAGTTGTAGATAGAAGGATAATGACACTTCTGTCTCAAGGGTGTGTTCACAAGATAATTCAGAAGTCAAGAACAATGCTGCATAGGGCAGAGCACTATTAACTTATATCTGATCTGGCACCTTTTGTGAAGTTTTAAGCAATGGTTTGGCTTGTTCGAGCCCCAGCTGGTTTAATCCAGTGAAATTCCTTATAAGTATTTTTGGCTCTATGGCTGTAAATAAACGTATATATATTAAAGATTTTTGATCATACATGTACTCTCTTATCTATAAGAACTGAATCAACTATGAATATGTAAAATTAACATATAACAAATTTAATAATCAATTAGTCTTTAACAAATTCAAATAAATATGGATGAAAGTGACTTTGGAGGTTTTAAAATTTGTCTTCACTGAGACTTAATTGGGGACTGATGGTTATTATTGTCCATTGCGTGCGCCTGTTTCATAAAGACTTAACTGGCGGAGTACTGCAATGGGTTGTTGTCAGGTCGTTTATGATGAGGACTCTTCTCTAGAGGCCTAGATGAACTTCACTCCTAATGTCAAAGTGGGTGTCTTCACAACATGTCCACTGTGGGTAGTTGGTGTCAAACCCAGCTTCTTGAATCACAAGATATGACGAAGATTCTTACTTCAGACTAGTCTGGTACTAAGAACCGTCTTGTAGCTTTGAACCACGAACTTAAGGAAAAATAAAAGAGCAAATGTCTCTGCTAAGTACACTTGTGGGCTGAAGATTAACAGGCGCATTGTCTCGCTGTCCACCCACCAATGTTAGCCTCTCTGAATAATTATTCTACCTGAGTATACACAGTATAACTCAGGGAATATGATTAGAAATCACCGTTATTCTTCTGGTCACTTAAATGGGGAAAATGTGTCTGGACAGCGCGAGTGCAATGGCTTGCCTAAATTACAATTAACAATGTACATATATCTCACAAAATGATACTATACATCGTTTGCACATGTGGTGTAATCATCTCACTGCTCCATTCAGGGTCTGGGGTCGCTTCTGCTTTCGCTTTCCCGAGCGGGCTAGCATAAAGCAATCACCAGTGGTTTATGAACATACCATTTTTATATGTTGAGGTTGCCAGCCTCCTATGCCTTGTATAACCACTTAGCAAGTACAGACATGTCAATATTCACATGGTAAAATAAATGTTAACACTCACTCCAAAATACTTGGGAACACAATCTCCTGGCACAGATGAATGGACACAGAAACTTTGATTAGATGCTTCGAACACTTGGTCAGGGAAATTTTAGTATTCCTCTTATGACGGGTGCTCTGATTCCTTAAGTTTCCAGTCTTGGTATTTAAAATTGGGGGTTCTCTTTTAAGTTATAAAGACGCCCAAATACTTTGATCTGTCACTTTTATTTCTGGAATACTAGTCCGATGTCTCTCTGGCTCCTGGGAGTTGTTAATTTGACGTTGCGATGCAGTCTGATTTGTGTCTCTGATTTCACTAGATTACATTTCCATTTCTCAGTTCAAGTCCCAGATGGTATTTCCGACAAACTTTCCAATGAAAGCCAAAGTCTATTCCGGCTCTCAAATTAAACCAATGGTAAGCTCTTTAGAACTATGTGGGTCGGGGTGTTTGTTACCGGTGTGTTTTCTTTACTGGACTGACATTGACAATGATGTTGTCAGGGCTGTCAGGCTTACAACATGTGGCCGACGTATTTCTATATAACGCGAATGTGTTGTGGGCCGTTGTTTGATCATATGATGGTGATCTAGTTAATGATCATGAAACTCGGTAACGAGCAATGAAGAGATGCTGGACTCGTTGCAAGATTTAGTACGAAACATATTTATTTGACGATACTTTGACATCAGGAGTTCAGACATTATATACGTTGACATCAGTAGTTTCATGGCAAAAATGCACATAGTAAATGACAATCACAAAAGTTGTTGACTGACCACACTTACCGCTACCACTTCAAGGTTAGCAGAAGCTCTACGGCAACAAAGTTGTAGGATGGATGGGTTTACAAAAATAACCATGTTAAAAGCGTTGAGCATAAATATATTTAATGATGATCCAATAACATCTCCTAGCATTGTATTGAACACACTAACAACCGACTCCACTGGTCAGGTTGAAGCTCTGCAATAAACGGTACTGGAGGAATATATATCAGAGGCTGAATACCACACCATAAGCCGATTCTGGCTGAATAATAACAATACATTATTCTTGGCATGTCAGGCACAAGAAAAGTAACATCATCTCGCAGATGATTATAATTATATCATGGCCGTGTCCTCCCTAGACTTGGGATAAGATCCCGGGCCAAATAACATCTGTTTTTGACGAAGGATCTATGGATCTCTTTCAGTACGTTGCAACAAATCACCGCGACAAACCGCGCCATACCCGTTTAAGAATGGTGCACGGTCGTACGCAAATAATTAAACATACAATTAACCTAGATGCGCTCAAATGTGCGTCTACAAAATACGAGACGCACATGTGAGGATCTCAAACATTTCACTCCTCTTCTATGAATATAAAATAACTTAACAGTGTTAAATCATTACTATCCCCTGCGTGTTTTAAAATATCAATTTTAAAATTTTAACTCGTGACCTCTTTCAAATATGGCAGCAATACTTCCGATTGCATTTGTACAAACTCACAAACACATCGGTGAACTTATTTCCTGGTTAATACCTTCCGTCCATATTGTCTCCTCTGACAGGTTATACGTACATTTGCTACAGAGATGGTCCAACGGAAGCGATTACATATTATCATCTGTGATTGCGTACTTCCCTCAGACGGGTTCTTAGACAGCCAATCTGGCTTTCTTTCCATCGATCGTGCGCGACCACCTTGTGTCAACAAGGATCGTCTCTATCAAAGGTGGCTAGACGACTTAAGTGATAAAAGTATTATTCGCTGACCTGTCTAATTAGCCTTGTAATACTATGATTCACCTGGTGAAATGTAAACAAGTCTAGGGAGTGGTCAGAGCAAAACATGTAATAATAGGCTGATGCACCCGTGTGTTACCGGGGCCCGAAAGAAGAGCAAAGAATAGTAACATTGTTCCCTGCCAAGCATGTCATAGAAAGCGACTAAGGAGGGTTGGGCATGGGGCCGGTTACCCCATCCTGTAAAAAATTTAAACCACAAAAAAACTTCAACAAACATGGACAAGTCAATTAAAGAAAATAAAACACAGCCATCCAAGACAGGGGAAGGTCCTCTCACAGGGAGGCATATAATGCAACACAGAGAAAGCCGAAAGGAGTCTGTGTTGCTGACTAACCTTCTTTCTTCTAGGAGAACTTCCAGATTTGGCACCTGGAATGTTCAGACATTAAACGAACAAGGGAAAGTGGCACAAGTAGCAGCAGAGATGAGGAAATATAAAATCGAGGTTCTGGGACTGTGTGAAACAAAGTGGAAGGGGGTAGACAGGAAGAAACTCATCACAGGTGAATTGGTGCTGTCCTCAGGACATGAAGACGAAAGTTCACACCACAGTGAAGGGGTAGCGCTTATGTTATCCAAAGAAGCACAGAAAGCACTCATTGAATGGGAAGCAGTTGGATCCAGAATAATAATAGCTTCTTTTAAAACAGCTAAAAAGAAAATAAATGTAAATGTCATCCAATATTATGCACCAACTAATGACAAAGAAGAGTCTGTGAAAGAAGCATTTTATACTAGACTACAGGAAATTATGGGAAAAGTAAAAAGAAGAGACATCACAATTTTGATGGGTAACATGAATGCAAAGATAGGTACAGTCAACACCGGCTTTGAAGAAGTCATGGGAAAACAGGGGCTAGGAATAATGAATGAAAATGGGGAACTATTCTCAAACTTCTGTGCTTCAAATCAACTGGCTATAGGAGGAAGCATGTTTCCACATAAGAGAATACACAAGGCAACATGGATATCACCAGACCATAGAACAGAAAATCAGATTGATCATATATGCATAAACAAGAAGTTTAGATCATCATTGCAGGATGTAAAGGTATATAGAGGAGCAGATGTGGCATCAGATCACCACCTTCTGATAGCTAAAGTAAAAATGAAACTCAAGAGATTTGCAACAATGCAAAATTATAGACAACAATTTAATGTAGGACATCTAAGAAATCAAGAAACAAGAGACAAATTTGCATTCACAATATCCAAGAAATTCCAAGTGCTCCAACAGCTGGAAGATGCAGAGAATACAGAAGACTATTGGCAGCAAATCAAAATGGTATGGAATGAGACATGTGAAGAAATACTGGGGAAAAAGGAACAACAACAAAAAGCATGGATAACAACAAAAACTATCAATAAGATAAAAGACAGGAAAAACAAGAAAGCAGATTTAAACACAAGCAAAACCAGAAGTTCCAAAGCCAAGGCTCAAGAAGTGTACACAGAAGCAAACAAAGAAGTAAAAAGAAGTATCAAAAGAGACAAGAGGAAGTATATTGAGGAGTTGGCAAGAGAGGCAGAAGATGCTGCAGCCAAAGGGAATATGAGAGAACTGTATAACAGCACAAAGAAGCTAACGGGGAAATACAAGCAAACAAGTTGCTTCATAAAAGACAAGAATGGAAAACTGCTCAACAATATACAAGAGCAAATGAAGAGGTGGACAGAATATTTTGAGGACCTTCTCAATAGACCAGCTCCACAAAACACCCTCCCCCTCCCCAATCCAGCCAGCAGAAGAAGAGCTACAAATTAACGGTGAAAGACATAAAGCTTCTAAGAGATGAAAAAGCGCCTAGACCTGATGGCATTCCAGCAGAGGCCATCAAAGCAGATATCGACACGGCTACAGAGATGTTATATAAATTACTTGGTAAAGTCTGGGAAAGGGAAGAAATACCAGCAGAATGGAAGGAAGGATATCTGGTTAAGTTGCCTAAGAAGGGAAATTTACAAGAGTGCACAAATTATAGAGGAATAATGTTACTTTCAGTGCCAGGAAAAGTATTAAACAGGATTATCCTTGAAAGATTAAAAGAGTCCATAAACAAGAAACTGAGAGATGAACAAGCAGGTTTTCGACAAAACAGATCCTGTACAGACAAGATAGCCACTTTGAGAATAATAGTTGAACGAAGTCTGGAATGGAATTCACCACTATACATCGGATTTGTGGACTACGAAAAGGCATTTGACAGTGTAGACAGAGAATCACTTTGGAAATTGATGAGGCATTATGGAGTTCCCCTGAAGATCATTAATTTAATGAAGAAAACATATGAAGACAAGACATGCAGAGTTCTTCATGAAGGACAGCTTACAGAATCGTTTGGGATAAGAACAGGAGTGCGACAGGGATGCCTCTTGTCTCCATTTCTTTTCTTACTAGCAATAGACTGGGTTACGAGAACATCGACAACACACAACAGAAATGGAATCCAGTGGACTCTGACTAAGCAGTTGGATGATCTGGATTTTGCTGATGACTTAGCTCTTCTGTCCCATAACCGAAACAGATGCAGGACAAATTGAAAACACTCGATGAGAGGTCACAGCAATTGGGTCTGAAAATACACAGGGAAAAGACAAAGATAATGAGAATAAATGCAGGTAATGATAACAGGGTTGAACTTGAAGAAGCACCAATACAAGATGTAGAATCGTACACATATCTTGGCAGCAATATAGATAAAGTTGGAGGGACAGACAGTGATATCAAAATAAGAATACAAAAAGCAAGAGGAGCTTTCATTGCATTGGGAAATATATGGAGATCAAGAGAAATCGGATCCAACACGAAAATAAGAATCTTCAACTCAAATGTGAAGTCAGTCCTATTGTATGGCTCTGAGACATGGAGAACAACTACCAAAAAGCTACAGACTTTCATAAATGGGTGCTTGCGTAGAATAGAGGGATTAAAATGGTATGACAAGGTTACCAACGTGGAACTGATGACAAGAACTAGACAAGTGCCAGTGGAACAAGAGATGAGAAGAAGACGATGCGATGGATAGGACACACACTGAGGAAGCCTGTTGATAGCATTACAAGGCAGTCCTTGTTCTAGAACTCCCAGGGCAAGAGAAGCAGAGGTAGACCAAGAAGCACATGGAGAAGAGAGCTGGAAACAGAGGTGAAAATGATAAGGAGAACGTGGAAAGCACTCTTGAGATGATGGCACATGACAAGAGGACTTGGCATGTGTTTATTGAAGGCCTATGCTCCTTTGGGAGTGGAGGGTTATGAATGAATGATGAATGAAATAAGCCGATGAGGAAGGGAGAAAAGGTTGGAAAAGCACACGCAGAAACGTATCGTCACACTTGCACATACGGACGTGAAAAGACACCAAGAATATATGAACACATACAATACTTCTTCTTCTTCGTTCGTCCTGAAAAGGACGGTGGTTGCGTTGTGTCTGTTTACGCCAAAGCTGTGATATCTGCACCTTTCGGTCGACACATCCGACTTCTGCACGGCAATTTTTAGGACCGGGTTTGCCTTCCCATTTCGATCCACACTCGCTCAGCCAGACTGCACTGCTGCAGACTGTTTCCAGGACCACCACGTGGAGGTGGAGTGCGGTCTTGACCAGCTCTGGTTCGCTGGTCCTGACGCAGGCAGTCAAGCTATGAGTCACTGACTGTGGTCTCTATTGCTGCGTCTTCGGGTCCCACATACAATACAACATGTGAGAGATACAACCTGAATAACATCATCTCCAAAACAGGAGCATTGAAGGTTAGCAGACACATCAAACAAGTCAAAGGGTTCAAATATCCAGAGAGCATATTCACTGAGGATGCTGGAGTGAAATGACACAAAAACAGAAATAAGATATAAATAAAGTTAAAAATTGAATCAGACCACAAGGTATTTTATATTTGGACTTGAGCCCTAATGTAAGCGACGGATCCTGTGTCTAGGTTGAATGAGACGTGCCTCGTCAAAAGATGCAAATTTTTATATTTTTTTTTAAAATCAAAAAACATAAATATAAGATGTCAAAAGACTAACACAGAAGATGAGAAGCTGACTTCACTTCTGAAGCACCCATATCTCTCAAGGGAAATAAAAGTGACAAATGATAACTAGTATATTCAAGGCAACTCTTCGCAGTCGATGTCAAACGTTGTCACTATATAAATCACGGAAGAGGTCATACATTGTCACTACACAAGTCACGCAAGAGAAAGATCACATCACACTAGAGGAGGTGGCAAATGTCACCATAAAAGTGAGAATTACAAAAGAACAGATTAGAAAGTTCGTGAGAACGTCATGCAGCAGTTACTCAGAGAGACGGAAAATTAAAACAGTACTGACACCTCGTCAGAAAGCAGTCAAATTGGCTGTTACAATAAGCCTTCAACAACAGGAGATTTGCAAGAAGAAGTGGAGCGGAATATTGACAGACAATGTACCAGAAATCATGGCGACAAAATATAGTACGACACTAGGCAAAGAAACACAACTTGCACATGAACGAAAAAGTCTCCCCCCAATTGCTAAACGGCACATGTTAGCAGGAACATATAATGTGCACGTCGTATAGGTGGAGGTCCCGTAGATTATGAATCATTATTTTAGGGATCAACATGGTCCTGGCAGGTTCTACCAAGTTGGGCAGGTCTGCGCGGGTAGGCATCAGACTAAAGCAGGCACCCTGGTCCTCCAGGCTGCTGGGTTTTTGCACAGGGCCGATATGCCTATCTATGTAAACAAGAGGGAAAAAACAATCCCGTTACGGAAACAGCAACAGATGAACAGAAGACTGGCGGAGAACAGTAGAAGCAGAAATGCAAATCACCAACCATGAGTTGGGAAATCACACAAAGAATGGCTGCCGAACGAGCAAAGTGGAGACAGTTTGCTGCTACTCTACATTACGCCACGAGGCGGGACGGGCATTGATTGTTTTATCAATCAGTGGCCAAGGACAAAACAAAAGATAATGATTCAAAAAACTAAAACAAATTGAACAGTGTTCATAGCTGTACTGCTTCCATCAGGACCAGCGAACCAGAGCTGGTCAAGACCGCACTCCACCTCCACGTGGTGGTCCTGGAAACAGTCTGCAGCAGTGCAGTCTGGCTGAGCGAGTGCGGATCGCAATGGGAAGGCAAACCCGGTCCCTAAAAAATGCCGTGCTGAAGTCGGATTTGTCGACCGAAAGGTGCAGATATCACAGCTTAGGCGTAAACAGACACAACGCAACCACCGTCCTTTTCAGGGCGAACGAGGAAGAAGAAGAAGAACAGTGTTCTAGCGTGTTAAATATAAATGCGCGGTGTATAGTTTATCCTAAGTGTTCCATATTCTATCCTAACTAATTAAAACTACATGTTCTTGTAACACTATAAAAGTATAATAGAAGCGACTGCTCTACAGACTATTCCACCGTTCTCCTTAGGGACCTATAACAGCAAATTCCCAACCTTCTTTGTCGGTCTTCAAACGACAGACCAACTTTCATCCTGCGTAACCTATTCTTAACCCTTAAAAAATAAAGTTCGTTCGTTTGTTCTCTCTTTCATAAAAGCAGAATATCCTTGTGCAGTCACTGCTGGACACTAGAAGTTACTATACTTTTTTTTAAAAACACAATGTCTATTGCAACAGTTTTAAAAAAGCGAATACTGCTTCTTTTGTTCCGATTCCTGCTCTACCCCTCCTCTTCGCTGACGGATACACAACGATTCCGGTACGTACAGTACGAAGTACAAAAACCAGCCAACAATAACATCCTAGTTAAGTGTTAATAAACCCCATTTAGTGATATTTTTAAAATGTCACTGACATTTCTGAATTCCCGACCACTTGTATATTTAAGTACTGTGTACCCCATCCTACAAGGCCGACGCTGCTATGACTCATGCGGCTGAGGTCTACGTTGGCGTTTCAGACAGATTAACCGATTTCGTTTTCTCGTTAACATCACGTTAGATATAGTATTAAATCAGTTGTCATAATGCAAAATAATGAGCTACAAAAATGTAACATCCGACTTCCGTGATACTACTTTTTTCAAAAATGTGTGTTTTGTTGTTGTTGTTGTTGTTTAACTAGAGTTGTTGAGCTCTTTGCTCTATTGCAGCCAATTCCAAGTCTAAGAGTCCTTGGTATTATCTACACTGTAGATCTAGGCTTTTCCTGTGGCTTATCTGCCATTCCTAAATGTGCTGAGTTGAAGTCATGAGCTCCAGTTTCTTCAACTGCGCTTGCATTTAAAGGATCATCACATCTGGTCCCAAGCTAGGAGGAAGAAGCATGTGGCATACTATGCATTCCCCGCCATTCAAGGGGGCTCTCCAAATATGCAGACCTAAAATACTGTGCTCTGGTTCTGGGCTCTCCCAAGAAATTGTCACGTCCTACACAGAACCACTTCTCAGTTCATCCTCCCTATCATAGGGTCCACAGTGATATCCTCCTGCATCCGGCAGCCAGGTAAAAACCACAAAATCTCGTCTGGGGCTCAAGTGACTTCTCCAAGGTTAGTGTGGCAATGCTGGGTTCTCAACAAGTTTCACCACAGGTGGAATCCCTGGAAGTGTGTGCATGATTTCAAGAGTCAATGAGGATGTAATTAGCCTCACAGACATAGGTTCACTTCCACGAACATATATTGTAGCATTGTGCAAACCTGGTGGTCAGATCAGAATTACTCCAGATATGCATGTGTCTGTTTTAACCAGGGATATAAAATCGAATGTCGGAGCCGTGGGACTCGGTAGTTTTTAAGTGGAAGGGTCGGAGTCGGTTAAAAAAAAAATGACCGGCCTCCGACTTTTATGCCATAGAACTAGTTTTAAAAAAGCTGTAGTCAGACTTCTAACATGTCCGAAGTCGGAGAATTTGTTGGCCGACTCCACAACCTTAGTTTTAACTGGTCACCCCAACTCAAAAAGTTTGACCTAGTATAGTCAATTCTCTACATTTCACTCCCCCTACGGTAGTATCTGATATGTGACTACCCTTTTTTTTTTTTTTTTTTTTAATTTTCACTGAGGCAGTAAAGCACCTGGAATCGACAACGTATTTTTTCTTCTTCTTCTTCTTCGTTCACCCTCAGATGTCAACTTGAATAAGTTCAAAGAAAGCAGTGGTCAGCCTGAGGCTGTTGATATCTCCGTAGATTTTCTCCAGGAATGGTACTGGTGATGGCCATATGCGTTTTCTCTGTTCCTCATTTGTTGGGCACCTTTGAAGCAGATGTTCGGCAGTCATTTTATCGGTGCCACAGTCACACTCATCAGTAGTTCCTATCTTTAATTTGTTGAATAGATGGTATCTCAATCTGTTATGACCCGTGCGAAGTCTGAAGATTACCACTTGTTCACTTCTGCTGAGCTGGTAATATGGATCATTTAAAAAATACGCGTAATGAAGACGTCACGTATTGTTTAAATTACGTGAGCAGATTTCTTAAATCTAACTAACCTCATCATGAAAAACACACTACTACAGAAACCACCACTACAAGAGTACATTGACGCTTTCGGTGCAGGTTTCCTGCAACGCGGCCTAGGGCCCTAGATGCAGTGGTTGCCCAATGCTTCACAGAGAGCGAAAAGAGAAATGGAAATTTCTGAAAGGGTATGTGTCGGGATAAGAAATCACTCAGAATCGACAGATCTATTTACAAACGCAAGAGCGCCAGTTATAAATCTCTCTTTGTTAAAGCCTCAATGTTCGGCTAGTTTTGTGATCTCGTCCATAAAATAAAAAAATATAAAACGCAGTAATCTCCAAAAGAACGTTGCCGATCGTTCCCCACAGAATATTTACTTGAAGTTATTTCCCTTCAGCAGTGTTTCGTGGACATGTATCGTAGTGTGCTAGTATCTATTGTAATTTTACCTGAGATTACCCGAAACGCTATATTTGCGTTGAATATACACTACTATATCATTAAACATTCAGGTTGATTGAGAAGCCATTTCCTATTTTTAAATTGCTATTTCTTCACTCCTATTAAACCAATTTATGAAACAAACTTCAACATAAAGACAATCAACTGCCAGTTTATTACATAAAATTATATGTCACATTAGCAATATAGCTCAACGTAAGATCCGGTCTGTTCAGTATTTTCACATAATTTCGGGTCGATCTCTTCTTCACTATGGCAGTATTCAGTTATATTTGTTGTACGTACTGATTACTTGGAATTTCCGGGGGATCGACACATTTAATTATCTCTTATCAAACAGATATTTGATATTTACAACCATTTGACACTTCTTTTGGTGACAATTCATCACATTTGCTCAGCGCTTCACAGCTTTGCGAAGATTAGCGCAGGCAAACCCCAGATGGGCCTGGTCAGTTTTGCATAGTTTTGTTTGGTCAAGCCGTGCCAGGCGAAAACATTACTCGCCCGCAGACGGATTTTGTGTGCGCAGGCGACGGATAAAGAGATTACTTGCCTGTACGACACATTTTGGACAGACATGAATGACATCATCATTCCCTGTCCACCTGTTTCAGAGACATTGCTTTAGAGGAAAATAAGATGTTACATCTGAAACACGTTGTCGAAAGAGTGTACGGACTTGTCACTTCCATATATGGGAGACATGACCTTTTGCATCACGCACAGAATTTTCCATGGAATAATTTTGAATTACCACACCTAAATATGCAGCTTTCAGCGATTGGCGGGGGTTCAACATAGAGGAACCACCAAATTCCTGATTGGAAGCCGCCTATAATCGTAACCAACAACTGCGGGGGAGGTGAAGTGCAATATAACCTGACCCGTTTGCAGTTTTAAAACACTGATAAATTTTGCCTCGCGCCAAGAAGACAACCAGACTGCCAGAGTTAGAATCAGAATTCCATTTATCAGACCGGACTTTGTTAAAGCATTTTGAAGGACTTAAACAGCCCAGGAAAACTCTATCATTTTAATAAGGAAAACCAGGATCTAAGGAAACTAAAAACACAGAATCAAAGTGGGAATTTATTGTCAAAGTAACGACTCTCAAGAACACGTGTAAAAGGCATCTGCTAGTGCCTTAACCTACTTCTCTGAGCAAACAGTCTGTGAGCCAAGATTGGCGTAAATTGTACATTTTACATTCTATATTTTTCATTTCTAACATGTGAACTAATGTGTATATATTGCCTTGGGAATATTAATATGTGAAAATTGCTAGTGGATGTCCAAGTCATTTGAGGCTGGCAACCTCAGCATATAGAATGATGATTTCATGAACCACCACTGCCAGGGAAGGTGACTGCTTTATTGCTAGTTTCGTAAAGAGAACTAAAAGCATAGGTAGTCCCAAGTTCCATATGGAGCAGGGAGGGAAAGATGAAAGAAATGATGTACATTCTAATTATAATATTTACATTTACAAATCAGTGTAAATGCCTATGTAAACATATTCACTTTAAAAATAATGAAAGTTTTCAAAATTTCTCAACCAGTGTAGATGTAACTGAAAACATATTCAATCTATATTGTGAACATTTTTCAACCAGTGTCGATGTAAATGTAAACATATTCTATCTATACTATTAACCTTTTCATTTAAATGTAAAGTAAATATAACGCTTTTTAATTTAAAAGTAAAGAAAGTTTTCTCTCGAGGTATTAAGCTTAATTCTCATTCAGGGTAAAGTCTGAGGTAGATGGGATGGTGGAATAGGAAGATGGGAACACATAAGTATGTGTCGGGAAACTCAATATTCAGAGGGTATTCGTTTCTATTCTTTTACCATACTAGTTGGTGGTACCAGCTGAGGGTACTTTCTCTGGAACAAGAAGGGTACAAGTGGCCTGAAGTCGAATCTAGACACCATCATCAGACGAGGCTTAAAGACGAGGGGCCAACTTCGTAGACACTCCTTGATATTTCTGGGAATATGCTGCGCCCTACAACCTTGACCAGTGACGAGCGTAATCAGCGAACCAGTCTACCAAGAATCAAACCATCAGAAGGAGCAGAACCGTCACTGACAGCTAAGTAACACATAAAAGCTGCCAAGTGACCTCCTTTACAAACTACCATTACATATTTTCTGATAAATAATTATTCTTTTTTTTTAAACCTTGTTAAAACCTAAGTGATTATTAAATCTGTTATTTGTAAATATACAAATTTAACGTCGATTTAGTCGTTTTGAATATACTGCATGTTTGTCTCAGTCAATTTACTAAATACACTCTAAACAGAGCTATACCAGAATAAGAAGAATTCCACTGAGTAAAATCAGGGTGGGGGGCTTGAACGACTGAAATTAATAATTGCTTAATTCTTCATAAAAGGCGGCGGATCAGATATAACTTAACAATTGCCATGCCCAACGCAGCATTGTTCTTGACTTCTGAAATATCTTATGGATACTCCCTTGAGATAGAAGCATCATTATCCTTCTATCTACAACTCTGCCAAGAGTAATCTTGTGCGAAGGTAGACACCTATGAAGGCCCATATTACATACTCTTGAGTTTTGGCCACTGTTGGACCACTACTGAAAAGCAGGGGAGACAATTCCGTGACATGTGTATAATTTCATAGCCGGCAGTAATTTTTGCTGCTTCTTGTAATGTCATTTTATTGGTTGTTTTAGATTTTACTTTATTTTATTTTGTTTCAGGAAAGACAAAAATATAAAATTAAACTTTTTAGTCAAACGGCAGTTATGGCTCCTTGTTCTGACACTTGTTTCATGCATATCCAATAGATACAAGTCAGGATATAAACATTTAAAAACAGGAAGTGAATTTGCTTTCACTATCTAGGATATAAACATTTAAAAACAGGAAGTGAATTTGCAATCACCATCTAGGATATAAACATTTAAAAACAGGAAGTGAATTTGCTTTCACTATCTAGGATGTAAACATTTAAAAACAGAAAGTGAATTTGCTTTTACTATCTAGGATATAAACATTTAAAAACAGGAAGTGAATTTGCTATCACTATCTAGGATATAAACATTTAAAAACAGGAAGTGAATTTGCAATCACCATCTAGGATATCAACATTTAAAAACAGGAAGTGAATTTGCTTTCACTATCTAGGATATAAACATTTAAAAACAGGAAGTGAATTTGCAATCACCATCTAGGAAATAAACATTTAATAACAGGAAGTGAATTTGCTATCACTATCTAGGATATAAACATTTAAAAACAGGAAGTGAATTTGCAATCGCCATCTTGGATATAAACATTTAAAAACAGGAAGTGAATTTTCTATTACCCTCTAGGATATAAACATTTGAACAAATGAAGAGATGGGCTGAGCACTTCATGGAGGTGCTAAACAGACCACCACCAACAGTAACACCTGATTTTAATAATGAAACATCCACAACCACCTTGCCAATAACTTGCGATGAATTCACGCTGGACGAGATCAAACAAGCCATTAAAAGATTAAAAAATTTTAAAGCTGCTGGAGTTGACGAAATTTCAGGGGAAATGATTAAAGCAGTTAATGACAACAACCTCTTGAGAATTTTAGATATTATAAATGAAGTATGGAGAGAAGAACAACCACCACAACAATGGAAAGACAGTATTATTGTAAAGTTACCGAAGAAAGGTGATCTATCAGACTGTAATAACTGGCGTGGTATATCTCTATTATCAGTACCTGGAAAATTATTATGTTGCATGATGTTAGAAAGACTTAAATTGCATGCTGACGAAAAGATCAGAGAAGAACAAGCGGGTTTCAGGCCGAAACGATCATGTATTGATCAAATATTCACACTAAGAACAATTATAGAAGAATCAGTGGAAAGGCAATCGCCACTTATTATCACCTTCGTCGATTTTCAAAAAGCCTTTGATAGTCTACACCGCCCATCATTGTGGAAGATACTTACAATCTATGGTTTTCCAACAAAATATGTGAATATAATCAAAGCGCTATATGACAATGCAAGATGTTGTGTTAGAACAAATAAAGGGAATACAGAATGGTTTACAGTAGAAACAGGGGTGAAACAAGGCTGTATTATGTCACCACTACTTGTTGGAATAGCTATTGATTGGGTTATGAGAAACTATACCCACAATGAACAATTGGGTATAAAATGGACAAATGGAAAATTCCTGGGGGACCTGGATTTCGCAGATGATGTAGCATTCTTAATTTCAACACCAAGACAATCCCAAGAAGCAATAAATAATTTGTGTCATCTCTCGGTTAAAATTGGTCTCCAAATAAATGCCTCTAAAACTAAAGCTATGAACTTTTCTAACGAGACCTTTGATATCATCTTGAACGGGGAAAAACTACAGAAAGTTGAAAGTTTCAATTATTTAGGCAGTAAAATGACTCAGGATAGTGACACAACAAGAGAAATCCATACTAGAATTGCTTTGGCAGCTAGCGCCTTCAATAGATTATCTAACATTTGGAAATTACGATCATTGAATATACATACCAAGCTTCGTCTGTTTAATTCAAATGTCATCTCAGTGTTAACATACGGCTGTGAGAGTTGGAAAATAACAAAATCATTGGAGAACAAGCTGAATACATTCGAGAACAAATGTCTTAGAAAACTCATGAACATCAGTTGGAAAGAATTCAAGACTAATCGACAAATAAGAGAAGACTCTAGGCAGAAATATGTCTCCGACTATATAAGGAAAAGACGATGGTCATATATCGGTCATGTCCTACGAATGCAAAACAACAGAATACCACTACAAGCGCTCACTTGGGTTCCTGAGGGTAAGCGGAAAAAAGGAAGACCAAAAGAAACACTCAGAAGAACAATAATAAGAGAAGGAAGAACGTTGGGCCTAAATAATGTGCAAGAGCTAAGAGGAGTGGCGTCACAACGAACAACCTGGAGAGCACTGGTTTCTGCCTTATGCGCCGTGTTTGGCGCTTAAAGAATTTATTATTATTATTATTATATAAACATTTAAAAACAGGAAGTGAATTTGCAACAACCCTCTAGTATTTATGCTTTCCTGCGTTACTCACTACATTTTTTTCAATGCTTTTTCCTATAAGATTATCACCCCCTAGGGAACAGAAAACCCACGTTGTACAAAGTCCGTGAAAAAGCAACTAATCTTTATATGGATTTTCCAACCACCTCACTCCCCGACCCATCACCACCAAACTCAGCCCAACAAACTTCAACAGACACCAACCCCGTGCCAATCCCCAATAAGAAGAGAAGATACAGACTTCGGCGTATGATGTGCGCGCATTGTGCCCCCTTATACGAGATACAGCGCCACCACGGCTATTAATCCAAAGGCTCTGAATATAGGCGGGATATGCAAAGGATGACATCACATTTGAAGACCTAATTGTAACGTGAAGGACGTATTATCTAAATGTATGGTGCTATCGAGCGTCCGATTGACAGAGGGGCTAGAGCGCTGATTTCCCACGGCAAAGGTGCCAGCTTCGTTTCACAGTATCGACACGCTACTTTCTACCCAGCTGCAAATGGGTATCCGACTTTGCTCTTGAGTTAGGGAAAGAAAAGGCAGCGAGGAACACAAAATATTTATAGCATGTGTGATTCCTGTATATGCACAATGGGATCCTCGCCGGTGCTATGGAGTTCGTGCACTGTGCTGAGGTCCTCCTTGTGTGATTTAAGGGAGAAGATCGGAGCACTGATGGAGTTGTCCGCGTGCAATGAAGAAAGTTTTTGAAAGCGATACCCACATATCATTTTCAGCCTCCAGTTTGTTTATGGCTTTGAATTTTACTGACAACAGTAAATCCATAAGGTTAAGGGAAATAACTCCCAGTGTGTAAAATTCATCATGTTTTCCTTTTTTCCCCCACATGGGTGTAGTAACAGCTCTCCCCCAGTCTTTTAATACTGTCTTCTCGCGCTTTATTAAATATATGTAATGATATTTCACTCCAGTTACTTCACATCTTTAATGCTTCAGCTACCATACCGTCAAAATGAAGCAGCTTTATTATTAGAGCTAGTCTTAAAAGCCTCTCTAATATCACGCTCGCGCTTGTCAGGTTCTATGTGGCATTCACATTCTGGAATGAATAGTATTGCCTGTCCTATTTCTGCTGTGTTTAACAACTCTCTGATGTGTGAAGTATTCTTCCTCTCCGTCTGCGCTTTGCTCTCATATACTGGCTGGCTTTCCAAATTAGTCGTATACAACTTCTGTTGGGTGGTCAGTCTTCATGCTTAAAGCAGCGCTTCTTAACCAGGGGTTCATGGTGGTTGGTTGGTTGGTGCTTAACTAGGGCTGCTGAGCTTCACGCTCTTTTGCACCAATAACAAGTTGAAGACTCCTTGGTATTATCTGCACTGTAGATCTAGGCTTTTTCCTGTGGCTTTTCTGCCATTCCGAAACGTGTTGAGTTGAAGTCATGAGCTCCAGTTTCTCCAGCTTGGCTTGCATTTAAAGGATAGTCAGATCTGGTCCCAAGCTAGGAGTAAGAAGTACGTGGCATACTGTGCATTCCCCGCCATCCAAGGGGGTTCTCCAACTATGCAGAGCTAAAATAATGTACTCTGGTTCTGGTCTCTCCCAAGGAATTGTCACGTCCTGCACAGAGCCACTTCTCAGCTTCCCCTGCCTATCACTGGGTTCATAATGAGATCCTTCTGCATGCAGTCAACCAAGCCAAAGCCACAGAATTACGCCTGGGGCTCAAGTGACTTCTCCAGGCGTAATGTGCAATGCAGGGTTCTCAACAAGTTTCACCACAGGGGAGTCCCTGCAAGTGTGTGGATGATTTCAAGAGTCAATGAGGATGTAACTAGCCTCACAGACATAGGTTCACTTCCATGTACATATATTGTAGCTTTGTGCATAGCTGGTGGTCATATAAAGATGACTCCAGATATGCCTCCATGCTTAACCAGGGGTGCATGCACCGCGAGACATGCCAGATATTTTAGAATGCGAATCATCATAAACAATATATAATACACATAATTCAAATGTATCTGTAGAAAATAGAACATTGACAACGTGAATTAGATACCGAACAATCTGAAAATAACATCTCAAAATAAAATTTTACCTCTTTTAAGTATTTCTGGCTTGTTTAGTGAGCTAGAAGATAAAGGAATGTGAGGCTTCTTAAGATGCTTTAAAAGAGTGCGAGGATTCTTAAGATACTGTAAAGGGGTGCGAGTCTTCTTAAGATACTGTAAAGGGGTGCGAGTCTTCTTAAGATACTGTAAAGGAGGGCAGGACCTCTAAAAGGCTAAGAAACACTGGCTTAAAGTACCACGTGGGAATGAAAGGACACATTATGCACGATGAGAGATATGAGAGAGATAGACATCAGGGGCAGAATGTTAGACGGGCCTGCGTGCCCAATTCTTAACCCTTTGAAAATAAAGTTCGTTCGCTCGTTCGTTCTCTTTCCCATTCTGGTAGTCTTCATCATCATTATTACCTTTAAACTCCCCGTGAAGCACGTGCGTTCAATAAATTACAATAACTGACACTAATTATAAAAGCTACTACTGAATGAGACGCAGTCATGATCTTATGTCCAAGAATGGCAACATTCATGAAAGACTCGCTGAAAGCATAAACATTAAGATTTCATAATCATCAGCATCATTCACTCATAATGTTTTTGTCCCCTTAGAATCATCATTTTCCTTTTCGTTCTTTATGGTATGGTTACCATACGTCAGGATTTGTCTGGATGCCTGAACTGTGCGTCCGACCGGATTTTTTTTTTTTTTAAGTTGAAATATCCGGCTTTTATGCGCTTTACTAAATACCCCGAAAGACGAAAATTGCACATTTGAATTTCAGTTCCGATGATTTGAATTAAAGTTGTCACCTCCAAAGTATCGAGCAAAGCTTATGGAGAATACAGCCAACACTGCAGCGGGTCCCTCTGCAAGAAGCCTGAACCGGGCATTCACATGCTCTTGCACCGGTGGTTTCTGTAGCCATTTGTTGTACATGACGAGGTTGCCAGCCTCCAGCATAACCTCATATTCGTCATCTTCTCAGACACGCTGGGGGAGAAAAGGGCTCCAATTATAGTGCCTGATTTCTTTCCTTGTCTCACCCTCAGACATCAACTTGAATATGTTCAAAGAAAGCAGTGGTCAGCTTGAGGTTGTTGGCACCTCCATAGAGTTTTTCCAGGAATAGTACTGGACACTCATCGGTAGTTCCTATCTTTAACTTGTTGAATAGATGGTATCCCAATCTGTTGTGGCTCGTGCGAATTCTGAAGATTACCACTTGCTCACTTCTGCTAAGCTGTTAATAATAATTTGCATCTTGTTTTTTTTTTTTTTTTGTGGCCTGGATGCTCTACTTGCCACTAGCTCCTGTATCTGCTCTTGATAAAATACTTTTGACCCGCCAGCTTGAATTCTTCTGTTACCCGCGTGCTCCGAGTTGCTCTGGTTTTCTCCTATAATGTTTTTCCCCCGGGTTCTTTGTTCACCTCGCTACTCTTGTCTTGCCCTGTAGGCTCCAGTCAAGAGTAAATCTCGTTATACTGGTTGGTACTTTGCTGAGTGTATGTCATATCAATCTGTACATTTTTTTTTCACAATATCCAGCCGCGCTGAGTTAACACAATTATGATAGCGGTCAGTCCCAATTATGCTATGCCTGCATTCCACCTTTTTTTTTTTTTTTTTTTTGATAATTTAATGTTCGTTATAAAATAATCTTCAAGATGTTCGCCCGTATACCATCAGTCGCTCTTGTAAATACGGGGCCCCGAATGGACAGCAAAGACTAGTAGCATTGTACCCTAACAAGCATGTCGTAAAAAAGCGAACGCACATAATCTTCTTTTTTTTTTTCTTCTTCTTCGTTCGTGTGACTTATAATTGAAATACAGCCTACAGTATCCGACAGCCTTTCGTGACCTCGTGGTGTTCTATTATTCGTTAGCAAAGTCGAGCATTTGACAGACTGCATTACTCACTTTTAATCCACGCCTCTTTTCCTTGAGACGTAAACAAATAGGCATATTACCAACTTCTGCGGTAAGAAGCGAGATTGTGTGGCCACGTATGACAGAGAGAGTGAAATATTTTCTTTAGTACAGGAAACATTGTATCATCTGCACTCTATTTGACTATTGTTTAATTTTATTGGATAACGTTTAGTGGGAACTGTGTTCTTTCTTTACTGTCTATACTGTAACCTAGTGCTAAACTTTTAACCTTTGGGGTTATTAACTTGTTGGGTTCTTATCTTCTCAATGAGGGGAGGGCACATGTATGCTGTTATTTTTTTATATATGTAATTCTGATGTATTTGATCTTTCTCTTTTAGATATTCGATATTGTAAAGTTTAATGATAATAAACAACAAAAGAACTAAACTTTGTGTGTTGGTCAGACCCATACCCAATTAACCATAGTTTTTTTCACGTTTGTGTGTCTTGTTGTCACATAGCTGTGTGTGAGTGTTAGGTAAACTTATATTTCTCAATATAGGGAGGTGCAAGATTGTCATACTAAATTATAGTCGTATAGATAGGCTGGACTAGAGAAACTACTCAGTCCAGAGACAGATCTTCTCCTTAACTATCCACTCGTGAAAATCTATTTTCTTACACCTTTACTTATCACATACTATTACCATACCCTATACTCAGGCGGGACCTTAAATAACTTTAAAACCTATCTAAGCGCGACAGTTCGTCCTGAAAAGGACGTTGGCTGCGTTGTGTCCGTTTACAGCGAAGCTGCGATATTTGCGCCTTTCGGCCGACACATCCGACTTCAGCACGGCATTTTTGGGACCGGGTTAGCCTTACCTCTTCGATTCCTACTCACTCAGCCAGGCTGCAGTGATGCAGCCTGTTTCCAGGACCACCACTTGAAGGTGGAGTAGGGTCTTGGTCAGCTCTAGTTCGCTGACCCTGACACAAGCAGTCTAGCTATGGGTCGCTAACTGCATTCCTCACTGTTGACGCGTCTTAGGTCCCATAATCTAATCTGAGTGCTAGGTTGGTAACAGGTGGGGGGAGATAGCGAAGAGGGAGAGAGAGTGGAATATATATATATGGACTAACAACAAAGGAGCATAAGATAATTTGGAGAACTAAGCTATCAACTAATACAGAAAAGCCTAAGACAGAGGAAAGAGACCAATGATGATCAACCTCGACACCAAAAGAATATACGTAATTACGATCATGGAGACCAATTTCTCTGACAGTTTCATTTCGGTTCATATAACAGCAAAATGATTCCAAAGGTTTTCTGAAGTGTACGAAGACTACAATACACTGGACCAGAGGCGGATCTACTATGAAGTTAATGAAGCTTGAGATTCAGGGCCCCCAGGTAGAAAAAAATAGGGTTAGTCAAATAATATCGGTCATTTACTAGAATAGGCATAATAAACAAATTATATCGGTTTTTTTTCTTCTTGCTTTTCTGTTAATGAAGTTTCCAGTTTTCTCTATAATACATGTCTTTCCCATCTCCCAACTCTTGTGTGTGTGTGTGTGAATAAAAGGGGTGCCTCCGACAGTTCAAGCCTCTGGGCCCCCAAAATGTAGATCCGCCGCTGCACTGAACAAGAAAGCGACACGAATATGGTTTCCCCATTACCCAAGAAACAGGACAGCATAGGGCACGATTAGTGAAAATGTGCCACTGAACATGTTCGTTAAATGCAGTACTGACACCCTCATCAAGCAACGTGAATACCCTGACAGTGAAACATCAGTAGAGATGACACAATTCACTAAAGAAGCGCTTTACTCTATTCCGTACTTTTTTTCTTTCTTTTTTTTTCGATGATGGGATACACAGCGGTTATATATGTGCACGTTTACAAAAAAAACAGGCAGAATTTATATTGAATTTTACTCTGGGCATTGTGCACCGGGACGTACTGAAGGACTCGGAATCGCTCATGTGCATAAAGTGTTCATGAGACCTTACAATTTACGACACTGCCTGAAAAGCTGAACTGGGGCAGGCTTCCGGCGGAATTCAATTATTTTCCAACACGCTTCATGCGATAGAATTTGGTGGGTTTCCTGGTTGTGTATTATTATAAAGGAGAATTCACGTTTTTTCTCCCACCTTCTCCCCTTTTAGCTCAATTCAAAACGCAGGTCACAATGATAAAGCGCTCCTAAGTTTTCTCCTGAGCACATCTCCTCTCTTATCTTCTCTCCAGACGATATATATTATGTATTTTTATGTCAGCCAGAAGTTTCACTTTCAGATATTACGTGACCTTCATCTTGCTCTGTATCTATCTGTGGATCCATGTTAGGTGGTTATCTTGTGAAATATTCAGAAGGGAATTTCTCGAAGTTACTCCTTCTTCTTCCTCGTTCGCCTTCAGACCTCCACATTAATGACTAATAAAGACAGTAGTCAGCTCAAGGTTCCTGGCATCCCCAAACAGTTTTTCGTTGACAGAAGTGGGCTGTTGCCATATGCTACTCCGTTCATTTCTGTAGGAAGTTAGTCCAATCCACCTCTGCTTTAATCTAATTTTCTTTTCGTTATGAAAACACCAGCCAGAGGAATCAAGTTGTTTAATGCAAAAAAATATAATATATTTATAGTCCTAAATAATAATATTGCAGCTCTCAACCCTATTTGGAGAAACAAACACATCCACATCAAAATAAAATTGACGTTCTTCGTTTGACCACTAAGTTTTTTGTTGTTGTGGTTTATTTTTTCCCAGAAACAAAATAAAAATATAAAATGGCCAATGAACTGACAAGAGAGAGCGAAAATTGCTGCCTGCTATGAAACCTGGAGACCAGTAGTTGTAGAACATCGATGGTGGATGAGGTAATGGTAAAGGTAATCCAATATGAGATACTGCCGTATGGAAGTGAAGTGTTAGAGACTTCACCATACTCGGTCCAGCATCGAGAGGTGGGGGGTGACCAGTTCCTTTCCTCGCTGCGTTTTACTTTCCGATCTCAAGAGAAAAGTCAGGTTCGCATTCACAGCGTCACGATACCGTGAATCGAATCCGGCACCTCTGCAGCGAGAGACCTGCGCTCTAACCACTCTGTTAATCGGAAGCTACAACAATTAAAATGGTAGTTACTGCTCCTTGTTGCTACAATTGTTTCAAATACGGGGGGGGGGGGGGGTAAAAAAATAACCTTAATATGGCAATAAAAAGTCAAAATCACGTAGTAGACGGTTGCATTACAGATATGTTATGCCCTCACGCTGGAGGTACCAGTGCGCGCAGGCCCGTCGTCCTGATGGGAAGTATGACGTTAGAAAACCATAGTCAAGATGGCCGCCCCTTGGAAGCATGCACGAGAGAACAGCAGCGTGCAGTTTTCCGTTTTTTTGGGTGGTGAGGGCGAGAAACCAGCAGACATTCATCGGAGGATGAAGAGGCAGTATGGGGAAGCTTGTGTGTCGCTTCAGCAGGTTTATGTGTGGCACAGGAAGTTTAAAAGTGGGGTGTCAACTGTGACTGATTCAGCTCGCTCCGGCCGCCCTCCCACTGCGACTACGGCTGATGCTATCGCTGCAGTGGAACGAGTGATACGGGAAAACCGGTGGGTAACAATCGACGAGGTGGCTGGAGAATTGAAGATCAGTCATCGCTCGGCGCACCACATCAATGACGACGTGCTGCAGTACCACAAAGTCTCCGCTAGGTGGGTACCAAAACAACTCACCCCCGAACTGAAAGAACGTCGTGTGGATGTTTGTGAAACACTGTTTCGACGTTATGAAGCTGAAGGAGATGGCTTTCTACACCGTATAGTCAATGGTGACGAATGCTGGGTCCACTACTTCCAGCCAGAGACTAAGCAAGCCAGCATGGAGTGGCGACATTCATCATCGCCGAAAGCAAAGAAGTTCCGTACAACCTGGTCGGACGGCAAATTGATGCTCACGCTCTTCTGGGACTGTAAAGGCCAATCCTGGAACATTACATGCCCAGGGGACTCACTATCAACAGCGAAACATACTGTGATCTGCTTCAGAACCACTTGAAACCTGCAATCAGGTCAAAGCGTCGCGGCTTGCTTAGTTCTGGTGTGTTGTTACAGCATAATAACGCGCGGCCGCACACAGCTCGTGCGACAGTAACGAAAATCACGAATCTGCTTTTGGAGTGTCATGCACATCCTGCATATTCACCGGACCTCAAACCGAGTGATTATCATGTGTTTGAACCCCTCAAGGAGGCACTCGGTGGTAAGAAGTTTAATACGGACGATGAAGTGAAAGAGGTGGTGCATACGTGGCTACGCAGTCAGTCAGAAGAGTTTATTTCTCGCGGAATCCAGGCATTAGTGAAGCGCTGGCACATCTGCATTGAACGTGGCGGGGACTATGTTGAAAAGTGATTAAATGGCTTTCATTCCTATTTGTGCATATTCTATTAATAAAAAAATATCAAGGTTACTTTTTGACTCCTCCTCGTATTAGATACAAATAAGGATATACAAATGTATACACAGCGAGTGACTTTTCAATCACTCTGCAGAATCTGCATATATAAGTTAATCATAACTCACAATGAGAGGTGGATCCATGCTCGATGGTGATCTAAACGGAAAACGAATGAAAATCTTAAATAGATAGAATATAAACTGATGTATTCTTCTTCTTGGATCCTTAGCCCATGACTGACCAATCAGTGGCTATCACGCCTAGTGGCGTCTTGTAGGGCAGCAACAAACTGTCCCCATTTTGCTCCGTCGGTGGCTATCATTCGTGCCGTGCCCCAACTCTGGTTCATGCTTTGCATCTCAGCCTCTACGGTTCTCCTCCAGGTTGTCTTTGGTCTGCCTCTCTTTCGCCGTCCTTCTGGGGACATGGTCAACCCAGTTCCACCGTCTGCCTGCAATGCTTGTGTCTATGCCTTTTTGACTGCACCATGTAAGCAGTTCCTGGTTGGAGATGTTTCTGTCTGTGTCTTATATCCTCAAACATGTTTCTGTCTGTGACTTATATCCTAAAATATATTTCTGTATGTGACTTATATCCTAAAATATGTGTCTTTCTGTGGCTTATATACTCAAATGTGTGTCTGTCTTGACTTAAATATTCAAATATGTGTCTGTCTGTGACTTATATTTTCAAATATGTATCTGTCAGGGGTGTAAGTACTCATTCAGACGTGTCTGTGGCCAGCGTACTCAAATGTGTATCTGTCTGTGGCCAATGTACTCAAATATGCATCTGTATGTGCACTCACGTTCAAGTCTGTTGTATAAATGCTCAACTACGTAGAGACATTCACGGAAGCCAAATGAAGTCAACATTCAGTATCGACAGATGACAGCAGAACAAGGAAGGAGAAAACTAAAACCAGAGTTACATAAAAAAAAAAAAAAAATCAAAACAACAGAAAGAGGAAACAAAACAGACAGGGAAAACGGGAGGAAGACAGAGAATGAAAAAAGAAACGCCCATTTTTCTCTTCCAATTTTTTTTTCCGGGTCATCCATAAGCTGACGTACTCAAACACGGAGCGTGTTATATGCACAGATTGGTCCGTGACTGCGCTGACTGACGAGCAAAGCGCGTGAGATAACTCGAAATTGGCGACGTGGGGGTGGTTGGGGCGGGGGTTTGGGATATCAGTAAGACAACCGTTATGAGAGTTGTCCCTTCCCACTCTTCCCCCAACAGCAATCATGACACCGTTTGGTGAGCGATATTCCAAGATAAAATTGATGAATATTACTTGAGTCCTTCTCAGTCTTCAATTACTATTATTTTGTTAATATTCCACGAGAGAGAGAGAGAGAGAGAGAGAGAGAGAGAGACAGACAGACAGACAGACAGACAGACAGACAGACAGACAGACAGACAGAGACAGAGAGATAGGTAGTAAGGCACATAACGAGAGATTATAGTTCGAAGATTCAGCAAAAACGAACTTGCCGCCAAGTCTGTAGTTAGCAAATTTAGATGGTCATAAGCTAGTCGAGTAATTAGAAGCACTGGTGCCAATTCTTCCTTTTTCATAGCTTAGACAACCTTTGACAATCCTTAAATTAATGCGAGAGCTACTGGGGAAACCAATGGATTTCCACTTTTTTAAAATGGTTATTTTTTTTTTTATTTCTCTAGACACGCTTTTGACCATGCCAGTCACAGTGATATCAGAGGAAAGGAGCTTTTTCCAAATTAAAACTCACTAAATGTTATCTAAGGTTAAACGTGCTTCAAGATAGACTCAAGTCTTGCAATAACATGATTTTATGCTTTTATATGCACTGGGAAGCCAAAAAAAATGGATGTGACCCGCTTTATTGCGATATTCGCTTTATTGCGGTGATCTGGAACCGAACCCGTAATATCTCCGATGTATGCCTGTATATATATATGTATATACAGTCATGCGCCGCATAACGTCCGTTCGGACAACGTCCGACCGCATATACGCGCGTGGTCCCATAAGGTTATAATAGAGTTCAGAAATCCCGATCGGAGAATAGGACGAAGCGGACGTAACCGGACGTAGCGAAAGCAACAGCTTTCCGCACGCAACACGTGTATCTCATGTCTCTTGTATACAGTACAAAGCGATTGCGATGCCAGGCGTATAATGGTACAGTACATATATAACCTATAACTTACTTACTTACTTAGTCGTTCTCCTTCTACCGTGAGGTGTAGAGGTTTGGAAGATAGAGCGCCAGACTATCCTATCGGCTGTCTTCCTCCTGGCCTGGTTCCATTCTAGTCCTCGGTCCTTTAAAGATTGTCTAATGTTGTCCTCCCAGCTATAACCTATAATACAGTACATATGTCTTGATAGTCATAATAAACGCCTATGTTACTAGCCTATGTATGTACTGCACTGTACTTACTATCGTTATTTTAATGTGAAATTTGGATAATACATTACCGTATGTGTACAGTATCTTGGCTATTTAGTCAATACAGGTACACTACAGTATCCCAAATAACTTTGCTAAGTATAAAGTATGGTGTTCGCACAACGTCCTATTTCACATAACGTATCGTGGACGTTAAGCGGCGCATGACTGTGTGTGTATGTGTATATATATATATATATATATATATATATATATATATATATATATATATATATATATATATATATATATGTATATATATATATATATATATATATATATATATATCTATATATATATATATATATATATATATACTTGTATATATATATATATATATATATATATATATATATATATATATATTTATATATATATATATATATATATATATATATATATATATATATATATATATATATATATATATATATATATATATATATATATATACTTGATATATATATATATATATATATATATATATATATATATATATATATATATATATATATATATATATATATATATATACATACATATATATATACATACATACATACACACAATGTAACAGCACATATTCATGATATCTAATCTGAAATAATCTTCAGTCGAGGAGCCCCCACCATTTGGTCTAAAAATCGGGCCCCGCAGTTACTAAGGCCGGCCCTGTTTATATTATTGTGTCTTTCAGTCTATTAACCCCCGTCCTCATCAAATGCCATCTCCACAATGAAGATCGGCTGCGATCAAGCTCCAACGTCTTCAGTCTCTTGTCTTGATAGTGCACTCTGATAGATTAGTTCCTGTCCATCTCTTGTTGTTATCTTCTCACTTATAGCGATGTCTTCCTTACGCACGTTTGCCTTCAACTCTGCCTTCGATTACTGTCTTCAGAAGGCGTTTAACAGTAATTAACAAGAACAAAAGCTAATACATAATAATTGGGAAGGCGAAGGTCTGATGATGTTCTTACAATACATATGACTTATAACAAGTGAAAGTCAACTAAATATCTAACTAAACAAACAAGGCATTAGCACCCCTTCCCCTGTTTATTATTTTTGTTTGGTGTTTTTTGTTTGCCATTTTTTGTCTGGTTTAGTTTTATCTCTAGTTTTTGTTTGTTTCTTTAGTTTATTTGGTTGGTTTTTTTTTTAACATTCACGTAAAATTGATAATTTTGTTTTGCCATATTTGAAATGATTTGACAGGTGATTTGATGCCACGTTTAAGTATCAGCAATTAATCATATTATTTTGAATTGAAAACAATATAAATCCTAACTATAACCCATCAGAGGTTGAACGAGATATCCCTCACCATTAAATTTATTTATTTATTTTTTAAAGGAGGGGGCCTCAATTTTTTATTCTAAATAATTGTTCAGTCCTGATTTTCTCTACGTTTTCTAAAATAACTGTTTTGTCCTAATTTTCTTTCAATCAATCAATCAATACCCTTTAGCTTCCCGAGGAGCATAGGCCTTCAACAAACACATGCCAAGTCTTCCTGTCCTGTGCCATCCGCTCAAGTTCTTTCCATGTTTTCCTCATCATTTTCACCTCTGTATCCAGTTCTCTTCTCCATGTGTTTTTTTTTTGGTCTACCTCTGCCTCTCTTTCTCTGTGGATTCCAGAATAAGGACTGCCTTGTAATGCTATCAACAGGTCTCCTCAATGTGTGTCCTATCCATCGCCAGCGTCTTCTTCTCAACTCATGTTCCACTGGCACTTGTCTGGTTCTTGTTGTCTCTCATGGCTTCAGTCTAAAAAAATTCCTGCCGGGAGAAGGTAGCAGACTTAACACCAGCTTGCCAGTTTATGATTAATAGTGTGGGAGATTCTGACAGTCGCGGTAAGCAAGTTTAGAAATTGGTACTTAGTATAAATTTTGTGCTTGGGATATGTGATAAGTCAGAGTAAGCCTTCATAAAGGGTTTTTAGTAATGTCGTAATTACAGCAATCATTCAACCAGAGATCTAAAGCTATAGCCAGTTTTTTGTTTGTTTGTTTGGTTTTTTTTTTTTTGGGGGGGGGGGGGGGGGGGGGGGGATTGGTGTGCTGTTACTATATAAGAACATACTGGGTAGAGGATTTTACGCCTGATGTAGTGCATCAAAAGTATAATCGGTTTCCTTCACCTATGGATAACCAAAGTAGGAAATCTTTACTTACTTACTTACTTAGTCGTTCCCCTTCTACCATGAGGTGTAGAGGTTTGGAAGAGAGAGCGCCAGACCATTCTATCAGCTGTCTTCTTCCTGGGCTGGTTCCATTCTAGTCCTCGGTCCTTCAAAGATTGTCTAATGTTGTCCTCCCAGCGGACTCTGGGTCGTCCTGGAGGTCTGGATCCCTGGCTCTTTGTTTCCCATGCTTGTCGTGGTAGCCGATCTTCTCCCATTCTGCAGACATGGCCAAACCATCTTAGAGGAAATCTTTAACACACACAAAAGGTTAACCTGAGCAAATCTAATCTTTTTGGCCTCAGTGGCGGTTTGTGTACATAATTTTTCTTCGCAACATGTATACTGTTCAAAAAAGAAACGCATAGCTACTGAAGGCACACACATAGCCATAATTTTGACATTCAATAACTTTTTTAATTTAATGAGTTAATTGTTCATATTGCACACAAGAATATCTTAGGGTTCAACCAATCAATTGACAGTTGTTTTGCATCTGGGTCACGAGAGTTTTTTGGCGTACGGGCTTTCCCGTTAGTATGGTGTGTGGCCTCCTCTTGCATCGATCAGCGACTGGCATCTCCTGGGCATGGATGCGATCAGACGTCTTATGTGGGCCTGTGGGATGGCTGCCCACTCTTCCTGGAGTGCCTGGAACAGATCACGATGATTGGCTGGAGCAACGTCTCGGCGACAAACACGTCTATTCAGCTCATCCCACAGGTGCTCAATCGGACTCATGTCTGGAGACAGGGATGGCCAGGGAAGGGTGAGAATGTTGTTGGCATTCAGGAACTGCGTGGTCAACCGTGCACAATGGAGTCTGGCGTTGTCCTATTGAAACACAGACCTTTGGGCAGCCAAAAGTGGAAGGACATGGGGTCGAAGAATTTCATTGACGTATCGTTGCGCATTCAAGGCTCCTTCAATGTGCACCAATTGACTCCTTCCGTTGTAACTCATCTTTCCCCACACCACTGCACCTCCACCACCGTGCGGCGGAGCTTCATCAACGCAATTTTGGGCAAAACGTTCATTTCGCCTACGGTAGACCCTACGTCGTCTATCATGACGCTGCAACAAAAAGAAAGATTCGTCACTAAACCAGACACGTCTCCATTGATTGTCAGCTGCCCAGGGACGATGCTGGTTGGCCCAAAGAAGTCGATTTTGGCGATGGTGGCGCGTAAGGACAGGTCCTCGGTGAGGTCGTTGTGCCCAAAGCCCAGCGTCATGCAGTCTATTCCGGACAGTTTGATCAGACACATGACGTCCTGCAGGCAATGACTGAGCAGTTGAGGAAGCTGTTGTAAACCTGTCTCTGAGGTGACGTAGCCGAATAAAGCGATCCGCCGCTGCTGTTGTCACTCTGGGTCGTCCACTGCGATGCCGGTCTTCAACTGAGCCAGTGGCTTGGAACCGGTGCCAAAGTCGACTGATGGTACTCTGATGCACGTTTAGATGCCTGGCAACCTGACTTTGACTTTCGCCTGCATTCAGTCGGCCAATAGCAATGTTCCTTAAATTTATCGATAGAGACGCCATAAATGTCTGCTTGAAAATGAACTGAACTTTTTTTTGTGTGTAGCGTTATCGTTTTATAGGGTTTCAGTTGCGTAGTCAGTGAATAGTGTTCATTCAAAATTTTGTTGCTTTCACGTGCGCGCAACATGAGCTGTGGTCAAAAATTGCGTCATAAACACTATTGACCACTGCGTTGTAACGATTACAAAAACGAACGCAATTCAGGTCAACACGTGCATTTGACACTGTAAAGAACATTTGAGGCTGGTTTTTATATACCCTAGCACCAAATTTTACTTACAAACTCATAAAAACGCGCCCTCGGATAGCTATGCGTTTCTTTTTTTGAACAGTATACTTTGCATCTAAGTGCGTACTTGGGTATTAATGGGTTTCTTAAATGAAATTTGTATACTTAACTAGCGCATACTTCTATTGTGGTCATATGTTGTATGTAAGGTTTAAATATGTCTCACGCCAGCGCTACTAGTTAGACGGGCTTGTAAAAATTATGTAGCTAGCTGGCCGGACCCATACTAAGGTCACGCGCGCCAGCAGAGAATGGAAGGGGAGGGGCAGTTTGTAAACATGCCTGAAATAATTCCAGCGTTAGACGCCGGTAGGGACCCAAAGATGCAGCAAGAGAATGCAGTCAGCGACCCATAGCTTGACTGCTTGCGTCAGCGAACCAAAGCTGACCAAGACCCTACTCCACCTCCACGTGGTGGTCCTGGAAACAGGCTGCATCACTGCAGTCTGGCTGAGAGAGTAGGGATCGAAGAGGGAAGGCAAACCCGGTCCCAAAAAATGTCGTGCTGAAGTCGGATGTGACGGCCGAAATGCGCAGATATCGCAGCCCCGGTGTAAACAGACACAACGCAACCAACGTCCTTTTCGGGACGAACGAGGAAGAAGAAGACGCCGGTAACCGGGATTCGTAGTGTTACGCAAAAGCTACCATAAGCCGGCCCTGCACTTACTATTGATCAGATGGTGAGCGGGGGAGAGTAAGATAAAACTGCAGCGCAGTTCAGGCTTGATCAGATTAATAGAAGGGGAGGCGTGTATGTTTTCCTGTATCTAGTTAAGACCCGTTTATGTTGTGACATGTTGTAATGTTTATGATTTATTTCGCACGATGATATATGAGTTGTTTGTGTTATCTTTACAGCTAACCCCGGTTATTTCAGGCCCTACGCTGAAGCCTTAGGCCTGATTACCTTCCTGGAGGAAGGGTCGCAAAAGTCATCGACCTATTTACAGCTGGGTTGCACATAACTACATGCGTGCCTAGTTCATCACCCTATTACGGGCACATTGATGATTGGCCTTTGCTTGGAGTATAAATACTTCACCCAACACCTAATAAGAGGAGCGCCCATGCTCCGTTTGCACCAGCTCTCTTTACAAAGCTACGTCGTCCCTTATCAGCGAGGACCGCTACATGAGTAGTGGGCCATCGCACCCCCCCCCCCCGATTTCCTGGATGTACAGCCGGGTGCAGTCAATTCACGGATTAATCAGCAATTACCCTGGAGAAGATAGGGTTATAATTTCTCCAACGGCTAACCGTGATCCAGTGAAGCATCAACGCACGCGTGCCAACGAAGAAGGATTTTGGGGTAGAATGCACTCAAAGTCAATAGAGGGGGAGGGTAGATAGTTTAAGAACCTGTGTACCTAAGCATCTAGCGAAAGTGATTAGCAGTGTAGCTGACAGGGAAGTCAGCGGGAGTGTTTGGTGTAGGTGCAGTTCTTTATTCCAGGTTTTTCCAGCAAAGGATTATTAATTTTATATCCACCCCAAAATTGTGGGAGCGTGGAACCTATGGGTTTTTTTTCGGGAGTGTTCCAAATTTTTTATACTAACCTTCCTTTTGTTGTTGTGCCTCATACCTTGCCATTTGCATCGTAGTGAGGTTGTCTTTGTTATAGTGATAGATTTTCTGATGCTTTTACTATAGTTTTTTTTTGGCTGTTGTTAATAAAATATAATTTCCTAACGGATCAGATTTCTTTTCATATCTGTACCTGTACTCCTTACTTTGTACTTGTACTGTTGTATTTGGATACACGGTAATGTAATAAACCTTATCTCCTAGCAGAGCAAGAGGCAGTGTGGCAGTAGTTGAGAAAAAGGTCACTGAGTGTCGAGGGGAGAGTCAGTATAGGTTCTCACCCTCGATAACTATAAGTCACACTATCCACCATCAACACCATTTCTCGTCTATCATCTCAGACCTCTCTCAGATTTTCGTCTTGTCTCTGACATTACACAGACTGGGTTCTCGTCAGACAGACTCTGACATAACTCACTCGTGACAGTGGTCAAGTGATATCCATGTTGCTTTAAGTATTCTTTTATGTGGAAATATGCTTCCTCCTATAGCTAGTTGAATTGAAGCACAGAAGTTAGCTAATAGTTCCCCATTCTCGTTCATTGTACCTAATCCATGCTTTCCCATGATTTCTTCAAAGCCGGTGTTGTTTATTCCTATTTTCGCGTTTAGGTCCCCCATCAAAATTGTGATGTTCTTTTTTTTCTTTTTGTCCAAGACATTTTGTGGTCTGGTGTAAGAGTCTTCTTTCTCAAATTCTTCTTTATCATTTGTTGGTGCATAACATTGAATGATGTTTATATTTACTTTCTTTTTGGCTGATTTAAACCTTGCTGTTATAATTCGGCGTCCCATTGCTTCCCATTCTATATGTGCCTTCTGTGCTTCCCTAGACAGCATCAGAGCCACCCCTTCACTGTGGTGGGCTCTTTCTTCCTCATGTCCTGAGGACAACACCATTTCATATCTGCTGCTACCTGTGCAGTTTTCCCTTGTTCACATAGAGTGCGAACATTCCAGGTGCCAATTCTGGAGATTTTCCTAGATGAAAAAAGGTTAGTCGGCAACCCAGACTCCTTTCGGCTTTCTCTGGGTTGCTTCATGCGCCTCCTTTCTAGAGGACCTTCTTCTGTCTTGGGCTGAGTTGATTTATATTCTGTATATGACTTGTCCATATTTGTTGAAACTTTTTTGGTAACAAGTTCTTTTACGGGATGGGGTAACCAGCCCCATGCCCAAATCTCTTTAGTCGCTTTTTACGACATGCATGGAAGGGTACAGTGTTACTATTCTTTCCTCCCCTTTCGGGCCCCGGTAACACACGGGTGTAAATTTTTATTTATTCTTTTCTTTACGTTTTCTAAATAACTGTTTTGGCCAGATTTTCTCTTAAACCTATCTCCAGGTGGTGGTAATTTACGGTAAGTGGACTAAGTTTGCGACATGGCTGAGTATAATATGGTCTAGCTGAGAGAATTTCTCACCAAACATGCACTGTTCTTCAGTTGACAGGATTAGGTGTTACATTAATTTAAACTAAAGATTTTAGGACGCTGTGCACGGCTAAGATTACTATTAAAATGGAGGGAGGTGCCTTTGCAATCAGTTTGAATGGTGTTAATGAGCCTTGTGCAGGGGTGATGTCGGTAGTAGAAACATTGACTGTTTTGAGAGGAGAGTCGCAAGACGCAAAATCACTGGATGGTCTTTCGTAGGATCGTATGCTACTCAGAGCTGGCCTGGTGGCAAGTTCTTTGGTAGGGTTGATATTTGACAATCCTGTTGAGCACACGTGGTTGTTGTTTTGTGTTGTGAGGATGGAAGAGATGGAAGATGAGTTTGCACCGGTCAGTGAAGTGTGTTTGGAGCGGGTGGGCTTGGAATGTAATGGGGGCGCAAATTCCAAGCCAGTTTTATTTGGCAGGATTTCGGACCTTACTAACTGTTAGTGATAGGAATGAGAACAGGCCACCCTCATGTTCAGTCAGAAGATGCGGGGCCCTGGGAGTTGACCTAGAATAGAAAGAAAGTCTCCTTATACTGCCCCTAACTTCTGCGTCAGTGTTCTGCTTCTGGACCCCTAACTGTTGGATATCAGTCTGTTAGTGTCTATATGCTGAACAATTATCTCATCAATACAATCGTATGTTAACAAACATGACAGAATAATGAGAAGGCAATAGATTATACGGGAAAAAAAAGAGAAAATTTTCCATCTAGGTATTGTTGACAGCATATAATTCACTCGCCCCAGAAACCCAAGGAATCACCACAGTGAAACCCAGGGAAGGTCGATCAATAAAACACGGACAGATTTCACTAAAACCAAAGAATCAATCAAAATTTTTTGCCTAGGGCGGTCCCAAGCCGGCTGAAAATAAATATAATTAGAAAGACGCAAAATTAAAAAAAACGAAGGAAAAAGCAAAGGAAAAGGGAGGGAAAAGAAAGAGGTTGGAAAAAAAAGAGGAAAAAAAGAAGACTGCATGAAGAGAGATCAAAAAAAAGTAGAATGATAAAAAAAAAACTAAAAAAGAAAAAAAAACTATGAAAAAAAAAAAAAGAAGATCCAATCCCAATTGATTGCTTTAAACTTTTAAATAAAAAAAACTACAAAAGCCACAAAAAAGATAAGATTCTTTTCCTAAAGGCGGGAACGAAAAAAAAAAAAAAAAACTATGTATTAAAAAAAATGGGAATACAAGAAAAATAAAAACGGGAAAAATAGGAGAAGTGGAAGAACAGAAGAGGGCTCTAAACAAAAAAAAAAAAAAGAACAACACACAATCCTGGTCACCTTGCTTGCACCAAACCTGGGGGGATCAAGGAGCAATAAGATATCATGTGTTTTTGGAGGTCAGTTTATTGGGTGTGAACCAGAGCAACATTTATTGAGGTAATTTGACAATTGTGTACCCAAATTTTAAGAGTAAAATATTTTAAGGAAATTTTTTTTTAATTAATATTTTTGTGCTTGGGAGGAATTTTTTTTATAAAGAATAATTTAGGAAAATATTTTAGAATCAGAAGGGATTTAATTTAATGGATAATATTATATCAGAGAATTTAGCAGAGGATGGTTGTAGAGATTATATAAAAGAAGGGAATAATCAGAATTAGTCAATTTATAGGGTTCATTGATCTTTTATAGGTTATTTAGTTTTTTCTTTTTGAAAGAAGAAAAACAAACTACAGGATGCAGAGAGCAGGATTTTAAAGCACAAAACACTTAACACAACAAAAAAAAAAAAAATGAAAGGAAGGAAAACACTAGATGAAAACACCTACAGGAGAGCATTAGTAGCCTTCTTTTATAGTAGGGCAGAATGAAGAATGCTAGAGGCAGAACAGGTGTGAGAATATTTTAGAAGCTTGAAGAAAGATCCTCTCATATGACATAGTTTGGGCAGTAAGGAAGATTCAAGCGATAGACGGTATATTAGGTAGTGAACTCCTGTAGCTTCTTAGTGAGCGACTCTGATCATTACAAAAACAGACAGAAAGTTCACACCCATAAGCGCCCATAATTGCATGACATAATATGCTTGGAGATAAATTTTACCAGACCAAAGAATGATGAAAGTCCTAGTGACTTCCGACCTATTTTAGGAGGCGCTCATTTCAAGAATATTACGGGAGAATAGTCTGGAGGGGCCCGAGATTTTTGGATGGAGGAGGGGGGCAAGGGGGGGGGGGGGGGGGGGGGGGGGGGGAGGGGTCGGGGGGGGGGGGGGAGGGGGGGGGGGGGGTGGGGGAAAGAAGATTCAGGAAGTAGAAACAGCTTCCACTGAGACCTGACTTACGACCGCCCATAAATCTAAATTTAACCAATTTTGCAAAGGGATTCGAACAGGCCATTTTAGGAGAAATGAATCCAACCATCCCTGCAAGAAGAATAATTTTATAAGAAACCCTATTTAGAAAAAGGAGCAGAAAATATAGCATTAATTTTTCCTATTCCATTTTTTCCTGAGGAGAGCCAGGGGGGGGAAGGAAAATAAAGATCCAATATATCTGGGGCTTTATACTTATTGCTAAGCAGCTTGAGCAACACTTTTTATTTTAAGAAACAACCTGAAGACCCTTTGGAAAACCCTCTGGATATATTATAAACTCTCCAGGATTAATCATAAAGACACGTTTCTAGCAGAGAATTTTGCGAGAATCCCATATCACTGGTTGAAACCAGAGAAGGAACAGAATTTTAGGACATACTATGAAATGGAATGAGAAGTTAAAGAGCTTGTGTGGTCAAAATTCGAGAGAGAATAATAAATGGCCATGGTGGGGAGGACAATAATACTTTAGGAGCTAAAACCCCCCCCCAGAAACAGGACAAATGGAGAAGAAATTATAGATGGAATGCATGAGTGGAACTCAGGAAGAAGAGAAGAAGGAGCTAGCAGAAAAAGAAGTCCTGGGAAGGAATTTGGAAAGCCCAAGCAAAAATAGACTGCCACACTAGCAAAACCAAAATTGTTAACTAGGGAAGACTCCTAAAGGATAGGAAGGACAAAAGGTGGCGGGGCCCTCAGCGAAAGAGGATAGTCCTTCATCAGAACTTAGCAAGAACATTGGGTACTGCCCCGAGGTGAGTAATGGAAAGTATGGACAAAGATAAGGCTTTCTCACTCAGAAACCTCCCAGGATGGTAAAATGTCCGCACTCAGAAAAGTAACCCTAGCAAGAGAGGGGACCAACCAATCGATCAGGTGAAGATGACATAAAGATGGAGAGGAGAAAAAAAAAGCAAGGCAGCACTGGAGAAGAGGAAAATAACAAAGATGGGCAAAGCCAAGGCAAGCAAGGATGATGGTTCCCTAACGCCTACACAAGCCCAAACGTGGTTGACAGTCCAACGAGCTACATCGGGAGCACTAGTGCGCACCTAACTAGATCTTAAGGGAAATGAAACGGGCAGCGTCGGAAAAAAAGGTTTAAAAGACCATCCAAATGGAAATGGAAGTGGGGGAGATTGCCCACTTCCCCCATAAACACTCCAATTTCCGCATAAAACCCCAAAGGGTCGACCATCGAGACACTGTGGATGGGAACCCATAGGGGCACTAATCCCGAACTCAGTGTCACCTGGCCTTATAAATCTAAAACTCTGGGAATCCTAAGAGTTAGAGACTCCTGAAGACGCCTAGCTGAGCCACACAAACTTTGGAAAAAAAAAGGGCCACCACATGTCCTGCGAAGACTTCGAGGCCAATCCGCAAAGGGCACTTTAATGACCCCCCCCCCCCCCTAGAATCTTCACATGAAGACAGGCTGATCGTGAGTGCGCGAAAAAAGGCCCTTTCGAAGTATAAGGCGAGTGAGAACCAAACTTTGTCTTCCATCAGAGGTCTGCGTACAAAAAAGAGAAAGTTTGACAGGGTCCCTGGAGCCAAAAACTTTGGGTCTGTTTGGCAAAGAAGAACAGCATTACAGAACACTCTCGACTTCCCAGAGCTTATACAGACGACTTCTACAAAAGTCTTGAAAAGAAATTATGGAGGTTGGAAGTGAGTCAGCAAACCAGACCAACCTAGGAAAACACTCAGGAACCCAATAAGTCCAAAAAAAAAGAGTTAGAGAAAAGCCACCACCGCGCCAACCTGGGTTTCAGTAAGGACGAAGGCAGGTGATATCAACCTATCACCTTACCTTTTCATTTACTCCATCTTGGATGATGTTCATCAAGGCACTGTGTAAGGAGGAGGAGGCTGGAGAGAACAAGGAAAAAGTATTGATAAGTGGAGTACTGGAAAAGATGATGACAGGGTCTGTATTTCGGATCTGGCATATGCTGCTGATGTAATTTATTTTTTTTTATGTTGCCCTTGATTGTAAATCAGAGGCACCTTCCCCCTTAAATCAGACTGTTAGGCTTGGAAAGGGAAGATTGGTGTCTCGCAAAAGAAAACAAAAAAAAAAGGAAAAAAGAAAAGAAGAAGAAGAGGATTAATAGGAAGTAGTGAGAGGGATAGGGTAGAGGGGGGGATGTGTCCATAAGCAGCTCTCTTAAAACAAAACCATCACGAGATCACGAGGAAGAAAGAAGGAAGACATCAGAATGAATGCTGGGAGAGGAACAGGGTCCTGGAGCATTGTTTCGTTTCTTTTTCGTTTTCTCGTTTCGTTCTCGGTCGATCCGTTCTTTTAAATTACCTCGAGAGCTTTTTATAAGGACGAAAGGGAGGGGCATCAGAGAAGAGCATCCAAGAAGAAGAGTGGTGGGCCAACTCAAAAAAAAAAAATCGAAAAAAAAGCAAGCAGCTGGGGAGACAGTGTTTACTTTTTCAGGCCAGTAATCGAGGAATTTCCTCAGTAACGAGAGGGAGGTTTTGGGTAAGGAAATTGAAGCTGGAATCTATTAACCGCTCCACCCCCTGGTGGTCCCAGTGGGGCTGAATATGGAATGCGGAGGTGGGGAGGGTGAATGGACTAGCGAACCTAACCCACAAAAGCCCAGATCCAAACCTATGTCCAGGGGGTCTATGGAGAAATGATCTGGCGGAGTGCGGAGATGGTGTGTGCGGTGAAGCGGGGGGGGTTGGGGGGGGGGGGGTAGCAGATCTGAGGGGGAAGCGGCGGAATGAGAGAATGGGTGATATCAGTAACAAGTATCAAAAAGATACATGTGTGTTGTACGTGCAACGCCAATCCAGACGATACGTCAAGGGCCTTAAATCCTACCCCTGCAGAGGAAAGAGAAAAGAAGAGCCCTGCAGACGCAAGTAGGAACCAACAGTCCCAATTAAGATGGTTTTTGGGCCATATCTGCAGACATGGGATGGGAGAAGAGCCGGATGATCGGCTACCCTTGGACAAGCATGGGAAACAAGAGAGCCAAGGATTCCGACCCCCAGGACCCCCAGGACGTCCCCCCAGAGTCCCGCTGGGAGGGACAACATTAGACAATCTTTGGAAGGACGCGAGGACTAGAAATGGAACCCGAGGCCACCGGAGGACAGGGGACAGCGAATTAGGATAGTGCTGGGGCCGCTTTTGGCATTCTCAAAAACCGGGTCTACACCTTTTGATTAAGGGAAATTTAAATCTGGTAGCGCTCCTCCCCAGCCTTTTTCTATTACGTGTACTTCCAAACCTCTACACCTCACGAGTCAGAAGTGGGGGAAAAGGACTACCAGGACAGTTTAAGTACGTACGTAAGTAAGACCCTAAAGAACATGAGGAAGGAAAAACAATGCCCTCTCAAATTTATAAAGGCCAAGCAAGGCAAATTGCTTACTGCACCGAAGGAAGTAATGGAAAGATGGAAAGAATATTTCTCAGAACTCCTGGATGGTGAGCATGGTGAAGCATCAGAAATGATAACCACTAGCACAGAAGAGGAAACCAATGGTGGTGAAGATGACATAAAGATGGAAGAACTGAAGGCAGCACGGGAGAAAATCAAGATGGGCAAAGCAGCAGGGCATGATGGTATAACACCAGAAATGGTTAAGTACATGGGAGCATCAGGCGACCTATTACTCTTAAAGGTCCTACAGGCAGCATGGTGCAACAAGACCATACCAAAGGATTGGGAGATTGCCATCATAAACCCAATTTTCAAAAAGGGTGACAATCGACAATGTGGAAACCATAGAGGCATATCCCTTCTCAGTGTCCCTGGTAAAATCTACTCTAGAATCCTAGAGCAGAGACTCCGACGCCTAGCTGAGCCACAATTGGATGAGGGCCAGTGCGGATTCCGAGCAAACCGAAGTACTCAAGACCTAATCTTCACACTCAGACAGCTGAGTGAAAAGGCCCTTGAGTATAAGAGTGAGATCCATCTTTGTTTCATAGATCTGGAAAAGGCGTTTGACAGGGTCCCCTGGAGCAAACTTTGGGACTGTTTGGCAAGGAAGAATATTCCAGCACCTCTGATTCATGATATACAGAGCTTCTACAAGTCTTGCAGAAATTATGTGAGGACAGCAAACCATAAGTCAGAAGAGTTCAGGACCACCACTGGTGTAAGACAAGGTGATATCCTATCACCTTACCTTTTCATACTCCTCATGGATGATGTCATCAAGGCATGTAAGGAGAGAACAAGAAAGTATTCAGTGGAGTACTGGAAGATGAGACAGGTCTATATTTCGGAGCTGGCATTTGCTGATGATGTTGCCCTGATTGCTAAATCAAAGGCAGATCTCCAATCCAAACTGCAAGTCTGGAAGGAAGAGCTGGAGAAGAGAGGGATGGTCATAAGCAGCTCTAAAACAAAATCCATGGTGATATCACGAGAAGAAAGAAGACATCAGATTAAGCTGGGAGAACAGGTCCTGGAGCAGGTCGATCCCTTTAAATACCTCGGAGCAATTATAGACCGAAAGGGAGGCATCAAAGAAGAGTTGGCCACTCGAAAAGCAGCAGCTGGGAGACTTTTTTCAGGCCATAAATCGAGGATTCCTCAGCAAGAGAGAGGTTGGTAAGAAAACGAAGATGGCTGTTTACCGCTCCACCTATGTCCCAGTCTTGACATATGGATGCGAGTTATGGGCAATGACTACAACCCACAAAAGCCAGATCCAAACCTCAGAAATGAGGTATCTGAGGAAGGTGGTTGAAGTAACAAGAAGAGACATGGTCCGCAACCAGACGATACGACAAGGCCTAAAATCTGACCCCCTGCAGACCCAAGTAGAACAGTCCCAACTAAGATGGTTTGGCCATGTCTGCAGAATGGGAGAAGATCGGCTACCACGACAAGCATGGGAAACAAAGAGCCAAGGATTCAGACCCCCAGGACGACCCAGAGTCCGCTGGGAGGACAACATTAGACAATCTTTGAAGGACCGAGGACTAGAATGGAACCAGGCCAGGAGGAAGACAGCCGATAGGATAATCTGGCGCTCTCTCTTCCAAACCTCTACACCTCACGGTAGAAGGGGAACGACTAAGTAAGTACGTAAGTAAGACCCTAAAGAACATGAGGAAGGAAAAAACAATGCCCTCTCAAATTTATAAAGGACAAGCAAGGCAAATTGCTTACTGCCCCGAAGGAAGTAATGGAAAGATGGAAAGAATATTTCTCAGAACTCCTGGATGGTGAGCATGGTGAAGCATCAGAAATGATAACCACTAGCACAGAAGAGAAAACCAATGATGGTGAAGATGACATAAAGATGGAAGAACTGAAGGCAGCACTGGAGAAAATCAAGATGGGCAAAGCAGCAGGGCATGATGGTATAACACCAGAAATGGTTAAGTACATGGGAGCATCAGGCGACCTACTACTCTTAAGGGTTTTACAGGCAGCGTGGTACAAGACCATACCAAAGGATTGGGAGATTGCCATCATAACCCCAATTTTCAAAAAGGGTGACAATCGACAGTCTGGAAACCATAGAGGCATATCCCTACTCAGTGTCCCTGGTAAAATCTACTCTAGAATCCTAGAGCAGAGACTCTGACTCCTAGCTGAGCCACAATTGGATGAGGGCCAGTGCGGATTCCGAACAAACCAAAGTACTCAAGACCTAATCTTCACACTCAGACAGCTGAGTGAAAAGGCTCTTGAGTATAAGAGTGAGATCCATCTTTGTTTCATAGATCTGGAAAAGGCGTTTGACAGGGTCCCCTGGAGCAAACTTTGGGACTGTTTGGCAAGGAAGAATATTCCAGCACCTCTGATTCATGATATACAGAGCTTCTACAAGTCTTGCAGAAATTATGTGAGGACAGCAAACCATAAGTCAGAAGAGTTCAGGACCACCACTGGTGTAAGACAAGGTGATATCCTATCACCTTACCTTTTCATACTCCTCATGGATGATGTCATCAAGGCATGTAAGGAGAGAACAAGAAAGTATTCAGTGGAGTACTGGAAGATGAGACAGGTCTATATTTCGGAGCTGGCATTTGCTGATGATGTTGCCCTGATTGCTAAATCAGAGGCACATCTCCAATCCAAACTGCAAGTCTGGAAGGAAGAGCTGGAGAAGAGAGGGATGGTCATAAGCAGCTCTAAAACAAAATCCATGGTGATATCACGAGAAGAAAGAAGACATCAGATTAAGCTGGGAGAACAGGTCCTGGAGCAGGTCGATCCCTTTAAATACCTCGGAGCAATTATAGACCGAAAGGGAGGCATCAAAGAAGAGTTGGCCACTCGAAAAGCAGCAGCTGGGAGACTTTTTCAGGCCATAAATCGAGGATTCCTCAGTAAGAGAGTGGTTGTTAAGAAAACAAAGATGGCTGTATACCGCTCCACCTATGTCCCAGTCTTGACATATGGATGCGAGTTATGGGCAATGACTACAACCCACAAAAGCCAGATCCAAACCTCAGAAATGAAGTATCTGAGGAAAGTGGTTGATGTAACAAGAAAAGACATGGTACGCAACCAGACGATACGTCAAGGCCTTAAATCCTACCCCCTGCAGACGCAAGTAGAACAGTCCCAATTAAGATGGTTTGGCCATATCTGCAGAATGGGAGAAGATCAGCTACCTTGACAAGCATGGGAAACAAAGAGCCAAGAATTCAGACCCCCAGGACGACCCAGAGTCCGCTGGGAGGACAACATTAGACAATCTTTGAAGGACCGAGGACTAGAATGGAACCAGGCCAGGAGGAAGACAGCCGATAGGATAATCTGGCGCTCTCTCTTCCAAACCTCTACACCTCACGGTAGAAGGGGAACGACTAAGTAAGTACGTAAGTAAGACCCTAAAGAACATGAGGAAGGAAAAACAATGCCCTCTCAAATTTATAAAGGACAAGCAAGGCAAATTGCTTACTGCCCCGAAGGAAGTAATGGAAAGATGGAAAGAATATTTCTCAGAACTCCTGGATGGTGAGCATGGTGAAGCATCAGAAATGATAACCACTAGCACAGAAGAGAAAACCAATGATGGTGAAGATGACATAAAGATGGAAGAACTGAAGGCAGCACTGGAGAAAATCAAGATGGGCAAAGCAGCAGGGCATGATGGTATAACACCAGAAATGGTTAAGTACATGGGAGCATCAGGCGACCTACTACTCTTAAGGGTTTTACAGGCAGCGTGGTACAACAAGACCATACCAAAGGATTAGGAGATTGCCATCATAACCCCAATTTTCAAAAAGGGTGACAATCGACAGTCTGGAAACCATAGAGGCATATCCCTACTCAGTGTCCCTGGTAAAATCTACTCTAGAATCCTAGAGCAGAGACTCTGACTCCTAGCTGAGCCACAATTGGATGAGGGCCAGTGCGGATTCCGAGCAAACCAAAGTACTCAAGACCTAATCTTCACACTCAGACAGCTGAGTGAAAAGGCCCTTGAGTATAAGAGTGAGATCCATCTTTGTTTCATAGATCTGGAAAAGGCGTTTGACAGGGTCCCCTGGAGCAAACTTTGGGACTGTTTGGCAAGGAAGAATATTCCAGCACCTCTGATTCATGATATACAGAGCTTCTACAAGTCTTGCAGAAATTATGTGAGGACAGCAAACCATAAGTCAGAAGAGTTCAGGACCACCACTGGTGTAAGACAAGGTGATATCCTATCACCTTACCTTTTCATACTCCTCATGGATGATGTCATCAAGGCATGTAAGGAGAGAACAAGAAAGAATTCAGTGGAGTACTGGAAGATGAGACAGGTCTATATTTCGGAGCTGGCATTTGCTGATGATGTTGCCCTGATTGCTAAATCAAAGGCACATCTCCAATCCAAACTGCAAGTCTGGAAGGAAGAGCTGGAGAAGAGAGGGATGGTCATAAGCAGCTCTAAAACAAAATCCATGGTGATATCACGAGAAGAAAGAAGACATCAGATTAAGCTGGGAGAACAGGTCCTGGAGCAGGTCGATCCCTTTAAATACCTCGGAGCAATTATAGACCGAAAGGGAGGCATCAAAGAAGAGTTGGCCACTCGAAAAGCAGCAGCTGGGAGACTTTTTCAGGCCATAAATCGAGGATTCCTCAGTAAGAGAGAGGTTGGTAAGAAAATGAAGATGGCTCTTTACCGCTCCACCTATGTCCCAGTCTTGACATATGGATGCGAGTTATGGGCAATGACTACAACCCACAAAAGCCAGATCCAAACCTCAGAAATGAAGTATCTGAGGAAAGTGGTTGATGTAACAAGAAAAGACATGGTACGCAACCAGACGATACATCAAGGCCTTAAATCCTACCCCCTGCAGACGCAAGTAGAACAGTCCCAATTAAGATGGTTTGGCCATATCTGCAGAATGGGAGAAGATCGGCTACCTTGACAAGCATGGGAAACAAAGAGCCAAGGATTCAGACCCCCAGGACGACCCAGAGTCCGCTGGGAGGACAACATTAGACAATCTTTGAAGGACCGAGGACTAGAATGGAACCAGGCCAGGAGGAAGACAGCCGATAGGATAATCTGGCGCTCTCTCTTCCAAACCTCTACACCTCACGGTAGAAGGGGAACGACTAAGTAAGTACGTAAGTAAGACCCTAAAGAACATGAGGAAGGAAAAACAATGCCCTCTCAAATTTATAAAGGACAAGCAAGGCAAATTGCTTACTGCCCCGAAGGAAGTAATGGAAAGATGGAAAGAATATTTCTCAGAACTCCTGGATGGTGAGCATGGTGAAGCATCAGAAATGATAACCACTAGCACAGAAGAGAAAACCAATGATGGTGAAGATGACATAAAGATGGAAGAACTGAAGGCAGCACTGGAGAAAATCAAGATGGGCAAAGCAGCAGGGCATGATGGTATAACACCAGAAATGGTTAAGTACATGGGAGCATCAGGCGACCTACTACTCTTAAGGGTTTTACAGGCAGCGTGGTACAACAAGACCATACCAAAGGATTAGGAGATTGCCATCATAACCCCAATTTTCAAAAAGGGTGACAATCGACAGTCTGGAAACCATAGAGGCATATCCCTACTCAGTGTCCCTGGTAAAATCTACTCTAGAATCCTAGAGCAGAGACTCTGACTCCTAGCTGAGCCACAATTGGATGAGGGCCAGTGCGAATTCCGAGCAAACCAAAGTACTCAAGACCTAATCTTCACACTCAGACAGCTGAGTGAAAAGGCCCTTGAGTATAAGAGTGAGATCCATCTTTGTTTCATAGATCTGGAAAAGGCGTTTGACAGGGTCCCCTGGAGCAAACTTTGGGACTGTTTGGCAAGGAAGAATATTCCAGCACCTCTGATTCATGATATACAGAGCTTCTACAAGTCTTGCAGAAATTATGTGAGGACAGCAAACCATAAGTCAGAAGAGTTCAGGACCACCACTTGTGTAAGACAAGGTGATATCCTATCACCTTACCTTTTCATACTCCTCATGGATGATGTCATCAAGGCATGTAAGGAGAGAACAAGAAAGTATTCAGTGGAGTACTGGAAGATGAGACAGGTCTATATTTCGGAGCTGGCATTTGCTGATGATGTTGCCCTGATTGCTAAATCAGAGGCACATCTCCAATCCAAACTGCAAGTCTGGAAGGAAGAGCTGGAGAAGAGAGGGATGGTCATAAGCAGCTCTAAAACAAAATCCATGGTGATATCACGAGAAGAAAGAAGACATCAGATTAAGCTGGGAGAACAGGTCCTGGAGCAGGTCGATCCCTTTAAATACCTCGGAGCAATTATAGACCAAAAGGGAGGCATCAAAGAAGAGTTGGCCACTCGAAAAGCAGCAGCTGGGAGACTTTTTCAGGCCATAAATCGAGGATTCCTCAGTAAGAGAGAGGTTGGTAAGAAAATGAAGATGGCTCTTTACCGCTCCACCTATGTCCCAGTCTTGACATATGGATGCGAGTTATGGGCAATGACTACAACCCACAAAAGCCAGATCCAAACCTCAGAAATGAAGTATCTGAGGAAAGTGGTTGATGTAACAAGAAAAGACATGGTACGCAACCAGACGATACGTCAAGGCCTTAAATCCTACCCCCTGCAGACGCAAGTAGAACAGTCCCAATTAAGATGGTTTGGCCATATCTGCAGAATGGGAGAAGATCGGCTACCTTGACAAGCATGGGAAACAAAGAGCCAAGGATTCAGACCCCCAGGACGACCCAGAGTCCGCTGGGAGGACAACATTAGACAATCTTTGAAGGACCGAGGACTAGAATGGAACCAGGCCAGGAGGAAGACAGCCGATAGGATAATCTGGCGCTCTCTCTTCCAAACCTCTACACCTCACGGTAGAAGGGGAACGACTAAGTAAGTACGTAAGTAAGACCCTAAAGAACATGAGGAAGGAAAAACAATGCCCTCTCAAATTTATAAAGGACAAGCAAGGCAAATTGCTTACTGCCCCGAAGGAAGTAATGGAAAGATGGAAAGAATATTTCTCAGAACTCCTGGATGGTGAGCATGGAGAAGCATCAGAAATGATAACCACTAGCACAGAAGAGAAAACCAATGATGGTGAAGATGACATAAAGATGGAAGGACTGAAGGCAGCACGGGAGAAAATCAAGATGGGCAAAGCAGCAGATTAGGAGATTGCCATCATAACCCCAATTTTCAAAAAGGGTGACAATCGACATTTGCTGATGATGTTGCCCTGATTGCTAAATCAGAGGCACATCTCCAATCCAACAGTCGTGAGTTAGTCTGTTTCACAACACAGCTTCTGTATAATCCTGAGCAACTCTGACGAAAACCGCGCGCCATACATTGTAGAAATTGTATGATACACTAGCCAGTGGAAAGACTTCTGTATTCGTGTGTTTACTACAGCCTTGGACAGGCAAAATGGCCAGTCCTCATTTGTGCAACCGAGTGAAGGATGCAAATTAATTACATAAGTAGGAAAGAAGTACCACTTGGAAGAGGTCTCTAATTCTACAACAGGAATGTTACTTTAGAGGTAGGTGTAAAGACTGCCATGAAAAGAAGTTTATTAAGAGAGATATATTGAGTGGAATGGCTTCGACATATCGGGTTAGTCCCTAATTTAGGTATTTAAAATATGCATAGAATAAAATGCACTTAGGAGACTAAAAGATTTTTAGCTAGGAAGATAAAGATTAATTCAGGGTATTATTTAAGCCTTAGATGAATAAAAGCGCTCCAGAAATAAGAAAGATAAGGGGAAAACTAGTTTTTCATAATTGAACAGAGAGACAAAATATGCCTCATTTTGGGATTCGCAATACCCCGTTAGCCCCCTGTTTTCCGATACGCCGGATGTGCTAGTATAAATAGACCTTGCCCTTCCTAAATTGAGGCCATAAGATTTGAAAAACACAGCGAGCAGAAAGAAGCGGTAACTTGTAAATGAAGACTGCCTTTGCCAGTTGTACCTGAGAGCAGATCAAGTTTGCCATTAACAGCTCATCTGTGTGTGCCTGAGGGTAAGAAAGATTATATATATATATATATATGTATATAATTATATGATTTGCTATTGATTCCCTACAGTGTGTTGGTAAGTGTGTAGACGTGTTTCTGCAACCATTGTGTAATTTCTGAAGGACTTACCCGCCTGTGTACATTCAAATTAAATTGAGAATGATAGCAGAATTTTGTCTGTAGGTTTGGAAAAGCTTTTAAAGAAATATTTCTTGAGGAAATGGGACACATGCCTGGAATATAAGAAAGAAGGACAGAAATTGTTTTAATGTATGGATCAAGGTATTACTTAGTATTTTATACTAGACCAAATCATTGTATGGAGGTGGATCATGGACAGATGGATCTAACTAAGGTTTTAAAAGGAAAGTGTAGTCACGGTGAACTGGATGTGGGTAGTGCTGGTATATATTGTCCTGTGCATTTGCTAGCACATTATCTGACACTGTCTATCGTCCCCATCTTGTGTAATAATGGAATAGTGATGGACCATATAGGGGTTACGTTTATTTCTGTTTCAGGTTCTATCCTGACAACTACAAAACAAAAACTTTATAGAGTCATCCACCTCTGCTGGACTCTGTGGTGCAAGTGCCCTTGTGGTTAACAGGGCCAGATACCCAGCTTCCACCGCCTGGAGAAATTCAAAATATGTGTTCGTCCATGGCAGGAGAGTGACAGATCTCTAAACACAAGATAAGTGGCAAAACAAAGCCACTGATCAGCGTATCCAGATTATACCCCTATACTAAAAGACAAGATGCAAATAAACATACATGATGAAAAGTGTGGACATAAATTTACCCATTACTAGCTTCACAGTCAAGAAATAGTGACAAAACTCATTAGTATCATATCAATGTTCTTTAAAAGGAGATAATTAATCCAGTTGATAACCTTCAACAATTGAATGACTTTTGATATTGTTAAGTATTTTCAATGTTTATTGATTTATTGTTGTAAATAAATTTGATTTCATTTCAAATTTTCCAGACCGAAAAGATAAACGGTATAGGCTAAATAAATTGTAAATATTTACCAACAGACTTACTTACTTATTAAAGTTGAGTTCATGTTCTTGTTGGAAATAATTTTGTTAATATTCCCCTAGCAGAGTCAACAATAATAATAATAATATAATAATCAAGGGAGGATCTTGAGAGGGAGCCCATAGGGATCCAGGATAATACAATAACATCCTACCTGGAAACTTATACAGCTTGACCCTACCTTTGATATCCATACACCCTTACTCTTTTCAGAGAACGGGGTATTACTTATAAGACTAGACTCTTATCTGGCCCGATCCTGGTATCACCTGATACAACTTTTTGTCCAGGATATCTTATATTTTAATAACATCTCAACCCTCTCACAACACCAACCTGCAAGTCTGGAAGGAAGAGCTGGAGAAGAGAGGGCTGGTCATAAGCAGCTCTAAAGCAATATCCATGGTGATATCACGAGAAGAAAGAAGACATCAGATTAAGCCAGGAGAACGGGGTCCTGGAGCAGGTCGACCACTTTAAATACCTCGGAGATATTATAGACCGAAAGGGAGGCATCAAAGAAGAGTTGGGCACCCGAAAAGCAGCAGCTGGGAGATGTTTTCAGGCCATAAATCGAGGATTCCTCAGCAAGAGAGAGGTTGGTAAGAAAACGAAGATGGCTGTATATCGCTCCACATATGTCCCAGTCTTGACATATGGATGCGAGTCATGGGCAATGACTACAACCCCCAAAAGCCAGATCCAAACCTCAGAAGTGAGGTATCTGAGGAAGGTGGTTAAAGTAACAAGAAGAGACATGGTCCGCAACCAGACGATACGTCAAGGCCTAAAATCCCACCCCCTGCAGACCCAAGTAGAACAGTCCCAACTAAGATGGTTTGGCCATGTCTGCAGAATGGGAGAAGATCGGCTACGTTGACAAGCATGGGAAACAAAGAGCCAGGGATCCAGACCCCCAGGATGACCCAGAGTCCACTGGGAGGACAATTTTTGAAGGAACGAGGACTAGAATGGAACCAGGCTAGGAGGAAGACAGCCGATAGGATAGTCTGGCGCTCTTTCTTCCAAACCTCTACACCTCACAGTAGAAGGGGAACAACTAAGTAAGTAAGATCAATCAATGCTGGTATATGCTGGTCATATGTACCGCAAATCTATATTGCTGTACCCGAGCAACGTGGAGACAGTTTGCTGCTGCCCTACAAGACTGCCTACTGCCAGTCAGGGGGCTAAGTATCCAAGAAGAAAAAGATGCTCTGGTAGTAACAACATCCTCGCGAAGCATAGCGATATATATGTATACAACTTACAAGCCACAGCCAGCATGGAAGTTATTTTAACAATAACTAACACTTTCAGTACAGTACACATTCAAAAATCCGGCAACCTCCAGACCTGAGGAGTGCCGGATTGTTGAAAATGCCGGATTTTTTATGGTTATATATGCTGTATATATTTAACAGAAAATGACTACATGTACAGTCCTTTATAGAAAGAAAATTAAAAACTAAATGAAAAGCAAATGAAATTTTAATATTCATCAATTAAATAAAACATAATGGGGCTATACAGCAGCAAATAAATGATAAAATGAGAAGGAATGAGCAGGAATGCCTGTTAACACGTGCAAGCAAGACCCAACAGCTGCATCAAAACATAAACTGCTCCAGAAAACAGTGGCGCGCCAACGCGGTAAATTAAAAAATGCGCTCCGAAATCCATGCCGGAAATTTGAAGGAACCGGATTATCGATGGCCGGATTTTCGAATGTCAACTGTACTAAAATATTTTCAAAATGGCTTCCCTTTTTTTTCCTTCTTTTTAAAAAAGAGAGAGACCAGACATACAGTTTTCCCAATCTTTTATATGTCCTCTCTATCTGTCTGATAGGAACAATCAGACAGATAGAGAGAGTGGGTGGATACAACTAAAACAAAAGTGGAGGTGAAAACAAAGATCAAGTTATCTTGGTCGTTGTATGTCACTCAACCCTCACACCCTGTGACCAAGACTGTCCTACCACTTCTGCACTACACTAAACTGGCAGTCCAATTTGGATGCCTTTGCCTTTCTTTTAGCTTTCATTCACCCCACGACAGCAGACAACACAGCACTTACAGCAGAAAATGTACAAGATTATAGAAACTGACAGATACTACAAAGAGAGCTAATGAAGATTTGATCTAAGCATGTGCAAAGAAATAGTAGTACACAAGCAATAAAGCAAGAAAAAATCATGCATACACCAAGAGAGAGATAAAGGTGAGATCATGGTACAAGCAAAGATGTTATAGGAGATTAAGTCTCATACTGCCAATGCCCTGGCAAAAAATTTCAAAATTAGGACGCATTCAGAGATCAGAGAATCCTAATGGTGTATATATATATATATACAGTATATATATATATACTGTTGTTTTCTTAACCCCATCATCAGTTGTCAGTCAGAATTTTGAATAGTCTAGCGCAGTCCTAGAACCAGTCTTTATTGTTGGAATATGGTTTTCTAGTGTTTGTGGAAATTTTCATTTCTGAATTTTCTGGTAAAAAGGATAATAGTGCTAATGTTTTAAGAATTGATAGCTTTTAACATTTGTTCTTCACTTAGATCAGAGGTTTTCAAACTTTTTTTATCCGTGGCTCCCTTGACCTGTGCATAAATCACCGCGGCTCCTCTCTATACTACGAAGATCTATATTTATTGATGGACATTGGCTCATAATATCGAGCCCAACACTTTTCCCAAGCCACCGCGACGCCCTTAGCCGAAGGCCACGACGCCCCTGGGAGCCACGACGCACAGTTTGAAAACCTCTGACTTAGATTTTTCTCGCTATTAAAACGAGTGAAATAAAGTAACGCGTAGCGATTTCATACCAGATATTCTATTAAAATGTTAAATCACGCCACCCGTATAGACAGTAAACTGATAGTGAAGGATAGATACAACGTTATATTTCATTTGTGCATATTTGTTATAGTGTCTATTATTTTAATCATACACGGCAAAGCCAACAGATGCCGACAATTAATAGCGATTTAATGACAGGCGATCATTGTTTAGGCAGCACGTATGGACAGATTAAATAATAATTTTCATTGTATGCTGACGCCGGCGAGCAGGGGCGGGCGAGTTAACATAACTCAGACCCGTCTGAACTCAGCTGCCAGTGGAATTTGTTGATGGGTAGGAGTAAGGAAACACTGTGTGCATTTTAAATTTAATCAGGACAGACGGAGTGGAGAAGAGATCGTCTTGTTCCCATCTGTGTGTGTGTAGATATAGGTTTAGCATATTTTTTATATAAATGTTTCTTGTATTCTTCGCAGACCTGATCACAAGGGCGACCAGCGGTCTTTTTCTTTTTCCTTTTTTGAATTTGTTATTTTCTCATTTTCTTGGCTTGTGTGTCACCAATTTCATTTGTGAACGGACACTCGCCAGAGAGTATTGGAGGACAATAACGTTTTTTTAATAACCCAGAGATATATATATTTTTACCAGCCACAAGTTGGCAGATAGAAGAACCATCATCAGCCTATGAACAGAGTTCTAGCAACCAGATGTTTTCCCAATACTGGAAGTATTGTTCCTGCTAAAGAGTAAACCTCAAGAACTCTCTCCCTCAGTTTTTTAACTATTTGTAATAACACTTATAGGAGACGCAACCATATTAGGCATTCACCTCATGAACTAATTTTGGGGGATGGACTGGGGCCAATTTGGATCTGCGACAACTGGGGTGACAGAATATTAAGTGAATTAAATAATATATTCATGGACTAATTCTATTACCAAGGGATATTACAGACCTACCATACCAGGCAATTAGGTAAGAGTGTGAGAGTGGTCACTGTTTGCAAGAGTGTGCGAGTATTTTTCTTGTTTTTTCGAGGAAAACTATCCATATATCTGATTGGTCTAAAAGTTTGTTTATTTTACTGGGTCTCATAGAGTACCACTACTGTTCATTCTGTAACAGTAGAATGGGGGGAAAAAAAAAACACACACACAAATAGTAATACGTCTTACAAGGAGAAAGGACAGGAAAAACCTACGTTGCGGCCACAAGGCTTTCGTCAGGGACAGACAAACAAGACAGGAGGGAAAGAAAGAAATGAGAATTAAGTAGAGAACATGAAACTATAAAAATAAGAGAAAAACAACTCCCTTATGTCCAGTCGGCGTCTGTGGCCTAATGGATATGAACGCAGTTTCATAATCCAGATATACCAGGTTCGAAACCTGCTGCAGGCGGTTTGGTAGCAGATCGCTTTGTGTGGATTTCTAACAATGGTATAAGCGCCGTACCATTCAGAAAGCAATGGCAAACTACTGAATGAAAAAATTGCCTAGAAAAATCACAAAACAGCCAATAAAAGTTGGGGTTGATTGCCCCGTCCTGTAAAGGATAAGCAACTAACTTTTTTTTTTTTTATGTCCAGTCACATGTCCAGTCACAGAAGCAAGATGGCTGCCACTAAACCGGAAAACGGAAGTCGATAGTACATTAAAAACAAAAAATAAGAAATAATGAAAATAAGGACAGGAAAAGAGTGAGGAAAAAAAAATAAAATAAAATAAAATAATAATAATAAATTAAGTGAGGGAAAAGCGATTTAGAAAATAAATAAATTTAAAAAAAAAAATAATAATAAAATAAAATAAATAGATATAAATAAAAAATAATAAATAAATAAAATTTAAAAAAATAAAAAAATTTAAAAAAAAATTTATTAAAAAAAAATAAATAAAATAAATAAATAAAACATTAATATATATATATATATATATATATATATATATATATATATATATATATATATATATATATATATATATATATATATATATATATATATATATATATATATATATATATATATAGAATAAAAAAATTTTAAAAATAAAACAAATTAAAAAAAAAAAAAAAAAGGGGTGATCACACATCAAAGTAGACAGTCATAATACAATAGGGACTAGATAGAGAAAGGCGTCTCAGACAAAAGAATGTGCTAACCTTCAACCTTTGGGTTAATAATTTTAGGGCTCTTTTCTCCATTTCGGGAGGGTGCACGTTTTCTGCTTTATTTCGTATGCATGTAAATGACTCTTTGATCTTTTCCGTTAGATATTTTGATGTTGTTGAGTTTTAATGATAATAAACTACAAAGAAACTTACCTTTGTGTGTTGGTCAAACCCATACCCATTTATCCTTAGTTTTCACGTTTGTGTGTCTTGTTGTCACATAGCTGTGTGTATAGGTTAACTTATCTATTCCTGATAGGGAGATAAAAGCTGTCTTGCAATAAAGTACAGTCGTACGGATAGGCTGGAAGAGATTACCTAATCACTCCAGAGACAGATCTTTTTTCCTCAATTCTACCACCTGTGCAAAATCTATTTCTATACCTTCTCGTGTATCTGTCGACATCCACTCTATATACTCAGATGGGCAAAATAAAACAATTAACCTTCCGTACGACACCAGGGTTACGGAGTTCATGCACTGTGCTGAGATCTTCCTTGTGTGATTTAAGGGGGGAGATCAGAGCACTCATGGAGTTCTCCGTAAGCAATGAAGATGGTCCTTACAAACCCCCCCCCCCCCCCCCCCAACCCCCAAATCTGAGATCACAATTAAAGTATAGATGTCATATTAGATTCAGAAATTAAATGTTTAACCAGTTACTTTTGCACACTGAGGTAAAGTGGCTTTCAAGGGGTAATAGCTTGTAAAGACATGTCGATTTGTGTGGCTCAACTGTGGAGTTCCTTATGGATGTGGATCTATCACTATGTGAGGAGTTGATAAAGTGTAAGAATCATCTGTTTTATTTGGCAGACTTACATGCAAAATTAAATGGAGTACAGACCTGCCTGCAAGGTAAAGATGTTACAATTATGCTAGCCTAGACAATTCTATTAGGCTTCCAAGTCAAAATGGGCCTGCTAAAATCGTCACTGGCACGCAGTGATTTTCAGTTTTTTTTTCAAACTTAAAGCAACTGGAAGCAGAAGATCAAAATCTTTCAGATGGCGACTTTGAGATAATACATAAATCACCTCAAAAAATTAAGGGAAGAATTTCAAGTACTTTTCAAGGACCAGAGAAAATACATGTACCTGAATGGATTGTTACACCATTTAATGTAGAGAAAGAAAATGCAGTCTCACCTACAAGATGAACTATCTGATAGGTGTATGGATCTCAATAATTGTTGAAAAATTAAAGCCTCAGAGATTTTTTGAAATAATGATTTTGAAAATACTGCTACAAAATACCCCAAGCTTTGTGCAGCTTTGTGCAGCAGTATCTATGAATATGGACTCGACATTAATATTGAGAAAACAAAAACTATGATAATTAGCAAAACAGACAATAAACCCACATTAAAGATAAACGTAAATGGAAAAATCCTGGAACAAGTCAAGAGCTACATACATCTTGGTCATATAATAACAGAAGATGGCAGATGTGAAACAGAAATCAAGAAGAGAATAGGAATGGCCAAAGCTACATTCAACAACATGAAACATACACTGACATATAAACAGTTATCTCACAAATTAAAACTGAGAATCATAAAGTGTTATATACATTCTGCATGGTGCAGAAACATGGACGATGAATAAGCATTTGGAAGAAAGAATTGATGCTCTTGAAATGTGGATATATAGAAGAATGGGGCGTATCTCATGGAAAGAGATGAAAACAAATAAGGAGGTCCTACAAAATCTAGGTATGAAAAGAGAACTAATGAGGGAGGTCAAAGTTCGGCAGCTAAAATACTTTGGCCACATAAAAAGGCATAACACCTTGCAGAAGACCATAACAGAAGGGAGAGTTGAAGGCAAACGTGCAAGGGGAAGACAGCACTATAAGTGGGAAGATAACATCAAGAGATGGACAGGAAAGAGTGTATCAGAGTGTACCACCAAGACAAGAGACGTTGGAGATCCATTACAGCCAACCTTCGTAGTGGAGATGGCAACTGATGATGATGATGATCTACTAACATTCTCAAGTTCGTACATAGCTGAAGCTGGTTTTAACAACACAAATGCAGTTTTATCAAAGCAAAGGAATGGAGTGAACCTGAAAGAGTGTGATCACTTATGATTAAAATCAATCTCTAACCAAATATCAATGACCTTGTTAAGACACATCAGCCACATCCTTCCCATTAATCAATTTAACGAGTTCAGTAAAAATGTAATGTTAATTTATTGTGCCTCTATAATAAATTGTTTATTTTATTTATTTATAGTTTGCTTGGGGTCAATTAAGGATCAAGAATTCCATGGAGAGGTTGGGATTCAAAAATGTTTGGGAACCCCTGGTCTAGATTTGGCAATTCTGTATCATAACCGTAATCAGATACAAGACGAAATGAAAATATTTGATAAAAGGTCACAGCACTGGACAGGACACACATTGAGGACACTTGCTGATAGCCTTACAAGTCAGTCCTTGTTCTGGAATCCCTGGGGTAAGAGAGGTAGAGGTAGGCCAAAGAACACATGGAAAAGAGAACTGGAAACAGACATGAAAGGAATGAGACATGGAAAGACGTGCAGCTGATGGCACTGGATAGGAAGACTGGCACATGTTTGTTGAAGGCCTATGCTCCTTGGGGAGCTGAAAGGCATATATATTTTCAATGTCAATACAGAAATGAGTTTAAGAAACTGTTAGAATGCATCTGAGTATTTCAGAGATACCTCTTTTTCCATACACTATTCTTAGTTATTTATGGCACAGGTCTCACCAGAAACAGCTTTTAAAACTACGTAATACAGTTGTTCAGCTGAGGCATTGCTCACTATCACGCAAGAAACTAAGTAATCGAGCAGGGGAGATGGGCATTAAGACCTACAAGCTAAGAGAGCCAGAAGTTAAGATATCAGGGGCTTTTTGCTACAGCAGTGAGAAAGATTAGAAGAACGACCTCATGACCTGGAAACCCTCTGGCTTAAATTCAAGGACATCGTAAAAGCAGCTGCATGTGGTGAAGTCAGACTTGGGAAGAAGGGAAAGAGGACACCTTGGTGGACAGAAGAAGTTAAAGAGAAAATAAGAGAAGAGAAAAAGGCATGGAAACAATACTTAGAAGATAATAACACAGCAGGAAAAACAGAGAAAAATAGATAATATATGATACTCAGAACAGAAGCAAAGAATAAGGTGCTAGCAGCAAAACAGAAATCCTGGGAAAAAATTTGAGAAAATTAGACAAACATGCTCATGAAAACCATAAATTGTTCTACAAGACCATAAACAACATGAGGAAGGAAAACAGTGCTCTCTTAAATTCATAAAGGACAAGCAAGAAATTACTTACTGCCCCAAAGGAAGTAATGGAAAGATAGAAAGAATATTTATCAGAGCGCCTTGATGATGAGCAAGGTAAGCACTATCACTGAAGAGTAAACCAATGGTGGCAAAGATGGCATCAAGATGGAAGAACTGAAGGCAGCACTGGAGAAAATCAAGATGGGCAAAGCAGCAGGGCATGATGGTATAACACCAGAAATGGTTAACTACATGGGAGCAGCACACGATGTATTACTTCTAGTCCTATAGGCAGCCTGGTGCCACAAGACCATTCCAAAGGATTGGGAGATTGCCAGCATAACACACATATTCAATAAGGGTGACAACCGACAATGTGGGAATCATAGAGGCATATCTCTACTCAGTGTCCCTTCCAGTCTATGACAGTTTCAAAGTATTTAAAGTGGTCGACCTGCTCCAGGACCTGTTCTCCCAGCTTAATCTGATGCCTTCTTCCCTCTCGTGATATCACCATGGTTTTTGTTTTGGAGTTGCTTATGACTTTCCCTCTCTTCTCCAGCTTTTCCTTCCAGACATGCAGGTGTCACGGAGAGTTATGTTCATTGTATTTTCTATATTTTCCTCCTCTTTTCTTCCACCCGTGTTCTCTAATTATTGTCGCTCTTTACCTTTTTCCTGTGTTTTTCGCATTCGTTCGTTTGCGACTATATAGTTTTCACCATTATCACTTTTGCCAGTTTCGTTTCTCATTTAGAAACGCATTTCATTGCTGATTAAACTGAGAACGCATATATGACATAACGTGTCAGAGAGAGAGAGCGTTTAAATGCATTCTATTGCATTAGATGTCAATGGACGATAGAACGTGTGAATACTCGTCCGGGCAGACAGAGATAGCAGACATGCGTCTGAACTTTTCTCATGTCGCGGGCGTTTCGTCAGGCTAGGTGTCATAACGTCTAGCATTTTCACCTGACACTAACGCTTCTCTCAGAGTGAAGTGTGATATGACACTCACGCAGCGCTCGGGAATGAGACATAAAGTCTGGGTTTTTCCATGACACGCACGCTTCTCAGTCAGTTTGTTAAACGTAGATGCAAAAACTGCCCCTGCATTGCAGACAAGTTGTCTGAGATTCGCAACTGACACGCGCCCTCTCGGTCAGAAAGTGGCAGTTTATGACAATTACGTAAGTGTTATAGACGGAAACTCCGCCAATGCTGGTCCCAAGCCCGGATGAAAAAGGAGGAGGGCGGCCTGCATGGAGGCCGTAAGGAGGCAGCCCCTCCACCATGCAAAGGCACAACAGGCCAATCACCTGTTTGCTTTAAATCATGATTACGCGAACTACAAGAGAGAAAACCGGACTGATTCTAAAGGCGACGAACTGGAACGGACTACGGACTACGACTTATGGAACTTGGAACACAAGAAGTATAAATGGGAAGGAAGAGGAGCTGGTGGAAGAGATGAGGAAAGCAAAACTAGAAATCCTGGCTATAACGGAAACGAAGAAAAAAGGACAAGGAGTCATGGATCTCGATGGCAACACGTTGCTCTACAGTGGTGTATCCATATCTGAAAGAGCTAAAGGGGGCGTGGGTTGCATTGTGGCCAAAAATCAAAAAGATAGTATCAAGGGATGGAACTTTGTCTCGGAGCGCATTATGGTTGTAAAACTAAAAGAAGGAGAAACCATAGTCAACCTGGTCATAGTGTATGGGCCAAATGAGGATGAGAGAGCAGAGGTCAAGGAGGAATTCTTCGAGCTGCTTCAAAGGACAGTGGATGACTGCCTAGATGAAGTTATTATGCTCGGAGATTTTAATGCCAGAGTTGGAAATGACCATGCTAGATGGGGTGGAGTTATCGGAAGATATGGAGAAGATACTCTCAATGACAATGGAAAGCGACTCCTTAGATTCTGCAGTGAGCAGAATCTGATCATTACAAACACAAAGTTCCCCCATAAGCGCATACATGCATACACTAGATGTGAACCAACCAAGAATGAGAAGTCAGTGATCGACTATGCCATTGTTCGGAGAAGCTCATTCAGATATGTCCGAGATGCAAGAGTCTGGAGGGGGCCAGAGATTGGAAGTGATCACTACCTGCTAACAATCAAACGAACAACTGAAAGAGTTGCTCAGCCTAGGAACTGCTCAACATCACGCAAGAAACCAAGTAAAGGAGAAATGAGCATTAGGACCTACAAGTTGAGAGAGCCAGAAATTAAGACCAGATATCAGGGGCTTATTGCTACAGCAGTGAGCAACACAGAAGAACGACCTGATGACTTGGAAACCCTCTGGAATAAATTCAAGGATATCATAAAGACAGCTGCTGCAGAAGCATGTGGTGAAGTCCGACTTGGGAACCAGAGAAAGAGGACACCTTGGTGGACAGAGGAAGTCAAAGAGAAAATAAGAGAGAAGAAAATGGCGTGGAAACAATACTTAGGAGCTAAAAACACAACAGGACAAATGGAAAAATATAGAGAATATGTGACACTCAGAACAGAAGCAAAGAACAAAGTGCTAGCAGCAAAACAGAAGTCCTGGGAAGAATTTGGAGAAAAGCTAGAAAAAGATGCACAAGAAAACCAGAAATTGTTCTATAAGACCCTAAAGAACATGAGGAAAGAAAAACAATGCCCTCTCAAATTTATAAAGGACAAGCAAGGCAAATTGCTTACTGCCCCGAAGGAAGTAATGGAAAGATGGAAAGAATATTTCTCAGAACTCCTGGATGGTGAGCATGATGAAGCATCAGAAATGATAACCACTGACACAGAAGAGGAAACCAATAATGGTGAAGATGACATAAAGATGGAAGAACTGAGGGCAGCACTAGAGAAAATCAAGATGGGCAAAGCAGCAGGGCATGATGGTATAACACCAGAAATGGTTAAGTACATGGGAGCATCAGGCGACCTATTACTCTTAAAGGTCCTACAGGCAGCATGGTGCAACAAGACCATACCAAAGGATTGGGAGATTGCCATCATAACACCAATTTTCAAAAAGGGTGACAATCGACAATGTGGAAACCATAGAGGCATATCCCTTCTCAGTGTCCCTGGTAAAATCTACTCTAGAATCCTAGAGCAGAGACTCTGACGCCTAGCTGAGCCACAATTGGATGAGGTCCAGTGCGGATTCCGAGCAAACCGAAGTACTCAAGACCTAATCTTCACACTCAGACAGCTGAGTGAAAAGGCCCTTGAGTATAAGAGTGAGATCCATCTTTGTTTCATAGATCTGGAAAAGGCGTTTGACAGGGTCCCCTGGAGCAAACTTTGGGACTGTTTGGCAAGGAAGAATATTCCAGCACCTCTGATTCATGCTATACAGAGCTTCTACAAGTCTTGCAGAAATTATGTGAAGACAGCAAACCATAAGTCAGAAGAGTTCAGGACCACCACTGGTGTAAGACAAGGTGATATCCTATCACCTTACCTCTTCATACTCCTTATGGACGATGTCATCAAGGCATGTAAGGAGAGAACAAGAAAGTATTCAGTGGGGTACTGGAAGATGAGACAGGTCTATATTTCGGAGCTGGCATTTGCTGTGATGTTGCCCTGATTGCTAAATCAGAGGCACATCTCCAATCCAACCTGCAAGTCTGGAAGGAAGAGCTGGAGAAGAGAGGGATGGTCATAAGCAGCTCTAAAACAAAATCCATGGTGATATCACGTGAAGAAAGAAAACATCAGATTAAGTTGGGAGAACAGGTCCTGGAGCAGGTCGACCACTTTAAATATCTCGGAGCTATTATAGACCGAAAGGGAGGCATCAAAGAAGAGTTGGCCACTCGAAAAGGAGCGGCTGGGAGACTTTTTCAGGCCATAAATCGTGGATTCCTCAGCAAGAAAGAGGTTGTTAAGAAAACAAAGATGGCTGTATACCGCTCCACCTATGTCCCAGCCTTGACATATGGATGCGAGTCGTGGGCATGACTACAACCCACAAAAGCCAGATCCAAACCTCAGAAATGAGGTATCTGAGGAAAGTGGTTGAAGTAACAAGAAGAGACATGGTCCGCAACCAGACGATCTGTCAAGGCCTAAAATCCCATCCGCTGCAGACCCAAATAGAACAGTCCCAACTAAGATGGTTTGGCCATGTCTGCAGAATGGGAGAAGATCGGCTACCACAACAAGCATGGGAAACAAAGAGCCAGGGATCCAGACCTCCAGGACGACCCAGAGTCCGCTGGGAGGACAACATTAGACAATCTTTGAAGGACCGAGGACTAGAATGGAACCAGGCCAGGAAGAAGACAGCTGATAGAATGGTCTGGCGCTCTCTCTTCCAAACCTCTACACCTCACGGTAGAAGGGGAACGACTAAGTAAGTAAGTTATAGACGGAAAGGGGGATTATTTCAGTTTGGCGAAATTAACGTTTACCTCTCTGTCTGGTAATAGATATAACCAGAGTTTGAACTAGATTTTCATTCTCGCTCCTAAATTCGCAGTAGACAGGTTGCTCGGAACAGTATAAGCTGTATAGCGAAGTTTCTCAGTTTGTTTCGAAAATTTGTCGAACTTCTAGACTTCCACAAATAATTCTTGAGTTGTGCGACTACCTGTAGTTCTGTGTGAGTGAAACTGTGGTACCCAAACTTTGCCAGCGTTCTAGTACGTGAACATTATCTGTGAAGAATTTAAGCACTTTCATTACATGAACTGTTTCAGTAAAGGAAGTAAAAGGCCTATCGCGCCAGAATTAATTCTTTCAGAAATAACACTTAAGTACAGATCAGCCCGCTGTGGCAAGCAAATATCAGTAACAGTCCGACAGAGTTTTGACTAGTATTGTGGTGACCAAATATAGTACCTTCCTGAAAGTAGACACCGATCTGACATTCCCTAATTCTCGAAACCTAAGCTAGTGACACTGTGCTCTGCTAACTTTCGTGCCTGGACAAATTTTATGTGACTTAACAGACATCCGAAAAATAAGAACACCCAAGGAATCGTTCCCTGAGACAGAGAATTCAGTACGTCTTGTTGGAACTGGGGATTTCTTGGTCGAGGCTGCATTTATGGGTCTGTGTGAAGGTCCTAGAAGTTATTATGTTCCCAGAGGCAGCGATCAAAGCTGTAAGTATAAATGTGCACATGTGGCCACGGTTGAATGAATAAGAGGGAACGCAAGTCTGAGTGTTATTTCACCGTTGTATTTTGACAACTATTTGCTGTCATAACTTTCTTCATGCAAGTTTGTTTTTGCTAACAATATTTTTCCTTAAACTAGATTATAGTATCAGGTCTGTTCATACCTTAAACGGGGAAAACTCTTAGACTCAATCATATGTATCTGGGGCTCTTTGTGTTATCATCTTTCTCCTAACGGGACTGTGGGCTATCCATCGAGGGAAGATCATCACTGTGGGTCTACCAGTTCTTGTAGCATTCCTTGATTTGCTTATGACTTTGTGTATATGCCTTTTTGATGTAATTTTACATGTTGTGACGTAAGTTTACAATGATAAACTTAACAATAAATTAATCAGCATGTTGGTCAGCTCGTTCTAAATATCTATATAATCATTTGTTATAGTTTCCCACGTCTGTGTGTCTACCTGTCGTCACTTGAATGTGCGTGCACGTGAGTGGATATATATATATATATTTAATGTATATGTGTTAGACTGTCTGACTACTTTAGATCTGTCGTAGAAGATAGGTGAGAGAGAGAGAGAAGATTTCCCGCTCTCAGAGACAGCCTCTATCACTATTCTACCACCTCACTCGTGGAAATCTATTTTGTATTTCTATCTCACACTGTGACTATCACTCATTCCAACCTATTCAGAAGGGACCAACCCAAGTCTTAATTCTCCTATCAAAAAATCTACAACAGCAGGTTGGATTGGAGATGTGCCTCTGATTTAGCAATCAGGGCAACATCATCAGCAAATGCCAGCTCTGAAATACAAACCTATCTCATCTTCCACTGAATACTTTCTTGTCCTCTCCTTATATGCTTTGATGACATCATCCATGAGGAGTATGAAAAGATAAGGTGACAGAATATCACCCTGTCTTACACCAGTGGTGATCCTGAACTCTTCTGACTTAAGGTTTGCCGTCCTCACATAATTTCTGCAAGTCTTGCTCTGTATATGTGGATCCGAGGTACTGGAATGTTTTTCTTTGCCAAGCAGTACCAAAGTTTGCTCCAGGGGACCTTCTCTAGATCCAAGAAACAAAGATGCATCTCACCTTTTTACTCAAGGGCCTTTTCACTCAGCTGTCTGAGTGTGAAGATAAGGTCTTGAGTGTTTCGGTTTGCTCGGAAGCCACACTGGACCTCATCCATTTATGCCTCAGCTAGGCGTCTGAGTCTCTATTCCAGGATTCTAGAGTAAATGTCTGCGGAATGGGAGAAGATCAGCGAACATAACAGGTATGGGAAACTACAAGCCAGGGATTCAGACCTCCAAAATGACCCAGAGTCCACTGGGAGGATATCATTAGACAATCTCTGAAGGCCCAGGACTAGATTGGAACCAGGCTAGGAGGAAGACAGCTGATAGGTTAGTATGGAGCTCTCTCTGACAAACCGCTATACCCCAGGGTAGAAGAGGAATGACTAAGTAAGTAAGTAATACAGAAATGAATTTTACATAACCAAAATGACTGAAAAAAACCACATATACGGAAATAACTTAGAATTTTTAGTACATATATATTATTTCACTCCGGAAACTGCAAGTATTCAAATAACACTCAAAAATTACTTCCCTTCCTCTCTTAAGAGGACTAGCTTTTTCCTTTCACTAAAAAACTACTCTGCACTGCTTACGGAAGGGTTGAAATGAAGAACAGTGGGATATCTTTTCGCTACAGCCTTAAAAAATAATTTAGAGACGCAGTAAAAAGGGGTACAGGTTTGGATTAGGATTTGGAATCCTAAACCTAACCCAAAACTCTAATCCTAATCCTTACAACGTGGGCAACATATTTAGATGACATGAAAGAACACGTTGCCATTTTTTTTCATTTCAACCTAAAGAAAGTATCCAAATGTGTATTTAATAAATTACAAGATTATTTGATTAATTTTAAAACAAAGTCAACAGTCAAATATTCAATATGTTTAGCAGAAGACGGCAACAATGTGCTTTAGGCTTCAAACATTGTAGATCGGGGATCAGCAACCCAGTAGCTTTTGGGATCTACTTTAATAACACTGAGTCCTCTATAGATCTACCTGTGTGTACATAGGCCCTCCGTGCTTGCATTTGCATAACATTTTAAGGGGAGTAGGGTGATGAACCTTACAAAGAAATGATCGTGTTCCTATTTCTTGCAGTTCACGAATATATTTTAGTGGCCAGCTCGAGAGTTTTCATTGGGAATGCGGAAAAAGTATGCCTACCTTTGATCCCAGCGACATCGCTAATGAAATAAAGGCGGGAGAGGTCTAGTCCTAAATTTCCCTAGTTTAAAAAGTATTTTTACCCACAGTCGCCTAAATATCTACCAAATTATCCACTGGGATCTACCAGTAGATTGGGATGGACTGGTTGGTTGCCGACCCCTGGTGTAGAGCTTAGTTCTTATAACAATAACATAGTTACCCGGTACTTCTATTACAACTGATATAGAGGCCTACACAGCTGCCCGTCTTAATAAAGGAAACTGAGAGTTAAATAAATATTATCAATTTGGTTCTGCTAGGACAGCTGAGAAAGAATGTAATCCAATAATTAAGAGTCCGTGGTTTAGCCTACTGATATTATAAGGCATTTGAGAGACTTCATATAGGCTACTGAGTGAAAACCGCTGCACTTTCAAATCGTTCACTCGTTGACCACGTTATTAAAGCTTTTTATCAACAGAGTTAATGTTTAAGTTTTATCCTGAGCCCGCATAAACTGGGCCTTTGTTAACATCGATTAGGTCTAGGCTATATTAAAACAGAAATTATAACAACACTGAGCTCATGTCTCCAGAGCAGGAATTTTTTTATGTAGGCCTATGCCTAAATTGTCTAGGCTGACACTATTATACCTTTGTATACATCAACCAAGTGAACACAAGTTTGACAGCAGAAAAGATTATAAACAAAACAAAAATTTCAATACATGATAACACTAGGCCTATACGTGCAGATAAAAAAAAAATTACGCTTACCTTTAGCAAGAATAGTTAAAACTACTTGCAAAAGAACGAAAGAGGCCCATAACATTTTACTGTCCGCCATGACACATTTTTCCTGTTCACAATTTTGACAATACTCCGGCAAATGAAGTCTTCCATATACTTATTGTTCTAAGTAATTTTCTGTACAATATTATTGTTGAATCTGTCGAGAGCGGTGCTAAGTTGGTCTTAATTATTGATCATAATGTTTTCACTCTTGTTTGATTTCAGTATTTTTTAACATCTAGGCCTATTTTTTTTTATTTTTGTCATTTATTTCGGCATCATTTTTTTTATTAAGCTCCACTGTATAATTTAATAATATCTTACCACATATACTGTTTCTACCAAATAAAACTTGTTAAACTGAATTACTGATTTCGGGTAATGTGTAATGTACATATTTATAGATATGAGTTTTGTAAAAACCCGATCAATCCCAATGTTCAGTAAAAGATCTGGCGCTGCAGTCGCTAACATTTTGTGGGAGGAGCTTAACTGTATATAGCGCTCACAACGTAATGAAGCTTGTATCTCATTTCAGCCCCCTCCCCCACCCCCTTTCCACTATAAAGACCCCCTGTAATTTCCCCCAGCTTCTCATCGCCAAATAGCGTTAATAGATATATTGTCAGGAGTACCTATAATTTTTTTTGTTTTCTGTTTCCATTCTTTCTTGCGAGTGCTTACAATTTGCCTAAAAATAAATAGGGCCTACTACATTATTTATTTATAAATCACAGGCCTTGGTGTCTTTCATTTTGGTTAAGTCTTTCCTCATCGCCAAATATAGCAGTTACTCACCCACCACCAGCGTTTTGTTGCGCTTCAGTGACAGCATTTAAGAGTGTTTGCGTAAAACACATGTTTTTGAATCGTTGAAAGCAAACTGACAAATTATGTCAGCGATATAGGTGGAAAGTGAGAATGAAACCAGTGTTAAAGGGAAAGTGGTATGTAGGAGAGTTTTACTAATACAATGTAACTTCTGTGTGGAAACAGAACGTGTAGGCTTATCTTCTAATGGATGGTCGAGATATAAGTGAAAGACACGATATGACATACTCATGATAACATAGGCCTACTGATGGCGGAAGTCATCATCATCATCAAGTGCTCCCTTAGATTGGCGTTTGCCGGCGGTAGGCAACCCATGATCTGTGAAGATCTTCTTTGGAAACAATGAACTCTTTTAAGATCTAAAAAAGGGTAGTCTCATAGCAGATACTGCCGCAATGGAGCGAAGTGTTGGAGAAATCACCATGCTAGGTCCAGCATCGAGAGGTGGGGTGACTGTTGCTGAGTTATTTGCCGGTTGAAGATCATGCACTGAGTATGGTTACTTTAGTGATCGTTTGTTCATCGTGCTTTGTTTATTATTATTACGCGAATTAGGGTGAAGCGTTCATACAACTCAGTAGCATGGTATGAAGAAGTAATTCATGCAACTTGAACTCAGCAACATTAATGAAGTAATTAATGCCTTCAGGTTGAGTCCGTAATATTTAATCACATGTACACACAGGATGATCATTTCAAATAGGAGCAGAACATAAGTCCGTATAAGTCATGCATAAATTAATCAATAACGTAGACTGCTGGTTTACGTGTCAATGTCCGTTTAAGGATACAATGCAGTATTGTCGTCAGAACATCACAGCTATATGCACGCGCAGCTAGACATGGCTACCTGCCGACAGTGAGACTGCGAGTCTGAATATTCATACGAATTTGACAATTATTCTCCTCCTTCTGAGGATTCTAGTTAAACACTAACCTCCGTAAGTTTCCTCTCATATAGAGTTCTCGGACTGACCCTGGTCCATCATAAATGCACATATAAATGGCTATATCATGCCATTGAATTGGAAGGTTAGAAAAACGCAGCTATTCAGCTTGGCGGTCAAGTAACAAAGGGTAGCGTCTCCTAGTTACCGACTGTGACCCAAACAACGCTAGACACGTCATAATCGATCGTGTATGGAGCGTTCAATAATTGAAACATCTATCGCAATATATTAAATGTCTTAACCTTTACAATTGCACGTCTGCTAACCTTTAGCAGACGGCGTTAATATCATATACCGTAACAATTCCCTGTACACCGGGGAAAAAAAAATCGATAGATTTTTTTTTCAAGATTTATCCGACTTAACAATTTTTCAAAAAAAAAATTTAACACAATCGTGACATATGGCCGACGATGTTCTGAGTAGAACCGTGTCGCGGTCATGTCAACTAACTATTTGTCATAGTCATCTAACATTAATCACATTATATATCAATATTATACATATTATTATATCAACTAAATAAAATGTCCAATGTTAATAGTGAATGATAGAATTAAATTAAAGTAAGGTCTGTCGTATTAGTATGTCATATAGGAATTAATTTGACTAATTAAAATTAAATTAATTAATTAAACTAAGAGTTAAATTATTAAGATTCTAATGTAACGCGATGTTATGAGAGAAGAAAAGACAAAATAAGTGAGAAGAAATAGAAAGAAATTCGAATATAAGTTTAACTTAATTGTGTGTGTTAAGTGTTAGTGAATAATGACTATCTAATTTAACTAACTAAATAATGTATAGGTACATTTTTAAAAAAATATTAATCTAATACTTGTGTGAGATTTATTTTCTCTTTTCATAATTTCTTCTTTTTATATTTCGTTCTCTTTTTTTTTTTGTTCTTTCATTTCATTTTTTTCTCACATTTCATTTTATTGATAATAATTCAATTAAGAAGTTAAGTTAACTAATTAATTAGTATAGGATATGATGATCCATCCGTAGTCCTGATCCTGATGAATTCTTTTAGACAAAGTGTTGAAACGTTTCCGTCGGACAGAAATGTCAATTATCCTAGGATCCAAGAATTAAGTGCAAATAGGATAATAAGTTCGACTTGTCGTCAGATATTGTTCCATGATTGTTCAACGAATATTCATATATTGTGTATGGACGTTAGACGAAGTTTCAATGTCAATATGTATACCTTGATTGTCTTTAGTTCAATTCTGTGATGCATATAGTGTTTATAAATATTAAATTGAAGGCAAGGTTAGTTCCCTTATAGTTGATACTTCGTTCTATCCAATGTAGTGATGATTGACGTAGTTTAGGAATGTCAATGTTGATTATTCGTCGTCAATAGGATTACGTGACAACGCATCCGCCACAATATTTTCAGTGCCAGGAATATGTTCAATGGAGAATTCAAATGGCTGCAGGATGATCGCATATCTGGCGAGTTTTGGGCTCTTGTGGTTAGATCGACGCAAAGATGCTACAGCACGTTGGTCAGTTTGTATGGTGAATGGAGCACCAAGCAAGAACTTTTCCAATTTAGTTATTGCCCATATAACTGATAAAAGTTCCTTGTCCACTGTGGAATACTTTGTTTCAGCCGGCTTTAGCTTTCTTGAAATATATAAGGTAGGATGTAGAACGCCATCATGGTTCTGGAGCAGGCATGCACCAATGCCGTAGTTACTAGCATCTGTTCGTAAGAAAAATCTTTTGGAAGCATCGGGAAGTCTTAAAATTGGTTCATGCGAGAACAAATTTATAATTTTGTTGAAAGTTTCATTGCATATACCAGTCCATGTCACCTTCACCGGCATGTCTTTTTTTTTAACAATGAAGACAATACAGCCGTGATGGATGACAAGTTTGGTATGAATCTACTGTAATATTGAACAAGTCCTAACAAACTCCTGACCTGTTTCTTCGTCTGAGGAACTGCTATGTTTAGAATTTTGGAGACTGTACTAGGTAACGTTCGGATATATCCCGATCCAATGATATGTCCCAAAAAGGTTATCTCATTACACGCGATTTGCACCTTTGTAGGTTTAGCAGTTAGATGATAATTCCTTAGAGTGTCGAAAACATATCTAAGTCCCGAAACATGTTCCTCAAACGACGAACTAAACAAGCATATGTCGTCAATATATGTAATAACGTCTGGTCTACCTGATAAAATTTGTCGCATCAGGCGAATGAAGGTAGCTGGCGCATTAACAAGCCCAAAAGGCATCACATTCCACTGGTATAGACCTTGTGGAGTGGAAAATGCGGTGTAGTACTTAGCCTTTTCGGTCAGTGGTATCTGCCAATAACCTTTAGTTAAGTCTATCTTACTAAATATAGTTGCGTTGGATAGCCGTGGCAGTAAGTCGTCGATAAGTGGATGTGGTTCGCTGTCAACTATAGTCTTAGCATTTAATTTTCTATAGTCAACACATAGTCTGATGTTATTGTCCTTCTTCCGGACAATCACTAATGGAGAAGAGAATGGCGAATTACTAGTCTCAATGATTCCCAGAGACAACATCTGTTCAAGTTCCTTAGTAGTTTTAGCAAGGAAATGTAAAGGAACCGAATAGGGATGTACACGAATAGGTGTATCATCATTGAGAGTAATGTCATGACTGATAGCTGATGTGCGACCCGGGACGTCGGTCAACACATCTGGATAAGATTGTAATAGATTAGCAATCTGTAGACGCTGTTGCGGTGTAACCATTGAAGAGATGGTTACATCCCGCCAAGATTCAGTAGGTTGAACTACTGGTACCGGTAATGGTAACTGTACCTCAGGAAAAGAAGATTCTTCTTCCTGGATGACGGATAAGTTGGAATAATAACAAGTAGATACTGTGTTGTCATCTAGTTCATGAAAAATTGACTGTAAGTGTTCAGGACGTGTATGAAATTGCTTGAGCATGTTAATATGAAATATCTTTTTGTGTCCCTTGATATCTAAGACGTAATCAACGTCGGAAATTTTATCAATGACTTTGTAAGGACCAGTAAAGAAAAGAAATGATGAATGACTATTATGAGTCATTAATGATATGAGACAATTGTATTACCATAGCATGTTATCTGCGTGACGCAGCATTAGGTACTAATTGTAACCGTAGACAATGATGGTTAAAGTAAGCACCATTATCATGCTCGATGACCATTCGAGCATCTCTATTGTTACGAAATGTAACTATCGCTTCACCATACCTGTCATTGGTAGGTGACAACAACCGTACAAACATAACGTCTGCCGTGTCATTAAAGAAATTGCTAAGTGCCTGCCATCTGGTACCTTGTGGCAGATTGCGCACTAACACGATGCGAGAATATGCACCCTTTCCAATGTAAGTGGGATCAGTGTCACTAACGTGATAAATAGTTCTTCTATTTAATCTTTTGGATATGGTAGTCTTATGAGATGATGTCTCATAATGATTGACATATTTATTTGTCCTAATTTTATTAGTTAAGTTCATAAGAACTTCACCATCATTACCTTTGTCTGGGATATTTTCTCTTTGCCCATTTTCAACAATTTCATTCAGATCACTGTTAATACGATCTTGTCGCCAACATTTATTTTCTGACTTGGCAGTATTCTCTTGAGAAAAGGTATATCTGCCTCGAAATGATTTTCTAATCTTCCTAGGATGGACTGGTAGTTTAGTATACTTTTTATCCTGTAGGAGAGTCTTATCCTTCTCCTTATCGATTTCCAGAATGGTACTGAGACTGAAATTGGAGAAAACTGTGCCACATGTATTTATTTTGTTGGCCCGTAATGTAGCTGTTGCAATGACAGCGTTAGCATTGCAATAAGATTGCACATTATTTAATTCCCATTCATCAATTTCCTGTGGGGAACAATCCTTACTACCATGGATGCGTCCCAACATCAGATCTGCAATTGGATTCTGAAGCATGCATACCTTAACTTGTCCTGAAAAGAAAGGTGTATTAACATGGACAATAGCTGTGGGGTAAAACTCAATAGTTCCACCAAATGTCATGCAGCGTACATATTCTCCTGTCGCACAGCTAGGATGTACCAGCGACTGACGTACACCAATCGTCGTGGATCCTGAATCCCTCAGCACTGAGACGACGGATCCATTAACTAATCCCCTGTTAAAAATTAGTAAGCCTGTTCCATCGTTGACTGCAAGACCTACCTCTGGTGTAATATGTCCGCAGTTAAGCACTGTTTCTTTCGCCTTCTGAAAAATAAGATTGCATTGGTGGCAACTATTTGCCACATTATAATTAATAGCAAAACATGCAGCAGAAGACTGTGTTGTATTATTGTCAAGTGGGACCTGAGCTATAGGGGTAGTATTATTTGTAACTGCCGCCCCTGTATTATGGTTGTAATGAGATGATCCCCGAGAATGAGATCGATTCCGAGTATAATTGTTAGAATTATCTCGTCGTCCTCTATAGTAACTATTATCTCGATGTCTCGAGCCATGATTATTACCATTCCAGTTATTGTTATTATTGGGAGTATGTGATCGATTATAATTAGTGTTATGTTGACCATTGTGGTAGTTTGTTTGAGGTGAATAATTTCTATCTCGTGATCTACCTCTGTTGAACTCATTTTTATTGTTGAAATCATTATTATGTCCCTTCTGAAAGTTAACATTGTGATTTCTTTGGAACATACTTCTGTCTACACTGTGATGTCTTTGTTTGTTATTATGATTGTAGGCCATATTAGACGCCACAGGTAGAGGTTCTCTTAATGAGGAGTTAGAAATGGTTGCATTCGGATGTGCCGAACAGTAGTTTAAAGAAATTTTTTCTAACTCGTCAATAGTACCTGGTTTACGCTCCTGCAAATATGCAAAGAATGGCTGGCTAACCGAAGATAATACCTTATCCCGTAGTAGCAAATCAACTAATTTGTCGTACGATTTGTTGACTTCTGCCAGTTCAACCCATCTATTAAATGTATTGCGTATGTTCGCAATGAATCCTGCAAAATCTTTTGGAGATTCAGGTAAAATTCCCTTAAATTTCAACCTACAGTGTTCCTCGTCCAGGTGAAACCTTCGTAAAAGCAAGGACTTAATAGCACCGTAGTTATTTGCTATTGATGGGTCAGCATTTTGAGAAGCCGTCAATGGTTCTCCAACCAAGAATTCATTTAACTTGAGTACCCATAACTCTTCGGGCAAATGATTTGTTTTGCAAGTCTGTTCAAAACGTGACAGGAACGATGAAAGGTCGTCCACGTTTAAGTTGAAAGTGGGTAATTTAAAGTTGTAGAAATGTTTAGTTTGGCTGGATGACGATCCATTTTGTGAGTTATTATTCTGGTTTGCATCAGCACTTTGTGCTTGTAATCTTGCTGTCTCCAATTTAATACGCGCCAATTCCATTTCTTGTTGTAAAATAATTTCCTCTCGTTTCAATTTATTCTCTTCTTCCTGTTGAGCAATTTCTCTTAATCTATTTTCCTTGGCAATTTGCTTCATCTCACGTTCCTCCTCCTCTTTCTTTAATGCAGCCTTTTGTTCCTCTTCCTCTTTCTTTAATGCAGCCTTTTTCTCTGCTTCTTTTCTTTCACGTTCCTCCATTTCTGCTTTATGTTTTTCCAGTTCTGCCTCAGCAAACTGACGAAGTTCTTGAGATTTATAACCATATTCCTTACCAATTTTAACGAAATGGTCTATAGTAAGCATTTTGACTTTTATATGGTAAGTAATTATTGATAATTACTGATTAAAATAGTCAATAGTAGCTTCAGAGTAATTATTATACTTACTCAACTTAGGAATATTCAATATAAATAATCACAATAGTACTGAACTCTTATGTCTAAGTTCAACTAATAGACAATATTTTGTAACAATATTGTATCTAAGTACTAACTATATCATAAATAGTTATGATATCTGTTAACTATAATGTAATTACATCACACAATTAATCTTAATATCCAATAATGTTGGGTATGATTCCTAGTAATTATATTGTTCAATGTACTAAGTCACTCTCTTAGTACCAGAAAAGTATATTAAATAATATATAATGGGTCTATTACCTCAAAGGTAGACTATAAGATTATTTTATTTGGTCAATATATATATATATTATATTATTATGCCCTAGGCATCTCTTATAAATTGTAGTGCTAATTTCTTGGACTATCACTGCATAATTATGCAATGTCCCATATTAACCTTAAATGTCAGAAAAAATTAATTAAATTAAATTACAAGTGTATTATTGAATATAATGTTATATTATTAATGTAGTATTTAATATATATCATGAGTACAAACAAAACAATGATGCAACTAAAGGGTACAAACAATGTCAAGACGCAAACAAGACATTTTCACAATTAAAAATGAATTTATGAACTAAATAAAACAAGCGGAAGTGTCACACGGAAAACGAAGGGTCAAAGATTGACCCGAGGTCAACTGAATATGCAAAGTACACAAAAAAAATGACTGCAAAAAATAATGACATCACAGGACTCATAACGGACAAACATTTAACAATCATAAAATAAATTGATAGTAAGAGTAGACTGGACGAAATAGTTAACGAACATGATACAAAACTGAATAAAAATGTGAACTTAGTACAAATAAAATACGCCAGTTATCTACGGAACGGCACAGCTAACACAAATCGTCAAACGACAGCAGATTTGGACAGGTAGTCCAATGGCAAACCTCAATGGGGCTTCCAAAAATGCAATCGTTTAACTGCCCTAAGAAACGACCGAAATCAATTCAGGCATCGTGAGAGCCACAGAATCTAATTTCGGTTCATCCTCCCCACACTGGCCACCACTTTGTTGCTGAGTTATTTGCCGGTTGAAGATCATGCACTGAGTATGGTTACTTTAGTGATCTTTTGTTCATCGTGCTTTGTTTATTATTATTACGCGAATTAGGGTGAAGCGTTCATACAACTCAGTAGCATGGTATGAAGAAGTAATTCATGCAACTTGAACTCAGCAACATTAATGAAGTAATTAATGCCTTCAGGTTGAGTCCGTAATATTTAATCACATGTACACACAGGATGATCATTTCAAATAGGAGCAGAACATAAGTCCGTATAAGTCATGCATAAATTAATCAATAACGTAGACTGCTGGTTTACGTGTCAATGTCCGTTTAAGGATACAATGCAGTATTGTCGTCAGAACATCACAGCTATATGCACGCGCAGCTAGACATGGCTACCTGCCGACAGTGAGACTGCGAGTCTGAATATTCATACGAATTTGACAATTATTCTCCTCCTTCTGAGGATTCTAGTTAAACACTAACCTCCGTAAGTTTCCTCTCATATAGAGTTCTCGGACTGACCCTGGTCCATCATAAATGCACATATAAATGGCTATATCATGCCATTGAATTGGAAGGTTAGAAAAACGCAGCTATTCAGCTTGGCGGTCAAGTAACAAAGGGTAGCGTCTCCTAGTTACCGACTGTGACCCAAACAACGCTAGACACGTCATAATCGATCGTGTATGGAGCGTTCAATAATTGAAACATCTATCGCAATATATTAAATGTCTTAACCTTTACAATTGCACGTCTGCTAACCTTTAGCAGACGGCGTTAATATCATATACCGTAACAGTGACCAGTTACCTCCTCGCTGCCTTTTCCTTCCCAAACTCAAAGAGCAGAGCCAAGTACCCATTTGTAGCTGGTGTAGTAAAATCTGTGAGATAATCGCTTATTTCAGTAAGATTTTAGTCCTATGATGAATAATACCCCAGCCCTCAGGTGTCTGACTGGTTTCATCTTCAACGCCAGTAGGGCGATGCCTTTTTGTGCAGTGGGAATGCTAAGAAAATGACCCGCCGTAAAAATCTAAAACGCTTTTAGTTTCGGTTTCGAAAACGTACAATAAACCTTTTAACATCTCGCCGATCTGCTGCACGAAACGGGGGAAAAGCTTGTAATTAACGACTTGCCAGAACTGTGAGCCCAAATTGGCGTTTGAATTAACGTAATATGTTAACTTTAACACTAACATTTGTAATAATTCGGACATTTCACAGTAGTAAGAATGAGACGATTGTAATAATTAACGCAAAGCACTACCAAAGTTTTGAAAAACCCCTCTTCGCTCTGCAAGCGGTCTCTTTAATATATACACGCTGTGGGCAAAGCCAGCAGAGGCAAACACACAGACAAATTTTCATTTCCTCCTAGCGGTAATATTCTGACGTCACTCAAACTAGTTGGTTTATTTGAATAGTGAGGAAAATGTTAGAGACAGGGGGAAGATGGCCGACTTGTGTAAAAAGTTAATTTTGACGATTGACAGTGACAAAATTGAAAATCTAAACCATACTGAAACTGACCATAAAAATCATATGGTAGTATAGCTTAGAGTCCCCTGAGCAAAAATATGTTTTAAAAAATATGGTAGTCCAAGTATTAGCCCAGTTATTGAGAAAATACTAAATGTCTACCTCACTTGAAAGCAGATCAAACCTTTAAAATAAGGGGATATCAATGCTTCAGATCCGACAGAAAAGATAGACGAAAAGGAGGAGTACTTACTCTTGTAAGGAATAACATTCCTGCACACGAAAGGAAAACCTTCATGGATGGAGCAGAATATCAGCTGTTGCAGATAAAGGTAGACAAGATGGAAATAGAACTCCTGAACTATTACTGTCCGAACAACAAACCCCTGAGTCTCAGCTCTATACAGGTACCAGCCACCAACTTTATAGCAGTTGGAGACTTTAATAGCCACTCCCAGAGCTGGGGCTATAACCATCTGGATCACAGAGGTGAAGAGGTTGAAACTTGGCAAGATGATCACTCCCTAATCCTAGTCAATAATGCCACAGATACTCCTACCTTCTACTCCAGAGGATGGCACACAACTTCAACACCAGATCTTGCCTTCTCCACACCAGATATAGCTGGATCTATTAGTAGAGAAGTAGGAGACCAACTAGGGGGAAGCGACCATCGCCCAATCTTTCTTACTGTCCAGAGTGCAACTCTCAGTACAGGCCCAGCCATTACAAGATGGAACTACAAAAAAGCCAACTGGGGTTTATTCAGGCATCAGGTGAACACGCTGCTGTCTACCCTCAAGGTAAAGAACAGAGACATTAATGAAGTGGTAAAAGACTTCAACAGATGCATACTACAAGCTGCAAAAGAAACCATTCCCAAAGGATGCCGGCGTAACTACATACCATACTGGTCCAGCACACTCCAAGAACGTCAGGAAGCTATGGATAGGGCTAGAAAGGACGCAGAGTCTCAACCTTCACTTGAAACTCACAACAAATGGAAAAAGGCTGTAGCAGAGTTTCAGAGAACAAAGCTAGAAGAAAAACGGAAAAGCTGGAGAACTAAAACGGCATCGCTGAACCTTGAGAAAGACGGCAGGAAACTTTGGAGATTAGTCAAGTCTCTAAATGAAGAGCGTTCCTCACCTAGGCAGACTATCACATTGGATGAAGGTGGCAAACTTTTCAGAGGAAAACAAGCTGCAGACTTGTTTGCTAGAAGATACAGTTCAGAAAGCAACTTACCCATTAACATAGATCACAATGGCTAACAAAAAAAATTTTTTTTTTTCTTTCTCTAACATTTCTATGTTTTTCTGGTCAATTTTAATGCGCTGTTTTTAAATCTGCAAACCGTTTTTCTCTATCAGGTCGGGATCTCGAGAAATACGCAATTGAAGTTTTTTAACAACGCATATAGTATTATAACATCATTCGTACAAGAAGTATAACAGTTATGTAGGCTTGAATTTCTTTGCAGTCGACTTTCGTCGGTGAATGGCATGTGGTACATCGCGATGAAACATCCAACAATAATCGGCAAGCATGGTCACACTCCACCGTCCTTGATAACGTGACTCCATTACGGCGATATCTTGATGGAATCGTTCTCCATGTTCATCGCTGACTTCGCCAAGGTTGTCAGGGAAAAAGTCAAGATGCGAATCGAGCAAATGGATTTTGAGGGACGTGTTACAGCCCATAATTCTGTATGCATCTATGCACTGCTTAACAATATGCACATAGTCGACAGATTTGTGATTTCCCAGAAAGTTATCGACGATCGATTTGAATGCCATCCATGCGTGAAGTTCACTACCATGTAACAAGTTCTCGAATTGTTTGTCTGCAATAACTTTCCTAATATGAGGTCCTACAAAGATACCTTCCTTTATCTTTGCATCGCTAACTTGCGGAAACTTTTCTCGAAGATAAGTGAAAGCTTTGCTCATTTTATCTAATGCTTTTACGAAATTCTTCATGAGCCCCAACTTTATATGTAACGGTGTTAAAATGATGCTGTCTTTGTTAACTAATGGCTTGTGTATTACATTTTTATGCCCGAGCTGCATACGATCCCTGATAGGCCACACCTTTCTTGCATAATGTTCCTGTCTGTTGCGGCTGTCCCATTCACATAGGAAGCAACAAAATTTAGTATACCCAGTCTGCATGCCCGTGAGAATTGCAATGACCTTTAGGTCTCCACAAATCCGCCATTGGTAGTCATTGTACTTTATTTTTGCCAAAAGTATAGTCATATTGTCATAAGTTTCTTTCATATGAACAGAGTAGGCGACTGGAATTTTGCAATAGCAAATGTCATCATCCATCTCAAAGTATTGAACAAGTTCTCTGTGTCTATGACGAAATTTAGATATCAAAGTATTGGGCGCTAAAAGATTCCATTCTTTGAGTCGCGAACCGAGTAATTCCACTTGTCCTTTGGTAAGAGCGAGATCACGTATTAGATCTGAAAGGTTAATTAAGTGAACACCATCATTCACCGGTATATAATCCGAGTCAGAATTAGTTTCTGAAGCAGGTAAACTATCACTTTCTGATGGTTCATTCACGTCCAACGGATATTGTTCTGGTGGAACTGGGATCGGACACGTGATTGGATCACGAGACACTGGTTTCGAAACCGATTCAATATTTGGATAAACCACAGACTTTCTAGTTTTAAAAGTGAAACCATGGATATTTGTCAAGCAGAAGTAACAATCAGTAGCGTGATTTGTCTTGTTCATGCCATATTACTGGCACTCCAAAAGGCATCGACTTATGCTTCGGCGATTTTCGTAACCAACCTGCCAATGTATTTGCACAAAGTCGAACAAACTGCATTTGGCTTCCAAGATTTATTTGCATCATCAACTTTCGAATCGAAATAAAGTTCATATGCTTTCTTTAGTAATGGTGTAAAGTTTTTCTGGTGAACACGATCGGTAAAAATATCCGCACACGTAACAGAACAGATCAGCCGAATTTCTACAACTTCTAGAAGCCATATTTCGCTCAGAATTATTTCAAAATACAGTAACTATTGGAAAAATAGCGTAACATATGTCATGCATCTTTTAGCAGTATAAAAAGTGGAATTATTTTGCATTTTATTAATTTTTAATAAGTTATGTAGTAAAAATGAAACGGAGCACATAACGGTTTCCCAAAAATATATGTATTCACAAATATCTTAAAAACCTGACGTGATAGAGATAAACGGATTTCAAATTTGAAATCAGCGCAAAAAACTGACATAAGAACACTTATTCTTATATAAGAAAGAAAAATGTTGTTTGTCAGTGTCATCAGAGAGAGATAAGAAAAGAAATACTGGCAACCATGGGACAGACAGATACTCCTGCCCCAATGAGGGAACCCATCACACTAGGAGAACTACAGAAGGCTATTTCCAAGCTTAAGTTTCAAAAGTCACCCGGCCCAGACAAAATCAGCAACGAAATGCTAGTAAATCTGAGCTCAGCAGCAAAGACAAAACTGCTTGAGATATTCAACCACAGCTGGTTGAAAGGAACGGTACCCCAAGTATGGAGAGAAGCCATCACAATACCCATACTAAAGAAAGGGAAATGTAAGACCGAGGCTGCAAGTTACCGGCCAATCAGTCTCACAAGCTGTGTTGGGAAGACTATGGAGCGAATAGTCAACCACAGATTGAAATGGTATTTAGAGTCTGAGCAGATCCTGGTGCCAGAACAAGCTGGATTTAGAGAATGCTACAGTATAGAAGACCAAGTTACTTACTTGTTTCAAGCAATAGAAGATGCCTTCCAGGAGAAGAAAAAGGTCCTAACGATCTGGGTCGACTTCAAGCAGGCCTTTGACAAGGTGTGGAAAGATGGCCTCATTGCAAAACTTAGTAGAAGTGGAATCCAAGGCAACATGATGAAATGGATCCAGTCATACTTGCATAACAGGAGAACTAGAGTCACTCTTGACGGTCTGCAGACAGAAAAGTGTTGCTCCATCAGGGGGTACCTCAAGGAGGAGTAATTTCCCCAACACTCTTCCTTGTTTACATCAATGACCTGGTGAAAGATCTCCCTGCAGGAGTTAAAGCTGCCTTATATGCAGATGACCTAGTACTCTGGTGCGCTGATGAAAATGTCACCACAGCAAATTATAGAATGCAGCGGGCAGCAGACATGCTAGTGTCATGGGCAGAGAAATGGCTTATCACAATAAACACAGACAAAACCTCCACAACACTGTTCTCCCTCGCCCCCAAGGACAAATCAGCTAACATACACCTAGGGACAACCGTGATCAAGGAAGAAAGCTACCCCACCTATCTTGGGGTGACATTTGACCAAAGGCTTACATGGAATAAGCATATTGAAAACGCAGAAGGAAAGGCCCGAAGACGACTAGGCATACTCAGAAAATTAGCAGGTACAAACTGGGGAGCAAATGAACGAAATCTAAAGAAGATTTATAATGGAGTAATAAGACCACACTTAGAGTTTAGCTCAGCAGCATGGTCATCAGCTGCTAACTCACATCTGCAGTCTTTGGACAGGGTGCAAAATCAAGCTCTCAGGCTCATTACAGGAGCCATGAAAACTACACCAATAACAGAGATGCAGAAGGTTGCTGGATTACAGACATTGTCCCATAGAAGAGACACAAAAACCATGATCCAGATGGAAAAGTACAACAGTATGCCAATGCACCCAATGAAGGCAAGACTAGATGATCTGGCATTGGGACGTCTAAAGCGTAGCAGCTTTGTGCATCGGGGGAAAAGACTTATAAGACAGCATCAAGAGGACCTATCCATGAAGACAACACCACTGAAGCCCACCCTATACCCTGTACCATGGGAGCAGGCCAGCAGTGCCCTCCAAATTAATACATCAGTCAGTGGTCTCACAAGTGGATGTGAGTATAATGATCTGCAAAAACGAACTGCTACATTGAGTATGATCCAAGAAAGCTATCCCGATCAATCATGGATACATGCCTATACAGATGGATCAGCAACTAATGCTGTTAGGAATGGAGGTGCCGGTATCTTTATCTCATATCCTGACAACCACTATGAGACTAGGCACATTCCCACTGGTAAATTCTGTTCCAACTATACAGCTGAGGTTCAAGCTCTAGAGCAAGCTGCAAATATGATTTATAACACCAACTCTGACTGCCACCAGGTAGTCATCCTCACAGATGCACTGTCTGTCCTGCAAGCTCTCAAGGGTGGTAAACTCCCGCATCTGAGAAATGAACTAAACAAGGTAGCTGCCAAAAAGAGAACCATACTTCAGTGGGTACCATCTCATTGTGGTGTACCCGGAAATGAAAAGGCAGATAAACTTGCAAAAAAGGGAGGAGAATGTGAACAAGAAGATAATGAAGTCACATACTTTGAGAAAAAGAGAGCTATCCAGACTATCAGAAGAGAACAGAACCAACCCAAAGACGACTATCACACTCTCGACCGGCAGGGACAGATAACTATTTTTCGACTCAGGACAGGGCATAACAAACTGAATAAACACATGCACAAGCTACGATTGTCTGCTTCACCACTGTGCACATGTGGATTAAACGAACAAACTGCTGAGCATGTTCTACAGGACTGTCCTCTGTATGACCAGTTAAGAAAGATATACTGGCCGAATGACTCAACACTAAACTCAAAGCTATATGGAGTTAAAGAGGAACTTCAAACAACAGTCGAATTCATCATGAGAACTCGTCTGACGGTGTAATCATCAAAGATGCGATCGCAAGAAGAAGAAGAAGAAGACTAAATGTCTACGAACGCTTGACCGGACAGACTGTTGTTCTTGCTCGTTACACATAACGTTATTGGGGACGCTAGTTTAAAAAAAAAGAGGCATTGAAGTAATTCAAATTCTATTAGTTGGTATAGGAGTAAAAGGGGAGGGATAGGAAAAATGTAACTAAAACGAAACATCTTTTTCTATTGGCATAACTAACGCGGACTGACCATTGGACTACGAGGCACATAGTTTGTTTGGAATTGTTTTGTTTTTTTCAAAACTAAATTCAAAAAGATGTAGTAGTGCCTGCTTTCATTGGTCGGCTCTAATAGATATTGGCAAAAGGCATAGTGGTCTCGTGGCCATTTGACTAGAAAATTTTTTTCAAACAACTACGTTGAGATCAGATGTGATAACTTGTAAAATTAACTACTAAATTCACTATCTGGACGGGGCAGAGCGAGACTGAGGCCATATTCTTTGCCAGTCAACGTTATTTGTGACATATTTCTTTGAACTAGTGAGTTTTTATTTCCTGTTACCATCTGGTGACAGGAAACCTGATGAGTGGGTGTAAAGTCTCCATTATAAAGTTTAAGCTGTCAGCTGATAGCCTGAAGGAGCTTGCGTGTGGGTGCTGATCTTCATTGTCTCTACATTGATATACTGACTTATATTCGACCTACAAGAATTCCAGGTGACATGTTATCAGCTGGGACCTCTGACATTTCATCCTACGAAACTAGTTCCTATCCAAATAACATTGAATTATATGGGGCTTGATGAAAACAACAGCTCCTCATAACAAATGACAATCACTAGCAACTATTAAAGTATTAGTCTGTGAATACACCTACAGGAACTCTATATTAACATATATTCATAGGACCAAGAGTCCATATTTTTAGTTAAAGCATTGTATGTAAATATATTTCCTCATTTTCAAAGACCTGTCCAAAAGTGGTGGCGGGACAGGCAGATTAAATTGTATAAAGAAAAAAAAACATTCAAATTTTAAAAGAAAACTTTAACCACCGTCTTATTCATTTTCTTTTAGTGAGTTAAAGTGTATTGTGTTGATGTACCATCATCTTCAGTTCACCCCTAGACACTAGAGACATCATACACCAGCCACTAGAATCAAAATACGGACTGTGTGAGATCTAGGGAGGTAGCGTTAGGTTCCCTGATCAATATATCATCATCATCATCATCATTCTTTTTTATAGTCAGGGACCTACATGTGCTTGACCTCACACAGTTAACACAGACACAACTATCTTTCTTGTTAGGTATAACATCTTAACCTCCCCAGCAAAAATTACATTTGCTACAGCTGGGTAGACTAGAGAGTGTCGGTACCGTGATTCGAACCCGGCACCTTTGCCGCGAGAGACCAGCGATTTAAAGATCTACCTTCATAAAATCATGCATGTTCTTGTCGTGGATTGCCTCCCCTTAGCTCTGCAGTAGTGGTCCAACAGTGGCCAAAACTCAAGAGTATCTAATATTGGCCTTCAAAGGTGTCTACCTTCGCACAAGATTACTCTTGGCAGAGTTGTAGATAGAAGGATAATGATGTTTCTATCTCAAGGTAGTTTTCATAAGATATTTCCGAAGTCAAGAACAATGCTGCATTGTTAACTTATATCAGTCCGCCGCCTTTTATGAAGAATTAAGCAATTGTTTTAGCCCGTTCAAGCCCCCAGCTGGTGTAAATCCAGCGAACTTCTTTTTTATAAGTATTTGCTCTATAGAGGTAAATGTTTGTCTAGATGTATATATATATAAAAGAGCCTTGCTCGTACGTTTGCTTTCATACAAATAATAACTGAATCAACAATAATTGTTTTGTTTTAAAATAACATGTAACAAGTTTAATGATCAATTAGTTTTAACAGGTTGACATATCGATAAAATGATGGTGAATGTTAGATTTAAATAAAACGTGTCTTCACTGAGACTTGGTTTGAGGATTTATATAAATAAAAAATGTTTGTCCTTTTGCTGCTTCCTTTTAATCAGAACTTAACTGATCTAAGTAAGTCCTGCAGCCGTGGTTTCGTCAATTCTTCGGTGATAAGGGCACTTCTTCACACAACTCGTCCACTGTAGGTGTTTAGTGCTGATTCCCTGCTTTTAACTCACACCTAGTGACGTCGACACTTCAGTCTTGCAGCTTCGTACCGCGAACTTTCTGGTAGCTTCGTTCCACGAACTTTAGACAAAAATAAAAGAACAAATGCCCCTGCTAAGTACACTTGGTTAGAAGATTAACAGGCGCATTGTCTCGCTGTCCACCCACCAATGTTAGCCTCTCTGAATAATTATATTCTTGAGTATACACAGCGTAGCTCAGGGAAGATGATTAGAAATCACCAATATTCTTCTGGGTATTAAACTGGTAAAACATGTGCTTAAACAGCGCGAAATGCCATGATTTGCTTGAATTACATTTAACAAGGTACATATATCTCACAAAATGATACTATACATTTGATGCACATGTGATGTAATCATCACTCATCACTGCTCTAATTGGAGTCTAGAGTTGCTGCTGTTTTCGCGTTTCTCAGCGAATTAGCATAAAACAAACACTAGTTTGAATAGACACAGCACGTTGATGCTTTTGAATCACTTTGTCTGGGAAATTTTAGTATTCCTCTTATGACGGGTGATCTGATTCCTTAGGTCTCCATTCTTTGTATTTAAAAATGCGGGTTTACTTTTATGTTTTAAAGTTTCCCAAATACTTCGATCTTGGTCCTTTAAGCTTCCAGTCTTTGTATTTAAAAAATGCAGGTTTACTTTTTTTAAGTTTTAAAGTTGTCCAAATACTTCGATCTGTCACTTATAATTTTGGAATTCTTAGTCCGATCCTTCTCTGGCTCTGGTGAATTGCTAGCTTGACGTGCCAATGCAGTCTGTTTTGTGACTCCGATTTCGCTAGATTATATTTCCAATTCTCACTTCAAATCCCAGATTGTGCTTCTGACGAATTTGCCAATGGAAGTGGAAGTCTATTCCGGCTCTTAAATTAAGCCAACGGTAATCTCTTTAGAACTTTATGGGTCGGGGTGTTAAATCATAATACCCCCGGCATGTTTTAAAATATTACATTTTTAAATTCCAACGCGTGACCTCTTTCTAATAAGGGTGTAATACTTCCGCTTGCATCTTTATGCAAACTCACAAACAAATCTGTGAACTCATTCCTGCCCCAACATAATCTCCCCAGACAGGTTATCGGTATTATTGATACCAAGACGGGTCAGTGGAAGCGATTATCTAAATATCACCTGTGTTGGCGTAGATCCCCCAGATGGATCTCTAAGACAGACAATATGGTTTTCTTTTCCTCGATCGTGCGCGACCACATTGAGTAAACACAGATCGTCTCAATCAAAGGTGGCTAGACGCCTAAGGCGATAAACGTATTATTCGTTGAAATCAACCTCGATGATAATAATACAGTTCACCTGGTGAAACGTAAACAAGTCTGGGAGCGGCTTCAGAGCAAAAAATGTAGTGCATAAAATATGCCGAATAATAAGACGATGAATGAAGAAATGAAGTGATACTACTGGAGAGAACGACAGTTATAAAAAGTGCACCCACACAATAGGACGATGAAAGAGACAGAGAAGGGCACCAAAGTACATGCACAAACCGTGTTGTCATAGTTCTCATGTTTAAGAGTGTTTGAAATAATTCCAACTTATGGGCCTAACACCATATTCCCAATATGCTCCAATGGACGTGTAACGGGATCCTTTACCTATGTAGCTTTTGTCTCAACCAGTAATTTGCTCCCTGCAGTTCCATAAACAGAGCGGTGGAACATTCAAAATAAATGATATTTTACTTCATGTTAACTTCTTTTCAAATAAAAGATTGCTTTCCTGTCTTACGCAGTTCACGAATAGAATTAATTTTAGCTAGCGGGTTTTCACTTGAAACGTGGCATAAAGTACATGTAATACTGGGACTGCAGCTAATTTAAATGCCAGCGGGAGAAAGAAATTTCCCTGCTTCAAAAATTCTTTCTTTGTTCGTCATCCGTTATATAGAGATGTATCAAATCTTACTTACTTAGTCGTTCCCCTTCTACCGTGAGGTGTAGAGGTTTGGAAGAGAGAACGCCAGACTATCCTATCGGCTGTCTTCCTCCTGGCCTGGTTCCATTCTAGTCCTCGGTCCTTCAAAGATTGTCTAATGTTGTCCTCCCAGCGGACTCTCGGTCGTCCTGGGGGTCTGGATCCCTGACTCTTTGTTTCCCATGCTTGTCGTGGTAGCCGACCTTCTCCCATTCTGCAGACATGGCCAAACCATCTTAGTTGGGACTGTTCTACTTGGGTCTGCAGGGGGTGGGATCTTAGGTCTTGACGTATCGTCTGGTTGCGGACTATGTCTCTTCTTGTTACTTCAACCACCTTCCTCAGATATCTCACTTCTGAGGTTTGGATCTGGCTTTTGTGGGTTGTAGTCATTGCCCATGACTCGCATCCATATGTCAAGACTGGGACATAGGTGGAGCGGTATACAGCCATCTTCGTTTTCTTGCCAACCTCTCTCTTGCTGAGGAATCCTCGATTTATGGCCTGAAAAAGTCTCCCAGCAGCTGCTTTTCGAGTGGCCAACTCTTCTGTGATGCCTCCCTTTCGGTCTATATCAGCTCCGAGATATTTAAAGTGGTCGACCTGCTCCAGGACCCCGTTCTCCCAGCTTAATCTGATGTCTTCTTTCTTCTCGTGATATCACCATGGATTTTGTTTTAGAGCTGCATATGACCATCCCTCTCTTCTCCAGCTCTTCCTTCCAGACTTGCAGGTTGGATTGGAGATGTGCCTCTGATTTAGCAATCAGGGCAACATCATCAGCAAATGCCAGCTCTGAAATACATACCTGTCTCATCTTCCAGTACCCCACTGAATACTTTCTTGTTCTCTCCTTACATGACTTGATAACATCGTCCACGAGAAGTATGAAAAGATAAGGAGACAGGATATCACATTGTCTTACACCAGTTGTGGTCCTGAACTCTTCTGACTTATGGTTTGCTGTCCTCACATAATTCCTGCAAGACTTGTAGAAGCTCTTTATAGCATGAATCAGAGGTGCTGGAATATTCTTCCTTGCCAAGCAGTCCCAAAGTTTGCTCCAGGGGACCCTTTCAAATGCCTTTTTCAGATCTATGAAACAAAGATGGATCTCACTCTTATACTCAAGAGCCTTTCATTCATCTGCCTGAGTGTGAAGATTAGGTCTTGAGTTCTTCGGTTTGCTCGGAATCCGCACTGGACCTCATCCAATTGTGGCTCAGCTAGGCGTCGGAGTCTCTGCTCTAGGATTCTAGAGTAGATTTTACCAAGGACACTGAGAAGGGATATGCCTCTATGGTTTCCACATTGTCGATTGTCACCCTTTTTGAAAATTGGTGTTATGATGGCAATCTCCCAGTCCTTTTGTATGGTCTTGTTGCACCACGCTGCCTGTATGACCCTTAAGAGTAATAAGTCGCCTGATGCTCCCATGTACTTAACCATTTCTGGTGTTATACCATCATGCCCTGCTGCTTTGCCCATCTTGATTTTCTCTAGTGCTGCCTTCAGTTCTTCCATCTTTATGTCATCTTCATCACCATTTGTTTCCTCTTCTGTGCTAGTGGTTATCATTTCTGATGCTTGACCTTGCTCACCATCAAGGAGTTCTGAGAAATATTCTTTCCATCTTTCCATTACTTCCTTCGGGGTAGTAAGCAATTTGCCTTGCTTGTCCTTTATAAATTTGAGAGGGCATTGTTTTTTCTTCCTCATGTTCTTTAGGGTCTTATAGAACAATTTTTGGTTTTCTTGCGCATCTTTTTCTAGCTTTTCTCCAAATTCTTCCCAGGACTTCTGTTTTGCTGCTAGCACCTTGTTTTTTGCTTCTGTTCTGAGTGTCACATATTCTCTATATTTCTCTATTTGTCCTGTTGTGTTTTTAGCTCTTAAGTATTGTTTCCATGCCATTTTCTTCTCTCTTATTTTCTCTTTGACTTCCTCTGTCCACCATGGTGTCCTCTTTCTCTTGTTCCCAAGTCGGACTTCACCACATGCTCCTGCAGCAGCTGTCTTTATGATGTCCTTGAATTTAAGCCACAGGGTTTCAAAGTCATCAGGTTGTTCTTCTGTGTTTCTCACCTCTGTAGCAATAAGCCCATGATATCTGGTCTTAATTTCTGGCTCTCTCAGCGTGTAGGTCTTAATGCACATTTCTTCTGTTCGTTTACTTGGTTTCTTGCGTGATGCTGGGCAGTTCCTAGGCTGAGCAACTCTTTCAGTTGTTCTTTTGATTGTAAGCAGGTAGTGATCACTTCCAATCTCTGGTCCCTTCCAGACTCTAGCATCCCGGACATATTTGAATGAGCTCCTCCTAACAATGGCATAGTCGATCACTGACTTCTCATTCTTTGTTGGTTCACACCTAATGTATGCATGTATGCGCTTATGGGGGAACTTTGTGTTGGTAATGATCAGATTCTGCTCACTGCAGAATCTAAGGAGTCGCTTTCCATTATCATTGAGAGTATCTTCTCCATATCTTCCGATAACTCCACCCCATTTAGCATGGTCATTTCCAACTCTGGCATTGAAATCTCCGAGCATGATAATTTCATCTAGGCAGTCATCCACTGTCCTTTGAAGCAGCTCGAAGAATTCCTCCTTACCTCTGCTCTCTCATCCTCATTTGGCCCATACACTATGACCAGGTTGACTATGATTTCTCATTCTTTTACTTTTACAACCATAATGCGCTCCGAGACAAAGTTCCATCCCTTGATACTATCTTTCTGGTTTTTGGCCACAATGCAACCCACGCCCCCTTTAGCTCTTTCAGATGTGGGTACACCACAGTAGAGCAGCGTGTTGCCATCGAGATCCATGACTCCTTGTCCCTTTTTCTTTGTTTCCGTAAAAGCCAGTATTTCTGGTTTTGCTTTCCTCATCTCTTCCACCAGCTCCTCTTCTTTCCCATTTATACGTTTTGTGTTCCAAGTTCCATAAGTCGTAGTCCGTAGTCCATTCCAGTTCGTCGCCTTTGGAATCAGTCCGGTTTTCTCTCTTGTAGTTCGCGTAATCATGTTTTAAAGCAAACAGGTGATTGGCCTGTTGTGCCTTTGCATGTTGGAGGGGCTGCCTCCTTACGGCCTCCATGCAGGCCGCCCTCCTCCTTTTTCAGCCGGGCTTGGGACCGGCCTAGGCGGAGTTATGTATCAAATCACAGTATATTATCTACTGGTATAGACATTTAATAAATCAGTCCATGCAATCTAAGGGTAAGGTAAAGGGTCCGGTTACACGCCCATTGAGGCATATTGGGAATATGGTGTTATTGTTATGCCCATATGTTCTTGACTATCGGCACACTAGGGGTGATGTGGTCGGTATCCCGCAGGCCATGCGAACTAAAGAGAACTGGAAACAAGCACAATGATTTGACAAATGTGATGCCACTTTCTCATACGGCAGTTGTTCCTATTATTTGGAATTGAAAACAATATATATCGTAATTATAACCCATCAGAGGTTGAACGGGATTTTCTTCTTCATTAATTAAAAGAAAAAAGAAAAAAAGGAACAGGCCTGAGGGGGATGAAGACGGCGTTAGAAGACCTTGAACTGATGGCACGGGACAGGAAGTTGGCATAAATTTGTTGAAGGCGTATGTTCCTTGGGGAGTTGAAAGGTGAAAGAAGAACGGTAGAGCGGTGTTTGGATTGACGGATAACCGAACCCCTAAGAAAGCGATTGTTTTCTACACAACTATTCGGTCCCTGGTGTTCTCTTAAACATTTTTTTCTTACATACTTATCTGCCATGTGGTTGCTGTTGATTTTATTGTTACACTAGAGCTGCTGAGCTTGTCGATCTTTCGCAGCCACTGCCAAGTTGAAGAATCCTACATGGTAAACCTAGGCTTTTCCTGTAGCTTTTCTGCCATTTCGAAATTGATTGAGTTGGAGTAACAGGCTGCCTACTTTCATTGTCGTCCTCTAGCTTTCTGTTCATAAATGTTGTCACAACGTAACCTCGTTTTCCTGCTCTTAAAATATGCCCACTAAAAGTGGAATGTTTTCCGTTGCAATGGCTTTGCTAGGAGCCTCCAGTCGGGACATACAACAGACCAGTGTTTCTTATCGTGTGGAACACGAACCCCTCCGGGAGCCATGAGTGGATTCTAGAGTTTCCGTGAACATAACCTAAAATGTATAATATAAAATGTCTAATCATCCTTTTATGTGCATTTTTTTTTCTGGAACTGGACCATCTGACAATCAAGTAGGGTCCATAGACTTCATATGACAATCACAGGGGTCCATGGCGCGCGCGTGTGCGCGCGCGCGCACACACACACGCACACACACACACACACACACACACTCATACACACACATACACACACACACACAAGTTAAAAAAAGGTTCAGGTCATCATTTTTTTTTTCACTGTTTTCATGAATGAAAATTAACCGTGACAGATTTACACAGGTGGAATCATAATAACACATTGTTTTGTACCAACTGAATGGTGTGTTCGCGTGTGTGTGTGTGTGTGTCTTGTGTGCGTGTGTGAGTGCGTGTGTGCCTGCTATGCCGTACTCTGACGTAACTCAAATCTTGATTATAGGATGTTTTACTAAATATACTTTAAGACTAATCCGCCTGATCTGTATCAGTTTTATATTTTCTTTTTCTTTTAACGAGTGTTGGCTAATTACGACCCGTCCATCTTTGACACAAAGGTCGTCGATTATATTTGGGCGTACGTCGAGTTACAAAAGACCTTGTGGTCTGGTTTTGTGTTAGTTAAATAAATAAATACATTTACTTATTTTTTTATTAATCCATATTAGTTTGTAACAAATATTAATATAAGTATGTAATCCTCTTTTCAAATTAGTTTTGCACCTTTCAGCAAGGCAGGCTCAGTTGGAACTGAGCAAAAGTTAGGTCGGTTACATTAGGGTACCGTATAGGTTCAAATGTAGAAAACCTCGTCATTTTTTATTTATTTATTTATTTATTTTGGTGGTAACGTCACTTTGTAAACACTTTCGGTCAAAATCCAGTTCGTGCTCGAATATCCTAGTATAGAAGGTGTTCTCAAAAACACAGCCTGCAACAATGAATTATAAATAGCACGGGGTAAAGCCTAACACACTTGATTTAGTGCATTGGGATCCACTTGAGAGAGCGAACTCAGCAAAATAGTATGACAAGATCACCAGCGTGAAACTGATGGAACGAACCTGGGAAATACCAATGGAACAAGAAGCGAGGAAAATATACGTTGACATTGGAAAGGATACACACGGAGGAAACCAGTTAAAAGCAAGCATATGGCAACATTGGCGGATCCAATAGTGTGGAGACAGGGCGATCGCCCTTCCCTTGGGACTTTCTTTTCTTCTTCTTCGTTCGTCCTGAAAAGGACGTTGGGTGCGGTGTGTCCATTTACAGCGAAGCTGCTATATTTGCACCTTTCGGCAGACACATCCGACTTCAGCACGGCATTTTTTGGGACCGGAACTTTTATTTCATATCAACCGCTCCAGTACTCTCCCCGGCACTGACTTAAATGTAAGTAATCGTCAAGTCAGACGAATTAAAAGATGTCTGGTACTGGACAACGGTAAGTACCCTAAAGGTTACGAACGTAGTTTGCAAGTAACTATACGTGTCGAGACAATGAAAGACAACAAAGGGAACGGCCATACAACAATGAAACAAAAGACTGCGCCAGGCAGGCGGCACAAGGGGACTTCACTCGAGCCCCAAAAACAGAGAATTTTGTGACAAGAGGCGGATTATTTCCGTATCGGGGCCGGGGGGGGGGGGGGGGGGGGGGTGGGAGGGGGGGGGTTCGGGGGCGGGGGGGGGGGGGGGGGGGGGGGGGGGGGGGGGCAAAACTCAAATAAAATATGTTATGCTATAATATAAAAAATGTAAGGATTTTTATCAAATTTTGTCTCTTGTTGTACCCCACTTGTATGCAATTGTTATAAATAATTACCTTTTTTTTTTTTTTTAATTAAAAGCAAAAAAAAAATTTTTTTTTAGTTACTGTCAATAAAACCATTAACTTGTCACTTTTTTTTCAAAATTCGTTATTTTGTTTTTTAATTGTCTAAACCAGGGGTTTTCAACCTGTGCGCCGCGGCGCCCTGGGGCGCCATGACTGACGGTCAGGGGTGCCGTGGATTTTTTTCGTATTTAGCTGTAAAGAAAACAGAGCTGTGGGAAATTTCATTTTTGGTGTTTGTCAACCTGCATGACCCCGAAGAAATTTCACCTTTGAAGTCCTGCTCTCCCGACCCGCCTCTCAACTCAGTGTTCATTTTGAAAAATACTTTCCTGAAAACTGTGACAGGTTTCAGTGGGTTCAAAATACCTTCAGTGGTGATGCTCCTTCGGACTTCAGTACCCGGTACTGCAGAAGAGGAAGAACTGATAGAACTTTCATCAGACTCTTCACTACAAGCGAAGTTTCCATCCATGGCATTGCCAAAATTTTGGTATTCAGTAAAACAGGAGTTCCCAAGCATGAGCAAGAAAGCCCTGAAGATATTAATTCCTTTTGCAACCTCCTATCTCTGCGAGGCTGGGTTTTCGGCAGTGGATGTCATAAAAACCAAGTTCAGATCAAGACTTGATGTGGAGAAGGAAATGAGGGTAGCTGTATCTCAATTGGTGCCAAGATTTGACAAGCTGTGTAACAACAAGCAAGCTCAAGTGTCACACTGAGGTGACTGGTACTTTATTCATCATATTTTTTTTTTTTTTTAGTTTTGCTGTACAAGTTTTTTGTTATGGAGATTGAATCATGAGTGCAGTATATCAGTGAATGATTTTCAGACAAAAATTTTTAAAAATGTTAGAAAGAAACTACTTTATCCGTACTGTTTTCTTATTTATAGTAAGGGTTTTCAAAGTGCACTTTGTGTATATTTTTTCTTGTACGTGTAATTTTTTCACAGATTGTCCAATTGCATTTTTTTTTAAAATTACAGTAAAAAATTACATTATTTAAAAGCCTTTCCAAAGCTCTCCTGTTCAAAATAAGTTAGGCTAAATGTCGAAACATAGCTGACGAGTTTTTACCAGTTATCCCACAGAGGAGACGCAGGGGAGCCATGGACGCAAAAAAGTTGAAAACCGCTGGTCTAAACATATGTGTAAATAAGGAGGGGGAGGGGAGGGGGCTTATCATTTTGATGTAACGCTCCCCGCTTGGACAATTCCAAGAGCCGCCAGTGCGTGGCAATCTTTGTTCTTAAATCCCCTGGGTCGTAGAAATAAGAGACCGAAATAGAAACGGAGACGTGAGATAGAGAGAAAAGGGGGGTCTGTCAAAACGGTGACGTGAGAAGTAAAACCAGCACCTTAAATACACAGCATCCGTACCTGGTCATTTAAAAGACTGTGAAGTTGAAATAGGTAAATAGAATGCAATTTGATTAATTACATAACAGCTCTTTTAACCAATTTCTTTGTGTGTGATAAATGTACAGTTATCTTTAAAATATAGCCTGTGTGGTGGGTTTTGATGTTAAGAAGAATGGTGTGCGTATAGTTGTACTTGAGTGAGATCAACTGTGAAGGTCTCTGAGGTAAACAATGGACAACTGTGTTACAGAGTACCTTTCTTGTTACCACCCTACGATCTCACTCTAAGTTATATTCTTTATTGACTAGCGTGACTAAAAGCTACATAAAGTGTCTAGGGTATTGTAAGAGTGTTGTTAAAGAATCTCAATACAAAAACATATACAAACATATACTAATTACTATGATAAACTCAACTAACTCCAGCTGTTAAAATTTTATATTTAAAATTTCTTTTGTTAAACTTTATTGGTCCTGAGCCTAAAGTTGTTTTGGTCAGAACTACAGTTCAATGAGAATCAATTTAGATGGATAGATATATTTACAAATATATATAAAGATATTTACATACAACAGACAATATGTCCATAGTACATTGTTACAAATTTTCAAGTTGATGTTAATTACTCTATTTACTACTGGTACAAAAAGGCAGGTTGGGGATTATCATCATCCCAATGTTCTTTTGTTTCACTAGAATTGTTTATGTTAGTCTTTTGGAGGAACGTTTTTGTCTATACAGGAGATTTTGCTTTAATCGTGATAAGTTGTCCCAGGCCAGATATTGCACTTATCTGGATCCTGGAATCACAGCAGTTGTAGTTGGTTTGGCCAAACACTTCAGTCTCCTCTGGTCTTGAACTTCTCTAATACCAGCAGGTACCAGAGACTGTTAGAAATCGTGCTGAATTTCCCTATCATCGAGTACCAGCACCAGACAAGTGCCAGCAGAAACCCCTGTCGATGCAAGTTATGGTTCTGTCTTAATATCAAACTAATTCCTCCTAATTTACATGTAAACATACATTCAATACAAAAGAACATGGTCAGCTCTCTCTCTGACAACTCTGCTTCTCCACTTTAGTTTGATGGAACAAATTGTACCAGTTTTCTTTTCTCTTCCCTAATGGATGCTACGCCTCTGTCATTCCTGCAGTAATCTTTTCCATGCAATAAGATAGGTGTAATGTTCCTGTATGACCATCATATATATATTCCTGTAGTTCTAAACTTCTTAGATAGTCCCTTATATGATGGATCAACATGTAGGCCATGCCTAAGTCTGCCATGGAACCATTTAATTACAATCTTTTACATGGCCTTTTCTTTTTTCACACAACCCTTTTTAATTAAAAAGTCAATAAAATCAATCTTACCACATATCAAGGAAATATAAACAAGTAACGATGAATTAGGCAATAGAATATGGCACACTTTCATCACTGCCTCTGTTCAGACTGCTTTCTGTTGTTAGTTATTTTAAAACAAAGCACAAGTCTGCTCATCGCTGCTTGTTCCTCAGAATATTTCGAAAAAATGGCAGCGAGCAGCTTACTATTTCGTTAAAGTAAAAGGCTTTGGCCAATGAGACCATGCATCTCTTTCATTGAATGAAACTTTATTTTTAAAAAAATATATCAAACCTCTATGTGTTACTTTTACCAACTAGATTTGTATATTTAGGTTAGCCAATAATATTTCGGCTTCCTTCAAATTTCATCCAATCCCCTTCATCGTACTATCTTAGCCTTTCTTTCACCTAATTTTTCCCCAAAAAAGTATGCTATCCAATCTAAGCAGACATGACTTGACCTGACAGTATCTCCGATTATCTATGTATTATTATCAATATTTGATTATTTAATGGACTATTTAGATAACTAACAACATATTCTTGGTTAACAAGTCTTCAGGTACACGAATATATGATTTTTATGGGGCTAAGTCGCTTGGTTCAAAATTCTATCTTTTTTTATGTTAGTTGTTTATTTTTAAACTACATCCTGTTCAATTCTTTTTCCATGTACTTTCAAGCTAATTACGAGAGTCTCTCGTAACACGTCTAGAATTACGTCATTCGCAATAAGAGCTAAGCGTGTTTTCATAACCGTAGTGTCCACATTTTCTAACGTTTTCCTCGTATTCTGAAAACCGCCTAAGGGCAAGGCTAGCAAGTTAGTTTTATTTTTAGAAACAATGTGAGACGTGATTTGCGTTGGTTATCTATCCGTCCCTCTCCCCTCCACAATGTATTCTAGGCAAATACTTCATTTGAACTTGTGAAAGTGGTACGTTTGTCTCAAGGACGAATTTGAAAAATAGGGTACCCTTTTTGGTTCGGCCAATGCGTTATCAAATAATACGCTGAAGGCGTAGGCGACGACTACAATTCTCGCCGAAAATTTGTAGTACTATCCTATCTTTGACTTTATGCACTAGACTGTTATATTCTAATTTAGATATTGTATTTAGAAGTTCACCACAGCCTGTGTCATGAATATACACTTTCAGATTGTCTAAGATTCCAGCTTTACAGCGGCAGACAGTCTAAACACAGATATATCTATTACATATATTTCTATCTACTCACGGGCACGCACATACACGTGACGACAGTTAAACACACAGACGTGGGAATCTATAACAATGAATATATATATATATTTGAACGAGCTGACCAACACGCTGATTAATTCCAAGAGAAAAACTTTAATTATCATTTAAAGTTTCTTCACAACACATAGAAATTACATCAAAACATATACAAATAGTCATAAAATATCAAGAGAATGCTACAAGGATGATAACCCCGTTATGATATTAACTCTAGGTTTAGCCCACAGCCCCGTTATGAGACAGATGATGGCCCAAAGAGTCACAAATACATATGGTTAGGGTATAATATTTCTTCCCCCTTTAAGGTATGAACAGATATATATATATAGTTAGCAATAAATTGCATAACGAAATGTTACAATTGTGAGTAAATCAACAACGAACATCCCTCAGTCTACCTTCACTCAGTTCTTTCATCAGGGCCCTGTCGTGCGTTTCTCACTTTCTTACCCTATAACTTGCCGTTGTTCACCGTCTGGCGCACGCTATGACACAATCTGCTTTTGTCGTTTGGTGAAGCGAATACCCAGCTCTGCAGATCTTGGTTTATCCAATTTGTCCGGGGAGCGTTCTCTTCAGGCGATAAGTTTATTCAGATTTTTTAGTTAGTGTCACTTGAATCAGTTTTGGATAAGCAAGTTTAAACGGGCACACAGAGTCAAAAAAACACGAGGGTTCCCTTAATTTGGAAAGACAGTCTTGGTTCACTATACACTCTCTCAATACTTGTCGGGAATATTAATGTTACTTCTTGTAATGATTCCCGCCGCTAGGCAGCATGTACATTTAAATTTGTGGAGCAAGATGAACTGGCTCAAAGGCCCAGTATATATTTCTAGTCTTTAGAAACCGTTAGTGGGATTGTTATTACTGTCTATCTCTGATGGCCCATGCACTGTCAGACCAGTGTTACTTGAAAAAAAACCCACGTGGTTCAAGATAGGAAATGTCTATGCTTCTCACAAGTGTGTCTCTTTATAACTAAACGCCGGCAAGTTCTGGGTCACCCCAGTATTCACTACATAAAATGGAAACAGCACATATAAAATAATTATACATACCATACTATGTATAAGGATATAACTTATATTTTAAACTGCACGCGTAGAGCTTATCATTTAACACTTCCCGTGAGATAAGTTATATTATAAAATCAATTGTCATGAATTTGAAATACATATAAATATATTTCGTCAATACTCATGAGACAGCTAGCAGTTATAAGTTAGTTTAGAAAATATATCTCGACTGAGTAGTTAGCAGTTAAATTAAATTCATTATGGCTACATGTTTGTTAAGCTAGAAATATAATTTATCCTGCTTTCCCACTGTAACTCGTCGACTAAAGAATAATACAGACTATATAAATTTGGCAATCTGCGCAAAATCTAACTAGTGAAATATGAAATAAGCGACTTAACACTTTACACACTTCACAAAATACTAGAATATAGTATATAATATTTTACCTCACACAGAACTACAGGTAGTCGCACCACTTAAGAATTATATGCATATATATATGGAAGTCTAGAAGTTCGACCGATTGTCGAAACAAACTGAGAACTTCGCTATACAGCTTATACTGTTCCGAGCGACCTGTCTACTGCGAATTTAAGAGTGAGAATGAAAATAAAGTTTCAAACTCGGGCCAATATCTTAAAATTAGACAAAGGGCCCCAACTTATTTCGCCAAACGAAATTATCTCCCCTACTCCCAACACTTACGTCAGCTTAACGCGTGTCGTAACTGCCACCTACTGACCGAGATGTACGCGTGTCAGTTGCAACTCTCAGACAACCGTCTCGTACTGCGTCGTAGAGATGTCAGTAATCATGCCTTTCCTGAGCGCTCAGCCGAAAAACCCGCGCGTGACAGGTGCAAATGTAGACATAAAGTCTGCTCTATGTCCAGCGAAACGAATTTTTCGCACATTCTCGTCTACCTGCGCGACTGACATCTGATGCAATAAGGTTACTAGTCAGAATGAGAAAGAAAAACGATGATGGGAAAGAAATATATTTTTCGCAACGAATGCGAAAAATACAGGAAAAAGGTAAAGAGTGACAGAAAAAAATTAGAGGACCCGAGTGGAAGAAAGAGGAAAATATAGACAATTTATAGACCATAACTCCCTATGTGACAGGACGTCCCCCCTTAAGATATGGAAGTACTCCATGTCTACGTTATGGAAATAAATTTCCTATATCCGTAGCTTCAGGGTGTCTGTCCTCTTCCCTCTCATCTCCCCCCTCCATCTCTGTCCAATTCCTACTCAAGTCTACTCCCAAAGTTTCCTTTCTCTGGAATGTCTCCCATGCGCGCTTGAAAGAGCGTCGCCGCTTCTGACATTTTTGAAAGATTTCGTGTGATTGCAGTGGAATATCCCTGCCACTATCGTCATCTTCGTCAGTTTTGGCGATCGTCAGGAGATGGTCGGAGGTTGGCACTGGTCTTTCCAAGTATCTCTTTAAGAGATTTAAATGGAAAGCCTTTTCCTTTCCCTGAATATATATCTGGTAGTTAGCCTTAGAAATCTTTTTCAGGACGGTAAACGGCCCTTGCCATCCGATCCTCAGTTGGTTGTTTCCGGTAGGGAGTAACACCAAAACTTTCTCTCCTGCTTCCAGTTCTCTTTCTTTCGCGACTTTCCTGTATCGGTTAGCGTGCTTTGTGCGTGCTCGCTTAAAGTTAGTCGTTGCTAGGTCCCACCCTAGTTTCAACCTTTCCTTTAAAACCGACACATATTTACTTGCTGAGACAACTGTCTCATCCGCCTTCTCGTCTGTCAGAGACTGAAGTAAGGCTTCCAGAGGGCCCTTAATGGGTCTGCCGAATAAGAGTGTAGCTGGCGGAAATCCTGTGGAAGTATGAGGAGATTCTCTGTAGCCAAATAAAGCTCCAGGAATACAAAGATCCCAATCTTCAGGTTTCACTTGTGCCAGTTTACTTAGCATCATGTTGAGGTTTCCATTAGCACGTTCCACGAGCCCATTTCCGGCCGGAGTATATGGCTTTGTCTAGATGTGTTGGGTCCTCAAGATCTTCACGATCTCATCCATCAACAGGTTTCGGTATGGGGATCCGTTATCCGTCAACACTTGCTGAGGGAATCCCAACCGAGTGAAAATCTGCACGAGGGCTTCTGCGACATGCTTGGCATCTGCGCATGTTAGCGGTATAGCTTCTGCCCATAAAGTGCATGTATCGACTAAGGTCAGGATAAACCTGTTCCTTCTTTTAGTCCTTTCTAAGGGTCCTAAAATGTCGATCACAACCCGTTCGAATAGTGTACCCACTATTGGCATTTCACCCAAAGATACTGGGGGTGTCCGTTGCTTGGGTGGCACACGTTGGCACTGGGCACAGGATTTGACATATCTGATAATATCAGTATTTACTCCTGGCCACCAATAATGAGTGGTTATCCGTTGGTTTGTGGCGTTCTGTCCCATGTGTCCGCTAAAGGGAAGAGAGTGCCCCATTTCTAGGATTTGGCTTCTGTACTGTTTCGGTACTAGGAGCTGGTTGTAACCTTGGTCAGGCTTGCCCGTTCTCCGATAAAGTACGCCATCCTTAGAAAAAATGTCCCCGTGCTGTTTGGGTTCCTTAGCCATGGGCAGTTTCCTAAAGCAGGGTGCCAAAGTAGGGTCCTTGTATTGCGCTTCTTTAAGTTCCATGGGTAACAAATTCGGCGCAGGCTCCCGTTCCTTTTTGGTTTGCCCTCTTGTAGTTACTGCTGCCACAATCGGCTCTTCCGGTTTCCCAATAGACATGTATCTCCCGCCAAGTATGACTGGGTAGATGGGGTCATCCATAACAGCCGCTTTGATCACGCCTCTGACAAAATCAGAGTGGATCTCCACCAATGCGATGGGAAGCGCTGTAGGTGCATCACTCTTACGAACTCCACAAAATTGGACGGTCTCTGCTGTCTCTTGACCGGGTTTGACCAGGTTTCTGGCAACCATGCAATCATAAGAAAGCCCCGTGTCAAATAAACAAGAAGTTTGAGAACCGTTCAATGTAACAGTACCTCGCGTTGAGGGTGTATCCCCAACAGGTTGGGAATCACTGTCAATAATTCCACCTTGCGAGACTGTTAATAAGCATCCGATGCGTTTAGGCTCGGTGTGCTCACTCTGATCATATGTCCCGTGCTCAGGGGTTCTCCCTTTGCCACCTTGTCCTTTCTGGCTGCGCTGCCATGTAGGGCGGTCGGGTTGATCAGACTGTTTGGGGTGGTTGGGGTACTTGTTCTTGTAGAACTTGGATTTTTCAGGAGGGGGGTTTTGAGGTCCAGTTTCTCTGTGGTTATTCTGATTCGAAGCATGAGAAGGTTGATCTAGATTATTTTTTCGAAAATGCTCCTCTGTCGGTTTCCGCTTAGTGGCCGGTGGTTCAGCCAGCGCATTATGGTAACGCTCAGACTTCTCTAAGATGTCTTCAAGTTTTTCTGCTCCCTGCTCAGCTAGAAATCTCCGGGTATCTGCAGACAATGTGTTCTTTATTTGTTCTGTTAAAACAAATTCCGCAAGACCTTCGTAGGTAGAGGGGAGCTGCGAGAGCTCTAGGCACTTTGTCAGATAACCCTTCAAACGAGACGAGAACTGCTGAAAAGTTTCAGAATTCTCTTTCCGGCTGTTTCGAAACAGTTGCAAAAATTTGCGAGCGTTCATTTCAAAGCGCTCCAGTAACGCTTTCTTCAACAGATCATAGTTGTCTTGTTGGCTGCTTTCCAGTTTGGCGTAAACATCATATGCACTGCTTTTCAGCGCCTGAGAAAGCTTCATGTTCCAACGCGACAGCTCTAAACCGTACAGAGTTGCAATTTTCTCAAATTTTTCTAGCCAAGTGTCAATCTTCTCATTTGGACAAGGGAAAGATTCTAGCGGAAAAGACATAGCAGAGAGATGAGTAGATTGAGTGTTAGAAGGATCAGTTAAGGAAGAATGAGGAGAAGACTCTCCATTGCTGGAGGTAGAGGCAGCACCACGGCTTTGGAACTCTAGAGTCTTAAGTGCCAGCTCATGCTGTCGTCGTTGCTCATTTTCTCTTTCCTCATGCTGTCTCTCCTTCTCTTTCTCTCTTTCCTCATGCTGTCTCTCCTTCTCTCTTTCGTTCGCCCTGCGGATTTCCATTTCCTCCTCAATCTTCTTCTGCTGTAGTAGACGGTCTTCCGCTTCTTTCCTCCTAGCTTCTTCTTCTTTCCTCTCCGCGTCATATCTCTCGAGTTCGTCTCTGACAAACGCTTTCGCTTCCTCTCCTTCCAGTCCCCCCTCTCTCGCTTCGTCCCTGAGGAGTTGTCTAAGCTTTGCCCTCTCGGTCATATTATGTCAGTAACTGAGACTAGTGGAGAAAGGAAATAGGAAAAAGGATACCCTGGTTCCTACCACTTACGAGAAAATACCAAATAAAAGATGATATACTTAACCCTGGGATACCTCCTCCAAAATAAAAATCTAACTATCGCTGCTATTAATCGGCAATAAAGCACCTAATGCAAAACACGACTACGCCAACTAAATGGTAGTTAAGATTACTTCTGAAAAATAAGTTGCTACAGTGGAAAACAAAATTATTATTGCAAAAAAATTAAAGAAAAATATGATCCCTTAATTTTTAATATCCACTATCAAGTTTACCCCTGAAGACAGTTAGGGTGAGGGAGGCAATTAATCTGGACAAATAGTCCGAAACGCACTCCTTACTTTAGTTCAAACACCTTCCTGCTTCAGAACCCTTGTGAATGTTATACACTCACACAACTTTACCAGCGTTTAGTATTACAAAATCATTAATTAACATGTTCCGACAAAATCCACCTGAAACTCAAATGTATATTATTCAACTGCTGTGGAAAAAAAAACTTATCAGCTTGTGTGGTCTGCACGCCCGAAAACAGATCGTTAGTCTAGGGGATAAATTATTTAAAGATAAAACAACTCACAAGACATCAAACTCTTTCTCTATTTCAGAATAAAGAATCTTAAGTACAAAATCCAGATAGACGAGTCCACATTTGTCGTACTCGTCTTCCTATTCTAAGTTCAAAAATCCTACGGACGAGACCACATTTGTCGTATCGCCTTAGGATTTTGGGTTCAATTCCCGGTAACGAGCAACCATTTGTCGTAGATTTTCGATAGGAGAATTAAGACTTGGGTTGGTCCCTTCTGAATAGACTAGAATAGGTAATAGACACAGTGAGAGTTAGCAAAAGAAATAGATTCCACGAGTGAGATGATAGAATGTGATATAGAGGATGTCTCTGAAAGCGAAAAAAAAATGCTTCTCCCTCTCACCTATCTTCTACGACAGCTTTACAGCGTCAGACAGTCTAAACACAGATATATCTATTACATATATTTCTATCTACTCACGGGCACGCACATACACGTGACGACAGTTAAACACACAGACGTGGGAATCTATAACAATGAATATATATATATATATTTGAACGAGCTTACCAACACGCTGATTAATTCCAAGAGAAAAACTTTAATTATCATTTAAAGTTTCTTCACAACACATAGAAATTACATCAAAACATATACAAATAGTCATAAAATATCAAGAGAATGCTACAAGGATGATAACCCCGTTATGATATTAACTCTAGGTTTAGCCCACAGCCCCGTTATGAGACAGATGATGGCCCAAAGAGTCACAAATACATATGGTTAGGGTATAATATTTCTTCCCCCTTTAAGGTATGAACAGACTGGATACGCTGATCTAGTATAAGGGAATATATATATATATATATATATATATATATATATATATATATATATATATATATATATATATATATATATATATATATATATATATATATATAGTTATAGTTAGCAATAAATTGCATAACGAAATGTTACAATTGTGAGTAAATCAACAACGAACATCCCTCAGTCTACCTTCACTCAGTTCTTTCATCAGGGCCCTGTCGTGCGTTTCTCACTTTCTTACCCTATAACTTGCCGTTGTTCACCGTCTGGCGCACGCTATGACACAATCTGCTTTTGTCGTTTGGTGAAGCGAATACCCAGCTCTGCAGATCTTGGTTTATCCAATTTGTCCGGGGAGCGTTCTCTTCAGGCGATAAATTTATTCAGATTTTTTAGTTAGTGTCACTTGAATCAGTTTTGGATAAGCAAGTTTAAACGGGCACACAGAGTAAAAAAAAACACGAGGGTTCCCTTAATTTGGAAAGACAGTCTTGGTTCACTATACACTCTCTCAATACTTGTCGGGAATATTAATGTTACTTCTTGTAATGATTCTCGCCGCTAGGCAGCATGTACATTTAAATTTGTGGAGCAAGATGAACTGGCTCAAAGGCCCAGTATATATTTCTAGTCTTTAGAAACCGTTAGTGGGATTGTTATTACTGTCTATCTCTGATGGCCCATGCACTGTCAGACCAGTGTTACTTGAAAAAAAAAACCCACGTGGTTCAAGATAGGAAATGTCTATGCTTCTCACAAGTATGTCTCTTTACTACTAAACGCCGGCAAGTTCTGGGTCACCCCAGTATTCACTACATAAAATGGAAAAAGCACATATAAAATAATTATACATACTATGTATAAGGATATAACTTATATTTTAAACTGCACGCGTAGAGCTTATCATTTAACACTTCCCGTGAGATAAGTTATATTATAAAATCAATTGTCATGAATTTGAAATACATATAAATATATTTCGTCAATACTCATGAGACAGCTAGCAGTTATAAGTTAGTTTAGAAAATATATCTCGACTGAGTAGTTAGCAGTTAAATTAAATTCATTATGGCTACATGTTTGTTAAGCTAGAAATATAATTTATCCTGCTTTCCCACTGTAACTCGTCGACTAAAGAAATAATACAGACTATATAAATTTGGCACTCTCCGCAAAATCTAACTAGTGAAATATGAAATAAGCGACTTAACACTTTACACACTTCACAAAATACTAGAATATAGTATATAATATTTTACCTCACACAGAACTACAGGTAGTCGCACCACTTAAGAATTATATGCATATATATATGGAAGTCTAGAAGTTCGACCGATTGTCGAAACAAACTGAGAACTTCGCTATACAGCTTATACTGTTCCGAGCGACCTGTCTACTGCGAATTTAAGAGTGAGAATGAAAATAAAGTTTCAAACTCGGGCCAATATCTTAAAATTAGACAAAGGGCCCCAACTTATTTCGCCAAACGAAATTATCTCCCCTACTCCCAACACTTACGTCAGCTTAACGCGTGTCGTAACTGCCACCTACTGACCGAGATGTACGCGTGTCAGTTGCAACTCTCAGACAACCGTCTCGTACTGCGTCGTAGAGATGTCAGTAATCACGCCTTTCCTGAGCGCTCAGCCGAAAAACCCGCGCGTGACAGGTGCAAATGTAGACATAAAGTCTGCTCTATGTCCAGCGAAACGAATTTTTCGCACATTCTCGTCTACCTGCGCGACTGACATCTGATGCAATAAGGTTACTAGTCAGAATGAGAAAGAAAAACGATGATGGGAAAGAAATATATTTTTCGCAACGAATGCGAAAAATACAGGAAAAAGGTAAAGAGTGACAGAAAAAAATTAGAGGACCCGAGTGGAAGAAAGAGGAAAATATAGACAATTTATAGACCATAACTCCCTATGTGACAACATCTCAAGATGACAGAAAGACTGGTATTGCTTGGCTCTAAACTGATGCGTGGAATGAAATTCGTTCACCTTAGTTACTGCATGTGATTATTTTTTTCGTATTTTTATATTTTTTACAAAATTAAGTCCTCTGTCTTTGATTTTAGCATAACGTTAAAGGAGGAATGGGGAGGGGGGAGGGGGGGAATAAAAAAAACCGAAATTTGACAGACCTTTTATTATGAAACTAAATTATTAAACTCTGTAATTTCTTGACGGGTTACTCTATATGTGGTGATTATAGTGAATACTCAAGATAACGTTCACTCAAAGTACAGTGCAATGCGTGCAGTTTCCTTTGTCGTGCAGTTTCCTTTGTTTTCTCTAAAAGCTGGTGTGAGTATTTCTAACACACTGAACTATGCAGCATGACAAGATTGAAAGGCATTCGTGTTCTTTTAATGGGTGTTCAATTTAATTTTCACAGTGCAATGCGTGCCATTCTCGTGTAAATGGATGAGTGGAATGAAAACTCGTCCACTTAATATCAGCCTGTGATTTTTTTTTTCTCTCATTTTTAACAAACTCAGTCCTCCGCCTTTAGTTTTAACAGAATGTTAACATTATTTGTTAACAACATGTAAAGGTATTTGGTAACTCGTTTCTTATGAAACTAAATGATTAAGCTCCGTCATTTTTTTTTTTTTTTTTTGACGGTATACTTACGAAGAAATCTATAAAATCTGAATAAAGTAGATTACTGGCCTCTGTGTGGGAAGATTATATCCTGTTATCCGAACACCCGAAAACCGAAATATTCTGAAAATCGAAAGCTACGTTGAATTGCTTTTCTGTCACAATTTGAGCAACTTCTGACCATTGTTAGGCGACTTTGGGCTATTTTTGAACATATTTTGGGCAACGGGCTATTTTTGGGCGATTTCTACCCACGGGACCTATCATGTCCTGAATAGGTGGTGTTTAATCTGGTAAACAATAGAATGTCCTATCTCATCCACTGTGTTTTCGATAGTCCCAAGAGTTTTACATTGTACGATGTTATTTCCTTGTCCAACTTTCCTGTTTTTACCTATTTTGATGAGCATTTTCACATTCCACTTACCTAATCCACATGATGCCTTTATTGTTAGAAGATTTCTTGGCAGCCTGATTTCCAGTATCTGACTTTCATCAGGTCGTACTATATGTCCGTCTTGTAAGAATTCTTCTGAATTTGCGCTACTAGTCCTTCCAGTTGCAGTTTCTGTAATAGTCTTTTTTTCTAGGCAAAGGTTGTGGGTCTCAGTCCAGTCCTCAAATCTATGGAGCTAAAGCCTCCTGGCGACATTGCTCTAGGTGGCAATAAAGCACCCAGGCCGCCCCGTCATATCAAGCTAGTACATACGGGACGAAGTGACATATGGAAAGAAAAATATAACATATGATGCTTGTTTGCCCAACCCCTGAGTTCTAATTAGGGCATACAGTTTAGTGATTACAAATTTAAACAGTATACTCCAGGGATCGGCAACCCAGGAGCTTTTGGGTCTACTTTAGTAACACTGAGCCCTCTAAAGATCTACCATAAATGTGTGTGTGTGTGCGCGCGCAGGTGTGTGTGTGTGTGTAATTTTAAGCGGGTGAGGGAAGGCGGCAGGAGAGAAGGAGAGATGATAACCTTACTAAGAAAAGATCACGTAACTATCTCATGCAGTTCACGGATATATTTTAATAGCCAGCTCGTGAGTTTTCATTGGGAATACGGAAACAGTACATTTGATCCCGGGACACTGCGACTTTAAAAGCTGGCGGGAGAGGTCTAGTCCGTAAGTTCCCTAATTTAAAAAGTCTTGCTGTTTTTTCCCTAGTAGTCGCCTAAAGATCTACCAAAACATCCATTGGGATCTACCGGTTGCCGACCCCTGGTATACTCTATTAGACCAATGCTTATGGCATTAAACCGTTTTGTATTTCATTGGTTATAGGTAAATGAAAACTTATAATTGTAGTTGATTGTGTGTTATTGCTTTCCTAAAAAGTATACATTTACACACACACAACACACACACAACACACACACATATATATATATATATATATATATATATATATATATATATATATATATATATATATATATATATATATATATTATATATATATATATATATATATTTATATATATATATATATATATATATATATATATACAAGGGGATTGACATAAGTCTTGGGCCTGACCATGAAGGACATGTCACAGAGAGCTGAAATTGTATATAGTGTTTATTCCTTTTCAATATAACCACCGTCTGAATTGACACACTTCTGCCATCTCTGCTTGACCTTGAAAAGACCTTGGGAGTAGAACACCCTATTTTTCAAACTAAACCAGTCATCACATGCCAGTATAACTTCTTCATCGCTGTCAAAATGATTTCCTTTTAGCTGTTTTTTAAGATTTGGGAATAGAAAAAAGTCTGATGGAGCCAAATCTGGAGAATATGGTGGGTGTGGAAGAATTTCAATATTCAAATCGTTAGCTGCTAGCTGCACAAGCCGTGCTTTGTGCGAGGGCGCGTTGTCTTGAAGCAAAGGAAGATTTTGAGTGCGCGTTATCCCTCGTTTCCTGGTCACAACCTTTCTTAGTTTGGTGAGAAGATCTGCATAGTACTGTCCATTAACTGTGAAGCCATGAGGCAGATAATCTTTCAAAAGGACACCTTTGCCGTCCCAAAAACAGTCAGCATCACTTTTCCTGCAGATTTCTGCGCTCTCGGCTTGACAGGTGTTGGAGAGCCCGGGGTTTTCCATTGCATGCTGGCAATTTTGGATTCGGGGTCATAATGGTTTACCCAAGTCTCATCTACTGTCACCATGGTCTCCAAAAAATTTTTTGACTGACACTTTTTGAGCAACTGTTGACAGCAATTTACCCTCGTTTGCTTCTGTTCACGTGTCAACAGTCGCGGAACCCATCGTGCACACACTTTTCTCATGTTCAGTCTGTTGTGTAAAATTCTATAAACTGTTCTTTCATTTAGTTTTACTCTACTAGCTATCTCCACAATTGTCATTTTTCGATCCTGGTCAATGATTTTCTTCACTTTTGTTGCATTTTCATCGTTGCACTCTGAGGCTGTTCTACCAGATCTTGGCAGATCAGCAACATTTGAGCGGCCGCACTTAAACTGTTGACACCAGTTTTTTACCGAAGTATATGAAGGACAAGAATCACGAAACACTGGTTCCATCTCCCTGTATATTTCTGTAGGTGTTTTTCCCTGAAACATCAGAAATTTTATCACAGCTCTGGTCTCCTTCTTTTCCATTGTTTTGTCAAATCTTTGGAGCAGCAGATCCGGTCAATAGGGTACATTGCGCCGTGCACCGTAGCGGGAAAACCCATTGAAGAAACAAACGCGTACTTCACACATTCAGTGCAAATATGATGAACTTTAAATGTGCCAAGTTTCATCTTCCTCCTGTGACTCCTTCATGGTCAGGCCCAAGACTTATGTCAATCCCCTTGTATATATATATGTGTGTGTGTATGTATATTTGTTCTTGCTTTGAACTGTTATGCTATATTGTGCTGTTCACTGGGCCTGTCTATTTTTAACACTTATTATTTTTGGGTGCCTTGCGTGCCTGTAGATACTCTAACATTGATATTCTCTGGTGATCATGCCTCTTAGAATTTAAGAGGAAGGACAAAAACGGATGACTGCAACATGAATGGAAAACTGACATAGAGGTCTCAGCCCTTCAGGAACTGGTGTGAATCTACTGTACTAGCCATGCGGGAAGCAGGAGTATGCGCCAATGATAGAGCTGACAGACTAGCCCCTTGAACATCCACAGTGGAGACAATAGATCTGGATAAAAGAGAGGTAATAAAGACAATTAATGATCGCCTGTTAGAAACTGGCGCTGCAGTTGATGAATCAACATGACCCAGACTGCTGGAATTCGGCATCAAATTTAAAACTAGCCGGGGGGGGGGGGGGGGGGAAACAACCAGCGCCACCACAGGAACAATCAGCATTCATATCCTTTGACATTTGCTGAGCCATACTGAGCTCTTATGGGTTTGGCCCGATTGCAGTGATTGTCGTGAGAAATTCTAATCCACATATATAAATTAAAACGTAAATGTAAAGCCTAACAAATAAATTTAATAAAAGGAAAGAAGAATGGTAAAGAACAGTGCTGTCACAATGACTGTACTCGAAATCCCCCTTGTTTTCTCCTTCGTCTGCAAATTGTAACGTTTCACGTTGATAGTAAAAGCCTGCTGCTTCAATACCCGCTTTATACGATAAAACGTGTACTGCCTTTCTAAGAAAAACCTTGAGATACGCAAGCTGACCTAGATTTAAAATTCCATTCATGTCATTTTATACACTACGTTACCAAAAACGAAAGACAGATGGACCAAGGATAGAAAGAAAGGGAGGGGCTGAAAGCCGGAACGCAGGCAATACTACCACAGTCTCGCGATACACAATTACTACCATCACGCGTGTAAGGCCACAAGCACTAGCTTTTTTCAAATCGACAGTGATAAAAAACACTACCCATACGAGAGTTAGTTTTTAAAAACTTACAAAACGCTTATTAGGAAACATGACATTCTACTGTTTTATGTCTAAAATCCTGACATTAGTATGACAGTACAGCAGACACCATAAAGTTTGGAAGTGAGGAGGTGGCAACAGCACGACTATCCTAGAAGAAAATGCATATTTTGAACGCAGCCACTTAGCTCCTTTAAATTTGTATATTTGGGTTCCTTAGGACTTGCTGACAAAGAATATGTTAAACGTTACGCAAATAGTCTAGGAATTACCAAATTATAGCCAAAAGAAATAGTGAGGGATGTCAGACAACACCAAAATCAGAATCGCTCAGTGGCAGATTTTCACACCACCAGTGTACGGGAAATAGGTCCCCATGTTACCTCCTATTTGATTGGCGGAAAGTAAATGTAAGGCTAAACACGATTAGTCGGGCTATAAATATTGATTCTTTGTTGTTAGGGAAACGGGAGTAGGAGTACTTTTTTTCAAACGATTGGGTAAACATGGCACGATTGGTTAGACCCGCCAATATAGTCAATCAGAGGCGTCAGGTCAGCACCACATTTTCAAATAAACTTACTACAGAACCAGTGCGTTGAGCGCCAGTGCATATTTTCTAAATAAAAGCCTGGGACATCGGCAGATCGAAATTGTGCTATATTCATTGCCAGTCAACGTAACTGTGTATTGTGGTAAGCTCGAAATATTTGATATCTTTTTAATGAAAATTGAATGTACATTGATAATTTATGTCTGTATATATGTGTGGTTCAGTAGCAAACATGAGGTAAAGCCTATATAGTGCTCCAACCTGAACAGAAGGTGTCGGAGGAAAGTAAAACTACATGGAATTGCCAAACAGTACACTGACACCTATCTTATTGACTAGAAAGAAATAATGCTGGAATTGCAGAGGCGTAGTAACCATTAGGGAGGAGTATACTGGTGAAAATTGTTTCAGATGAAGATAGCAGTTGGCCTACCGCTCTGAACTCAGTGTTTGTTATGTATTGTGTTCAGTCTGGAAATTTATTATAAATTAGTTCTGAAATAGGAGGTACAACCTTCTTGTTTCAGGGACCGTGGTCCAAAAGTTATTGAGCAGCACCTGGTCTGAGCTTTGCTGACCCTAGAGGCTGACAGCATACTCCTGGGTCCAGATAGTGACCAGTGAGGTGTCTCCAGAACACAGGGAGGCTATCGAGCAGAGGAGTCTTTTCCTGCCGCCATCACGAAAGATAAGCGTCTGTGGCCAGAGGAGCTCAACATTATGCCCCCCCCCCCCCCCCTCAAAATCTGACTTTATAATAAAACAGAGGGAAAATACAGTGTTTAAATTGATAGGAACTGTGAACTTTTCCCCATACTATTTCCAAGATAAACAAACACTTGAAGTCATGATGACAAATAACAACATAGCTTGAAAAAAACAAAACCAGTATTACCTCATATTACTACTACACAACTGACACACATAGGATAATATTAATAAAATATGTCACTACAAGGTTCATATTGATAAATTCTGTACATATAAATTGTAATTACAATTGATTGTGATTCCTGGTTCACTTTGTAGTTGAATCAGGACATATATATTAGTGACAGTAATTAATACATATTTATATTTGAAACTTTACCAGTGCCTCATTTAAGATAGTCTTATAGAGTGTTAAATGTGTGTGAGTGTCACAGTGTTGTACAGTGTTGTGGAATAAATTAAATTGTTTATCTGTCTGTTGTTGTTGTGACTTACACTTCATCATTTACATAACCCTAGACATTTAACGTAGTCATCACAATATCCAGAATAATTCTGACTGAGGTATAATGTGGTAGCAAGTAAGGTTATCTGTAAAACACTACACCTATTAGATACAGATACCTTCACAGCTGATCTCAGTCAGTACACTAAGTCCCCTATAAATATTTATATCATCCCACTTTACCACAGTGATGTCGATTCTGAACAACAATAACAATAGGACATGCTGTATATTAATGTCTTAAGGACGTTCTGCACATTCAGGTTCTTCTATCTTAAAATAACATCTTCTTAGTTGTAGTATGTGCCTGCTTAGGTAAACACCATGTTTGCATCATCTGTTTTTTCTCCTAATAAAAGGTTTATATAATATGTGCCTTAAATGATTCATTACATTCGGGTATTTTTAAACACCCTAGCTTGTTAGTTATCCTCTGCAAATCTCCACTATATTCAGTCGTGTTCCTTAGCGATGTTCTAAAATTTGTATCATTTATATATGGTAGTTTCCTTGAAATAATATATGAAAGCGATAGTAAATTAAAATATCCCACACAAGCTGTCGTTAAGCGAAGCTGGGAAGTTATATCCCATTTTACTGTTTTTATATTCCACTACTGAAATTCCAAGTCTATGAAGTAGGGTTCGTCTCGGATGCGGATTCTGATGGTGTAAACATTGACGATAATTTTTTTTTAAACTATATAAGTACAGTTACTATTAACTACCGAAAAGAGGCCGCACTGATGACTGAAGCAACAAGTTCTTTCTTTTTAAAGATACTTATCCTTTTTACAACAGTCTGTCCAACCGTCATAGCCTCAAAACCCAGCTCCTGCAGTCCCAAGTAGAACAGTCCCAATAAAGATGGTTTGGCCATGTCTGCAGACTGGGAGAACATCAGCTTCTCCGACAAATATGGGAAACCAAGAGCCAGGGATCCAGACCTCCAGGACGACCCAGAATTCACTGGAAGGACATCATTAGACAATCTCTGGACCGAGGACTAGATTGGAACCACGTCAGGAGGAACGCATTCGATAGGATAGTATGGTGCTCTCTCTGGCAAACCTCTACATCCCGGGGTAGAAGAGGAACGACTAAGTAAGGTCTTTAAATTCAGTAAGCAAAAATTGTAAGTTTAAGCAGGTTTTTACATTTACTATCACTTCCCCGTATTTCTCACGGGTTCTCTGGGGTGAAATAATAGGGTGATTTCTCCCTCAGGCATGTTGGAAGACATGTAACATAAACTGTTACAAAAATCACAGATGCAAGAGCGCACGAATGATTTGTATCTGCAAGAGTACCAGCTGCAGTGGTGGTTGTATGCTCCACAGAGGCGTCACGCGGGGGGTGCGGACTGCACCCGGGTGACACCATCAGAGGGGGTGATCAGCTGAGGGGGTGACACCAAAATGACTGTCTATAAAATTTGTGTGCAGTGTTTCAGCAGAAATTTATTATTTTTTTATAAAAATATCCCTGTAGTTAGTTATAACCACAAAAACATTTTTCGTAAGCCTAGCTACATGTACTTCTGGTGTGATGTACTTCAGGAAGTTAATCTTATACAGCAATACCTGCAGACCAAGGGCTTAACTCTCGACAAGGTGGTGACATAGCATGAGGGGCTAAGACTTTTTCTGCACGAGGAACGCAGTCACCTAGTGGAGCATGCAATTGAACAGGCGCTTTTAAAATCGGACGAATATGGAATTGCAGTAGAGAGAAGAGCCAGGTTCAAGAAGAGGATGGCAGGGGAGCAAGCAAGCGATGCTGGACTCACTCTACAAGAAGAAAATAAGAGAGCGATGTTTGAGTGCATTGGTCGCTTTCATTCTGAACTCCAGATCAGACCAAGAGCCATCAAGGAAGTAGCAGCCATGTTTGAGGCTGTTCAAGCAAAGAGTCTCATATCTGCCACTGAAGAAGAGTTAAAGGTGTCCATTCCAAAATTGACCACTTTCTATGATGAAGTATCCGAGAGTGCGCTTTTAATAGAAATACCAAGGCTGAGAAGGCAACTGAAAGCAACAGAGATTGATCTGGAAGAAGCCAAAGATTGGGCAATATTAGACGTTGTGACATTCACAGCTGAATGGAACTTCCTAGAATCTCTCTCAACCCTTTCACTAAGCCTAAAATTATTTCTGACAATCTGTGTGTCTGTGGCTTCATGTGAGAGGAGCTTTTCAAAGCTAATACTTATAAAGAACTATTTGCGATCTAGCATGGGACAGTCAAGGCATTTCGATCTTGCGATATTATCAATTGAAAGTGAGTTGGCGAAAGGCATTTATTTCGATGAAGTGATTCACACGTTCGCAGCTTTAAAGGCCAGGATTTAGTCGAGATGTTCACTAAGTGCTGAAATGCTTGTGTATTTGTTCCTGTTTATTTATTTTTTTATTTTTGGTATTATTTCATTTATGAGTATATTTCCATATGCATTTACGAGTAACATTTGTACAAAAAACATTACTAAGCATTCTATATGGTCTGGTATGGGAGGAGATCCATGTGGGTGACACCAGGAGTTACTGCACCGGGTGACACCAACCCTAGTGACGCCTCTGATGCTCCATAAGGAGCGAAAGTGGAAATGATTTGGTTTTGTCTTTTAAGGACCATCTTCATTGCACACAGACAACTCCATCAGCGCTCCAATCTCCTCCCTTAGATCACATAAGGATAATCTCAGCACAGTACACGAACGCCGCAGCACCGGCGAGGATCCCGGTGATTGTATACATGAATCACACATTCTATAAATAGTTTTGTGGCAGGTTGATTTTTTCTTATTTTTATATCTGATTTCCGATATCAAAATATAGTATCTTCTGCCCCCTCTACTCATCCAAATGTAGTAAATCAAAACTGTAAATCGGCGTGTGAATGTGTGTGTGTGTGTGCTCTTTCTTTTGCAAAAAATAAAAATAGAAACAAACAAATAAAAAAGTAAAGTCTCTCATAACTGCTATGTTGTTAACAAGGTGATAAGGGGCGAGAAAGCCCGGTGGTGTCCAGGATGACACACAATACACCAATTATTTTGCAAATGATGATGACGAACGATATACAGTCAATCCTTGCTTTTCGCGTTTTCCGTATTCGTGGATTCGCTCATTCGCACGAGATAAAGTGTAACTCATTTTTTGCCATTCGCGGGAACCTCGTGTGTGTTCGCAGCCATGCACAGTAGGCAAAAAATATCGAGACGCCTACCGCATATAGCGTAGCAAAGAGAGGCTGGCTCCTTGTTCTGATGGCTTTCGTTGTGTTTACACGTGTCTTTGTCGAGTATCTTTTCATCCACGTTTGTTTGCAGTTTTACGCAGTTTTTTTTTTAAATATTATTTTTGGAATTAATAATGGCACCCATTATGGATTTCTTGGCATTGTACATCCAGTAGTTTGCCATTGCTTTCTGGATGGTTCTGGCCGCTTACCATTACAGTCCATGGTGCGCCCTCAGCCCGATACCAGGCCTTTCCAACTCCTGCCCTAGAAGCCGTTGTCAAAATATTATTGATCATCCGCCCGTTCGGCCAGCAGTTGTGTGTACTGTTTAAGGGGGATGCGTTCAGAGCAGCTGTAATGGAGACAACGTTCTGGAAAGAATACGTCACATGATGATGATGAATGGCACCCAAGAGTAGTGCAAGTGTGTTGGCGAGTGTGCCTAAGCACAAGAAGGACGAGATGAGCCTTAGTGATAAATTACGTGTGTTAGATAAACTTCTTTCTGGGATGTCTGTATGAAATTTTCTTTATTTCTTAATTTGTAAATGTTCTGTGCAAATGTTTTCAATGTTTGTTTTCATTGATTTTGTAATAATGTGTGTGTGGGTGTGTGTGTTTGCGTGTGGATGAGTTAGTGAGTGAGCATTTTTATACCAAATGATTGTACTACTGTAGGCCTACTATTAAAAAAAAACAGTGTATAAAATGCATTTATAAAATTCACAGTATAATAAATAAGCTAGTTTTTCACAAGAAGGGTACACGAAATGATGAGTTCATGGTGATCGGTAGCAAAAGTGTTTGGTGAACAGGGTCCCGCAGGAACCTGACCCTCCTCCCCCCCATATAGGATCAATGGTTTCGTATTCGCAGATTTCATATTCATTGGGTTCTGAAGGAACCCCCCCCTTTTTTTCCGCCCCGCCCCCCCCCCCCCCCCCCCCCACCCCCCCCCCCCCCCCCCCCCCCGCCCCCCCCATCTCCCCCCCCCCCCCCCCCCCCCCCCCCCCCCCCCCCAATAGCGAGGATTGACTATGATTTTTTTTTTTTTAACATTTTTGTTTTCGTAACATTCAGACAATGTATAGTTTTTAACAAAAGTGCTATATTCACGAATAAAATGTGGCCAATAAAACTGCACATCCTTCTCTTTCATCCAATGACAAACGTGCATTTATCTTAAGCGGCAGTAAAGCCATGTTTTAATTTTGTGTAAAGGTAAAAACAAATACTTTTCCTTAGCGATCAAACATATTCCGCTCTTTGTTTTAAAAAAGAGCCCTTCACTATTTCTCTTAGACTTAGATGGTTTCTCCTACAGTTTCCAATTCCCATTTCCCCCACAACCATTTCATTTGTTGTTCTGCATGTAATGAATCATGGTTCTTGTCATTGTCGGACTGCATTGAAAAATAACATGACTGCTAAGGTTACTCCAGTAGTCTATTGTATCTGTCAGCGGTAAAGTCAGTCAGTCTTCAGCTCAGAATGTGGTGTAGCTTTTGCATTTAATATTAATTTAACTGAGTCAGGTATTAAATGGACATGGAACTTGCAATTGGTTGAAATGAAGCACAGTTGGCAGTCTTCTTTGATGTCATTCCAATAAGTCGCCAACGTCGTTAGAGATAAACCTAACCCTCCCCCTTTTACTGCATCTCTGAATTATTTTTTTAAGACCCTGTCGAACAGATGGCCTACCGTGCTTCATTTCAACCCTAGCAATCACACTTAGCTTACTTACTTAGTCGTTCCCCTTCTACCGTGAGGTGTAGAGTGCCAGACTATCCTATCGGCTGTCTTCCTCCTGGCCTGGTTCCATTCTAGTCCTCGGTCCTTCAAAGATTGTCTAATGTTGTCCTCCCAGCGGACTCTGGGGGTCTGGATCCCTGGCTCTTTGTTTCCCATGCTTGTCATGGTAGCCGATCTTCTCCCATTCTGCAGACATGGCCAAACCATCTTAGTTGGGACTGTTCTACTTGGGTCTGCAGGGGGTGAGATTTTAGGCCTTGACGTATCATCTGGTTGCGGACCATCAATCACACTTAGCAATTAATTAAACTCACAGAAACCATGACCACACTGCAAGACACCCGTTCTCATGATTCTGAAGTGATGTGTCACAGTCTTCTGCACAGGGCTGCTGTTGTGGTAGCTACATGCTCTTTACAGAGAAGAAAATGGAAGAATTGATGGCTTAACTGACATGACTTGGACTCACATATGACTTTCTTCAACACTAATCATCACATAACCACTGGTACTGTGTTATAATCTGGAACGTTTCATAGAGGGTGGATTGGAGAAAGGATTGTTTGTGGTTTATGCTGGATTCAATTTTGAGGCACATGGAGATTGAATTATTATTGTAATTCTTGCATTACTTAGCTCAATTTACTTTAGGTTGTCTCATGTTTGTTACATTTAAATATTAGACATATGGCATGATTGTCATGTCTTGATTATCATAATTATGTTCATATAGGAATTCATGCATTCACTGATTTAGTTGAAATGAAGAAAAGTTGTTTTTTTTTCTTCAATGTCATCAAAATAAGTCGCCAACGATATTTCAGTTTATGATTCTTAACCCTTACCCCTTTTGACAGCTTCTCTCAGTTATTTTATAAGGCCGTATCGAACAGATGACCCCTTGTTCTTCATTTCAACCTCATTCATTACCTGTCAGCTCCCTTTAAGATTTGGTTTGGTCTTTTAAGGACCATCTTCATTGCACACGGACAACTCCATCAGTGCTCCTATCTCTTCCCTTAGATCACACAAGGTGGATCTCAGCGCAGTGCACAAACTCTGTAGCACGGGCGAGAATCCCAGTGTGTGTATATAGGAATCGCACATTCTGTAAATATTTTTGTGGTGGGTGGGTTTCTAATTTTTAAATTTTTGCCAGGGCAGTGACCTTATGGTCTACTCTTTACGATTTCCAACTGCTGAGGGATTTTTAACTTGCACACGGGACCCCTCCTATTTTTTTGCCCTTATCCGAGAAGGCTAGGCATTCGATCTCACTACCCAGGAGACTAGCGGGAAGTATAACATCATTAGGACCACTGGTTCTGAAGAAAAATTCCATAAATTATATTCCTTCTACTGGGAATCGAACTCGGTACCTATAAAATCCGAGGCGGACGCCATACCTCTTAGCCACTCCAACCCCTCTTCCTTTGATGTATCAGCCTTTAACAAATTCACAGCAAGCATTCTTTCATGTACCATCTGTTCAAGGTCTTTCCTTGTCCTCTATTCTTCATGTGGTTTTAGGTCTGCTTCTATTTTACCCTATCAAAACAAGGACTGCCTTCATCTGGTTTCCTCAGTCTATATCCTTTCAAATGCCTTGTCTTTTCCTCCTCAGATCTTGTTCCGCCAGTATTAGTTGGCTCTTCTCATCATTTCTCCATTAGTAATCTTGTCATACTATGTTAGTTGTTCTGTTCTGCACAATCACCAATTTCGGAAAGAAAATCTCTGTAACTTCTTGGTTGATGTTCTCCATTTTTCAGAGCCATAAGATTGGAGTGCCTTGGCATTTGAGTAGATTAGTATTTTTTGTGTTGGACATAATTTATCTTGATTTCCACATATTTCCCAATACATTAAAAACTCCTGTTGCCTTTTGTGTTCTTGTTTTGGTAGCAGTTAATTACTCCAAGTTTGTCTGTATTGTTGAGTTCTGGCATTGCTTAGTTCAAATATATTGGTTTTTCTCTGTCTATTTAAAGTGTTGCTTGCCTTTTAAAGTTAGTCCAAACCAGTGAACATGTTACTGTCTCTATCAGTATACAGTTTTGTTTTATACTCAGGTCTAATGTTTTGTCACATATGAGACTACATTGTCTTAATATAGCAGTTGTTAAGTACATGACTGGAATGTTAAATGTGGTCTAGTTTAGTGATAGTCAACTAGGGTGCCTGGTGCACCCTATTGTGCATTAATTTTTTTGAAAGGGTCCATTGCATCAGTGAGCATACAGAAGGGAGAAAAAGCATATAAATTTTGCATATTTAAGAAATATAAATATTCTGGCCTAATCCAAGATTATTGGAAGTATTATCTAAGATATTATTAATCAATAATATGTTTTGTTATGCTATACTTTTACAGTGTATTATTATTGTTTAAACATTATCGGACTAGTTATTGCGCTCTTCATTTGTTACAATGTGTGGACAATTACAACTTGTATTTTTAGAGTACATGCTGCCTTAATTATCATTATGATGAAAAAAAAATGTAAATTAAGTGTGCCATGTAGAGCACTAGCATAGCGAATAGATGCTGGAGTTGAGTGGGCCACATCCTCAGAAGAGACTCTGACACCATCATCAGAACTATCATGCTATGGACTCCAGAAGGAAAGCGAAAGCAAGGATGGCCAAAAGCCACTTAGCGGAGAACTGTGAAGGCGGAGATGCTAAACCAGAGCTAGGGCACCACATGAAGGATGGTTGTCGACTGAGCAAAGTGGAGACAGTTTGTTGCTGCCCAACAAGATGCCACTATGATTGATGGTCACTGATTGCTTTGTCAGTCAGCAATCAAGGACCAAAGAAGAAGATGTAGGGCACTAAGACTTCTTGGGTCCGTGAATTTCGCAGTCCAGTGTAAGGGTGTTTGAAGCAATAAAAAAAAAAAAGGACCACTTATCTAATCTATTTAATACAGGATGTCCTTAAAGTCTGTGTGCAGTTTGAATCATTCTTTAATAACTTCGCTTCTATATAAGATATAAATAATCTGTAAAATTAAAAAGAGTGGAAATTTATTCAAAATTAAGCATATTTAATTGTAAGAATGTTAACTTTCAGCATATCCACCATTTCTTTTGATGCAGAGTTTTTTCCCCGAAAGCACACAATACATTCACTTCAGGAGAACTTCAAAATCTTGTTTAGCTTTGAATCCGAAATGACAAACATGTTGAAAGTTAACATTCTCACAATTAAATATTCTAAATTTTGAATAAATTCCCTCTTTTTCACTTTAAAGATTGTTCATATCTTATATAGAAGTGAAGTTATTAAAGATTCAAACTGCACAAGGACTACAGGATCCATATTGGCATATACTTCCGTACTGCTAATGAGCTTTGAATGTTTAAATTAATCACTTTTTTTTCAGCGGTTGCCTTGCTTTCAGTCTGTGTATTGTTGGACCAGCAAAGGAACATTGGCAAAGAGCTACAAGCAGAACAAGAGTTGAATATGGTTACTATGGACACACTTGAAGCACTGAAGGCAATGGCCTTAGATCCTAAAAAGAGAATAGCTCTTGCAAAGGTCTGTTTTGCTGTTCATTAGATTGTTTTAGAAACAAGACACATGATTTTCAATGGTGCAGGCTAGGATTAACAGGCGTAACTTGTATCTTATCTGAAACATTAGTAAAGTATATTTGTTGTACTGTCATAATGAATTATGACAACAGTAATGATAAATACAGAGTTAGAACAAATAGCTGTTTTTTCTTAACTTTGTCAGGCAATATTGCCCACTTTAGATTTGTTATGTAATTCGAGAAACATTGTCAGGCATAGTAGGCTTTGCAGTTTGTATTAGTTTAAGTAAAATAACGCTCCCCCAAAAATATTATCTGGCTAGGTATCATTTAAATGGTGTGAAGATTACTGCATCTCTGAAATACCACATCAGTTTGTCTTTTTTGCTTTATGTGTGGCAAGTTATTATGAAGTCATACATAACAGCAGGATGAAAATCTGATACTCATTTACAGGAAATAATATATAGGGAATCTATTTAAAAAATGTAGTTCTAGTAGGTAGGAAAATAAAGGAATTTATCATAAATAAGAATGAATTTTAATATATTCTAAATTTGGAGGAAACCTTAATAAACCAAGTGCCAGTGAGAATTTCAGAAAACTATCATGGCAGTGAGAACAAAAGATAATACTGTCCATTGAAAAAGATATTGTAAGCTATAATTTTAGTTACTACAGGTCCGTAACCCAGAATCCTAAATGCTCGGGGACGACCGTGTTTTGGAAAATCAAATTTTTTCGGATATTGCCCAGAATCGTGCAAAGTAACCCAAAAATCTCCTAAGGTAGCTGTCACAAAGTGGATTTAAGGTTTAGAGTTTGTCTGAGTGTAATGACAAGACACTAGTATGAGAAAGACTGAGAAGATAGATTTGTAAGAAAAATGACAGTGAATGTGGAAGATGAGACTTACAGCTTCGAGGGTGAGAACCTAGATTGACTCTCCCTCGCCACTCGCGACTTTGTCCAGAGCTAAAGACTCACCACCTCTGACTACCATAAAGGAGATAAGGTTTCACTAAACGTCCACAGACACCACTATACAGACAAATATATATATATATATATGTGATGGGGCCGTAAAGACACCCCGGAGGCCCCCCCCCCCTTCCCCCTTCATTGTGAGTGGCACATTTATCGCCCATATATTTTCGATGTGCGCGAAGCATGCTGGGATGTAAAAAGTCTTCAAGAAGATATATTAGTTTAGGCCATAATAAAGCCTAAGAATTAGTTGTGATGTGTTATATTTGGTAGTCGTGTATTATATTTAATAGTGGTAGGTTTTATCTGTGTTTTCGTGCCTAATAAAGCAAATATCGCGAGTGTCATTTAAGTGGCTAAATTAATACGCCTAGCGCGCAGTAAGTTGAGTGATCAGCCATAGGGTCTATATAAGAAGTGCCTAGCCGGCGAGCGGGCCTATTTTGCTAAAGCCGCCCAGACGAGAGAGAAACGAAGTAAGACACCAGACTCTATCTGTAAATGCCTTGAGCACGTGAGTTAATTTAGTTTAGCATTCGTGTTCTATAAGTCTGAAATTATATTCAGCACGAGTCTGTTTTAATGTGTAGTGAATTAGGTCTAAATAGATAGATGTGAAAGTTTAAGAGTGATTATTCCATTTATCAGAAAGGCAAATATAGTGTGAAACTATTTCACTTGAATTTAGATGATATTAACTGTTATCAAGATGGCGGCCACGTGGTGATGACTTTAGTTCTAGTTGTTAAGTCAAGAGTAATTTTATTTTATTCTTTAATGTAAGAGTAATTAAGAGTATTTCACGATTATTGATTATTCTACTGTATATCTTTAGTGGGTTACTTTGTGTGAGGTGAGAATAGTCATTTAGATTTCTGGAGAGCGTGAGGCCACTCCTTGTGCGTAAAGCGCATTTGAGACATAAATGTTGCTGTTTGCTCCTTGTGGAGCAGGGCGACACCAGTGCGGCTGAATCCAACAGAAGCCTGCATGAAGCATTTATATGCTATGGCAGTGGTTTCAGTGGCGATGTGTTTCATATGATGAGTTCCCAATCTCATCAGGGGTCATATACGACACGCTTGTTGCCAGGCGCACCAGTCGTCACTTACGACATGTTCAGAATGCAGTAATGAGTATTGAGATGGATCAGTTGCGGGGTGGTGGTTTATTCTCATTATTGAGAGTATTTGTTGTACAGATAGTTGAATATTATTTTATGTCCATTTTATTATTATTTTTTTAATTATGGTGATGTGTAGAATGGTTTGTGAGAGCACGTGGGCTCACTTGGAGATATATATTTCTCTTCTCCGCTCCTGAGGGAGCATGGGGCCACCAGTGTGGTTTGCCTCCGTATGAAGCGTTCAGATGCTCGTGCAGTAGTAGTTTCGGTAGCAATCTGTGTTACATGGTGAGATTGCCAGCCTCATGCACAACACCATACTAGTCTCATTGGACGACATGTGTGAGTGTGTGTGTGATAGCTGAGTGTGTGCTCTTGCAGTAGTGGTTTTGGTAGCAATCTGTGTTACACAATGAGATTGCCAGCCTCATGCACAACACCATACTAGTCTCATTGGACGACATGCATGAGTGTGTGTGTGTGTGTGATAGCTGAGTGTGTGCTCTTGCAGTAGTGGTTTTGGAAGCAGTCTGTGTTACACGGTGAGGTTGCCAGCCTCATGCACAACACCATACTAGTCTCATTGACGACATGCATGAGTATGTGTGTGATAGTTGAGTGTGCCCTTGCAGTAGTGGTTTCGGTAGCAATCTGTGTTACATGGTGAGATTGCCAGCCTCATGCACAACACCGTACTAGTCTCATTGGACGACATGCATGAGTGTGTGTATGCGTATGATAGCTGAGTGTGTGCTCTTGCAGTAGTGGTTTTGGTAGCAATCTATGTTACATGGTGAGATTGCCAGCCTCATGCACAACACCTTACTAGTCGCATTGGATGACATGCATGAGTGTGTGCGTGTGTGATAGTTGAGGGTGTCAGGTGGCGTGGAAGGACTGTTTGGCAGGTGAGAGTATCGTTATTCAACTATGATTTTAACTAGCCCGTGCTTTGTTTGCGTTTCAGGATTAGGAACTGAGCACTAGCTGGGTGTTTTGTTTGTTTAGTGTTTGGTTTGTTTAATGTTTGCTTCAGTGTGCTCTTAGTCACTGAATGGATTGTAAAAATAAATACAGCCCCTGCCTCAGAATCAAGAGTTTTATTGTTGTTCGGGTCGGTGCGAGTGTGAAAAGAGAGTGATCACACATCACAATATAATCATCATCATCATCTCGCCCACCCTATCACATATATATATATGATACATGTACAGTATAGTTCTAGAAAAAGAGACTGATACAGACTACAGTTTATAGTTTATTTACACAATAAAATAAATTACATATCAAAATAAATAACGTGCATGGTCGCACATCTGAAACAGAACCCAAAACACTTAAAATGACATACAAAAAAGTAAACCCACAATGTCACCCTCCCCTCAACCTGCTGGAAAGAAAGTTTAGAGTTAAACAAAGAATTTACTTGGTGGGGTCTCTAACTTAAGCCACCACTCCTAACTATCTTATTATTAAATCATATATATATATATAAAATCAAACACCACTGTCCTGATGTATACCTAACTAACACAAAATCTGGGAGAAAAAAAAAGAACTTAAAGTCCTACACCGCCAATCACAAACACTGATCCACTAATGGACTTCTTCAGTGTAACCTCAGAGGCTGTCCTCTGCTCTGACTATTTAACGTCCTAAATTATGTCTCTCCTCTGTTTCTGTTCTCACTATCTGCCTCTATAACTTCTGTCTCTCCTCTCTAAAGCATTCGGAAGGAATTTTGACCCTATCTCCTCCCACGAAAATTGCAGCTGATGACTTGGCTTCTAGTACTTTGTTACTTGACTCGAAATGTAGCTGCTTCACGGCTGACGAAACTTAATTCAATGGCCCTGTTACCCCTCTTTGGGTTTAGGACCGTCGGCTTTATTATGGCCGAATTTACACAACCAAACCCAACCTCCAGGCCACACGCCCTTTTGGAGTGGTATAACAAGCTAAGAGCTCTGGATTTTGTAGATAAACGAGTTCCCGCTGAAGCATGGGGCTTCACTGCAAGAGAACTGCTATCTTTGTCTGGTGCAGACGTACTTGGCGCCGGTAACTACCGCGTCACCAATTTTCTTTCGCCTCTGGCGATACCTCGACCCCTCGACTCTTGAACGGCCGACTTTCTTGGCAAGCTGTAAGGCAATTTATGCACTGCTCCCTGTGTGCCGTGAAAATTGCTGTAACCAAAAAAAAAAACTAATATACAACAACTTCAAATTAAACTCAACTCTAACACATAATGTGGCCTAATGGATATGAACGCTGTTTCATAATCCAGATATACCAGGTTCAAAACCTGCTGCAGGCGGTTTGGTAGCAGATCGCTTTGTGTGGATTTTTAACAATGGTATAAGCGCCGTACCGTTCAGAAAGCAATGGCAAACTACTGAATGAAAAAAATTGCCTAGAAAAATCACAAACAGCCAATAAAAGCTGGGGTTGATTGCCACGTCCTGTAAAGGATAAGCAACTAACTTTAACTAACACATAAACACATCACCCGTCTATCCCCTACACCCATCTACGCACAGCATACCTGTCAACCTCCTGAGACAAAAATCTGTACGCCGGTACAAAAAAATTCTTACACACACCCAAAAATCCTTACGCAAAAAATATATTAATAAATTATACGCAATTGTCACGGCGTATTTTCTAGTGGCAGAAAAACTAGGTTGGTGACATCGTTATCAGCGAGTTTTGGCAACCCTGATAACTTTTTAAGAAACGACTGAGTCATGTGAAGAGGACGGAAGTCGAAGATAAATTAAGCGGGAAAAGGGAGAGTTTTCTGGCTTGTCCGATACGGACGTGTTTTGGTTTCCCTTTTCATTGAGTATGGATTATGGCCGAGAGTTTGCTATTGTGGTTTATTCTGTTGGACATAATTATAATTCTGGAGTGGTTTAGTGTCCAGTGGTGTTATTGTCAGGCCATCAGGTATAATTTGCCAGTGGATTGAGTTTTCCATTGTTGTAGTTTTGGTTCGCCATAGTGAGCGATTTTCAGTACAGAGTTTGTATAGTACTGTTATACTGTCATGTGTGAGATTAATTTGATATATTAATTCGAGAAGTTTGTCGGGCAGTGTTATATGTATTCCATACTGTTTTCAGCCGTATGTGGCTATACTGTGTGCAGTGTTCTATTAAAAAGGGAATTCCTGTAGAAAGTGTTATCTTTCTTTGTCAACCATTTCATGTGGTGGTCATCTCCTAGCGGAGCGAGCCAAGTATTGAATTAGTGTCATGATTAAATCCACAGCATAAATTGGTAGTTGACAGCAATACAGTTTTAAAATGAGAAATGACATATACAAATCTATTAGCATTTGAATTATTGTGATATAAAACATTTTCATAGTCTCATGCTGTTCTTTGCATATAAAAAACTTGGTGATCATGAGGTACACTATTCTTTCGATGTACAGTGTTTTGTATTATAATCAACACATGCACTTTTAGCACTTTGCAGAATTGCATTTGTGGGCTTAAAGTCTGCACAGCATGTATCAATGTTAATCTTACACTGTAAAATAGAAGTGAGTGTGTCCGCATTCATGGACCTCCTGCAGTCTGTGTGGATTTTTTTTCATCATTGAAAATGATCTTTCGCAGTCAGCATTGCTGTGAGGGAGTATCAGCAGTCGCTGAATGATGACTTTCAAATTAGGGAAGCGGATGGCACCAGTACTAGTTTTTTGGTCAACAACTTCCAGCTAATAGCTACAGAAGCTCTTTTTCTGACCACTATCTGTCAGTAGAGGCACACACACATCAGACAACATACAGTAGTCATCGAACTCATCTTTCAGTGCTTCCTGATCAAGATCTTGGGCAAAAGCATCTGCCAATCTGCAGATGTTTGGATACCTGAGATTATCTTTAGTGCTTGGATCTAGCACTTTTAAGTCCTTTAGAACCTGGTTGTCAAAGGGAAATTTATCAGTAATTTTTTTAACCACTGATGTGTAAAAATTTCTGACATCCTCAAAAAATGAACTCTTTACTCCACTATCAAGCTCAATTTATTCGATAAATGCTCTTACCATGACCTGCAAGCTTTTGTTTCTTTGAATTAGGCTCAGCCATCATTCATTGGATGAAATATTTAAACTAATAATCTTTGTAGACGAAGAGAATGATTAAAAAATACAACGAACAGAGCAAACGGCTAACAGCAAAAAAAAAAATAAACAAAATTATGAACAGAATATCAAATCTAGGAAGAAAAAACGTACCACCAAAAATTTACAAAATTATTATTTAAGAGTTGGTAGCCTAGACCAGTGATAACAGATTGCCACTTTATTAAAAAAATAAAGCAGCGAATCTCAAGCACTGGAATAAAGTAGGCCTACTCAACGCAAACAAACTTTTTTTTTCTAGTTATGTAGGGCCTACACAGAATATTATGACAATTTATCGGAAATATACTGAAGGGCAAGATATAACTGGAAAGATTAAGACAGCGATTAAATTGCAACAAAGCAAAACAACAGCAATATTTAACCAAGTTATAAGTACTTAGCTTTTTTAAACAAAATGGCGTCGAAGTGTGGTGGCAAGCAAGCGTGGTCGTTGATAACAGGTAACATGTCACGCTGAAAACTGAAAGCGTTTGAGGCCGAATTCAAAGTTTTTGCCGAATTGTTGGGTATAAAAGGATTTGATTGGTTGCTGGGAGAGACCTCAGTTTAAAAACGGACGCCGAGATTCCCGGAATTAAGAATTAAAAAAATTAGTTTAAAAAACCTGGGCTAGAAAATATTTTTTGATTTAAAATTTTAAAAAACTTGGGTTGGAAAATATATTTAAAATTAAAAAAAAAAAATTTTGGGGAGGGGGGAGGGAGAGAAAAATCCGTACAACGAGTCTGTACAGTCGTACACTGCTAAAAGTATCAACAATACGTAGATTGTACGAACAATTCGTACAGGTTGACAGGTATGCACAGCAATAGACAAAATTCCTAACTAAAGGTCAAACTACCCCACTTCAACACTGTCTGTTTAGGTGAACCCAGACGCAGCTGACCTAAATATTTTCCGTGCCAGCTGGCCTGTCAGCCGTCACAACATTTGCTTCTATGAAGCGAAACCTACGTGGTAAAATTCCTAGGCCTACTTTGTATTACAGACTGGCCCAGGTAACAAAATAAAATACACCTCCTCTAGGAATAATTAAATCCCATCTCAGAAAAATTAATTACACCCCTCACTCCCCTCCTGAGTACACAACAATTAAATGCCCGCTAAAATAACGTACACACAATTAAATGCCCAATAAAATAACGTTCACACAATTAAATGCCCAATAAAATAACGTACACGCAATACGCTAGCATATTTTACACTGCCAATATTATAATCAAATCGAGGTTATCTATATATATATCGGACCTCACAAATCCCGTATTGATATAGCCTAAGGACTTAACCTATTACAATTAATTTTACCAACCCATCACACAAATGGTAGATATTGCTAATTATCCGCAGAAACTTTAAAACACTCTTACATTTCTTTTACTTTAAGATAGCAATTGATGGCACTTCAAGCTAAATTAACTTTAATTAATTTCCCAGAAGAAAACTTTACTCTATCGTGCTAAGAACCATTATAAACGAACTATCTTCTACGCTAATTAAATTTATGGACATACCCAATTATCGCGTTTCATCCGCTTGGAGCAGACGATAATGCTTAGATTCAAGGCAGTAAATTTTGAAAACCAGAGAGGCCGCTACTAGATTTACTCTGTTATTTATTGTACCAAAAAGCTGATGCAACCCCCCATGCTATGAGTGCGTCATCGCTTGGCTTCGCTCGTAGACCAATAATATTTCGGCATTTAATAAATTATTGAAACCCGCCAATAATATCGCAACAAATACATGACTCATGGTTATTCTGCTCGCACGCGAAAAGAATTCCATAACGTTATATCACCTACTACCGTTCGCGTGAGCAGAATCAACTTTGATTCGCTCTAACGTAACTTCGACGTACCTGGGTAGTGTCGTTCTCCCTCCCCCCCCCCCCCCCCCCCCCCCCCCCATCCCTTGTTTAAATGGGTGGGTGTTGTTACAACGTCAGACAATTTACCCATCCTAAATAATGACGACACGCTCACTGCTTACTAAATAAAATTGAACGCGATTATATTACAAAGAAAAGCTTATGTGATCGCAATTACTTTAGAGGAAAGAAGACTGGTGAAAAATTTAAAACCCACCGTAATTCCTCTAACTGCACTCAAAAATTACATAGAGAAAAAGATAATTACATAGAGAAATGAATGGGGCCTATTGAAAAATAAAATTACAGTGCTGCATCACAGTAGCCCGAAAGTACCCCAAGTTGCTAAAAATTGGTTCAAAAGTTGGCTGAAAAAACTTTAGATTTTCGGAATACTTTGATTTTCCTATGTTCAGATTCTGGGTTACGGACATGTAGTAATTTTTTTTTCATATTTAAGTTGGAACTATAAACGTCATTGTTTATGCCTGATATAATAGAACAGATATAGGAATTGAATCTTTCAAGCACAGCTTTGCTTGTGCTTGCATGTTAGTGTATTTGAGCTCATCTATTACTTGTGTGTCATTGCAGGATTCAACATGTATTGGTGGCCTTGTGATTGTATTGTCCAATGCTGACTGTTGTGTGGTTCAAAAAGCCTTGCAGGTATGCAATATAATTGTTGTAAACTTTTCCATTGTCATATTTATACTTAATTTTCATTATTACATATTGGGACATACGCTTAATTTTCATTAGTACAGTTTGAGAGGGGTAGTTTCCACACCTTTTACACTTCCTTTGACAGCATTAGTGCCATACTGCTTCCTGGTGACAGCACCATTTCTCCTTTGTTCAGTTTCTTCTCTACTATTTCTTTCCAAATTGTTTCACAAAATCCCAGAATGTCAATTTTGTATCAAAACATTTCTGCTGCCGACTGTGCAGTGCTTCATTGTTTAGTATTTGAACATTCCAGGTGCCTATTTGTTGTTGTTTAACTAGGGCTGCTGAGCTGCTCGCTCTTTTGCAGCCAAAACCAAATCGAAGACTCCTTGGCATTATCTACACTATAGATCTAGGCTTTTCCTGTTGCTTTTCTGGCTTGGATTTAAAGGATCATCACATCTGGTCCCAAGCTAGGAGGAAGTAGCGCTTGACATACTGTGCATTGCTCGCTATCCAAGGGGGGGCTCTCCGAATATGCATAGCTAAAATACTGCGCTCTGGTTCTGGGCTCTCCCAAGGAATAGTCACATCCTACACAGAGCCACTTCTCAGCTACCCCCGTCTGTCATGGGTCCATAGTGAGATCCTCCTGCATGCAGCCAACCAGGTAAAAACCACAGTTTATGTCTGGGCTCAAGTGGCTCCTCCAAGCTTAGTGTGCAATGCTGGGTTCTCAACACGTTTCGGGAGGGGGGGGGGAAATCCCTGGAAGTGTGTGGAAAATCTCAAGAGGCAAATAGGTTGTAATTAGCCTCACAGACAGGTTCACCTCTACATCTTTATACTGTAACATTGTGCTTAGCAGGTGGTCATATAAAGATGACTCCAGATATGCCTCCATGTATAGGTGCCCAGTCTGAAGGTTCTCTTTGGTGAAAGGAAATGAGTCAGCAGTGCAGACTCCTTTCAACTTTCTTTGTACTGTGCTCTGAACTTCACCGAGGAGCGCCTCCTCCTGACCTGGGTGGCTTGAGTTTAATTACTTGCTTTTGATGACTTGTTCATGTTTCTCTCTGAAGTTTTTGTGGCTTAAGTTTTTACAGGATGGGGTAACTGACCCCATGCCCAACACTCTTTAGCCACCTTCTATAACATTCTTGGTGGAGTAGTGTTACTATTTTGTTTTGTTCCCATTTCAAACCCCGGTAGCACACTGTCAATTTTCATACATGCTAGTACATGAAGTCAAAAAAATTTATTTTTCAGACACTGTTGTTACTCTGTGAATGTCATGAAGCCAGGACAATACTGAAGAATCATGTTGGTATGATGGATCAGCTGGAGACACTTTTAACCAGGTACACTGCATTACTGGTGCACCACTAGAAACTTCATCTTCATAATTTCATCTCACAGAACCACATCTATTTCTGTCAAATTGGTGGTGATCTACCTCAGGTTTCTCTCATTGCCGCACGGTTTCTCCCTCAGATTGTTCAGTGAATCCTTGCTGTCAGTCTAATCCTCTCTTAGTGACAGACTTAGAGGGCATGTTCTATTGTATTTTGTCTTCCCCACATGAACACATGATTTGTTGATGTGTTTAGCTTATGGTATTTGAGCCTACGGTGGCTAGTCTATGTTAACTTGTGGTCACTTTCTCCCAATTGTTTTGGTTGATTTGTATGCTAGGTCGTGGTCAGATCAATTGATCTGATCTTGGTAATGGAGTAGTATGTTACTGTTGGGGGTCGGACTGGCTCAGAGGTATAGTGTCTGCCTCTAATTCTAAAGGTGCCAGGTTCAATCCCAGCACAGGGGATTGATGAAAATATTGTTCAGAACCAGTGTTTCCTAATGATGTCATACTCTCCCCTGATCTCCTGGGTAGTCTTCTTCTTCTTCTTCTTGCGATCGCATCTTTGATGATTACACCGTCAGACGAGTTCTCATGATGAATTCGACTGTTGTTTGAAGTTCCTCTTTAACTCCATATAGCTTTGAGTTTAGTGTTGAGTCATTGGGCCAGTATATCTTTCTTAACTGGTCATACAGAGGACAGTCCTGTAGAACATGCTCAGCAGTTTGTTCGTTTAATCCACATGTGCACAGTGGTGAAGCAGACAATCGTAGCTTGTGCATGTGTTTATTCAGTTTGTTATGCCCTGTCCAATGTGATAGTCTGCCTAGGTGAGGAACGCTCTTCATTTAGAGACTTGACTAATCTCCAAAGTTTCCTGCCGTCTTTCTCAAGGTTCAGCGATGCCGTTTTAGTTCTCCAGCTTTTCCGTTTTTCTTCTAGCTTTGTTCTCTGAAACTCTGCTACAGCCTTTTTCCATTTGTTGTGAGTTTCAAGTGAAGGCTGAGACTCTGCGTCCTTTCTAGCCCTGTCCATAGCTTCCTGACGTTCTTGGAGTGTGCTGGACCAGTATGGTATGTAGTTACGCCGGCATCCTTTGGGAATGGTTTCTTTTGCAGCTTGTAGTATGCATCTGTTGAAGTCTTTTACCACTTCATTAATGTCTCTGTTCTGTACCTTGAGGGTAGACAGCAGCGTGTTCACCTGATGCCTGAATAAACCCCAGTTGGCTTTTTTGTAGTTCCATCTTGTAATGGCTGGGCCTGTACTGAGAGTTGCACTCTGGACAGTAAGAAAGATTGGGCGATGGTCGCTTCCCCCTAGTTGGTCTCCTACTTCTCTACTAATAGATCCAGCTATATCTGGTGTGGAGAAGGCAAGATCTGGTGTTGAAGTTGTGTGCCATCCTCTGGAGTAGAAGGTAGGAGTATCTGTGGCATTATTGACTAGGATTAGGGAGTGATCATCTTGCCAAGTTTCAACCTCTTCACCTCTGTGATCCAGATGGTTATAGCCCCAGCTCTGGGAGTGGCTATTAAAGTCTCCAACTGCTATAAAGTTGGTGGCTGGTACCTGTATAGAGCTGAGACTCAGGGGTTTGTTGTTCGGACAGTAATAGTTCAGGAGTTCTATTTCCATCTTGTCTACCTTTATCTGCAACAGCTGATATTCTGCTCCATCCATGAAGGTTTTCCTTTCGTGTGCAGGAATGTTATTCCTTACAAGAGTAAGTACTCCTCCTTTTCGTCTATCTTTTCTGTCGGATCTGAAGCATTGATATCCCCTTATTTTAAAGGTTTGATCTGCTTTCAAGTGAGTCTCTTGGATACAGCAAACACTGACTTGCTTCTCATACAAGATGTTTTCCAGCTCTGTCTTTTTGCTGTATCCAGCCTGCTTGCTGTTCACTCCCTCTGCATTCCAGTGCATCATGACAAGTGGCACTCTGTGTTTCTCTTTTTCTGTTTTGTTTTGGTCAGTAGTTCTCCTCCGCCGTCTGCTGACTCCACAAGACGGTCTAGAGGGTCCTCCAGTAGCTGAGGGTGGGCTCTGTCGAGGCTCAGAGCCCGGCACTGCACCTGCCTGGTGGAGCTCCACAGGGCGAGCACCAGTACGAGATTTATTTGACGGTGTACTCTCCATAGAAAAAAAAAAAGCGAGTTGCGTGATACTGTGGTTTCCGGTGCGCCTTCTGGCCCAGTATCTATGACTTTAGCACCTGTTCAACGGGAGAGTGGGCTCATCCCTAATCTGTTTATGTTCCCAGTAGTAGACTATTCGCAAGCAGCCTGGGGGTGTCACTGCTCTGCGCGGACCTTGTTTACCGAGGCGGCGTCCGAGCTCGTATGGTGAAAATATGGTTGCATTATCTTCAAAATAGCCCTGTCTTTCCTGCCATCCTGCAACTTTGAGTTAGGGAGTTCTGAGCTCCAGTCTCTTTCCCAGGCATTTTATCCTGGCCTGGCACGCATACAGAGGACCCCACTTCTGGTTCTAAGTTAGCAGTTGGGGATAGGTGGGGTAGCACACTGTGCATTCCCCGTCATCCAGGGGGCTCTCCAACTATGCAGAGCTTGCACAATGCTGTGCTCTGGTTCTGGGCTCACCCAAGGAATCCTCACGTCCTGCACAGAGCCACTTCCAGATACCCACCACCTGCCAACCCCCCATTGTAGAAATCTCCTGCATGCGGCCATCCAGTCAAGAGCCAGTATTAAGTCTGGTGCCCAAGTGATCCCCCCAAGCTCAGTGTGCAATTCTGGGTTCTCATCATGCTGCAACACAGGGGGGATTGTGATGCTCAGCCATCTCTCTCAACTCTGCACCGATAAGTGACATCGGGGACTTAACTGTGTCTCAGTACTGGGAGGCCCCGTTTCTGGGTACACCACACACAGCCAATTGAGGCAACGGTCGCCGTGGGCGTGTATTCAGTGGGGAAGTTGTGGAGTCTTCCTGTCCATGTTCTTGCACATCCTAGCACTGCCCGCAAGACATCGGAGGTTTGGAGAGTGGCCTTCTCTGCTTTTTTGAGCCGGGGTGGGCTCCCTGGGCAAGTCTCGATGGGGATCGGGACGTGTCCACGCGCCAGTGGGCCCAGCATCGGCCGCATCTGTTGGAGGACTTGCTCTGCCAGGTTTGAGTTAGTAAATTCCAACTTTGTCATCTTCTTGGCATTGTGATGCTGGGGTGCCTGTAGATTTCCTAACGCCCCGGGTAGAAGCCAGAAGTGTACTGTGCCAGCTCTGGGGGAGATAAAGGGGGTGTTTCTGCGTCTCCTTGTGATACGTAGCCAAGGTAGGGCTCACAGTGCTCTTTCCCCGCCACCAAATTGCCTGCTGGTTACGCCGAGTTCTCCGAGGCTCTAGGCATGTGACCAAGAGTTGAAGGCAATAGGATCGTCACGTCCTGAGTCTCTGTGCCTGTACGATGGGTTCCGATCTTCAGGGAGCAGTCCACACTCGTTCCCACTCCCAAGACTTGTTCAGTATCCATCTGGCTCCTTCCCACCCACAGAGGGCGTGTACGGTGTAGTGCACCGGTTTTATTATCGAGGTTTGCTCCTCTAGATCCGTTGTGTTTAGCCTGAGGATTCGCACCCTCAGTTACCAGGACTACCTCGAGGAGGGTGTGGCTCTTCACCACGCACAACGATCTTGGGGTATGAGAGGTTTTGCTAGGCCAAGAGACTAACACCGCAATGGTCGCTCCTTTCATGAACAGAATTCACTAGGCCTAGGGTGAAGCAAGGGGGGAAACCCACTACCCACAACACCAGCACATCATACCCCCTGTCTGTAGACTTTGCCCCTCCTGGGTAGTGAGATCGGATGTCTAGCCTTCTTGGATAAGGGCGAAAAAAATAGGACGTCTCGTATGCACATTAAAAATACCTCGACAGTTGGAAATCGAAAGAGTAGGCCCCACGGCCACTGCCATGGTAAAATTTAAAAACTAGGACACCTACCCACCACAAAAATATTTATAGAATGTGTGATTCCTTTATACACACACTGGGATCCTAACTAGTTCTATGGAGTTCATGCACTGTGCTGAGATCTTTGTGGGATCTATGGGAGGAGACTGTAGCACTTACAGAGTTGTCCATGTGCAATGAAAATGGTCCTTAATACCAAATCAAACTAATGCTTCTGTTATATCTGACTCTGTGTGTTCTTTGTGCCATTTCTCTGTAAAGTTATTTTTTTAATTAATCTGTCTAGAAACTAGAAAATTTCTTTGATGGCTTACTGTAACTGAGACTTCTCCTATGAGAAAGTTTACCTGCCATGATCTAACAGTAAATTCAGAACTGGTATGTTTGAGAATATGCACACTAATTTTAAGTTGAGTTCCAAGGTTTCTTTGCTGCAGACGCAATGCTTTTCCAGTTTACATATCTCAACTCTGTTAGATCTGTTTCTTTACTGTTGTGTTCTTTCCTGCATGGGCACTTTCTTTTTCATATATTCTGGTTTTCATGCTATACACACCTTTCTTGTATATTTGTTAACCTCCAATTTTTCAGTATGATGGGTCCCATCTCAGTTTGTTTGGGCTCGTGATATTGACAACTGGTAGGGATTTATATTAAAATCAATCTCATAAATTTCAGTCATTAATTAAGTAAATACCAGTTTTGTTTTGTTTTTTTAATTTTTTATTCGAAAAAAAAAATTATAACTGACACATCCATTAGTATGATTTTAAAAATTCAGCAGTTTGAGTGTTTGCCTATCGTGGCAAAGTTACCAGGTTTTGGGATCAAAACCTGGTAACATCACGCCCTAGCCTTTCCAGCTGTAAATGGGTACCTGACTCTGCTCTTGAGTTAGTGAAGGCAAAGGCAGCTAGTAAGGGAGCTGTTCATCCCACCTAGTATCTGCTGTGGGACTACCTTTATTTTTGTAACCCTTCTTGTATTGCACAGAAGTGAGAAATATGTAGAGGTGAGCCGCCAAGCAAAACTGCTCCTTGCTAAGCTAGGTGAAGACTCGGAGCCTGATCAAACACCATTAAAAGATTCCAGTAACATTTCAAGGTAAGTACTAGATCAGACTTAGAGCCGCGGTAGCACAGTGGTTAGTGCACTGGCTTCCCAGCCCCAGTTGAGGTGAGATTTTTTTTAGACCACAAACGGCTCCTGAGTCGACCCAGCCTCATGAATTGGGTACCATAGCAACTCGGGGAAGGTCAAGGCAGCCGGCATGATGCTGACCACATCACCCCTAGTGTGCCAATGGTCAAGAAAATATGGGCCTAACACCATATTCCCAATATGCCTCAATGGGCATGTAATGGGATCCTTTGCCCCCTTTTTTTTTACCCTTACTAGATCAGATTTGTATATTTTTGTTCTATTATATATTGTATGTTTATCATTAACTTATATACACTTTAGTGTTAAACATTGTATCAGGATGACAGTCATAAAGGTACAATCATTTAACTTGTATACACTTTAGTGTTCGAGATGTCAGTCATAAAGATACAATCATTTAACTTGTATGCACTGTAGTGTTAAACATTGTATCAAGATGTCAGTCATAAAGATACAATCATTTAACTTGAATGCACTGTAGTGTTAAACATTGTATCGAAATGTCAGTCATAAAGATACAATCATTTAACTTGTATGCACTGTAGTGTTAAACATTGTATCGAGATGTCAGTCATAAAGTTACAATCATTTAACTTGTATGCACTGTAGTGTTAAACATTGTATCGAGATGTCAGTCATAAAGATACAATCATTTAACTTGTATGCACTGTAGTGTTAAACATTGTATCGAAATGTCAGTCATAAAGTTACAATCATTTAACTTGTATGCACTGTAGTGTTAAACATTGTATCGAGATATCAGTCATAAAGATACAATCATTTAACTTGTATACACTTTAATGTTAAACATTGTATCGAGATGTCAGTCATAAAGATACAATCATTTAACTTGTATGCACTGTAGTGTTAAACATTGTATCGAAATGTCAGTCATAAAGATACAATCATTTAACTTGTATGCACTGAAGTGTTAAACATTGTATCGAAATGTCAGTCATAAAGATACAATCATTTAACTTGTATGCACTGTAGTGTTAAACATTGTATCGAAATGTCAGTCATAAAGATACAATCATTTAACTTGTATGCACTGAAGTGTTAAACATTGTATCAAAATGTCAGTCATAAAGATACAATCATTTAACTTGTATGCACTGTAGTGTTAAACATTGTATCGAAATGTCAGTCATAAAGATACAATCATTTAACTTGTATGCACTGTAGTGTTAAACATTGTATTGAAATGTCAGTCATAAAGATACAATCATTTAACTTGTATGCACTGTAGTGTTAAACATTGTATTGAAATGTCAGTCATAAAGATATAATCATTTAACTTGTATGCAATGTAGTGTTAAACATTGTATCGAAATGTCAGTCATAAAGATACAATTATTTAACTTGTATGCACTGTAGTGTTAAACATTGTATCGAAATGTCAGCCATAAAGATACAATCATTTAACTTGTATACACTTTAATGTTAAACATTGTATCGAGATGTCAGTCATAAAGATACAATCATTTAACTTGTATGCACTGTAGTGTTAAACATTGTATCGAAATGTCAGTCATAAAGATACAATCATTTAACTTGTATGCACTGTAGTGTTAAACATTGTATCGAAATGTCAATCATAAAGATACAATCATTTAACTTGTATACACTTTAATGTTAAACATTGTATCGAGATGTCAGTCATAAAGATACAATCATTTAACTTGTATGCACTGTAGTGTTAAACATTGTATCGAAATGTCAGTCATAAAGATACAATCATTTAACTTGTATGCACTGAAGTGTTAAACATTGTATCGAAATGTCAGTCATAAAGATACAATCATTTAACTTGTATGCACTGTAGTGTTAAACATTGTATCGAAATGTCAGTCATAAAGATACAATCATTTAACTTGTATGCACTGAAGTGTTAAACATTGTATCAAAATGTCAGTCATAAAGATACAATCATTTAACTTGTATGCACTGTAGTGTTAAACATTGTATCGAAATGTCAGTCATAAAGATACAATCATTTAACTTGTATGCACTGTAGTGTTAAACATTGTATTGAATTTTCAGTCATAAAGATACAATCATTTAACTTGTATGCACTGTAGTGTTAAACATTGTATTGAAATGTCAGTCATAAAGATATAATCATTTAACTTGTATGCACTGTAGTGTTAAACATTGTATCGAAATGTCAGTCATAGATACAATCATTTAACTTGTATGCACTGTAGTGTTAAACATTGTATTGAAATGTCAGTCATAACGCTACAATCATTTAACTTGTATGCACTGTAGTGTTAAACATTGTATTGAAATGTCAGTCATAAAGATACAATCATTTAACTTGTATGCACTGTAGTGTTAAACATTGTATCGAAATGTCAGTCATAAAGATACAATCATTTAACTTGTATGCACTGTAGTGTTAAACATTGTATTGAAATGTCAGTCATAACGCTACAATCATTTAACTTGTATGCACTGTAGTGTTAAACATTGTATCGAAATGTCAGTCATAAAGATACAATCATTTAACTTGTATGCACTGTAGTGTTAAACATTGTATCGAGATGTCAGTCATAAAGATACAATCATTTAACTTGTATGCACTGTAGTGTTAAACATTGTATCGAGATGTCAGTCATAAAGATACAATCATTTAACTTGTATGCACTGTAGTGTTAAACATTGTATTGAAATGTCAGTCATAACGCTACAATCATTTAACTTGTATGCACTGTAGTGTTAAACATTGTATCGAAATGTCAGTCATAAAGATACAATCATTTAACTTGTATGCACTGTAGTGTTAAACATTGTATCGAGATGTCAGTCATAAAGATACAATCATTTAACTTGTATGCACTGTAGTGTTAAACATTGTATTGAAATGTCAGTCATAACGCTACAATCATTTAACTTGTATGCACTGTAGTGTTAAACATTGTATCGAAATGTCAGTCATAAAGATACAATCATTTAACTTGTATGCACTGTAGTGTTAAACATTGTATCGAAATGTCAGTCATAAAGATACAATCATTTAACTTGTATGCACTGAAGTGTTAAACATTGTATCAAAATGTCAGTCATAAAGATACAATCATTTAACTTGTATGCACTGTAGTGTTAAACATTTATCGAAATGTCAGTCATAAAGATACAATCATTTAACTTGTATGCACTGTAGTGTTAAACATTGTATTGAATTTTCAGTCATAAAGATACAATCATTTAACTTGTATGCACTGTAGTGTTAAACATTGTATTGAAATGTCAGTCATAAAGATATAATCATTTAACTTGTATGCACTGTAGTGTTAAACATTGTATCGAAATGTCAGTCATAGATACAATCATTTAACTTGTATGCACTGTAGTGTTAAACATTGTATTGAAATGTCAGTCATAACGCTACAATCATTTAACTTGTATGCACTGTAGTGTTAAACATTGTATCGAAATGTCAGTCATAAAGAAAGTCATTCATTCATTATTCTTCAGCTCCCTAAAGAGCATAGGTTCTCAACAAGTTCACGCCAAGCCATCCTGTGCCATCCATTCAGTCTTTTTCCATGTCTTCAGTGTCCCTTCCATGTCTGTCTTGATGTCCCTTCTCCATTTTTTTTTGGTCTCCCTCTTTTTCCTCTTACACTGAGGATTCCAGAGTAAAGACTGCCTTTAAATGCTAATAACTGATTTTCTTAGTGTGTTCCGTCCTAAGCCAAGTGTCTTTTCCTCTCTTCTTGTTCAACTGGAGTTTGTCTGGGTCTTTTCACTAGCTCCACATTGGTGATTGTGTAGAATCATTTCAATCCTTGTTTTCTGTGCAAGAAACCTATTTATGAAAGTTTTAACTTCTTGGTTGTCGTGTTTTTTTGTTTTTCTTGTTTCATGGGCATACAATAAGACTGTCTTGATATTTGAGGTGAAGATTCTTATTTTTAGGTTGCACATTTAAAAAAAAAAATGTCCATATATTTCACAATGCAATAAAAGCTGTTCTTGGATTGTGTATTCTTATTTTGACATCATTGTCCCTTCTTCCAACTTCATCTATGCTGCTGCCAAGATATGAGTCCATATCTTATAGATATGTCTCTCCAAGTTCAATCAGTCTATCATTTGCCTTAATTATTCTCCTAATCACTGCCTTTTTTCTGTGCATTTTTAGACCTAGTTGCGCCCACGGCGACCGTTGCCTCAATTGGCTGTGTGTGGTGTACCCGGAAACGGGGCCTCCCAGTACTGAGGCACAGTTAAGTCCCCGATGTCACTTATCGGTGCAGAGTTGAGAGAGATGGCTGAGCATCACAATCCCCCCTGTGTTGCAGCATGATGAGAACCCAGCATTGCACACTGAGCTTGGGGGGATCACTTGGGCACCAGACTTAATACTGGCTCTTGACTGGATGGCCGCATGCAGGAGATTTCTACAATGGAGGGTTGGCAGGTGGTGGGTATCTGGAAGTGGCTCTGTGCAGGACGTGAGGATTCCTTGGGAGAGCCCAGAACCAGAGCACAGCATTATGCAAGCTCTGCATAGTTGGAGAGCCCCCTGGATGACGGGGAATGCACAGTGTGCTACCCCACCTATCCCCAACTGCTAACTTAGAACCAGAAGTGGGGTCCTCTGTATGCGTGCCAGGCCAGGATAAAATGCCTGGGAAAGAGACTGGAGCTCAGAACTCCCTAACTCAAAGTTGCAGGATGGCAGAAAAGCCATGGGAAAGACAGGGCTATTTTGAAGATAACGCAACCATATTTTCACCATACGAGCTCGGACGCCGCCTCGGTAAACAAGGTCCGCGCAGAGCAGTGACACCCCCAGGCTGCTTGCGAATAGTCTACTACTGGGAACATAAACAGATTAGGGATGAGCCCACTCTCCCGTTGAACAGGTGCTAAAGTCATAGATACTGGGCCAGAAGGCGCACCGGAAACCACAGTATCACGCAACTCGCTTTTTTTTTTCTATGGAGAGTACACCGTCAAATAAATCTCGTACTGGTGCTCGCCCTGTGGAGCTCCACCAGGCAGGTGCAGTGCCGGGCTCTGAGCCTCGACAGAGCCCACCCTCAGCTACTGGAGGACCCTCTAGACCGTCTTGTGGAGTCAGCAGACGGCGGAGGAGAACTACTGACCAAAACAAAACAGAAAAAGAGAAACCCAGAGTGCCACTTGTCATGATGCACTGGAATGCAGAGGGAGTGAACAGCAAGCAGGCTGGATACAGCAAAAAGACAGAGCTGGAAAACATCTTGTATGAGAAGCAAGTCAGTGTTTGCTGTATCCAAGAGACTCACTTGAAAGCAGATCAAACCTTTAAAATAAGGGGATATCAATGCTTCAGATCCGACAGAAAAGATAGACGAAAAGGAGGAGTACTTACTCTTGTAAGGAATAACATTCCTGCACACGAAAGGAAAACCTACATGGATGGAGCAGAATATCAGCTGTTGCAGATAAAGGTAGACAAGATGGAAATAGAACTCCTGAACTATTACTGTCCGAACAACAAACCCCTGAGTCTCAGCTCTATACAGGTACCAGCCACCAACTTTATAGCAGTTGGAGACTTTAATAGCCACTCCCAGAGCTGGGGCTATAACCATCTGGATCACAGAGGTGAAGAGGTTGAAACTTGGCAAGATGATCACTCCCTAATCCTAGTCAATAATGCCACAGATACTCCTACCTTCTACTCCAGAGGATGGCACACAACTTCAACACCAGATCTTGCCTTCTCCACACCAGATATAGCTGGATCTATTAGTAGAGAAGTAGGAGACCAACTAGGGGGAAGCGACCATCGCCCAATCTTTCTTACTGTCCAGAGTGCAACTCTCAGTACAGGCCCAGCCATTACAAGATGGAACTACAAAAAAGCCAACTGGGGTTTATTCAGGCATCAGGTGAACACGCTGCTGTCTACCCTCAAGGTACAGAACAGAGACATTAATGAAGTGGTAAAAGACTTCAACAGATGCATACTACAAGCTGCAAAAGAAACCATTCCCAAAGGATGCCGGCGTAACTACATACCATACTGGTCCAGCACACTCCAAGAACGTCAGGAAGCTATGGACAGGGCTAGAAAGGACGCAGAGTCTCAGCCTTCACTTGAAACTCACAACAAATGGAAAAAGGCTGTAGCAGAGTTTCAGAGAACAAAGCTAGAAGAAAAACGGAAAAGCTGGAGAACTAAAACGGCATCGCTGAACCTTGAGAAAGACGGCAGGAAACTTTGGAGATTAGTCAAGTCTCTAAATGAAGAGCGTTCCTCACCTAGGCAGACTATCACATTGGATGAAGGTGGCAAACTTTTCAGAGGCAAACAAGCTGCAGACTTGTTTGCTAGAAGATACAGTTCAGAAAGCAACTTACCCATTAACATAGATCATCAGAGAGAGATAAGAAAAGAAATACTGGCAACCATGGGACAGACAGATACTCCTGCCCCAATGAGGGAACCCATCACACTAGGAGAACTACAGAAGGCTATTTCCAAGCTTAAGTTTCAAAAGTCACCCGGCCCAGACAAAATCAGCAACGAAATGCTAGTAAATCTGAGCTCAGCAGCAAAGACAAAACTGCTTGAGATATTCAACCACAGCTGGTTGAAAGGAACGGTACCCCAAGTATGGAGAGAAGCCATCACAATACCCATACTAAAGAAAGGGAAATGTAAGACCGAGGCTGCAAGTTACCGGCCAATCAGTCTCACAAGCTGTGTTGGGAAGACTATGGAGCGAATAGTCAACCACAGATTGAAATGGTATTTAGAGTCTGAGCAGATCCTGGTGCCGGAACAAGCTGGATTTAGAGAATGCTACAGTATAGAAGACCAAGTTACTTACTTGTCTCAAGCAATAGAAGATGCCTTCCAGGAGAAGAAAAAGGTCCTAACGATCTGGGTCGACTTCAAGCAGGCCTTTGACAAGGTGTGGAAAGATGGCCTCATTGCAAAACTTAGGAGAAGTGGAATCCAAGGCAACATGATGAAATGGATCCAGTCATACTTGCATAACAGGAGAACTAGAGTCACTCTTGACGGTCTGCAGAGCAGAAAAGTGTTGCTCCATCAGGGGGTACCTCAAGGAGGAGTAATTTCCCCAACACTCTTCCTTGTTTACATCAATGACCTGGTGAAAGATCTCCCTGCAGGAGTTAAAGCTGCCTTATATGCAGATGACCTAGTACTCTGGTGCGCTGATGAAAATGTCACCACAGCAAATTATAGAATGCAGCGGGCAGCAGACATGCTAGTGTCATGGGCAGAGAAATGGCTTATCACAATAAACACAGACAAAACCTCCACAACACTGTTCTCCTCGCCCCCAAGGACAAATCAGCTAACATACACCTAGGGACAACCGTGATCAAGGAAGAAAGCTACCCCACCTATCTTGGGGTGACATTTGACCAAAGGCTTACATGGAATAAGCATATTGAAAATGCAGAAGGAAAGGCCCGAAGACGACTAGGCATACTCAGAAAATTAGCAGGTACCCTCTCCACATGTAAGCCTACCTTGCCGTGGTTGGAGAGCTTGAGCGCCTCAATGATCCCGGGAGCTATGCCGGCGGGAGTTTTACTCCTGGCAGGGTCACCCAAGCCGGACAGGTCCTGGGTGAGGGGCCAGACTAAATGGGCTGAGGAGTGGGTGGAACCCTATAGGTGTAGATGCAGAACCCACCGGCAAGTGGTACATGCTCTGGTCTGCACCAATCCACCCCCACTTCATGGGTTAAATGCTTTCTTGCCTCATTCTTCACTGTTTGTCGTCTATCACGCCCATGGCGACCGTTGCCTCAATTGGCTGTGTGTGGTGTACCCGGAAACGGGGCCTCCCAGTACTGAGGCAAAGTTAAGTCCCCGATGTCACTTATCGGTGCAGAATTGAGAGAGATGGCTGAGCATCACAATCCCTCCTGTGTTGCAGCATGATGAGAACCCAGCATTGCACACTGAGCTTGGGGGGATCACTTGGGCACCAGACTTAATACTGGCTCTTGACTGGATGGCCGCATGCAGGAGATTTCTACAATGGAGGGTTGGCAGGTGGTGGGTATCGGGAAGTGGCTCTGTGCAGGACGTGAGGATTCCTTGGGAGAGCCCAGAACCAGAGCACAGCATTGTGCAAGCTCTGCATAGTTGGAGAGCCCCCTGGATGACGGGGAATGCACAGTGTGCTACCCCACCTATCCCCAACTGCTAACTTAGAACCAGAAGTGGGGTCCTCTGTATGCGTGCCAGGCCAGGATAAAATGCCTGGGAAAGAGACTGGAGCTCAGAACTCCCTAACTCAAAGTTGCAGGATGGCAGAAAAGCCACGAGAAAGACAGGGCTATTTTGAAGATAACGCAACCATATTTTCACCATACGAGCTCGGACGCCGCCTCGGTAAACAAGGTCCGCGCAGAGCAGTGACACCCCCAGGCTGCTTGCGAATAGTCTACTACTGGGAACATAAACAGATTAGGGATGAGCCCACTCTCCCGTTGAACAGGTGCTAAAGTCGTAGATACTGGGCCAGAAGGCGCACCGGAAACCACAGTATCATGCAACTCGCTTTTTTTTTTCTATGGAGAGTACACCGTCAAATAAATCTCGTTCTGGTGCTCGCCCTGTGGAGCTCCACCAGGCAGGTGCAGTGCCGGGCTCTGAGCCTCGACAGAGCCCACCCTCAGCTACTGGAGGACCCTCTAGACCGTCTTGTGGAGTCAACAGACGGCGGAGGAGAACTACTGACCAAAACAAAACAGAAAAAGAGAAACCCAGAGTGCCACTTGTCATGATGCACTGGAATGCAGAGGGAGTGAACAGCAAGCAGGCTGGATACAGCAAAAAGACAGAGCTGGAAAACATCTTGTATGAGAAGCAAGTCAGTGTTTGCTGTATCCAAGAGACTCACTTGAAAGCAGATCAAACCTTTAAAATAAGGGGATATCAATGCTTCAGATCCGACAGACAAGATAGACGAAAAGGAGGAGTACTTACTCTTGTAAGGAATAACATTCCTGCACACGAAAGGAAAACCTTCATGGATGGAGCAGAATATCAGCTGCTGCAGATAAAGGTAGACAAGATGGAAATAGAACTCCTGAACTATTACTGTCCGAACAACAAACCCCTGAGTCTCAGCTCTATACAGGTACCAGCCACCAACTTTATAGCAGTTGGAGACTTTAATAGCCACTCCCAGAGCTGGGGCTATAACCATCTGGATCACAGAGGTGAAGAGGTTGAAACTTGGCAAGATGATCACTCCCTAATCCTAGTCAATAATGCCACAGATACTCCTACCTTCTACTCCAGAGGATGGCACACAACCTCAACACCAGATCTTGCCTTCTCCACACCAGATATAGCTGGATCTATTAGTAGAGAAGTAGGAGACCAACTAGGAGGAAGCGACCATCGCCCAATCTTTCTTACTGTCCAGAGTGCAACTCTCAGTACAGGCCCAGCCATTACAAGATGGAACTACAAAAAAGCCAACTGGGGTTTATTCAGGCATCAGGTGAACACGCTGCTGTCTACCCTCAAGGTACAGAACAGAGACATTAATGAAGTGGTAAAAGACTTCAACAGATGCATACTACAAGCTGCAAAAGAAACCATCCCAAAGGATGCCGGCGTAACTACATACCATACTGGTCCAGCACACTCCAAGAACGTCAGGAAGCTATGGACAAGGCTAGAAAGGACGCAGAGTCTCAGCCTTCACTTGAAACTCACAACAAATGGAAAAAGGCTGTAGCAGAGTTTCAGAGAACAAAGCTAGAAGAAAAGCGGAAAAGCTGGAGAACTAAAACGGCATCGCTGAACCTTGAGAAAGACGGCAGGAAACTTTGGAGATTAGTCAAGTCTCTAAATGAAGAGCATTCCTCACCAAGGCAGACTATCACATTGGATGAAGGTGGCAAACTTTTCAGAGGAAAACAAGCTGCAGACTTGTTTGCTAGAAGATACAGTTCAGAAAGCAACTTACCCATTAACATAGACCATCAGAGAGAGATAAGAAAAGAAATACTGGCAACCATGGGACAGACAGATACTCCTGCCCCAATGAGGGAACCCATCACACTAGGAGAACTACAGAAGGCTATTTCCAAGCTTAAGTTTCAAAAGTCACCCGGCCCAGACAAAATCAGCAACGAAATGCTAGTAAATCTGAGCTCAGCAGCAAAGACAAAACTGCTTGAGATATTCAACCACAGCTGGTTGAAAGGAACGGTACCCCAAGTATGGAGAGAAGCCATCACAATACCCATACTAAAGAAAGGGAAATGTAAGACCGAGGCTGCAAGTTACCGGCCAATCAGTCTCACAAGCTGTGTTGGGAAGACTATGGAGCGAATAGTCAACCACAGATTGAAATGGTATTTAGAGTCTGAGCAGATCCTGGTGCCGGAACAAGCTGGATTTAGAGAATGCTACAGTATAGAAGACCAAGTTACTTACTTGTCTCAAGCAATAGAAGATGCCTTCCAGGAGAAGAAAAAGGTCCTAACGATCTGGGTCGACTTCAAGCAGGCCTTTGACAAGGTGTGGAAAGATGGCCTCATTGCAAAACTTAGGAGAAGTGGAATCCAAGGCAACATGATGAAATGGATCCAGTCATACTTGCATAACAGGAGAACTAGAGTCACTCTTGACGGTCTGCAGAGCAGAAAAGTGTTGCTCCATCAGGGGGTACCTCAAGGAGGAGTAATTTCCCCAACACTCTTCCTTGTTTACATCAATGACCTGGTGAAAGATCTCCCTGCAGGAGTTAAAGCTGCCTTATATGCAGATGACCTAGTACTCTGGTGCGCTGATGAAAATGTCACCACAGCAAATTATAGAATGCAGCGGGCAGCAGACATGCTAGTGTCATGGGCAGAGAAATGGCTTATCACAATAAACACAGACAAAACCTCCACAACACTGTTCTCCCTCGCCCCCAAGGACAAATCAGCTAACATACACCTAGGGACAACCGTGATCAAGGAAGAAAGCTACCCCACCTATCTTGGGGTGACATTTGACCAAAGGCTTACATGGAATAAGCATATTGAAAATGCAGAAGGAAAGGCCCGAAGACGACTAGGCATACTCAGAAAAATTAGCAGGTACCAACTGGGGAGCAAATGAACGAAATCTAAAGAAGATTTATAATGGAGTAATAAGACCACACTTAGAGTTTAGCTCAGCAGCATGGTCATCAGCTGCTAACTCACATCTGCAGTCTTTGGACAAGGTGCAAAATCAAGCTCTCAGGCTCATTACAGGAGCCATGAAAACTACACCAATAACAGAGATGCAGAAGGTTGCTGGATTACAGACATTGTCCCATAGAAGAGACACAAAAACCATGATCCAGATGGAAAAGTACAACAGTATGCCAATGCACCCAATGAAGGCAAGACTAGATGATCTGGCATTGGGACGTCTAAAGCGTAGCAGCTTTGTGCATCGGGGGAAAAGACTTATAAGACAGCATCAAGAAGACCTATCCATGAAGACAACACCACTGAAGCCCACCCTATACCCTGTACCATGGGAGCAGGCCAGCAGTGCCCTCCAAATTAATACAACAGTCAGTGGTCTCACAAGTGGATGTGAGTATAATGATCTGCAAAAACGAACTGCTACATTGAGTATGATCCAAGAAAGCTATCCCGATCAATCATGGATACATGCCTATACAGATGGATCAGCAACTAATGCTGTTAGGAATGGAGGTGCCGGTATCTTTATCTCATATCCTGACAACCACTATGAGACTAGGCACATTCCCACTGGTAAATTCTGTTCCAACTATACAGCTGAGGTTCAAGCTCTAGAGCAAGCTGCAAATATGATTTATAACACCAACTCTGACTGCCACCAGGTAGTCATCCTCACAGATGCACTGTCTGTCCTGCAAGCTCTCAAGGGTGGTAAACTCCCGCATCTGAGAAATGAACTAAACAAGGTAGCTGCCAAAAAGAGAACCATACTTCAGTGGGTACCATCTCATTGTGGTGTATCCGGAAATGAAAAGGCAGATAAACTTGCAAAAAAGGGAGGAGAATGTGAACAAGAAGATAATGAAGTCACATACTTTGAGAAAAAGAGAGCTATCCAGACTATCAGAAGAGAACAGAACCAACCCAAAGACGACTATCACACTCTCGACCGGCAGGGACAGACAACTATTTTTCGACTCAGGACAGGGCATAACAAACTGAATAAACACATGCACAAGCTACGATTGTCTGCTTCACCACTGTGCACATGTGGATTAAACGAACAAACTGCTGAGCATGTTCTACAGGACTGTCCTCTGTATGACCAGTTAAGAAAGATATACTGGCCCAATGACTCAACACTAAACTCAAAGCTATATGGAGTTAAAGAGGAACTTCAAACAACAGTCGAATTCATCATGAGAACTCGTCTGACGGTGTAATCATCAAAGATGCGATCGCAAGAAGAAGAAGAAGAAGCAGGTACCAACTGGGGAGCAAATGAACGAAATCTAAAGAAGATTTATAATGGAGTAATAAGACCACACTTAGAGTTTAGCTCAGCAGCATGGTCATCAGCTGCTAACTCACATCTGCAGTCTTTGGACAAGGTGCAAAATCAAGCTCTCAGGCTCATTACAGGAGCCATGAAAACTACACCAATAACAGAGATGCAGAAGGTTGCTGGATTACAGACATTGTCCCATAGAAGAGACACAAAAACCATGATCCAGATGGAAAAGTACAACAGTATGCAAATGCACCCAATGAAGGCAAGACTAGATGATCTGGCATTGGGACGTCTAAAGCGTAGCAGCTTTGTGCATCGGGGGAAAAGACTTATAAGACAGCATCAAGAAGACCTATCCATGAAGACAACACCACTGAAGCCCACCCTATACCCTGTACCATGGGAGCAGGCCAGCAGTGCCCTCCAAATTAATACATCAGTCAGTGGTCTCACAAGTGGATGTGAGTATAATGATCTGCAAAAACGAACTGCTACATTGAGTATGATCCAAGAAAGCTATCCCAATCAATCATGGATACATGCCTATACAGATGGATCAGCAACTAATGCTGTTAGGAATGGAGGTGCCGGTATCTTTATCTCATATCCTGACAACCACTATGAGACTAGGCACATTCCCACTGATAAATTCTGTTCCAACTATACAGCTGAGGTTCAAGCTCTAGAGCAAGCTGCAAATATGATTTATAACACCAACTCTGACTGCCACCAGGTAGTCATCCTCACAGATGCACTGTCTGTCCTGCAAGCTCTCAAGGGTGGTAAACTCCCGCATCTGAGAAATGAACTAAACAAGGTAGCTGCCAAAAAGAGAACCATACTTCAGTGGGTACCATCTCATTGTGGTGTACCCGGAAATGAAAAGGCAGATAAACTTGCAAAAAAGGGAGGAGAATGTGAACAAGAAGATAATGAAGTCACATACTTTGAGAAAAAGAGAGCTATCCAGACTATCAGAAGAGAACAGAACCAACCCAAAGACGACTATCACACTCTCGACCGGCAGGGACAGATAACTATTTTTCGACTCAGGACAGGGCATAACAAACTGAATAAACACATGCACAAGCTACGATTGTCTGCTTCACCACTGTGCACATGTGGATTAAGCGAACAAACTGCTGAGCATGTTCTACAGGACTGTCCTCTGTATGACCAGTTAAGAAAGATATACTGGCCCAATGACTCAACACTAAACTCAAAGCTATATGGAGTTAAAGAGGAACTTCAAACAACAGTCGAATTCATCATGAGAACTCGTCTGACGATGTAATCATCAAAGATGCGATCGCAAGAAGAAGAAGAAGTAGACCTAGTTGCTGTGATCTCTCATCAAATATTTTTATCTTGTCATGCATCTAGTTGCCTTTATGAGGCAAGAGCCAGGTCTTCGGCAAAATCTAGATCATCAAATTTGTCATTTTTCATACTTCAGTCTATAGGCAGTAAGAAGAGAAATGGTGACAAGAGGTATCCCTGCCACACTCTAGTTCTTATCTCAAAGGGTTCTGTAAGTTGTCCTTCATGACAAATTCTGAATTTAATATCTTCATAACGAGGGTAAAGTTCCCATATGAACTTATTGGGGAGCCCATAAAGCCTCATCGGCTTCCTGAAAGGATTCTGTCATAGCCCACATCTTCAGTGTAAAGTTATGAGTTCAGTTCTGAGCTTTGTCAGATGTTATGATCACTGTGGCTAGCCTGGTGTGTACATGATCTGTTTTGTCCTTAGCCTGTTTTGTTCTTCTCTCTACTGTCTTTCTGTGACTTACATTAACCTCTCATGGATCTGTTCCGTGCAGGATCTGTTTTATTGAAAATGAGTTTGTTTCTTAGCTGTCGCTTCTAATCTCTCATGGATGAGCCTGCCTAATACTATCTCTAGCAGTGATTATGACATTATTCTATGGCAACTTGATTGTATACCCTTCCTTACAGCCTGCAAGGTTGTACCTCCTTTTCTACTGACTTGGTGTCTAAGGGAATCTTGTGGAGCAGGTCTATTTAGAAGTTCCTCAAATTTGCCCAAACATCTCTTTATTTGCTCTTGTGCATTGCTAAGTAAGTTTCTATTCTTATCATTGACAAGGCCACTTGATTGCTATATTTCCCTGTTATCGTCTTTGTACTATTGTGCGGTCCCTCATATTTCTTTTGGTTTCATCTTCCTCTACATCCCTTCTTCTTTGATCCTTAGCTGCCGACCGTCAAAGCAGTCAGTGGCCATCACGCCTAGTGGCGTCTTGTAGGGCAACAACAAATTGATTCCACTTTGCTCGGTCGGTGGCCATCCTTCGTACAGTGCCCCAACTCTGGTTACGAGCCTCAGACTCCGGATGTCCGTCCCACAGCAAAGTTTGTTTATTCGTTGTTGTTTCCGTAACTTCAATTTTCTTTACATAGACAGGGGTATCAGCCCTATGCTAAAACCCCCAACCTGGAGGACCAGGGTGTCTGCTTTAGTCTGACCCCTGCCCGCGCAAACCTGTCCAGCTTGGTAGAACCTTCCAGGAGTAAAACTCCCGCTGGCATAGCTCTGGGGGTAATCAGGGTACGCAAGCCGCCATACCTCGACAAGGTATTGACACCGGTGATGGCAGTCTGCATCCCTTGGCAACTCATAAATGTATTGCCATTGGCAAGTCATTAATATATTTCCAGCTGCCTCTTCTGATACTTCTTTTCACTACTTTGTTTGCTTCTATGTATAGTTCTTCTATGTCTTAGCTGTAGTATTTCAGGCTTTGCTTCTGTTTAAATTTGCTGTCTTATTGATGGTTTCTGTTCTTATCAATGCTTTGTTCTGACATTCTATTTTTCTCAGAACTAGTCCATGTCTCATTCCAATTATTTGTTTTCTGTTTCCAGTGGTCTTCTATATCTACTTTATCTGCCAGTTGTTGAATCACTTGACACTTTTTGGATATTGTAACTGGAAATGTTTTTTATTTCTGATTTCTGAGACATTCCACATTAAACCATTGTCTGTAATTACTATGTGTTTTTGTTTAACTTCTGGGTTTCACCTTTGTTTGGGCTGACAGAAGTTTGGTGATCTGATGCTCCACTACATACTGTTTCATCATGTAATGGTGATTTCAACCTCTTGCTTATGCATGTATGGTCAGTTTTATTTTCTGTCTTGTGGTCTTATGATATCCATACTGCTTTACATTTTTTTATAAAGATAAAATCATAAATGATGTAATTCTGTTGTTAATGTACTCCATCTTTAGCTAATCTCATAAGTTTATATTGCCTTAGAAATTCCAGAAATAACAGTCAACATGGATGGGTCACAGCCAAGTCTATTGTGCTACAGCTGAAGGGTTTTCATGATAAGGTAAATAATTTATATGAAAGATCGAGACATTTGTTCTTCTGCTAAGGATTAAGGTAGTAACTGTCAACCTTTTTCATATGCCTTCTTGTGAATACAACTGTCTAATCACCCCACCCAAAACCATTTTTAAATTTTGCTAAAAGGATTAAAAGAACAGTCACATGAACAGAAAAGGGGGGTATGCCTAAGATATAAGCTGGGCAGAGGATATTCATAAATAGACTTGACAAATGTGGAAACAAGAAATGTGATGCATTGACCACCTAGGGTACAGAGACAAAGGAAGGAATGCCACCCCTCAGATGTCTAGCATTATATGAGACTTCCCATTTATGAGAGATAAAAACAATGTCATATGTGCACTTAGATAAGATGACAGAAGCCCATACTTCCAAATTTTATGTTCACAACCACAAAACCTTCATAAATGAGTTTTGCATTGTGTAGAAAGATTGAAATATGACAAGATCACTAATATGAAACTGATGACAAGAACTAGACAGGTGCCAGTAGGACAAGAGATGAGATGACACAGGCAATGGATAGGACATGCACTGAGGAAACTCTGTTGATGCATTACAAGGCAGTGCTTGTTCTGGAATCCCCGGGGCTAGACAGGTAGCAAATGAGGGAAAAACCTGCGGAGAAGAGATCTGGAGACGGATGAAAGGGATAAAGATGACATTGAACAACTTTGAGCAGATGGCACAGGACTGGCAGGCTCGCAAGGTATTTGTTGAAGGTCTATGCTCCGCAGTGAGCTGAATCACAAATTTAGACCACTAACTATTTTACCCAGAAATAATTACATTTTTAGTAGTTTTGGTATGTGATATAGTAGCAGTTTTATGTTAACATTGGTTTATCAGAGCCATTAGAAGCAGAGTCAAAGAATGGTAACGCTATACCTTACCACGCATTTCTGTAGGGTTGGGCACGGGAGCCAGGTTTTTTTATGCTGTCGAAACTTCAGTCAGAAATATGAACAGGTCATCCAAAACAGGCAATTCAACTCAGCCATCCATGTTCGAAGGAGGCCCTTCATCATTGAGGTTCATAATGCAGCACAGTGGACGCTGAAAGGAGTCTGCACTGCTGATTCATGTTCTTTGACCTAGGAGAACTTTCATATTGGGTATTTGGAATGTTTAAACATTAAATGAACAAGGAAGAACTGCACATGTGGCAGCTAAAATGAAATACTAAAAAACAGAAACCATGGGATTATATGAAACAAAGTGAAAAGAAGCAATGGAACACAGGAGAAATTGTACTATCCTCAGGACATGAAAAATTGATCTCCTATCACAGTGAAGATATTGTATTAATTCTGTCAAAGGAAGTGCAGAAGGCACTTGTAGAATGGGAAGAACTGGCACCAAGTCTAATATCAACAACATTCAAAACTACCAAATAAAAAATAAAGATGAATATAATCTAGTGTTATACGCCAGATCCAAACCTCTACACCTCACGGTAGAAGGGGAACGACTAAGTAAGTAAGTAAGTTATACGCCAAGACATCAGAGACTGTATTTATCAAACCTAAAGGTCTTTTATATTTGGACATGCACCCTAATATAACCAACTAAGTTGAACAGGGCGCACCTCGCCGAAACGAGGCAAAATTTTATTTTTAACAAAATTAGAGACTGTTGGATGGGAAGTGGCGTGATCACCAATGATAGATGGCATGAATACATAATGATAATTGCAATGTTCTGCTTTGCAACTCAGAAAATCATTTCTTCTTGAGCTTCCTGTTGAAGCTAAAGCTAAATTTCCCTCGGCATAGATTTTACTTGTCATTCCTTTCATTTGAGAATAAAGACATAACTTGTACTGGTCTTTGTACTTGTGATTTCTGCTTTAATTTAAACATGTTATGGTATGTTTGATTTAAACTTTGTCATGAATATATTTTTATCCTTGTTTGTTTCTTGACATGACCATGTTGTTTCTTTCTCATTATGACCAGAGTGATCAAGATCTATGTGCCCGCCTGTTGCTGAAGATGAAAGGTGTTATTAGCATTACTTTTGATTTGAGCAAAAAGCGGTGCATACTACGTACAAAGTTAGATGTAAAACCAGAGGTAATTTTGTTTTTATTTTCATTGTTTGTTTTGTATGCTCGTGGGGGAAACAATTTCTACATGTTTAGTCACTTGTGAGCTTGGCAGAAGAAAGATTGCAGTGGTATGACGAGGTCACTATTGTGGAACTAATGACAAAAACTAGACAAGCGCCAATTGAACAAGAAATGAGAAGACGACGCTGGAGATAGATAGGTCACACATAGTGAAAACCTGTTGATTGCATTACCAGACAATCCCTGTTCTACAATCCCCATGGTAAGAGAGGTAGAGGAAGAACACAGAATAGAGAACTGGAGACAGACATGGAAAGACCTTGAGCTGATGGCACGGGACAGGAAGATTTGGCATACATTTGTTGAAGGCCTATGCTCCTTTGGGAGTCGAAAAAGTGAAAGAAGATGGTGTGCTTGGCCATTATGTCTTCTTCTTCTTCGTTCGTCCTGAAAAGGATGTTGGTTGCGTTGTGTCCGTTTACAGCGAAGCTGCAATATTTGCGCCTTTAGGCCGACACATCCGACTTCAGCACAGCATTTTTGGGACCAGGTTAGCCTTCCCTCTTCGATCCCTACTCACTCAGCCAGACTGCAGTGATGCAGCCTGTTTCCAGGACCACCACATGGAGGTGGAGTAGGGTCTTGGATAAGTGGTGGCTGTATGGCTCTGTAAGGAGTGAAAGGGGAAATAAAGATGATGGTTTCTGTTGTAGTGTTGCCTCTATATGCTCATTGTTTACACCTCGTCTTCTTTCCTTGGAAGTGGCTTTCCCTTTAGCATTTTACTTGTAACCTCTATTATGGTATAGTATCTTTTGTATTTTTCAGTCATGCCCAGGTTTTAGTCTTTGTTGCTTTCTGATCATCTGTCATATAGAAAGATAGATTTCAGTTAGTCAAGTTAGAATTATGCTTAGTTTTGTGTATCAAGCAGGAAATTCCAACCGTAAGATACCGGGAGATTTTATACACCAAGACAAAAATTGCTTTCCATGATAGGGCACTACAGTATTTTCATCCAAGAAGGAATTTTTTTATATAAACAGAAGTAAGTTTGTTATTTCCTGTATTATTTTATATTCTTTCCTAGGCTCTAGCAGCATCAATAGCTAAATCTATGACAATGACAGCTCAGCAGGTTGTGAGAAATGAGAATGGTGAAGAGGTAATTTTAACTTTTCATTAGCAGTTTACATGTGACAAACTCAATAACAGTTTGGCATATTTCACATAGAGATAAATGTATTTAAGCATTTCCTATCCGGCTGAAATTATGTGAGCTGCTAACAGAACTTCACTTACCTTATTTTCCGTTGTTTCAGAACCCTACCTTTCCATGCCAAAAACTTTGCCCACGTTAATATTTTTGAGCCCAAACACAGCGGGATTGGACTATAATACCTTAATTTTAAGAGCACCAGCTGTGTTAAAAATTGCATTTTACAAAGCATTCTATAAATAGTATAGATAATTGAGCAATGATCGATTTTTATCCAGTTGCCTTTGCCTCGGGGGTTACAAACAGTGGCAAAATGTTTGCATCCAGACAGGCAGGATAGAATAGAAATATCTTTTTCTTGTCATCTGCTGGACTGATGATAGGAAAAAGTTAATCTTATTAAAGCCAGCAATTTTGAGATGCATATATCAGATAGTGTAGGCTACATGTGTCGGGTATTTGCTGAAGTGCAATGTAAATTAATATCAGATGGCGGAACAGGCAAAGACATCAGTAACCAAGTGAATAAAGCCAGAATAGCCTTTGCCAATCTAAACATTTGGAAATCTTCCCAGTACAGTACAAATACTAAATTAAAAATATACAAGAGCTGCGTAATTTTTGTTCTTCTATGCGGTGCAGAATGTGGAGAGTTAACACAAAAGGAAATCTCCAGACTATCCTCTTTCCACACAATCTGCCTAAGGAACATTTTTCGAATTTTCTGGCCAAACACCATCACCAAGCAAGAACTGCTCATTCTGTGCCACCAAGAAGACATGCGCACCATCCTAGTGGGTAGACGCTGGAATTGGGTTGGCCACATCCTCAGAAAAGATCCTGACACCATCACCAGAAATGTCCTGCTATGGACCCAAGAAGTAAAAAGAAAGCGAGGTCAACCAAAAGCTACATGGCGGAGAACTGTGGAGGCAGAGATGCAAAGCATGAACCAGAGCTGATTGCTTTGTCTGTCAGTGGCCAAGGACCAAAGAAGATGACAATATAAACGAATTTGCCACCACTGATCTAATCGGAAAAGCAATATAATACTGAATATTAAACCTGATTCCTCAGAATTTGACATGTCAACATACCAGCATCTTACATATGTAACAATTTGCCCAGTTTTTCATGAGTAATTTTTTTTCTCACCATTATAAAGGTATTTTAAAAACTTTTTGATAGCAGTATTTCAAAATACTGTTTTTGTCCGGTTGCATCACAGATGTTATTAATAATCCTCTCATGGCTAGGATGCTCAAGTAAGCACACAAGTTTATGTATTTTGTGTGCTTTGTGTGTTAGTGTGTGTATGTTTGTCATTTTGATAGCTAATTGGATTTAACGTGTTTAGCTTTATACTGATGTTTCGGAAGAAACTGCTTTCAGATGCATTTTAACCTTTTCAGCACCAGTATGATGTATGCCGTACAGCACAAATCTTTACAATTTTTGTCGCTGTGCCATACACCATACGTCACGGAAGTAGCGTGATTTCTGTTCCCATTCACCTATATGATGTGCGGCGTACGTTCTATTTTAAAAGCACCAGAACTCTTCTGTTTACAAATGTATCTGCAATTACTGGGCATAATCGGATTCAGCATTGAAAAATCTGGCCACTAATCTTGAAACGAACAAAATATTTTACTGCTAGCGAATACAGTAGAACTGATAAAAGCGATTTCACAAAGGCGAAAGTTCACAAACATGGACGCTGCCAGTACAGACGAACCATCAACATGTGGTGGAAAAAGAGCACGAAAATCCTTGTTTGAGCTGAATTTATTCAACTTGAATGATTCTGACGACTCTTTTTACTCAGATTCAGGGTCAGAGTATGTGTTGTCTGGATCAGACTCTGATGTAGATTTAGATCTAGAGCAATAGTGATAGTGAGAGGCTTGCTAAAACAAGGAAAGTGAATGATAGTACTAGTAGTAACATTCGATCTAGATCTAGTTCACTCAGTTTAGATCAAAATAATTCATCAGGAAAAGGAAAGACAGTGAAAACAAGATTTGCACAAGGAAAGAAAATGTCAAGATCTAGACCTCGAATGAAAAAAACATTGATGAGGAAGAATGTCACCTACAAGACACTGGTAACGAAGACTTACCAGAGGCAGGGGAAGAAAATAATGTAGATGAAAACGTAAGTCATGAATGGAGGCAAGAAAACCATGCTGCCCAGCCTGATTGGCCTGAGTTTACAGCAGTCTGGTCTACTTTTTGATCATACTGATTATGAATGCCATGATTTCATGAATGAGTTTCTGAATGATAACTTTTGGATACTACTAGTGAATGAGACAAACAGAAGAGCTTCACAATATCTTGCTACAAGGACAAATTTAGCAAAACGATCAATCTTCAGGTCTTGGGAGGAAACAAATGTATACGAGATGAAGCGGTTCGTTGGCCTAATTCTTCTTATGGGAATTGTTCACAAGCCGAGATACACTAATTATTGGAGCACTGACAGTTTGCTTCTTACACCACTCTTCCCAGCTGTCATGAGTCGTAATCGCTTCCAACTGCTGATGAAATTTTTCCACTTCAACAATAATGAAAATGAGCCTCCCCACACAGCCGAGGAAAGAGACAGATTGTTCAAAATTAGACCTTTGTTGGAACATTTCTCCACTGTATTCCAAACAGCTTTCTGCCTCAGAAGGGACATTTGCATCGATGAATCATTGCTTCTGTGGAAGGGAAGAGCATTGTTCAAACAGTACATACCACTTATACCACTTAAAAGGGCCAGGTTTGGCATTAAGATTTTCTGCTTGTGCGACAAGGCAGGCTATCTATATCGTTTTCGAGTGTACTCCAGGAAGCAGGACCCACTGTACAACATAGACGACCTTATCCCTGAAGACTGTTGAGAGCTCTCACTTACTGCCAAGACAACTCTGGAGCTGTTCACTCCACTTCTCAACAAAGGCTACCATTTGTATATAGACAACTGGTACAACTCTGTGCCCCTTGTTAGTTACCTCTCAGAAAAAGAGACCCTATGCACAGGCACAGCTCATAGTAATAGAGTCCCCAAGGAATTGATAGCCATCTCAGCAAAGAAAGGGGAAACTGCCTCAGTTAGATCAGGAAAAATACTAGCCCAAAAGTACATTGATAAGAAATCTGTGTTTATGCTGACCAGTGCTTTCCCAGCTGAAACTGTGCCCAAAATCCGTAGAGGCGGAACTGAAGCCCAACTTCCTGTGTCAATCTCAAGTTACAACACAGGAATGGGAGGTGTGGACCGTATGGATCAAATCTTAGAACCAATCAGTGCAGCAAGAAAAACCACTAGGTTGTACCTCAAGCTAGGAGTTCATTTCATACAACTAGCAATTATGAATGCCTGGTACCTCAGGAAGACAACTGGTGGAAAAGAGGACTTATTACTCTTTAGTCGCAACTGTATTGCTCGTCTTATCTATCAAAGGGGTGAAATCAACCTTGCTGAAAATGTTGCCAGACTAAATCAAAGGCATTTCATCTACTAGATTCCCTCTGAAAACTCAGCAAAGAACAGACCACAGAAGAGGTGCAGAATTTGCTACAACAAAGGCATTCATCGTGAGACTCGGTATTACTGTCCAAAGTGCCCCAGCAAGCCTGGTTTGCGCCTTGGGGAATGCTTTGAAACTTACCACACTCAGCCCAACCTATAACCAAAAATGTAAGCAAACTCAAGAAAACAAGTGCCAGCAGTGTTTCCATGTTTTTTTATCATACTAATGTGAAAACAACAAAGTTTTTGTGGCTCATACAAATAATTTTTGGTTTTTTTTCTCAATTTTCATTTATGTTCGTACCCTGTGACCTTGACTTAAGTTGGCCTTGATTAGCATATTCTGAAACTTTGTTTTATGCTCTTTCATAATATATATATACTTTCAATGGGTTTCCTTTTATGATAAACTACATACAGTCAAATAAAAAATATGACCCCAAAAATTACAATTATCTTGTCGTTCAGGGGAACGAACTAAGCGGAAAATGGTGTTGTTATGGGGAATGAAAAACCTTTCGTTGCGAAAGGGTTAAATGTATTTAAGATGATTGTTGACATTTGGCTTACACCAATTGATAGTGCAACAGCCTAGAAGATGATGCTGCCGTGAGTGAAGTCTTAGAGACTTCACGACACTAGGTCTCAGCCTTAGGAGGTGGGGTGACCAGTTCCCTGCCTTTGCTTTCCCTAACTCAAGAGCAGAGTCAGGTATCCATTTACAGCTGGATAGACTGGAACGTGACTACCAGATTTTGAACCGGTAACTTTGGCTCAAGTGCAAGCGGTCTAACCACTCTGCCACTCTTTAAAATCTACAAATCTCAATAGCAATATTTGAACCAAATTGCAGATTTTAGCATGTTTCACTTAATCATTTATGAAGACACATCTTCAACTCAGATGTCAAGTTAGTCCTATTGCATGGCTCTGAAACATGGAGAACAGCAAAAACAGCCAATCAAAAAGCTACAGACTCTCATAAATGGTTGCTTGCATAGAATAGAAGGATTGAAATGGTATGACAAGGTCATCAATGTGGAAAAGATGACAAGAACCAGACAAGGGCCCATGGAACGAGATGAGAAAAAGGTGCTGGCGATGGATAGGACACACATTGAGGAAACCTGTGGATAGCATTACAAAGCAGTCCTTGTTCTGAAACCCCAAGGGTAGGAGAATTAGAAGTAGACTCTCCACATGTAAGCCTACCTTGCCGTGGTTGGAGAGCTTGAGCGCCTCAATGATCCCGGGAGCTATGCCGGCGGGAGTTTTACTCCTGGCAGGGTCACCCAAGCCGGACAGGTCCTGGGTGAGGGGCCAGACTAAATGGGCTGAGGAGTGGGTGGAACCCTATAGGTGTAGATGCAGAACCCACCGGCGAGTGGTACATGCTCTGGTCTGCACCAATCCACCCCCACTTCATGGGTTAAATGCTTTCTTGCCTCATTCTTCACTGTTTGTCGTCTATCACGCCCATGGCGACCGTTGCCTCAATTGGCTGTGTGTGGTGTACCCGGAAACGGGGCCTCCCAGTACTGAGGCAAAGTTAAGTCCCCGATGTCACTTATCGGTGCAGAATTGAGAGAGATGGCTGAGCATCACAATCCCTCCTGTGTTGCAGCATGATGAGAACCCAGCATTGCACACTGAGCTTGGGGGGATCACTTGGGCACCAGACTTAATACTGGCTCTTGACTGGATGGCCGCATGCAGGAGGTTTCTACAATGGAGGGTTGGCAGGTGGTGGGTATCGGGAAGTGGCTCTGTGCAGGACGTGAGGATTCCTTGGGAGAGCCCAGAACCAGAGCACAGCATTGTGCAAGCTCTGCATAGTTGGAGAGCCCCCTGGATGACGGGGAATGCACAGTGTGCTACCCCACCTATCCCCAACTGCTAACTTAGAACCAGAAGTGGGGTTCTCTGTATGCGTGCCAGGCCAGGATAAAATGCCTGGGAAAGAGACTGGAGCTCAGAACTCCCTAACTCAAAGTTGCAGGATGGCAGAAAAGCCACGGGAAAGACAGGGCTATTTTGAAGATAACGCAACCATATTTTCACCATACGAGCTCGGACGCCGCCTCGGTAAACAAGGTCCGCGCAGAGCAGTGACACCCCCAGGCTGCTTGCGAATAGTCTACTACTGGGAACATAAACAGATTAGGGATGAGCCCACTCTCCCGTTGAACAGGTGCTAAAGTCGTAGATACTGGGCCAGAAGGCGCACCGGAAACCACAGTATCATGCAACTCGCTTTTTTTTTCTATGGAGAGTACACCGTCAAATAAATCTCGTTCTGGTGCTCGCCCTGTGGAGCTCCACCAGGCAGGTGCAGTGCCGGGCTCTGAGCCTCGACAGAGCCCACCCTCAGCTACTGGAGGACCCTCTAGACCGTCTTGTGGAGTCAACAGACGGCGGAGGAGAACTACTGACCAAAACAAAACAGAAAAAGAGAAACCCAGAGTGCCACTTGTCATGATGCACTGGAATGCAGAGGGAGTGAACAGCAAGCAGGCTGGATACAGCAAAAAGACAGAGCTGGAAAACATCTTGTATGAGAAGCAAGTCAGTGTTTGCTGTATCCAAGAGACTCACTTGAAAGCAGATCAAACCTTTAAAATAAGGGGATATCAATGCTTCAGATCCGACAGACAAGATAGACGAAAAGGAGGAGTACTTACTCTTGTAAGGAATAACATTCCTGCACACGAAAGGAAAACCTTCATGGATGGAGCAGAATATCAGCTGCTGCAGATAAAGGTAGACAAGATGGAAATAGAACTCCTGAACTATTACTGTCCGAACAACAAACCCCTGAGTCTCAGCTCTATACAGGTACCAGCCACCAACTTTATAGCAGTTGGAGACTTTAATAGCCACTCCCAGAGCTGGGGCTATAACCATCTGGATCACAGAGGTGAAGAGGTTGAAACTTGGCAAGATGATCACTCCCTAATCCTAGTCAATAATGCCACAGATACTCCTACCTTCTACTCCAGAGGATGGCACACAACTTCAACACCAGATCTTGCCTTCTCCACACCAGATATAGCTGGATCTATTAGTAGAGAAGTAGGAGACCAACTAGGGGGAAGCGACCATCGCCCAATCTTTCTTACTGTCCAGAGTGCAACTCTCAGTACAGGTCCAGCCATTACAAGATGGAACTACAAAAAAGCCAACTGGGGTTTATTCAGGCATCAGGTGAACACGCTGCTGTCTACCCTCAAGGTACAGAACAGAGACATTAATGAAGTGGTAAAAGACTTCAACAGATGCATACTACAAGCTGCAAAAGAAACCATTCCCAAAGGATGCCGGCGTAACTACATACCATACTGGTCCAGCACACTCCAAGAACGTCAGGAAGCTATGGACAAGGCTAGAAAGGACGCAGAGTCTCAGCCTTCACTTGAAACTCACAACAAATGGAAAAAGGCTGTAGCAGAGTTTCAGAGAACAAAGCTAGAAGAAAAGCGGAAAAGCTGGAGAACTAAAACGGCATCGCTGAACCTTGAGAAAGACAGCAGGAAACTTTGGAGATTAGTCAAGTCTCTAAATGAAGAGCATTCCTCACCAAGGCAGACTATCACATTGGATGAAGGTGGCAAACTTTTCAGAGGAAAACAAGCTGCAGACTTGTTTGCTAGAAGATACAGTTCAGAAAGCAACTTACCCATTAACATAGACCATCAGAGAGAGATAAGAAAAGAAATACTGGCAACCATGGGACAGACAGATACTCCTGCCCCAATGAGGGAACCCATCACACTAGGAGAACTACAGAAGGCTATTTCCAAGCTTAAGTTTCAAAAGTCACCCGGCCCAGACAAAATCAGCAACGAAATGCTAGTAAATCTGAGCTCAGCAGCAAAGACAAAACTGCTTGAGATATTCAACCACAGCTGGTTGAAAGGAACGGTACCCCAAGTATGGAGAGAAGCCATCACAATACCCATACTAAAGAAAGGGAAATGTAAGACCGAGGCTGCAAGTTACCGGCCAATCAGTCTCACAAGCTGTGTTGGGAAGACTATGGAGCGAATAGTCAACCACAGATTGAAATGGTATTTAGAGTCTGAGCAGATCCTGGTGCCGGAACAAGCTGGATTTAGAGAATGCTACAGTATAGAAGACCAAGTTACTTACTTGTCTCAAGCAATAGAAGATGCCTTCCAGGAGAAGAAAAAGGTCCTAACGATCTGGGTCGACTTCAAGCAGGCCTTTGACAAGGTGTGGAAAGATGGCCTCATTGCAAAACTTAGGAGAAGTGGAATCCAAGGCAACATGATGAAATGGATCCAGTCATACTTGCATAACAGGAGAACTAGAGTCACTCTTGACGGTCTGCAGAGCAGAAAAGTGTTGCTCCATCAGGGGGTACCTCAAGGAGGAGTAATTTCCCCAACACTCTTCCTTGTTTACATCAATGACCTGGTGAAAGATCTCCCTGCAGGAGTTAAAGCTGCCTTATATGCAGATGACCTAGTACTCTGGTGCGCTGATGAAAATGTCACCACAGCAAATTATAGAATGCAGCGGGCAGCAGACATGCTAGTGTCATGGGCAGAGAAATGGCTTATCACAATAAACACAGACAAAACCTCCACAACACTGTTCTCCCTCGCCCCCAAGGACAAATCAGCTAACATACACCTAGGGACAACCGTGATCAAGGAAGAAAGCTACCCCACCTATCTTGGGGTGACATTTGACCAAAGGCTTACATGGAATAAGCATATTGAAAATGCAGAAGGAAAGGCCCGAAGACGACTAGGCATACTCAGAAAATTAGCAGGTACCAACTGGGGAGCAAATGAACGAAATCTAAAGAAGATTTATAATGGAGTAATAAGACCACACTTAGAGTTTAGCTCAGCAGCATGGTCATCAGCTGCTAACTCACATCTGCAGTCTTTGGACAAGGTGCAAAATCAAGCTCTCAGGCTCATTACAGGAGCCATGAAAACTACACCAATAACAGAGATGCAGAAGGTTGCTGGATTACAGACATTGTCCCATAGAAGAGACACACAAAAAAAACCATGATCCAGATGGAAAAGTACAACAGTATGCCAATGCACCCAATGAAGGCAAGACTAGATGATCTGGCATTGGGACGTCTAAAGCGTAGCAGCTTTGTGCATCGGGGGAAAAGACTTATAAGACAGCATCAAGAAGACCTATCCATGAAGACAACACCACTGAAGCCCACCCTATACCCTGTACCATGGGAGCAGGCCAGCAGTGCCCTCCAAATTAATACAACAGTCAGTGGTCTCACAAGTGGATGTGAGTATAATGATCTGCAAAAACGAACTGCTACATTGAGTATGATCCAAGAAAGCTATCCCGATCAATCATGGATACATGCCTATACAGATGGATCAGCAACTAATGCTGTTAGGAATGGAGGTGCCGGTATCTTTATCTCATATCCTGACAACCACTATGAGACTAGGCACATTCCCACTGGTAAATTCTGTTCCAACTATACAGCTGAGGTTCAAGCTCTAGAGCAAGCTGCAAATATGATTTATAACACCAACTCTGACTGCCACCAGGTAGTCATCCTCACAGATGCACTGTCTGTCCTGCAAGCTCTCAAGGGTGGTAAACTCCCGCATCTGAGAAATGAACTAAACAAGGTAGCTGCCAAAAAGAGAACCATACTTCAGTGGGTACCATCTCATTGTGGTGTACCCGGAAATGAAAAGGCAGATAAACTTGCAAAAAAGGGAGGAGAATGTGAACAAGAAGATAATGAAGTCACATACTTTGAGAAAAAGAGAGCTATCCAGACTATCAGAAGAGAACAGAACCAACCCAAAGACGACTATCACACTCTCGACCGGCAGGGACAGACAACTATTTTTCGACTCAGGACAGGGCATAACAAACTGAATAAACACATGCACAAGCTACGATTGTCTGCTTCACCACTGTGCACATGTGGATTAAACGAACAAACTGCTGAGCATGTTCTACAGGACTGTCCTCTGTATGACCAGTTAAGAAAGATATACTGGCCCAATGACTCAACACTAAACTCAAAGCTATATGGAGTTAAAGAGGAACTTCAAACAACAGTCGAATTCATCATGAGAACTCGTCTGACGGTGTAATCATCAAAGATGCGATCGCAAGAAGAAGAAGAAGAAGAAGTAGACCAAGAAACACATGGAGAAGGGAGCTGAAGACAGAAGTGATAACGGTGAGGAAAACATGCTGATGGCATGTGACAGGAGGACTTGGTATGCGTTTGTTGAAGGCCTATGCTCGTTTTTAATACACATGATTTGCTCTGCACTCCTTATATATCCCTTATTTAAAAAAAGGAGCTGTGAGAATCTAATTTACAAACACCGAACTCTCTAAATATTTACCACCTTGATAAAACCATGTCTATTTTCAGGTTTCAAAGTATTTGGAAATGTATGATTATTGTCTCTGCCAGAACATCTTTTTTCTACATTTCTATCTACAGAGTGGTGGAAATTTAAATTAAATGCCATTTGACCCAATGTTAACTTTATTTTAAAGAAAGAAAGATTGCTTCCTTATCTTATGCAGTTCCCGATTAAAGTGAATTTTAGTAAGTTAGGTCATAGTTTTTTCCTGGGAACATGAAGAAGTACCTTTAGTCATGGGAATATTTAGACCAAGAAACACATGGAGAAGGGAACTGAAGTGAAAATGATGAGGTAAACATGCTGTTGGCACATGACAAGAGGACTTTGCATGTGTTTGTCGAAGGCCGATGCTCGTTTTTTAATTCACATGATTTTTTTTCAGCACTCCTTATATACCACTTATATGCATGGAGGCATATCTGGAGTCATCTTGGTACTGGTCTAGAAAGCGGGCCCCGGAAGTTCAGGTTTTTGAAAACGCGAATCCGACTTTTTATTTAACAACTCCCGATCCGACTTTTGTATCAACCGCCCACTATTTGCCTTTAGCAGTGTTTCGTGCTTTAATTGTGTTTCGCTCATTAGCTGAATGTTCCGTGCTGGAGCGTTTTAACTTTATTGGATGCGCCGATCGAGCACATAATTCCGAGCCGACTGCATCTGAATAGGTGTCCATCGCCGGTCGAGGTCGTTTGTGCATCAAATGGTCATGATACCCCAGACGAACAGACATGTGACAGCTACGGCAAGACGGTTGGGTTATCTCCCCCTCATACGATACATATTTCGTTTACCATTTCGTAAATTGTGTTTCGTTTCTCGGAAAAAGTCTGGGGCCCGCTTTCTAGACCAGTACCGTCATCTTTATATGACCACCAGCTATGCACAGTGCTACAGTATACATATGTGGCAGTGAACCTGTCTGTGAGGCTAATTACACCTCATTGACTATTGAAATCACCCACACACACGTCCAAGGATTCCCCCTGTGGTGAAACTTGTTGAGAACCCAGCATTGCACACTAAGCTTGGAGAAGTCACTTGAGTCCCAGATGTGATTCTTTGGCTTTAACCTGGTTGACTGCATGCAGGAGGATCTCGCTATGGACCCAGTGATAGGCAGGAGGAGCTGAGAAGTGACTACTGGATGTGACAATTCCTTGGGAGAGCACAGAACAGACCACAGTATCTTAGCTCTGCATAGGTGGACAACCCCCTTGGATGGCAGGGAATGCACAGTATGCCATATGCTTCTTTCTCCTAGCTTGGGACCAGATGTGACGATCCGTTAAATGCAAGCCAAGCTGGAGAAACTGCAGCTCATGACTTCAGCTCAACCCATTTCAGAATGGCATAAAAGCCACAAGAAAAGCCTAGATCTACATTATAGATAATACCAAGGAGTCTTCAATTTGAGAAGCTCAGCAGCTCTAGTTAAACAACAAACCCAATGTTAACTTTATTTTAAAGAAAGAAAGATCACTTCCTTATCTTATGCAGGTCCCAAATAAAGTGAATTTTAGTAAGTTAAACTCATAGTTTTTCCCTGGGAACATGAAGAAGTACCTTTAGTCCTGGGAATATTGCACTTTTAAATGCTGGGGGCAGATGGCTACTCTAAAATTTCCTTAACTTAAAAATTCTTTCTTTTATCATCCTTCATCACCTAGAGATCGACCAGTTGCTGACCCCCTGATCTAGAGAAGATACAGAGCTCAGTAGATTGGTATCGACCAGTTGCTGACCCTGATCTAGAGAAAATACAGAGCTTAGTAGATTGGTATTGACCAGTTGCTGACCCTAATCTAGAGAAGATACAGAGCTTAGTAGATTGGTATTGACCAGTTGCTAACCCTGATCTAGAGAAGATACAGAGCTCGGGCTTGTGTATGTGTGTTTTGTTACAATAAGAGTTAACTTTGTTACATGATTGTTCATAAATCCATTTCAACCAGTGAAGTACAGAAGTATGTTGATTGAAACAGTGATTGTTTCTTTTTCAGTCCTTTGTAACCTTCAACATAAGTGGGCATTCTGAAGGGTGTGACAAAGAAAATGAAGACCTTCCTGATTATCTGTCAGATGACTCCGATATCACAGTTGTTGAAGATAAGGCACTGAAGAAACCTAGTGAGGAAGACAGGAAAAAGTCAGCTACTTGGTTTTCAGCTGCTGCTAACTTTTTGACAAGCTCTTTCTATTGGTGATCTAACTTCAGTATTGATCGTAATGAAATGTTGTTACTATAATTTATAAAGTTGCTACGGTAGATCAGAGTTTAATGGCAGGTCCCCCCCTCCATCATTGCTGCTCTCTTGTTCTGCTAATGAATTCTGTATTTTTAGAGGCTGTCTCTTTAAGGATTGTTCATAGGGTTGATCTTTTTCATCTTGGATTATTTTTATTCTGGTGACCTTCTGCGTGTGTGTTTTTTTTTTCTGTTGTCTATATTCCTTCTCACTTCAGGAGAGTAAAAGTACTCTAGATCCAGTCTGCAGTAAAATGTCTTAGTTACAGCCACAGCTATTGTTAACACATTTTTTTCAAGGCTTCTATTGCCAGTATGCTTTTGTGTGTAATTTTTGTTTACCTTATGAGCATTCCATTTAGTAGTTACTCATGTGGTCATATTTTTCTTCCATCTCTTCAAATTTTCCAACTTGGTATAATAGAGAGCAGTAGAGGACCATGTCTGCTAATGCTTCCACCATGGCACCCCTACGACCCATGACGGGTTATGGGTTGAGATGATGATATTGTAAGGGTGGGTTAAGACTGGCTTGAATGTTTTTTTTATTTGGCAAAAATATTACAAATGATATAAGCATAACATTACTCCTTTTCAAAGCATTTTTTCAGAAAGCAACAAAACTTTTGCCACAAATATGGCAGCTTCAGTATACTACATGTGTAGTATTTTAAGATTTGCTAGATTAGGATTGCTTGTTTGATGTAATTGTTGCTCTGAAACCATACTGCTTTCCTAGATGCAACTTCATGTCTGAGTATGTGAAAATCATTTTGGGCTGTATCAATACTGTAAGGAAGAGGGGGGGGGGGGGGGGGGGGGGGGGGCGCGGGGCGGGTTTGCTGCTATGGCCTCCCAGCCTTTTGATGCTATCTTCTCCATGGTTGCATGCAGTATGTTGGTGAGGATTATCATGCTTTGAGGTGATTTGCTTTAGCGGTTTCCTGGTCGTTTCTTTTGAATCACTTTAGAAACTTAATTTCAAAGTAAGTTTATGCTTGGCTTTAATTGATGCACCAGCAGGCTGAAAATAGACGTGAATTTGCCCTAAAAAATCCTTGAATACATTTGATGGTATCATACGGAAGTATTTTGGTAGGGGAGATCCTAAGTGACACCATTCCCTGCTTGATAGTTTTGATAACAGTGTACCTCCATCATGTCACAGTTCACTGTTGGACCCAGAAGAGCATTTCCTTCACATTTGAACCATTGCAGATGGTATAGAAAGCACAGAATCACAGTCTGCTTTTTGATCAAATGTTGACATCTTAAACATCCATCTGTTAAAGCGCTCTCTTGAATGAGTTTTCATGAATATTTGTTTCAACATTGCCAATACTAATTCCAAATTTGAATGTAGAATCACACACTGCTATTTGCCAGTTTCCAAGGATCAGCTCTTCAGCTTGTAAAATATTCATGTGAAAGATTGGCGACACCTTTTCAGCCTTAGAAAAATGTATATACTCGATTTTGTCAGGGTGTCTTCTCCACATGCCGCAGTTAATCTCAGCAGAATTTCTACCAGTGTAAATTTCCTTTTCATCAGAAATTTTGACCGTACAGTGTTGTTCCACAGTTGATAAGATTTGAAGTGACTTCAAATTGAATTAATGGCCAGGCATGCCCCCAACTCATTAAATTACATCAATAGTAAGCAATGAACAGCCCTTGCATGTGACAAATTTTTTTTTTTTTTTTTGGGGTGCTAATTCACATTTCAGGGGCGTTGATAATTTCAACCTTGAAGAACTCTTATATATTCAGGAATGGATTAATACAGAAAGAATTATGCTATGTTCAAATTCAAGATTTCTCACGTGCCCAGAATTCTCCACAAAAAAAGAAGGAAGCTACTAATTAGCTTTCCAACAATCACACTCTTTGGAGCAACACTCAGCAGCTGCAGAACACATTCTAATTCTTCAACTTGGCAGTGGTTGCGAAAGAGTGATGAGTAAACAGCCACAGATAAACAAGAACAACAGCTGTTCAAGGCTTAGTCAGATTCAGGGCTTTATTTATATTGCAATATTGTTTTATTTAGACTGTTGAGTTTCATTATTTACCTGTGGATCATCTTTTTGAGCTTCTGATGAGCATGAACAGGTATTATATTGACAAACTTATGCATTATTGTTTTTCTCCATTATATTTTTATTCTGTTTGCTATTTCATGTTTTCAGCCTTTTCCCATGGAAGAAACCCTTAAATGATGTCTATTATTCCCGGGAATCCCTACCGCTGAAAATATTTAATGGCTAGGAAATATTGACAGCAGAGAACAAAGTTCAGTTGCTGCTAAATTATTGTCATGTCAATTTATTTGATGTAAGCCACCTTACATTTTAAGAAAGAACTCAGGTGTTTATCCTGTCTGTTTTTTTAGTTCATATTAAAAGAAGGGAAAGAAAATTAGCATTGTAGTATCAAATCGCAATAAATTTGCTTATGCATCAAAGTAAAGTTCATGTCCAAAGTCAAATATTGTGTTTGGTTTTCAGTGTAAAACATGGACATGTGTCTTTTTTCCCCCACAAATATTATTTCACTTTCTCACCAGCTCTTTATTTTTCTGAAATTTTATACTTCTGAAATGAAACTATTTTTCTTCAGTCTTATAATGAGAAGCTTTTGTTCTTCAATTCTTCTCTCCATAAGCACTTGCTAACCCCGCAATTTCTCAGGGCAGATAAATTATTCACACGGTCACTGGGGACATTTCATTCGGATTGCATTTCATACCAAACACGCCTAGCAGTGGTACCTGGAGGTAACTCAGTGCAGTTGAACTCTTGTATCGTTGGCCGGACGCTTGTAAATCCAGTAAAGTGAAGCAAACATGAGGTCTGAAAAGGGGGATGCCACCTGTTACTTTGTTCCGGCAAGACATCACACATTTGAGAAAATATTTTACCATCTGCCATCTTATTGTGACAGAAAATGATACCAGGTGGAAAATTGGAAGATCATTTTCTCTCTAGTACCTGGTCAAGAGAAGAATCATTGAAAATTGTGCCCCTAAGATGAACAGCCCATCTCTAACAGTTTTGGTTCGTTTGAGTGGTCCAACCAGGTTACTATTCCAGGGTATTATTCCAGGCTACATACAAGGTTGTCATACCAGGTGACTCTAACCTGAGTTATATCTATTAATCAGATGAGGTATTAAGGAGGGCCAACTTACGCCTTCCGTGTTTGTGATGTGCACTGGGTCCAAGGAAGCAAACCCTGTCACCACTATAGAGCTGAATTATGGTACCTGGAGTGCTAGAACAGACCAAACCACAGAGATTCAGAAACCTAATAGGAGCACAACTCATAACAGAAGCTATGCCCATCTAATAAGGAAGATGAATATTTCACCTACCAAGCAAAACCATCATAGAAAAGCTCATCTGGTCCAAGTGATGACCATAGTTTTTTTTTTTTTTTTTTCTAAGCAGAACACTACCATATTTTTTTTTGTTCATTTGTAAAGTTTAATAGTTGTGAGAACCTATAATCTTTTTTTAAACTCCAACATAACTTATATTTTTTCATGTTACCTTTATTTGGGCTGTATTTTGTTTTTGAACATAAATCTACACCCTTGGGGCTGAGCCGTAATTAGAATAACATCCAGTGGATCAGGATCATTTTATTCAATGTAAGCTGGACACAGAATCTCCTTTCTCAACCTTATGCATTCTACATAGGCCTTTGTAGTAGGGTTTCTGAGAAAGAATTTACAGTCCAGAAAGTATCCTATTTAGACCCCAAAATTCTCTTTGAATTAAGGATTTCTAATAGACTATTTCCTGCGGAGAGGCGGTTCCTTCGAACTCGTAGAATATTATCTAAATATCACTTCTCTATTCTTTCATTCACCCGTGTGTTACCGGGGCCCGAAAGGGGAGCAAAGAATAGTAACACTGTCCCCTGCCAGGCATGTCGTAGAAGGCGACTAAGGAGGGTTGGGCATGGGGCCGGTTACCCCATCCTGTAAAAAAATTTAAACCACAAAAAACTTCAACAAATATGGACAAGTCAAATAAAGGAAATAAAACACAGCCATCCAAGACAGGGGAAGGTCCTCTCGCGGGGAGGCGTATGATGCAACACAGAGAAAGCCGAAAGGAGTCTGTGTTGTTGACTAACCTTCTTTCTTCTAGGAGAACTTCCAGATTTGGCACCTGGAATGTTCGGACATTAAACGAACAAGGGAAAGTGGCGCAAGTAGCAGCAGAAATGAGGGAATACAAAATCGAGGTTCTGGGAATGTGTGAAACAAAGTGGAAGGGGGTAGACAGGAAGAAACTCATCACAGGTGAATTGGTGCTGTCCTCAGGACATGAAGACGAAACTTCACACCACAGTGAAGGGGTAGCTCTTATGTTATCTAAAGAAGCACAGAAAGCACTCATTGAATGGGAAGCTGTTGGACCCAGAATAATAACAGCTACTTTCAAAACAGCTAAAAAGAAAATTCATGTAAATGTCATCCAATGTTATGCACCAACTAATGACAAAGAAGAGTCTGTGAAAGAAGCATTTTATACTAAACTACAGGAAATTATGGATAAAGTAAAAAGAAGAGACATCACAATTTTGATGGGTGACATGAATGCAAAGATAGGTACAGTCAACACCGGATTTGAAGAAGTCATGGGAAAACATGGGCTAGGAGTAATGAATGAAAATGGAGAACTATTCGCAAACTTCTGTGCTTCAAATCAACTGGCTATAGGAGGAAGCATGTTTCCACATAAGAGAATACACAAGGCAACATGGATATCACCAGACCATAGAACAGAAAATCAGATCGATCATATATGCATAAAGAAGAAGTTTAGATCATCATTGCAGGATGTAAAGGTATATAGAGGAGCAGACGTGGCATCAGATCACCATCTTCTGATAGCTAAAATAAAAATGAAACTCAAGAGATATGCAACAATGCAAAATTATAGACAACAGTTTAATGTAGGACAGCTAAGAAATCAAGAAACAAGAGACAAATTTGCGGTCACAGTATCCAACAAATTCCAAGTACTACAACAGCTGGAAGATGTAGAGAATACAGAAGACTATTGGCAGCAGGTCAAAATGGTATGGAAGGAGACATGTGAAGAAATACTGGGGAAAAGGGAAAGACAACAAAAAGCATGGATAACAACAGAAACCATCAATAAGATAAAAGACAGAAAAAAACAAGAAAGCAGAGTTAAACACAAGCAAAACCAGAAGTTCCAAAGCCAAGGCTCAAGAAGTGTACACAGAAGCAAACAAAGAAGTAAAGAGAAGTATCAAAAGAGACAAGAGGAAGTATATTGAGGAGTTGGCAAGAGAGGCAGAAGATGCTGCAGCCAAAGGAAATATGAGAGAACTGTATAGCAGCACAAAGAAGTTAACAGGGAAATACAAGCAAACAAGTTGTCTCATAAAAGACAAGAATGGGAAACTGCTCAGCAATATACAAGAGCAAATGAAGAGGTGGACAGAATATTTTGGGGACCTTCTCAATAGACCAGCTCCACAAAACCCGCTGGACATCCAGCCAGCAGAAGAAGAGCTACAAATTAACGGTGAAAGACCAACGAAGGAAGAAATAAAGAAAGCCATAAAGCTTCTAAGAGATGGAAAAGCGTCTGGACCTGATGGCATTCCAGCAGAGGCCATCAAAGCAGATATCGACACGGCTACAGAGATGTTATATAAATTACTTGGTAAAGTCTGGGAAAAGGAAGAGATGCCAGCATAATGGAAGGAAGGATATCTGGTTAAGTTGCCTAAGAAGGGAAATTTACAAGAGTGCACAAATTATAGAGGAATAATGTTACTATCAGTGCCAGGAAAAGTATTAAACAGGATTATCCTTGAGAGATTAAAAGAGTCGATAGACAAGAAATTGAGAGATGAACAAGCAGGTTTTCGACAAAACAGATCATGTACAGACCAGATAGCCACTTTGAGAATAATAGTTGAACAAAGTCTGGAATGGAATTCACCACTATACATCGGATTTGTGGACTATGAAAAGGCATTTGACAGTGTAGACAGAGAATCACTTTGGAAATTGATGAGGCATTATGGAGTTCCCCTGAAGATCATTAATTTAATAAAGAAAACATATGAAGACATGACATGCAGAGTTCTTCATGAAGGACAGCTTACAGAACCATTTGGGATAAGAACAGGAGTGCGACAGGGATGCCTCTTGTCTCCATTTCTTTTCTTGCTGGCAATAGATTGGGTTATGAGATCATCGACAACACACAACAGAAATGGAATCCAGTGGACTCTGACTAAGCAGTTGGATGATCTGGATTTTGCTGATGACTTGGCTCTTCTGTCCCATAACCGTAATCAGATGCAGGACAAATTGAAAACACTCGATGAGAGGTCACAGCAATTGGGTCTGAAAATACACAGGGAAAAGACAAAAAATAATGCGAATAAATGCAGGTAATGATAATAGGGTTGAACTTGAAGAAACACCAATACAAGATGTAGAATCATATACGTATCTTGGCAGTAATATAGACAAAGTTGGAGGGACAGACAGCGATATCAAAATAAGAATACAAAAGGCAAGAGGAGCTTTCATTGCATTGGGAAATATATGGAGATCAAGAGAAATAGGATCCAACACGAAAATAAGAATCTTCAACACAAATGTGAAGTCAGTCCTATTGTATGGCTCTGAGACATGGAGAACAACAAAGACAACAACCAAAAAGCTACAGACTTTCATAAATGGGTGCTTGCGTAGAATAGAGGGATTAAAATGGTATGACAAGGTTACCAACGTAGAACTGATGACAAGAACTAAGGCAGTCCTTGTTCTGGAACCCGCAGGGCAAGAGAGGCAGAGGAAGACCAAGAAGTACATGGAGAAGAGAGTTGGAAACAGAGGTGAAAATGATGAGGAGAACATGGAAAGAACTTGAGATGATGGCACGTGACAGGAGGACTTGGCATGTGTTTGTTGAAGGCCTATGCTCCTTTGGGAGTGGAGGGTTATGAATGAATGAAAATTCTTTCATTCATTCTATATGTCACTCTCCTCCAAATTATCCATCACAGCAAACACTATAGATGTTTTCCTCAATAAAACAGCTGATGATTTATGTCTTTATTTGTGATATGTTGACATGAGAAAGCTTGTTCACATAGTGATATTCCGACGGATAATTGTGAATTTTTTGCAGTGTTTCAGAATTTTAATGCTTTGTTTTATGACTTTTAGTATTTACACGATTCCCGATTTGGTTGGTTTGGTTTTAAGGACTATCTTCATTGCACACGGACAACTCCATCAGTGCTCCGATCTCCTCCCTTAGATCACACAAGGAGGATCTCAGCACAGTGCATGAACTCCGCAGCACCGGCGAGAATCCCAGTATGTGTATATAGACCACTGGTTCTGAAAAAAATATTGTCCATAAATTATATTCCCTCAACTGGAAATTGAACCTGGTACCTCTAGTGTTCGAGGCAGACACCAAACCTCTTAGCCACTCCGACCCCAGCATATCTCGATACGTTCCTTAAAGCCCTGGCAGGGAAATGCAAACTTTCTCTTCTTCAGGTGCCATGTCAACTGGTATAGACAATTATGTTTTATCTTTCCCAGTGCTGTTTATCACTACCTGTGATGTTAAATCATCTACTATCTTCTCGATTTGTTGCCATCTTCTATTTATTTTATCAATCTTGCTTGCTACCATGTATATCATAAAAAGCAACTAAGGAGGGTTGGGCCTGGTTACCCCATCCTGTAGATGTTTTAAACCACAAAAAAACTTGAACACACAACATGGACAGGTCAACTAAAGGAAATAATTCAGTTTAGCCATCCATGATGGAAGAAGGTCCTCTGGCTCATGAAGCAACCCAGAGAAAGCTGAAAGGAGTCTGGGTTGTTGACTAACCTCCAGTGTTGGTACTTTAAACGAAGAAGGGAAAACTGCACAGGTGAGAGCAGAAATGTGAATTTCAAGATTGAAATCCTGGTACTATGTGAGACAAGATGGAAAGTCAAAAGAGACGAAGACACACATCACAGAAGAAATAGTGCCATCCTTAGGAAATGAGGAAGAAAGTACCCACCACAGTGAAGGGGTAGCTCTAATGCTGTCTGAGGAAGCATAGAATGGGATCTCAAATAATAGCAATATTCAAAACAGCCAAAAAGAAAATAAAGATAACCATCCAATGTTATGCACCAACCAATAATGAAGAATCTGTGAAAGAAGAATTTTACACCAGACTACAAAATATCGTGGATAAAAAAGAAGATAAATAATTTTATAGGTTACCTAAATTTGAAAATAGGAACAGACAACACCGACTAGGAAGAAATCATGGGAAAACACAGATTAGATGCAATGAGCAAGAATGGGGAACTACAAAGCAAAGAAAGAGGTAAGAAGAAACATCACGAGGAAATATATTGAGGAGTTGTACACCAGCGCATAGAAGCTAACATGGAAATACAGCAAACGAATGGCCTCATCAAAGACAAGAATGGAAGACTGCTTAGTAATATACAAGAGCAAAAGAGGAGCTACACATCACCTGTGAAAGACCAAATACAGACAAAATAAATAAAGCTTCTAAGAGATGGAAAACTGGCTGGTCCAGATGGCATTCCAGTAGAGGTTATCAAAGCAGACTTTGATACCTCTACAGAGATATACAAACTACGGTACTTGCGGAAAGTCTGGGGAAGAGAGAAGAAATACCAGCAGAATGGAAGGAAGGATATTTGGTTAAGTTGCCTAAGAAGGGAGTACACAAATTACGGAGGCATATTGTTACTATCAGTGCCAGAAAAAAAAAGGATTAAACAGTATCATCCTTAAGATATCTTCTTCTTCGTTCGCCCTGAAAAGGACGGTGGTTGCGTTGTGTCTGTTTGCGCCTAAGCTGTGATATCTGCTCCTTTCGGTCGACACATCCGACTTCTGCACGGCATTTTTTATGGACCGGGTTTGCCTTCCCATTTCGATCCACACTCGCTCAGCCAGACTGCACTGCTGCAGACTGTTTCCAGGACCACCACGTGGAGGTGGAGTGCGGTCTTGACCAGCTCTGATTCGCTGGTCCTGACGCAGGCAGTCAAGCTATGAGTCGCTGACTGCATTCACTATTGCTGCATCTTGGGGTCCCATCCTTAAGATATTAAAATAGTCCATAGATAGACAACTGAGAGATGAATAAGCAGGTTTTCGACAAAATAGATCCTGTACAGACGAGATAGCCACACTGAGGATAATAGTTGAACAAAGTCTGGAATGGAATTTACCTCTCTACATTGGATCTGTGGACATTTGAAAGTGTAGACAAAGAACGACACTGCCATTGGTGCAGAGTCTCTCTCAGCAAATATCAAAAGGTATGAATACTGATTGTTCCTGTGGTGCCCTGGTTGTATACACACCTGACCCATCCTCTCATACAGTTAGCGACCAAGTACCAAAGAAGAAGACAATAATATCTGTAGTTTTTGTTATCACTGGTAACTTTGTAGGAAAGCAGGAGTCAAAAGGTTATTGTCAGTTTAAGAATGAATTGTGCAGTAATAGCATGGAACATTTCAGAAATGCAAGCAAAGCAGATGTGTATATTTCTGGAATTCAAATAACTTTAAGAAATCACTTTGATCACCTATATGGCCTCAATATTTGCTAAACCATGGTTTCTAAAAACTTTCTTGGTCAGCTGTGGACTTTTCTGATCAGCTCTGTCATAGTTAACTGATGGGTTTCAAAATACAGAGTGGCCCAAAAAAAAGTGAGAACATCTCGTAGCAAAGGGTTATTTAATGTAATTGAATTAATATAATTTGTCATTTACAGTTGTATGCCAAGTAATTATGCTAATCAGAATCTCATTAGGAAACCGTTCAAGTAGCTGCTGACTGCGTTGCAAACGTTTCAATGTGCAATTTTCGTTGAGTGTGCCCGATCACACGCTTGTACGTTTTAAGTTGTAAATCTTGCTTTACAATACGTTGCACCGACGACCGTGGTATACCCATTTCTCTTTCAATTTCCCGCGGACTTTTGTGACTGTGAGGATCATCATCTTGACTGCAGATCAGCTCACTCACCCGCTCAATGTTCTGTTGTGTTCTAGAAGATTTTGGACGACCACTTCCGAGTTTACGTTCTGTTGTACCGTCGTCAATTTTTTTAATAACCCGACTGACACTAGCTATGCTCCAGGCTTTGTTTGGAAACTCATTTATCATTCGCCTAGCACCCCATTGTTTTTCAATTCGCAAATTTTTAATCAGAATACGGCCTTCTGCTGTGATTTTTGTCATTCTGGTTAAAATATTTTCAAAACACGCAGAAGTTGACGACTGGCAAATTAAAAATCAAAGATGGCGACCGGAAATTGTCGTAATAATGTCATATAGTTTTTTTTTTTCCGTACGCCCGCTAATACTCGAGGCGAAATCTCAGGTTATTATTAATATTTTAACCTGACATTGATTTTACGTGAGTACCCCTTTGTTTCTTGTACATAGACAGGTGTCCCTCGCCATTCAGGCAAATACTCTCCGATTTCGGAGGTACCCATTAGAGCTGGGTCGGCTCAGGAGCCGCCAGTCCCTGGTCGACGACACTCCTTCAAATGTGCTCGCCAGGTCTCGAGTTAATCCAGTCCAAATCCCGGTCAATGAAAAATCCTCAAATGCCGTCGCCCGGGTTTGATCCTGTATCACCCGGTCGCCAGAGCGGTGATGTAACCACTACGCTAGCGCGGCCCCCGTCATATAGTTAAATAGCTAAGTAAGTAAATCAGTAAACTATTTAAGCTATTATGGATACAGTTAAACAATTTTGATGTAATTATATTACATTGTACGAGATGTTCTAACTTTGTTTGGGCCACCCTGTATAGTCATGTAGGAAATGCCTTCCAAAGCATACTGTCATCATCATTTTCCTTTGCACTCCTTTTGGAGACACCACTGCAGCTTGTCCTCATTTGTAGGAAACCTACATCTAGTGGTCACACATGGCAATTTTTTTTACATGATGAGGTTGCCAGTCCCATATACAAACTTAATATGTCACCTTGTACGACATGCCTGAGGGTGCAGTAGGCTTTTTCTTTCTTTGCCTCTTCAGATCCCAGGGAACTAAACAGGACCTGTAATAGTAGGTAATGGCTTTGGCACACTGTATTTTATACCCTTTCGGTATATAAATGGAGGCATACCTGGAGTCATCCTTATGACCATTAGCTATGCACAATGCTACAATATACATTTGTGGAAGTAAACCTCTGTCTGTGAGGCTAAATACACCCTCACTGACTTGAAATCATCCACACACTTCCAGGGATTCCCCCTGTGGTGAAACTTGTTGAGAACCTAGCATTGCATATTAAGCTTGGAGAAGTCACTTGAACCCCAGACGTGATTCTTTGGCATTGGCCTGGTTGACTGCATGCAGGAGGATCTCACTATGGACCCAGTGATAGGCAGGGGGAGCTGAGAAGTGGCTCTGTGGAGGCCTTGACAATTCCCTGGCAAAGCCCAGAGCCAGAGCACAGTATTTTAGCTCTACATAGTTGGACAGCCCCCTTGGATGGCGGGGAATGAACAGCAAGACACGCTTCGTACTCCTAGCTAGGGACCAGATGTGACAATCCTTTTAATGCAAGCCAAGCTGGTGAAATGTGTGGCGGCACAGGGAAGCTGGCGGGGAAGTGCAGGCAAACGGGTTGCTTCATAGAAGACAAGAGTGGAGGCCTGCTCAGCGATATACAAGAGCAAATGAAGAGGTGGACGGAGTGTTTTGGGGACCTTCTCAATGGACCAGCTCCTCAGGACCCCCCGGGCGTCCGGCCAGCGGAAGAGGAGCTGCAAATTAACGGTGAAAGACCAACGAAAGAAGAAATAAAGAGAGCCATGGAGCTTCTGGGAGATGGAGGGGCGTCTGGACCTGATGGCATTCCAGCGGAGGCCGTGAGGGCAGATGTCGTCGCGGCTACAGAGATGTTATATGGGTTGCTTGGTGGGGTCTGGGAGGGGGGGAAGAGATGCCGGCGGAATGGAGGGAGGGATAACTGGTTGGGTTACCTGGGAGGGGAAATTTGCAAGAGTGCGCAAATTATAGAGGAATGGTGTTGCTTTCAGTGCCGGGAAAAGTATTGAACAGGATTGTCCTTGAGAGATTGGGAGATGAACGGGCGGGTTTTCGATGTGACAGATCCTGTGCAGGCCGGGTGGCCACTTTGAGAATAATAGTTGAACAGGGTCTGGAGTGGAGTTCACCACTGTACATCGGATTTGTGGACTACGAAGGGGCATTTGACGGTGTGGACAGAGAGTCACTTTGGAGGCTGATGAGGCATTATGGAGTTCCCCTGAAGATCATTAATTTAATAAAGAAAACGTGTGAAGACATGACATGCGGAGTTCTTCGTGAAGGACAGCTTCCAGAGTCGTTTGGGATGGGGTGGGGTGGGTGGGGAGGGGAGGGGGGGGGGGGGAGAGTGCGACAGGGATGCCTCTTGTCTCCATTTCTGTTCTTACTGGCAATGGACTGGGTTACAGGAGCATCGACGGCACACAACGGGGATGGAATCCGGTGGACTCTGACTGGGCAGTTGGATGGTCTGGATTTTGCTGATGACTTAGCTCTTCTGTCCCATGGCCGTAGTCAGATGCAGGGCAGGTTGGGAACACTCGATGGGAGGTCACAGCAGTTGGGTCTGAGGATACACAGGGAGTAGACAGGGATAGTGAGAGTGAATGCAGGTAGTGATAACAGGGTTGAACTTGAGGAGGCACCAGTACAGGATGTGGGGTCGTACACATGTCTTGGCAGCGGTGTGGACAGGGTTGGAGGGACGGACAGTGATATCAAAATAAGGGTACAAAGGGTGGGAGGAGCTTTCATTGCATTGGGAAGTGTATGGAGATCGGGAGAGGTCGGATCCGGCACGAGAGTAGGGGTCTTCGGCTCAGGTGTGGGGTCAGTCCTGTTGTGTGGCTCTGGGACATGGAGAGCAGCAGGGACGGCTACTGGGGAGCTACAGACTTTCATGGGTGGGTGCTTGCGTGGAGTGGAGGGATTGGAATGGTGTGGTGGGGTTGCCAACGTGGAGCTGATGACGGGGGAGCTGGACGGGTGCCGGTGGAACGGGAGATGAGAGGATGGCGATGGATGGGACACACACTGAGGAGGCCTGCTGGTGGCATTACAGGGAAGTCCTTGTTCTGGGATCTCCAGGGCGGGAGTGGCAGAGGTGGACCAGGGGGCACGTGGAGAAGAGAGCTGGAGATGGAGGTTAAAATGATAAGGAGAGCGTGGAGGGGACTTGAGATGATGGCACGTGACAAGAGGACTTGGCATGTGTTTGTTGAAGGCCTATGCTCCTTTGGGAGTGGAGGGTTATGAATGAAGCTGGTGAAACTGGAGCTCATGACTTCAACTCAGCATGTTTCGGAATGGCAGATAAGCCACAGGACAAGCATAGATCTACACTGTAGATAATACCAAGGAGTCTTCAACTTGGTACTGGCTGCAAAAAAGCGAGAAGCTCAGCAGCCCTTGTTAAACAACAACATCCTTTCGATGGGAGCCTGATAGGGAACCTCTCTCACATTGACGAATTCTTCAGTATTGGTACTGATGTGATTTTTTATATCTTTTAAGAAAAGAAATCTTGAAAGACAGTATCAGTGAAAAACTGCAGATATGAAAACGTCTTGGTGGATTTCTGCTAGGTATCACCTGAGCCCCAGACGACTGACTTTTAACTGGTTGACTGTGCAGTCACAATGAATAGATGATATGCGACGGGAACTAGCCCTGTGCAGGATATAACAATTCCTCAAGAAAGCCCAGAATCAGAGAATAGTATTTTAACCCAGCATATCTCGAGAATCCCTCTGGATGGTGGGGAATGCACTGTATAATGCATCATACTAACTTGAAACCAGATGTAAGGATCCTTTAATTTCTTGCCAACCTAGTATAGAATACCTGGGAGAGAAATGAGTCCAATTCAATAAGTTTCAGAATTGTGGAAAAGACCAGATCTGCAGTGTGGATGATGCCAAGGACTCTTTAACCTGGCATTGGCTGCGAAAAAATGATAGGGGCTTAGCAGACCTAGTTAAGCAAACACACACACACAAACCAAGACTCGCATGCATACATACAAAAAATATTAAAAGACATTGCAAATACATCTGTTCCTTGTTTTACTGGTTAAAGAAATATGCATTACAGGATACAATTTGTCAACACAAATTAAAAAAAAAAAAACTTCCGCATCTTTTATTAAACAGTAGGTTTTTTTTGTTTGTTTTTTTTTGCTGGAAGACTTCACAGTGCTGTGTGGAAATAGGAAAATATTAACCCAGCACCGTCACATGCAGACAGTATCAAATTAAACACCCCGATTTGTCATAGTGAGCTCTACACTGGTAAAACAACCAAGAAACGGACCCATTCACAGGTCGCTGTGGAACTGGAATGCCTTAGATATGGTCCCTTTTAGGAATGTGCAATATTTTCAATTTGGTCTTAATAAAATCATGTAAGCTGAAGCAACTACCACAGTAAATTTTCATGGTGTGGATAACTAGTTCACAGTATGTCTGTTTATACATGAATAGCATGCTCAGAACAGAAGTGCATACAAATATTGTAATAGAGTATGGATGTACAGATATGTAGGATAAAGATCAAAGAAAAGGCTTATGGAAGCTTGAGGGAGTTTCTTATGTTTACAATTCTGTTCAATCTGAAAGTGTTTCACAATAAAATCTACCCTTCATAATAAAATTATAAAAAATGGAATGAAAACGCTGAATGTTGAGAATGTTTCACTTTTCAAACAAGTCAACAAAGATTGGAGTCTGCATAAAATTTCCACTGCAGACATCAGGTAGATACTTACATTCTGTACAAAGTTCTTTTAAGATTTTGCTGAAACATATGCAATCTCTTTTAAATTATGAAGTTATCCGTAAACCTGCAATTACTGATCTTTAACAATGTCACATAATTTAAATTAACAATTGAAAATTAATATTCATCTCTTAGCAAGTTAAAATGTGCAACTGCAGAACTAAACTTTGCAATCAATTTATTCCTTTCAAAAGCATTCACAGACAATTCAGTAACTGAAAATTACCATAAAGAAGAGGTACATGAATGAAACAGAAGCTAAGATTAAAATGCCCCCGTATGTGTCATCTATTGCCTTACATTTGTTTCATTTTTTTCTGGCTCTCAGTAAACCAGACATGCTGTATTTCTTAGATATCAAAGTCTTACAATTACAGGCTGCAGTGAATCGAGGATTATAAAAAATGAGTTACATAAATTTAATTATTACTGGGCTTCATCTTCACGTTTGCCATACTTGAGAATTCTGGTGAACTCTTGGTAATCAAAGTTTCCATTCTTGATGGGTGCATCACGATACATTTCATCCACCTTAAAAAAAAAAAAAAAAATTTTTTTTTTAACCCACATAAATGAAAAACCAAGGACTTTGTTTTAAAAAAAAAACGGCTCAGAACTGCTGTCTATGAGGTTAGTAACCTTATGTAACTTAATTTGTTGCAGAAATCATTGCAAGTGCAAATGAGGTGCAAAAAAAATAAATTTTTAGCTTTAATGGTGCCTATCCTAAAAAAAAAAAAAAAAAAAATTATAGTCGAGCTACCACAAAATAAACTTAGGCTGCTCAACACGAACTTGCCCTGCATAGTCTTTCTTCCTGTACAAATTACTGAACACAGGTATATTTTGTCTCCGAACACTTTAATACAGTGTTACATCTGCACGATTTGTGCATTTACATCCATGGTAGAATACTTGCTTAGAACTACGCTACTTTGACTACATTATTTACAGGTCTGAACAAAGATATTCTTTCTTCCCATGTAGTACACTGGAGACATAAATCTTCTACAATAATCTAAACATACAACTTTCTTCAAAACTTCAAACTAACTGATCTCTCAAAGTCATCATAATTTAGACAGCCACAATCACCAGAGTTTCACACAGATAATCACTGACGCTATTTATGCCACGTGAGTATATACTCCCAGATATTTGACAACTATAAACTACTCAACACCATAACAAATTTCTGCAACACCAATGTCTTCTTAACTGGAATAACGCTGCAGCAAACTTGACCGCACCAGGAAACTTGCATCTTTCCGATGTAAATTAGTAATGCAAAATCCAGTATTTGACTGTTTTCACTCCAATTATTCTACTGTTGCCCAAGAACAACAGCTGTAAGATTGAAACAAGCTAGTCAAAACATAAATAAATATATTAGGTATGAAAACTGCTATTTACCTCATCCTCAGTAAATCTATCACCCATTGTCGTTAGCAATTCTCGGAGTCTCTCTTCTGGAATGCGTCCTATGAGAAACCAACAAATTATGTTATCCAACCATGTCGAAAAATCTCTTCATGCTTAAAAAAAATCACTTTTCACTCCTCATGAAGCATAGAGCGACCACTACAGCCAATCACCGTCAAGGAAACCTGCACCAATACATTCACATCCTCTTGCAGCTGTGGTTTCTGTAGCAATGTGTTTAACATGTTGAGGTTGCCAGCTTTATGCACAACTTCATATTAGTCACCTTGTATGACATGCCAGATGGAGCAATAGTTCTTTCTTTGTCTCATTAGAAACAACCAGGAACTACCCTGGGCCTGTTTTAAAATACAAACTTAGAAACAAAGTGTATGCATGGGCAGAGTGAAAAAAAAAACTTCTTGAAACATTTGGAATAAAAAGAACTTTAGAATTAACCATTTTAGTGGGAACAAGGATTGTTGTTGTTGTTGTTTAACTAGGGCTGCTGAGCTTCTTGCTCTTTTGCTGCCAATACCATGTTAAAGACTGCTTGGTATTATCTACACTGTAGATCTAGGCTTTTCCTGTGGCTTTTCTGCCATTCCGAAACGTGTTACTTGTTGAGTCATGAGCTCCAGATTGGCTGGCACTTAAAGGATCATGACATCTGGTCCCAAGCTAGGAGGACGAAGCACGTGGCATACTGTGCATTCCCTGCCATCCAAGGGGGCTCTCCAAATATTCTTCTTCTTCTTCTTTGATCCATAACCGCCAACCGTCAAAGCAGTCAGCGGCCATCACGCCTGGTGGCGTCTTGTAGGGCAGCAACAAATTGATTCCACTTTGCTCGGTCGGCGGCCATCCCTCGTACAGTGCCCCAACTGTGGTTCACTCTTTGCATCTCAGCTTCCACAGTTCTCCGCCAAGTTGTTTTTGGTTGGCCTCTCTTTCGCTTTCCCTCGGGGGTCCATAGCACAGCTGTTCCTGCGATGGCATCAGGGTCCCCTTTGAGGACATGGCCAACCCAACTCCAGCGTCTGCCAGCTATGATGGTGTGCATGTCCTCCTGGTTACTCCGAATAAGTAACACACACATCTTGCACAAGACTAATTTCTCAATGGTCAATTAGGTCCCATCTGCTTGCAAGGAAAAGTTAATTTTCAAAAACTAGTGTCTAAATTTAAATAAAGTCCAACACAGAAATAAAAATCAACTGAAATGTAAAAACACTTCTATTGTTTAAAAAAAAAAAAAAAGGTAACGGATCCCGTTACACGCCCTTTGAGGCATATTAGGAATATGGTGTTGGGCCCATATTTTCTTGACCATTGGCACTCTAGGGGTGCTGTGGTCAGCATCACACCGGCCACCTTAACTTTTCCAGAGTTGCCCTGGTACCCAATTCATGAGGCTGGGTCAACCCCGGAGCCGTTTGCGGTCTAAAAAATCCCACCTCAACTGGGGATCGAACCATGGACCACTGAGCTAAGAAGCCAGTGCACTAACCATTGCGCTACCGTGGCTCCTCACTTCTATTGTAAGGCTCTCAAATATGGAGCACAACAAAAACGACAACCATAAATAGATGCGCGTGTAGAGTAGAAGTAGGACTGAAATGGTACAACAAGCTGATATTTGCAAGATTTCATGGGTCACTGTATACTCTTGTTTTGATTTAACAATAACTGGTGCTGTGAGCTTCTATTCAGCAGAGTACATGTACTGTGATAAAAGGTAAAGGATTCCGTTACACGCACGCTGCGATATATTGGGAATATGGTGTTAGGCCCATATTTTCTTGACTATCGGCACACTAGGGGTGATGTGGTCAGCATCACGCCGGCCACCTTAACCTTCCTAGAGTACTCTAGTACCCAATTCATGAGGCTGGGTCGACCCCGGAGCCGTTTGCGGTCTAAAAAAAATCCTACCTCAACTGGGGATCGAACCACGGACCACTGAGCTAGGAAGCCAGTGCACTAACCACTGTGCTACCGCAGCCCCCATGTACTGTGATAGTAAATTATATTTAGTGAGGTGTGTGTAAGAAGATCACGTGTTTCGGTGAACGCTGGCAGCAGGGAACAAATTTGGAAATGGGTTTTTTTTGTTAGTTGACGGACAGTTGCAATTGGGAAGAGAGAGGCAGACAGTGGTAGCAATGCTATCGAGTGACCAATGGTTTGTGCAGCAGATTTTGCCTGGAGAATATTGCTGAGGTTTTTATGACAGCCAGTATTAAGGAAGATGTGCGATGAATGCAATTTTTTATATCACGGTCATTTTGCATGGCCCTAACCTCACTGCTGCAAGAATATTACATATAACGTGCTGGAGATTGAACTTGGTGTTCAAATGGAATCATGGGCAAAAATGGAGATCAAAAAAGAAAAGATTGAACGGATAGCACTGGACGGAAATGCTTGGCGTGATTGTGTTGAAAGCCATGCTCCACAGGGAGTTGAATGATAGTGCTTGAATGAAATCAAACCTACCAGTTCCATCTTCATCAAAACAGGCAAAAGCATTTCTGATGACATCCTCTGGATCTGTGCCGTTCAGCTTTTCTCCAAACATGGTCAGGAACATTGTGAAGTTAATTGGCCCAGGGGCAGCACTCATCATTTCTTCAAGGCTTTCTTCAGTAGGGTTCTTTCCTGAAACAGTTCCCAATTATATATACAGGGTGTCTATAAAGTGCTTGAGCAACATTAAATGTTAATAACTTTGCACACTGTAAACGGCATATAAAAGCATAATTTCTCAAGTTAAAACTGTTGTCTACGAGTTGGATAATCGGAATTAACATTTTCACAAAAGACGGTGGCTATGTTGAAACCCAAAAATGTGAGCTGCATTCTGTTAAAACTAATACAGATAAGCAGGTAAAAATACAGAACAAGCAAGAAAGACATATCAATGCAAAGAATCTAACAAACAACAAAAGTGCCAAAGAGAATATAAAAGAATGAAACAATACTGAAGAAACTGGATGGAATAAGGTAAAAATTTTGGATTCGCCAGCATCAAAATCATCTTATTTACTCCAGACCAATGCTCTGAGCGTTGCAAAATTCAACGCACCGTGCTAGCGCAACACTCAGAACGTTATTTTTAGTTTATCACAAATAAACCCCAAAAATCGTCCGTTTAATGCAGATCATATTTTAAAACTTGTAGAATGACTTTACTGTGATTTTGATGTTATTATCACAATTTGTGTGACAATTTTTTCGTTGTTATTGCTAGTGAAATATGTCACGCTTTATATTTTCTAAGTCTCCTAAGCAAATAATTGTGTCAAACTACTTTAAAACATTGCTGACATTGATGATGATTGTTTAGTCACAGTTTGTTGTCAAAATACGGAATCGGTTCAGAAAAGCTAGACACATTAGATTTAGTTGATGAGTGGGCGTAGTCATATTCTGGCTGATCAAAAAACAACAAAACTAGACCTACCGTAACATCTAATCACTAGTCCTAGGTAGACAATGAAGCTAGGGATACTATTAAAACATTAAACAAGTGTAAAAAAGTTTTATATGTTATTCTTCTTTATTTTTTTGAAAATTACGTAATGCACGATTGCATAATTTATTTTTTTCTTACAAGGGACCACAGTAAAAACTGATGTGAATAACACTAAATGTACTAATTTTGGCCATAATCAATGTTTTTTTTTTACTTTATATATGGATTAACATGATGTTTGAAGACTAAATAGAAAATGTTATTGTCTACAACAGTAATTTGTCCTTGGTAAGATCGTATTCTACAGTTAACATTTTAGTGTTTTGCAATTTTACATGCAAAATGTTTTAAGTATACCGAACACACTTTTGTTAATACTACCAAAGACATTATATATTACAATTCTCTATCCATGTTCCTACAGTTTGGAATATAATAAATACATGTTCACAAAAAAAGATTAACATAAAATTTACACTAAAAAACAGTACACTTCACCGTTTAGAATTCTTCAAAAAATAATTATGGCACAGGGTGGAAAATAATTATGGAGTCAAAGAGTTAATGGAACTGATTCTATCCTAAACACATTTACATACCTAGGATGCATAGTAACACCAGACGGCGGAACAAGCAAAGACATCAACAACAGAATGAATCAAGTGAGAACAGCCTCTGCTAGTCTAAACAACATCTGGAAGTCCTCTCAGTACAGCACAAACACCAAATTAAGATTATATGAGAGCTGTGTACTTTCTGTGCGTCTCTGTGGTGTGGATTGCTAGAGAGTAACAGAGAAGGAAACATCGAAATTGTCCTCTTTCCACACAATCTGCCTAAGGAAAATTCTCTGAATCTTTTGGCCAAATACCATCACCAACCAAGAACTGCTTACACTGAGCAACCAAGAGGACATGCACACTATCATAGCTAGCAGATGCTGGAGTTGGGTTCTCCGAAGAGACCCCCGATGCCATCACAAGAACAGCTATGCTATGACCCATGATGGAAAGCGAAAGAGAGGCTGACCAAAAACAACTTGGCAGAGAACTGTGGAGGCCGAGATGCAAAGAAATGAACCAGAGCTGGGGCAATGCATGAAGGATGGTTGCCAACTGAGCAAGGTGGAAGCAGTTTGTTGCTGCCCTACAAGATGCCAACAGGCTAAGGATCAAAGAAGAATATTAGATCTGAAGCAATCTAAATATGGGGGGACATGAAAAGGCCAGGAATTAAATGAAATTTAAAAGGTATTGAAATATTAAACAACCACTGAATAACAGAAATTAAAATTAAGCAACATGATGCTGGACAAGAAAATCCACTTTGAAAATCAGATGATTCTCCAGAGACAAGTAGAATTCTGCCATCAACATAACAGGAGCAGATTGCTGTCATCTGGATACCGCAATAGTCCACGTTTTTGGTGCATCGTTCAGTTGTAAAACTGATTCCCTATCTATTTTAATTTTTTAAAACTTATCTTCCAGTTTTACAGCATCCCCCTTTTATTATTTACACACTGTTTCTTTTATAAACTTGTTTTAAGGCTGATGGATACATCGTGAACAAATGATGTCTGATTCTTTGTAAGCATTGCTGCTAGGTCTGATGTAAAATCAAGAGGGATCTAGGCCTGAAAAAAAATCACTGCTGAAAAGAAAATACCAATGGGATAGCAATCAAACTGACAATTAAAGAGGCTAATGGGAAGACTGTGAAGTCTCATCTCTTTTTCTTGTGACACACTTTCCTTTCAGCAGGCGTGCTAGGTCTTAGCTGCCTTTAGGGAAGTACCCAGGTTTTATTTTTATTTAGATTCTTATGTATCCTATCTAGCCCTCACTTTCTTTCCTTTCCCTGATGAAGGCCTTGTGACCACAATGTGGGCTATTGTCTTTGTCTTCTGTCCTCGTAAGATGAATCACCTTTTTTTCTATTTTTTTGTTCATACACATCCACTGAAATCTCATAACAAGGTTCTTGATGTTTTTGTTATTTGTAGGCAAGTGGCTGGCCTAGAAAGAGAGCGATTGAAAGGTGGCTAACTCCACAACTTCATCAAGTAAATGACTGTTAATTGGCAAAAAGTTAAGGAGATGATAACAGTAAATGTCTTAACAAAAAGTTACTGAACTTTATAGACTTTTCAATTTTGCAACAATGGTGCTAACAAATAATGTCACATTACACTTTGTGCTTTGGTTTGCTTGCATTTGAAAAACAAGCAAGATAGAAATATCTCCAAAAAGAATCTAAGAAACAATAAAAATTCCAATGAGAAAATAAAAGTACATCACAATGAAACAATATGCAGGCATATTATTTAAATCATGAAAAAGTTGTATATAAAGGGTTAAACTATTTACTCTATGCTTTATTTCTGATTCTGTTTGTAGACTGTACATCTGCGAGCACAGCGAACTTCTGAATAAACAGAAATTATGATAAAAAGAAATACTTTATATGGTCCAAGTGATCACTACTTATTCAGACTATTATATTTCCACTACAAAAATTACCTTATAGAAAAGGGAATGGCTTAGTACTGTTGTAAATATTTTAACTTAAGAGGTAGTAGAACATTTACCAAAATGCAATGTATTATCGAGTTTACATTAGGAGGTCTCTGGAACAGATTAAATTGCATAGCAGGGATCTACAGTATTTTTTTTTTTCAGTTAAAAGTTTCAGTTAAAATTATATCACAATAGCGTGGAAATATCTGGATTCTGTTTTTATCTCTCTCTTCCCCACCCCTCCCCCTTTCCAAGTTCACGTTTTTTTTTTTTGGCCATTAAAACAATAAATGAAGTAAAGAAAATTGTACATAATGGACAACCTCACTGAAGAATTAAATCCATTATGCAAGGCCACACTGTGACTGCTTGTTGTCATTAATACAAAGTGCACTCAAAGGGCATACCTAAAGATGCAAGCATGTCATGCAAGTCCTCTTTATCGATGAACCCATCTCTGTTTTGATCAATCATGTTGAAAGCTTCCTTGAACTCCTGAATCTGTGCTTGTTCAAACATCGCAAAGACATTTGAAGTTGCACGCTGAAGAACAAGGGGGCTTTGGTGCAAGCTTCCTACACAGGAACAAACTGTAGTAATAGCTCTATACTTCACATGCATTTTATTTCTTGTTAATATTTTTGTTCCCATCTCTGTGTTGATCTTCATGTCATGCTCCAAGCAGGCGGTGTTAAGAAGATTTATGGCTGTGTGCCATCTCTATAGAATATTCACTGGTTATCAGCAAAGAGTTGTTCATTTAGATCATATGGCTGTTCACTGGCTTCTTTGATGATGCTCTCAGTAAACATCAGTGTTTTCCCAAACTTTCGGACCCCGACAATAGACACAGTTTTTCCCTCTGTCCAATAAGCCATACAGTAGTACATGGTAACAATGAGATGGAAAAAATATAATATCAAGGAAAATATAAAAGTAAAAATTTGACATGAAGAAATCAAATGAACTCATGATTATATAATGAAAAAAATTATTCTTGCAAGAGAAATGAAAATACAACTTTTGTGAATTTAACATGCTTCTAACAGCATATAAAAAAATGTAAGGATAATTATATATGAAGGTGCCATAATAAAAACTGATCCTGAACAAGTGCCCCTATGAAAACAAAGTTACTGAAATTTTTATGAATCACGAAAAACAAAACAAAATCCACTTATTGCTCTAAAACTGTAGTGAGATCATTTTTAGCTAGTCATGGTTAAAGACAGCGTACGGCTGACAGAGTGGTTAGAGCACTCTTTGGTCTCTCACAAAGGTGCCAGGTTCGATTCATGGTATCAACACGCTTCAGTATATCCAGCTGTAAACAGGTACCTGACTTTGTTCTTGAGTTAGGGAAGGAAAAGGCAGCGAAGAAGGAAACTAATTATCCCACCTCTCAATGCTGGACCGAGGATAGTGGTTTCTAACACCACTCCTCTATGGCAGTATCTGCTATGGGACTCCTGACCTTTTTTATGTTTCTTCTTCTTCCTCCTCGTTCGCCCTAAAAAGGACGGTGGTTGCGTTGTGTCTGTTTACGCCTAAGCTGTGATATCTGCACCTTTCGGTCGACACATCCGACTTCAGCACGGCATTTTTTAGGGACCGGGTTTGCCTTCCCATTGCGATCCGCACTCGCTCAGCCAGACTGCACTGCTGCAGACTGTTTCCAGGACCACCACGTGGAGGTGGAGTGCGGTCTTGACCAGCTCTGGTTCGCTGGTCCTGATGCAAGCAGTACAGCTATGGGTCGCTGACTGCATTCACTATTGCTGCATCTTGGGGTCCCTTTTATGTTTAAAGATGTGTTTCAACATGACATTTTTCACAATTTTAAGCATATTTGTATCTGGTCACTGGCATTTATTTGTATTTTTTTTTTAAGATTACAAAGCATCAAAAACTTGAAAGTGTGAATTTTTAGAATAGCTTTTGGGAGGAATGTTTTAGATGATTCTCCCTCTGCACTAATCACAAATGGTAACATAACCCTTATGCTTAAATGGGTCTAATTATAGGTTTATTGACACTATTAAAACTATGGTACGATTTTAAAATGCTTATTGTTTGTATAATGTTCTTTTAATGTATCACCAGCCTGTGTTACATTTTGTTGTTGTTGAAATGAAAAACAATGGGCCATGTAAGTCTATGATACCTAACCCTAACCCCTCTACTCCAGATTCATTTTTCATGTTGTATCGAACATGTGTGTCACTGTTCTTCATTTCAATAATTTTTTTTTATCCAATGCTTTCATTGTAGGCCTAAGTGTGGATTTGTCATGATCTAGGTGCACATTTGCATGTAGGCTACCAAAACATGCATCAGTAAAACTGGCATAGGCCTACATATGTAAATTTTGTTACTTTCAGTTTGACGTTCAAAATTTTAATTCATACCCTTTAAAGTAATTTTGCTTAAACAAAATATAAAATTAACATCAAAGGACATGATTTTCCAGCATCTCTTTCTCACCAACTCCCACCCCCAGCAGCTTCTTTGATGGGAGTAGGCAGGGCTGTAGATACAGAGGAGGGGGGGGGGGGGGGGTTTCAAACTCCTAGGGTTTGGTGAAAAACATTTGTGGGGAAATTAGGCCTATACTATAATAAACATGTTTTGTGCCGAAATTTTTTTTATAACCCCCCTCTTTTTTAAGTCCTGTCTACGGCCCTGGGAGTAGGCATATAGTCTACTACAATTTTCAACTAGCCTAATCACTGATATTTGCACAAATATTAATGTTTACACCACTTTTATATAACTGTACTGCTTCAAAAATACTTACGGTTACAGAGATGTGTTTTAGAATGTATTTTAAAAATAAGACACTATTGATTTAATGTAGGCCTAGGCCCTATAGGCTATTCAGTAATATATAGGCATACAATGGATACATTTGACACCACCACAGGATACTAGCTATTTATACATGTTATGTATTCCTGTAGATCTTCCAAGACAATAAAACGTGTTAGTAGTCAACTAGCTACCATCTATGACCAAATATAGTAGTGCTGTGAACTCATAAGCAATGAGGGCTTGTCCTGGCTCAGCTTCCGAATGAATGACTCATCTAGCCGAGAAGGAATGCTACGGACTGTGACATACGACATCACAATATGAAATTAAATGGGTCACACGGAAGCAAGTTGAAGTATTGGCTTTTAATGCATTCTTCTGAATTATTTTCAATAATGGCTATCTCATTTTGTCTTAGAAAGAGCTGCCCATTTTGTATTACTTAAATTAAATATCATGTAATAAAGAATAATACACTTAAATACTTTAAATCGTAACTACTCTGTCGCTCCTTACCGGACAAAATGGTCAACCTACGTACACGACTGAAGGAGTGCTTTACGCACAACATACGAGCTTTAGAGTTATTGTTGAAATAGTATTTTAATTATTTTCACAATTTATTCAGTCACTTATTTCTTTCTCGTTCTCTTCAGTGCAAGTCCTACACTATTTGTTCAAATTCTTTCCATGTCTTCCCCATCATTTTTATTACTTACTGCAGTTCTCTTCTGCTTTTAATTTTGGATCCTCCTCTATTTATTTCATTCTGGGAATTCCAGAACATAGACAGCCTTGTTATTGTTGATCAGAATTGGGGTCCATGTAGGGTCCGTGCCCCGATGTCCCGCCTACATCAATGTATGTTGATGCGAACACACAGCCTCTCTCATCCAGGTGCAGTGATCGCCGCGGAAGCTACTTTTTTTGCTCGGACAGTAAGCATCTAGCATTATGGCCTCTCCTGCACAAACGTGTACATAGCAACAGATTCACGAGGTGACATTGTTTCCACATAGCTTGCTATGGGGGTGACCGAGTGCCAGGTGGTATAACTGGGTCGGGAGTAGTTTGGGACCCAGTAGGGTGACTATGTGTCAGGATTTGTCCGGTTTTCGTGCCTAAACAGTGCATTTCCGGATTTTTGTTTAAATGTTGAAATATCCAGCTTGTTTTCTTTGCGATTTACTAAAATGAAAGACGCAATTTCGAAAATTCCCCATTTGAATCTCACTTCCGACGACTGAATTTCCACAGAATCGAGCACATATTGTATCAACAATCCCTCAAACTTTCATGTTGTTGGGTTGTTTATACGGTAATAGATAATCATCATATTTTAACTGAGTTTTAACGAATTTTCGCTCTGTTTGTTTATTGCCACCTGTTACCAAATAATGAACGTTGAATGATAAGGCAGTATTAGGTTTAATCATTTTCTTCTTCTTCTTCTTCTTCTTCTTCTTCTTCGTTCGCCCTGAAAAGGACGGTGGTTGCGTTGTGTCTGTTTACAACGTAGCTGTGATATCTGCACCTTTCGGTCGACACATCCGACTTCTGCACGGCATTTTTTAGGACCGGTGTTACGTGCAGTCTTTGATATCTTACAATATTATACATTAGTATACTTGTTATGTTCGCAAATATTTTGTAAACAAAATAGGTAATTTTTTAGTGCTTAAGGGAAAGTCATTATTGAGTTACTTCCCTTGAAAGTTGTGCCGTCTCTTCGATCGAACTCCGCGGATGAATCCATTTTACTGCGATTTATTCGTTGTTTGGGTAATAATAGATTGTTCTTGCTTCAGAATATCTATGGCCTGAATTTATGTGTATTGTTTGTCTGAGTAGGACGAGTCTGTCTTATATCTGTATATCTTTACATATCTAAGTCGAACTATATGTTCTGTTGTCTCTAGAGAGGTCAAAGGCTATTCGGCGGATGTGCCGCTAGAGAGTGGTGTGATTTGGCTTCGTCCCGATAGGGACTGTGTTTTCTATGTCGGCTTGTCGCCGGGAAAAAGTGATCTCAGTATTGGTGGGGAAAGTGATAGTCGTCTAGACCTATCGTGTATGCTTTGCCCCAGTGTTTATTCGTATTGCCAAGGAATGGCAGAATCATATTTCTGATACCAAGGTAATAAAAGATACTCTTGTGAACTCTCTCGTTCGAAGCCACCATTTTCGATAGGTACGATTTGAATGTCTAAGAGAATATATTTGACTCGATGAAAACGACTTCGATTCCTAGCAGCACTATATCCTGTAGAATGCAGTCAATTGTTCATGATCAAATCTACAGAGCAATGAAAGATTTAATGAATGACTAACTTTAGGACAGATTCATTATCTGTATCCAAACGTGAGTGACAGCTCACGAGTGAAGCCATCTTGGAACCAAACATGTAGTGACTTTCAAGAAGAGAAAAGGGATGCCCGTATTATCGCTTGTTTAGTCCAGAGATCACTGCTACACATGAGAACCCGTTATTAGCGGTTCAATATTATTATATGGAAAAAATATGTGCTGAACATTATGTTGGAGAATCGTCGCTAAACGAGATTAGGTTTAGAAGCCATCTGAAATATTGTTTATAAGCTGACGTGCTCAGTCAGTGAAGTCAGATGATATATATGTATGGGCGATACTGAGGGCTTGGCTACTGACAGTCCTTTATACTATTATTCTACATGAGTGCCCATGTAACATTGCAAGACCATTTATCCACTGTACCATGATGTATTATGCCAACCTGTGATTTGTCACTATCTGTGCTGTCGAGTGTGTACGTCCAATTAAACTTTAGTAAAGGTACACAGTCGTTGGTGTCGATGACTTCCAGCTATACATGAGTGTGAGAAAAGAACATTTGTCAACACCACGAACCCTTATTATCATTCGCACATTATACACTCAATCCATGTCTACACACCACTGCGTAGGTCAAGTTGACATTCCATACACTACAGTGGAGCAAACAACACCATAGAGATCTTATCAACTGATGATGATGATGTCTGCTTCCATCCACTTATATCTATCTTTTGGTGGATATCATTAACTGGAATAAAGGAGGAATTTATCAACTGGTGGCCAGTATGGGGAGAGTTCACAAGAGTATCTTTTATTACCTTGGTATCAGAAATATGATTCTGCCATTCCTTGGCAATACGAATAAACACTGGGGCAAAGCATACACGATAGGTCTAGACGACTATCACTTTCCCCACCAATACTGAGATCACTTTTTCCCGGCGACAAGCCGACATAGAAAACACAGTCCCTATCGGGACGAAGCCAAATCACACCACTCTCTAGCGGCACATCCGCCGAATAGCCTTTGACCTCTCTAGAGACAACAGAACATATAGTTCGACTTAGATATGTAAAGATATACAGATATAAGACAGACTCGTACTACTCAGACAAACAATACACATAAATTCAGGCCATAGATATTCTGAAGCAAGAACAATCTATTATTACCCAAACAACGAATAAATCGCAGTAAAATGGATTCATCCGCGGAGTTCGATCGAAGAGACGGCACAACTTTCAAGGGAAGTAACTCAATAATGACTTTCCCTTAAGCACTAAAAAATTACCTATTTTGTTTACAAAATATTTGCGAACATAACAAGTATACTAATGTATAATATTGTAAGATATCAAAGACTGCACGTAACAACCAGGTTTGCCTTCCCATTGCGATCCGTGCTCGCTCAGCCAGCCTGCACTGCTGCAGACTGTTTCCAGGACCACCACGTGGAGGTGGAGCACGGTCTTGACCAGCTCTGGTTCGCTGGTCCTGACGCAGGCAGTCAAGCTATGAGTCGCTGACTGCGGTCTCTATTGCTGCGTCTTGAGGTCCCGGTTTAATAATTTAAAATGTCGTTGTCTATTGCAAATTACGAATAATTTTAACTTTAATATTGAATTAAACATTAATTAATAATATTATATATTTTATTGTACAAACTTATTATAAGTGACAAACTTTTTTGAAAAATGTTTTCCCTTGTTTTGGCCAGGCGCTAGCCCTTCAACCTAGACTCAATGTCCACCTGTTATATTAGGGCGCGTGTCCAAATATAAAAGATCTTGTGGTTTCCATAAATGAAGGTGTGTATTCGCAAGTAAATTGAAAAGAAATTTCAATGTTTAGCCAGAGGTCGGCAAGATTCAGTAGCAGAATGTCTCGTGTGCAGAGGTGGCACATTTGTGTCAGTAGCAAATAAAGCTGCTGCAGATTTAAAAAAGGAGAAGAAACACGCACATACACTCACGCGAAAACATGAACTCCACCGAAAGCTCTTGTGTCTGAAAGTTCTCAATGAAAACTGATTTTTTTTTTTTACAAAAGAAACAAGGACGGAACAAAAAAAAAAGTAACTGCCAAGGAAGGCTCTTTTACTTTTCAAACTGTGAACATGATAATAGTTTTAAATCAGTGGACAGTACTTCAAAACTCTTTCCATCATTCAGAAAATGCCAACTGCCATAGTATAATATCTTCTCTTTCATTATGACACTGTCCTCTTATTAACTCGTATATAACTGCGAGAGGTCACACAAATAAGACCCGAAGGCGTGCTGACAATCTACCTTTTAATGATCACGATACTACACATATAACCTCAATAATAACAGCAAAAACCATCTGATTGGCTCAACACAGCCCGCTACCATCAGATTATGCAAACAACGCTGCCTAAAACTAATAATCATAAGGCGAGCATAAGTAAAGGAACTACGGCTATTCCAGCCGGCTAACTGATATCTTTCTCTCAAGGCTTCCTGTTCAATCCCCTCTCTGCACCCATTTGCACCATTTCCTTTAAAGCTGATGTGCGCGACGAAAGATATTTTTATTCCTTCAATACCTAGGTGCGCAACATAAGATATTATGTGACATCTACCCCCTTCCCCAGAAAAGAAAATGGAGTTTTCTTCTCCCTGGGAACAGTAGATATCACAGCATACAACAAAATAAATGACAATTTCAAAAAAATTGACACTGCTGTACGTAGACCACAGATATAACTCATGTCTCAAAAATTACAATCTAGACAGAGCATCTGATAGGTCACACCCAATCTCTGTCAGGACATAAGTCATTTCACCAATCATCACCACAAAGATCACAAAAGTATCTCCAGATAACAAAATATCTTCAATAAGGCAACAAGATCATCTATGTTCCACTTATCTGTGGTAACGTTTTGATGGCATTAAACATCAACAACTTCAGTTGGCACTTTACTTTTTTCTGCACATTTGCCTTTGAAATTGTAAGCTAATATTAACTCTAACTAGGCTATAATTCCAGAACATTCTTCTTTGAGACCATCCATTACTGTCTTCCAAACCTCTTTCTTTGAAGCTTCAGTAGCTTCCCTTGTCACTATCTTGGCAACAAATTCAGCATCCTTCATCTTAGCCTTCTTTTACTGCATTTGTGTAACTAAGGGTTCCTTTTCCAAATCTGACACATCTGTATCAGATGCAGTTTCATGTTGTTCCTCCATTGCTTTAGCTTGCTCTTCTAATCCTTGCATTCCAGCTTTATAATTCTCCTCTATTTCTTTGGCTTGCTTGTCCCTACTATTAACTAAAGCACTGACTTTTTTTTCTTCATTTTATCAAAAGGGCCTGTCAAAAATTCATTCATGTTTGGAATATTAACACTGTATCCCGGACGAGCACCCAAAATATGTCACAGTATAATATCTACTCTTTCATTATGACACTGTCCTCTTATTAACTCGTATATAACTGCGAGAGGTCACACAAATAAGACCCGAAGGCGTGCTGACAATCTACCTTTTAATGGTCACGATACTACAGATATAACCTCAATAATAACAGCAAAAACCATCTGATTGGCTCATCACAGCCCGCTACCATCAGATTATGCAAACAACACTGCCTAAAACTAATAATCATAAGGCGAGCATAAGTAAATGAACTACGGCTATTCTAGCCGGCTAACTGACATCTTTCTCTCAAGGCTTCCTGTTCAATCCCCTCTCTGCACCCATTTGCACAATTTCCTTTAAAGCTGATGTGCGCAACGAAAGATATTTTTATTCCTTCAAAACCTAGGTGCGCAACATAAGATATTATGTGACACTAACAAATTTGTAGGCGCCGAGAACTAGAACAACCACTAGTGTTATTTATGCGACAATGTTTCTGTGTATAAAGTAATCAAGATTTTTTTTTTTCAGACAAGTGTTATAATCTTAATCACAATAGACACAAAATGTGTATCTATAGACACAAAATTTGATGACATTATTGTTTGTTATTGTAATAAATAAGTTTCACTGTCATTTATTATTTAAAATAAATAGGTCATATTTTTCATTATAGTGTCATCCTCCTTTCCATGATTAAAAAAGTGAATTTTGTCCTCTTTTTTGTGTTGATCGATATGGTACCTATATGGTGTAGGCGCAATACCCACCGGCAAGTTGACAATGCTCTAGCCAGCACCAACCCAAACCCCAGACATGGGTAAAATTTCGGGTAGATGAAGCTCGTAAGCCTTGGATGGCAGTTCATCTAGGAGAGAAAAACCTCTGATTTTTAACCATCTGCTGCCTTTAAGTAGACTAGGGACAGTCAAAGGCTAAGGAAGTCGACCCAACAGAGATGCCTGTTGAAATCTATTGCACTGGGCTCAGGGATGGATTGAGGCTAACTGATGCCCTAAGCACAGCCCAACAATGGTGCTCCCCTCGACCTTCCATTGCTCAGCTGACAAGACATTAAAACTCAATAAGAGCTGAAGGTGAAATAACAGCTAAAGAATTCAGTTTTCTTCCAGGCCAGACCCCACAACTATATTAAATAACAACTTTTTTAAATTTTATTTAACACCAAATATAGTGAGCAATATAAGCAAATTATTTACTTATAACTAGGGAAACACAGCAGATAAAGGCAATTTAAAAAAATTTGACTAAAGTCGAATGTGGCAGTGAAAGAGTTAAGGGCATGGTAGAGAGGGGAAAAAACTCTGTGGTGCTGTTGCGTGCATATTTTGACGCACGTATTACAAAAATACGATATGGCTATTTAATATGGAAAATATATATTTGCATTCATTTGTGTATGAAAATGCTTCCTCTGGTAAAGCTAGATAATTCATGATTGATTTACACTTTTGATTATATGAGTGATCTTTCTTGATATTGACTCGGCGCATGGATATTGTATTCATGTCCGTTCTTATTTGTTCGGGCCAGAAAATAGATTAATTTTGCTTGTTATGTTTATGGCCTGAATTCATGTGTACTACTTGTCTAGTGAAAGAAGATTCAGTCGTATATTGTATACCTTTGTATGTTCAGGTCGGACTATATTCTTTCTGCCAGAATCTAGCGCAGGTATTCGTAGTCCTACTGGGTTGTAAAGAGTTCCGATAATGTCGCCAAGAAATGGCTGAGTGCTTTTTCCAGGGCTGGCACTGTTTAAGGTTTAACAGTGATTCATAGATGTTTTTCTAGGAGAAGTTTGTGTCTCTGCAAGAGTCTATTTGTCAGAGATCCTCCTCATATGTGTGATTCGGACTCCAGTTATGCCAGACCCTAATTTTGATGATCTCGAGTCGATTAGACCTAGATGGAACATTGTGCTTCGTATCGCTAGGGTTGTGTTTTGTATCGACGAAGATGACAGGCTTTCCTACAGCAGTTATGTCTACGTGAATTAACTTGATTACTGTAGAGCTGTATGGAAAAACTTTATGAAATTATTTATATGCACATTATAAAGTAACTTTGGCTTATATCTACCTTCCTACGAGTGAGTGAGCGACAACTCAGGAAGGCGGCCATGTTATATTCCTGTCATCATATTTTTTGATCACTGTCAAGAGAACAGATTATGCATCCTACTATCGGGCAGTGGTCTCGAGATCTTGTTATGAGGTGAAAACCCACTATCGTGGTTTATGAGTGTTATACAAACATTGGACATATTTCAGCTTAAGAGCTTAGCTATGAAATGAAGGTTCGGCCAATGACTTTTGTATGTGTACCGATCCTCATTGACGCGTTCAGTGAGTAGAGTATACGGCGATTAGTTACCAGAACAGTGAATGCTACCTTGGGTTGAATGATATTTCACTACTACATGAATGTATCATCCACGATTCAAATAACCAATGAATGTATGTCAACATGTGTCCATGACTGTATCCGTGCTGTCCAGTGTGCGTGCCTTCATTAAACTATTGAAATGTCAGCGGCAGTTCAAGTCGTCATTGCATTACATGAGAGTGTGTGAGAGGTATTATCAAGTGGTCTGTTACACCGAACTACTACACCATTCGCGTTACTTGACACTCCCACTCAATGTCAATATGACAGGTTCATTCGATGATGCAGAGGTAACTGAAGAAGACTTTCTTCAGTGATGATCAGTGCATGACTCTAAACATAACACCCGCATCCAGACATTCTTCAGGAGTGGCCAAGACATCTACACACAGATACTCTACAGTGGTGGCGAATATACAACAACACGTTTACACTACAGGTGCCCCCTTCCCTTAGTGTCCTAAGCACGTGCTTATTTTGCTTAATGGTTAAACCAGCCCTGACTGGGATACATGCTTACGAAGCAGTGCAGCGTACGTCGCTTGATAATGACGTAACAAATTAAAATTAAGCACAGTGTCACATAATTTGGGTCGTTCTCTTGTCCGCTCCGGCAATATTTAGCTACCTTTGTTGTGCGCACTGAATTACGTGCATTATTCAATGATCGGCACCTTTTCTTCCCCTACCTTCCAACAATTGGTACATTCGAGTCATTGTTTGCACTTCTTCAAGTAATAATTCGTCTTGTCTGTTTACCTGTTCATCAGTACGCCACTGTTCATCCCTTCTGAAATAGTAGACGGATGGTGCAGTCTTGACTGACAATCATGTTGGTAACATTCTCGTGTACCAGACATAAGGCGCCGGATTCACACGGAAATGGCCAAGCGAGCTCGCTTATCGCTGATGTGGCTAATGTGACCTTCTAATTACTGTCGTGAAGAGTCACAGTCCAGATGGTCAAACGAGGGTCAGTGTTTGCACAAGAACGGGGGCGATAGATTATCCGTCTATGGATGCACATGAAAGACGGAACGTTGTAATAGCCAGAGGCGTCCCTAAAGAATTTAGCACCCAGGGTGGATCCTAGCTTTGGCACCCCTTCCCCATAAAAAACTCACTTACAAGTACATTTTAAACAGTAAGTACTATCATAATAGTGTCCCGTGGCACCCCTTCCTGGCTGTCACCCGGGGCGGACCGCCTCCCTCGCACCCCCCTTAGTACGCCACTGGTAATAGCTTCCGGACAGAATTGTTACGAAGACATTATTTGTGATAATGTAGGGAGTTGTAGTTGCAATCATTACCGCGAATCGACGGATATAAAAATTCCGTATTTGGAAAGTGACCTTTTAAATAGCACGCAGAATTTTTCTAAGAGGAACATTTTTGAATAAACGCCATCAAAACACGCATGATTGAAACTACTGGCCGGCATTTGAGATGTAACATAACAACATTTATGATTAGAGCCCGGTCTAATAGTAAACAACAACGTGCTTGAGACGTAAGTTGCAATATAACCTGACACTTTAGTCGGTTGAAAGCACTGTGAAATTCAACTCGTCAAGAGACCAGCCAGATAGCCAGAGTAAAGAATAGGATCAGAATTCCATTTATCGCATCGGACCTTGTTTGAGCATCTTGAGGACTTATATCCCAAGAAAACTCTAACTTTATTAACACGGAAAACCGGAATCATCAGAATCTGAACATGAGGTCAGAGTGGAAACGTATTGTAAAGTAACACCCCAGAACACGTGGAAGAGGCATCTTAAACAAGTTGCCTTAACTATTTCTCTGAGCCAGAGGCCAGTCTGTATTCCCAAAAGAAATTTTGGGGTAAGTTGTACATTTATAATTCTATATTTTGCATTATTAATAACTCCGCCCATGCCGGTCCCAAGCCCGGATGAAAAAGGAGGAGGGCGGCCTGCATGGAGGCCGTAAGGAGGCAGCCCCTCCACCATGCAAAGGCACAACAGGCCAATCACCTGTTTGTCTTAAACTATGATTACGAGAAATACAAGAGAGAAAACCGGACTGATTCTAAAGGCGACGAACTGGAACGGACTACGGACTACGACTTATGGAACTTGGAACACAAGAAGTATAAATGGGAAGGAAGAGGAGCTGGTGGAAGAGATGAGGAAAGCAAAACTAGAAATCCTGGCTATAACGGAAACGAAGAAAAAAGGACAAGGAGTCATGGATCTCGATGGCAACACGTTGCTCTACAGTGGTGTACCCATATCTGAAAGAGCTAAAGGGGGCGTGGGTTGCATTGTGGCCCAAAATCAAAAAGATAGTATCAAGGGATGGAACTTTGTCTCGGAGCGCATTATGGTTGTAAAACTAAAAGAAGGAGAAACCATAGTCAACCTGGTCATAGTGTATGGGCCAAATGAGGATGAGAGAGCAGAGGTCAAGGAGGAATTCTTCGAGCTGCTTCAAAGGACAGTGGATGACTGCCTAGATGAAGTTATCATGCTCGGAGATTTTAATGCCAGAGTTGGAAATGACCATGCTAGATGGGGTGGCGTTATCGGAAGATATGGAGAAGATACTCTCAATGACAATGGAAAGCGACTCCTTAGATTCTGCAGTGAGCAGAATCTGATCATTACAAACACAAAGTTCCCTCATAAGCGCATACATGCATACACTAGATGTGAACCAACCAAGAATGAGAAGTCAGTGATCGACTATGCCATTGTTCGGAGAAGCTCATTCAGATATGTCCGAGATGCAAGAGTCTGGAGGGGGCCAGAGATTGGAAGTGATCACTACCTGCTAACAATCAAACGAACAACTGAAAGAGTTGCTCAGCCTAGGAACTGCCCAACATCACGCAAGAAACCAAGTAAACGAGCAGGAGAAATGAGCATTAGGACCTACAAGCTGAGAGAGCCAGAAATTAAGACCAGATATCAGGGGCTTATTGCTACAGCAGTGAGCAACACAGAAGAACGACCTGATGACTTGGAAACCCTCTGGAATAAATTCAAGGATATCATAAAGACAGCTGCTGCAGAAGCATGCGGTGAAGTCCGACTTGGGAACCAGAGAAAGAGGACACCTTGGTGGACAGAGGAAGTCAAAGAGAAAATAAGAGAGAAGAAAATGGCATGGAAACAATACTTAGGAGCTAAAAACACAACAGGACAAATGGAAAAATATAGAGAATATGTGATACTCAGAACAGAAGCAAAGAACAAAGTGCTAGCAGCAAAACAGAAGTCCTGGGAAGAATTTGGAGAAAAGCTAGAAAAAGATGCACAAGAAAACCAGAAATTGTTCTATAAGACCCTAAAGAACATGAGGAAGGAAAAACAATGCCCTCTCAAATTTATAAAGGACAAGCAAGGCAAATTGCTTACTGCCCCGAAGGAAGTAATGGAAAGATGGAAAGAATATTTCTCAGAACTCCTGGATGGTGAGCATGGTGAAGCAACAGAAATGATAACCACTAGCACAGAAGAGAAAACCAATGATGGTGAAGATGACATAAAGATGGAAGAACTGAGGGCAGCACTAGAGAAAATCAAGATGGGCAAAGCAGCAGGGCATGATGGTATAACACCAGAAATGGTTAAGTACATGGGAGCATCAGGCGACCTGTTACTCTTAAAGGTCCTACAGGCAGCATGGTGCAACAAGACCATACCAAAGGATTGGGAGATTGCCATCATAACACCAATTTTCAAAAAGGGTGACAATCGACAATGTGGAAACCATAGAGGCATATCCCTTCTCAGTGTCCCTGGTAAAATCTACTCTAGAATCCTAGAGCAGAGACTCCGACGCCTAGCTGAGCCACAATTGGATGAGGTCCAGTGCGGATTCCGAGCAAACCGAAGTACTCAAGACCTAATCTTCACACTCAGACAGTTGAGTGAAAAGGCCCTTGAGTATAAGAGTGAGATCCATCTTTGTTTCATAGATCTGGAAAAGGCGTTTGACAGAGTCCCCTGGAGCAAACTTTGGGACTGTTTGGCAAGGAAGAATATTCCAGCACCTCTGATTCATGCTATACAGAGCTTCTACAAGTCTTGCAGAAATTATGTGAGGACAGCAAACCATAAGTCAGAAGAGTTCAGGACCACCACTGGTGTAAGACAAGGTGATATCCTGTCACCTTATCTTTTCATACTCCTCATGGACGATGTCATCAAGGCATGTAAGGAGAGAACAAGAAAGTATTCAGTGGGGTACTGGAAGATGAGACAGGTCTATATTTCGGAGCTGGCATTTGCTGATGATGTTGCCCTGATTGCTAAATCAGAGGCACATCTCCAATCCAACTTGCAAGTCTGGAAGGAAGAGCTGGAGAAGAGAGGGATGGTCATAAGCAGCTCTAAAACAAAATCCATGGTGATATCACGAGAAGAAAGAAAACATCAGATTAAGTTGGGAGAACAGGTCCTGGAGCAGGTCGACCACTTTAAATATCTCGGAGCTATTATAGACCGAAAGGGAGGTATCAAAGAAGAGTTGGCCACTCGAAAAGCAGCGGCTGGGAGACTTTTTCAGGCCATAAATCGTGGATTCCTCAGCAAGAAAGAGGTTGGTAAGAAAACGAAGATGGCTGTATACCGCTCCACCTATGTCCCAGTTTTGACATATGGATGCGAGTCGTGGGCAATGACTACAACCCACAAAAGCCAGATCCAAACCTCAGAAATGAGGTATCTGAGGAAAGTGGTTGAAGTAACAAGAAGAGACATGGTCCGCAACCAGACGATACGTCAAGGCCTGAAATCCCATCCGCTGCAGACCCAAATAGAACAGTCCCAACTAAGATGGTATGGCCATGTCTGCAGAATGGGAGAAGATCGGCTACCACGACAAGCATGGGAAACAAAGAGCCAGGGATCCAGACCTCCAGGACGACCCAGAGTTCGCTGGGAGGACAACATTAGACAATCTTTGAAGGACCGAGGACTAGAATGGAACCAGGCCAGGAAGAAGACAGCTGATAGAATGGTCTGGCGCTCTCTCTTCCAAACCTCTACACCTCACGGTAGAAGGGGAACGACTAAGTAAGTAAGTATTTTGCATTATTAACATGTGAAATAATATGTATATTGACATGTGAATATTAATATGTAAAAATTGCTAGTGGATGTACAAGTCATACGAGGCTGGCAACCTCAGCATAAAGAATGATTATTTAATGAACCACCACTGCAAGGGCTGGTGACTGCTTTATGCGAGTTTCTTATAGAGAACCAAAAGCAGAGGTAGTCCCAAGTTCCATATGAAAGTTTTCCGCTCACTGTGATGAAGATTAATTCTCAGAGAGGGTAAAGTTCTGAGGTAGATGGGATGGTGGAATGAAAAGAGGGGGGCACATGAATGAGTGTCAGGAAAACTCAGTACTCAAGAGGGTATTTGTTCTCTTCTTTTGTTACACTAGTCGGTGGTACCAGTTGAGGGTACTATCTCTGGAACAAGTGAGAGTATAAGTTGCCTGAAGTCGACGCTAGACACAATCATCAGACGGGTCTTAGGGACGCTGGACCAACTTTCCCTGATACTCCTTGGAACGTGTCATTACTTTCAGACTTGACCAGTGATGAGAGTGAACCAGTCACCTATCTGCAAAGAACCAAACATCAGCGGGAGCAGAAACCATCAAACTATTGACAGCTAAGTACAAACTTAAAAGCTGTCAAGTGAACTGTCCATTTTTCGAAAACCATAACATCGCCCTGTGATGATTACTTTTTAAAAGAATTATTCATTTTTAAACTGTTAACCATAATTGATTATTAAATTTGTTATTTATGTATATACAAATTTAATGTTGATTTAATCATTTTGAATGTACTGCATCAATCAATTTCTTAAATACACTTAACCAGGGCTATAAAATAATAATAAGAACTTCACTGAGTAATTCAGTTGGGGGCTTGAATGAGCTAAATCATTTGAATCCATCTTCACAAAAGGCGGCGGGTCAGATACAAAGTTAACGTGCTAAGACTCATTCAGCATTGTTCTTGACTTCTGAAATATTCTCGAGGCTAAAGCATAATTATCCTTCTATCTGCAACTCTGCCAAGAGTAATCTTGTGCGAAGGTAGACACCTTTGAAGACCCACATTAGGTACTCTAGATTTTGGGCCACTGTTGGACCACTACTGCAGAGCCAAGGGAGGCAACCTGTGACACAGAGTGATATTATTCCCGTGGAGTACCGCCAGGCCGTGAGAGAGCCGGACCCCCTGCTTCGAAGGGGTCCAACCAATGCTACTGGTGGTCACCTTCCCTTGTACTGTAGACTCAAGGTACAGAGGGAAAGGGCAAAAAACTATTAACCAAACATGACGAACACTCAATATTCTGCAGTGGATCGCAGGAGTTTTTAACAAACAAGTCCCGTGAGAAATCGCCTTTATGAAGACCAAATCGATGTGGCTTGCATCCAAGAGACACACTTCAACAGCAACCACAGGTTTTCAGCCAGAAGATACTTGGCTTTCCGACTTGACCGAGAAGAACACAAAGGAGGTATACTTATACTTACGCGGAACGCAATACCACGTAGCGAAGTATCTGTGAACACCAACGGTCAGTCGGAAATCATAGGGGTTGATGTAACAATAACCGACCTGAACATGCGTATCTACAGTCTGTATTACTCACTGAGCAAAGATCGGCCACTTTTAGGCATGGAAATAAAGAGCTCAAACTGCATAGTGGTTAGAGACTTCAACAACCTCTCAGAAAGATGGGGATACACAGGTACAGAAAGTAGAGGAGAGGAAGGAGAGGACCGGGAGATAGACACAAATCATCACCTTATCAACAGACCAGATGATATCTCCAGTTTTTACTCCAGAAGATGGCACACCACTTCCCACTTCAGATCTAGCTTTCGCCACAGGGGACATCCTTCACAAAATTGACCGACAGGAACTTCCCCAGCTAGCAGGTAGTTACCACAGACCCATAAAGCTGGTAGTAAATGTGGAGTATGTTCCACAGGAAGTAAAACCATTGCCCCGATGGAATTACAAAAGAGCTGACTTGGACAGTTTTGCAGAGCTGACAGACAGGTTTTGCGAGACCATTAACACACGAAAGAACATTTTGAAAACTATGGTTGGAAGCCTAAATAGAGCAAAACTTCAAGCAGCCATCGAGCCATCGTCAGAGGGACAACAAAATCATTACAAACCATACTGGACTGAAGAACTGCAAAAGCTTAAAGACGAAGTAACAGTAGCCAGAAACACGACAGAGACAGAACAGACAACGGAAGCAAACATCCTGCTCAAAGTCACCACTGTAAAATACAATAGAACATTAAATCAAACAACAAGAGACTGCTGGAAGTAAAGAACAGAAAATCTCAACCTAGCTAAAGAAGGAAAAAAAACTGTGAAACTAGTTAGAGCTTTGAACAAAGAAGAACCTTATACCCATCATATCACAATCAAACAAAGTAAAATATACTCTCGGAGGGAAAAGGGGGGGGGGGGGGAAGGGGGGGCTGCAAATGCACTCATGGAACAGTATGCTAGTGCAAACGACATTGATGTCTCGATAGACAGGAAAAAGGCCATCACTGATGATGATAACAAAGAAGTCATGACAACAAAAAGCTTGCACCAGAAGAGCACATGATGGCAAAGTTAACAATGGAAGAAATGGGAGAGGCTATTAGGTCGTTGAAGAAAAATAAGTCACCTGGAAAAGATGGGATAACGAATGAAATGCTAACAGGCCTTGGCACAAAGGCAAAAAAGATACTTTTGGCCATCCTGAACTGCAGCTGGAAAAGAGGAATAGTACCACAGGCATAGAAAAACGCTAACTGCAATACCAAAGAAAGACAAAGATTTGACAGAACCAAATTGCTACAGATCTATCAGTCTCCTTAGCTGTGTAGGAAAACTGATGGAGCACATAATAAATATTCGACTAAAGTGGCATCTGGAAGAAAAACACCTTTTAGCCCCACAACAAACAGGATTCAGAGAACACTAATCCACTAAAGATCAGATCACATATATAGCTCAAAGAAATGAAGACGCCTTCCAAGAGAAAAAGCACACGCTGGTTGTTTGGGTAGACTTAGAAGAAGAATTTGTTAAAGTGTGGAAAGAGGGACTGTCAGAAACTGTTTAAACGATGATGTCCCCAGATGTCAGGTGTCACAGAGAGTTTATTGATCATAAATTGCCTATATCCTCTTCTTTCACCCGTATCCTCTATTTTATTATCACTCTTTACCTTTTTCCTGTATTTTTCGCATCCATTCGTTTGCGAGAAATATTTTCTTCCCCATTCTCAACTTTACCGTTTTCTTTCTCATACTGGTAAACGCATTTATGACATAACGTGTCAGAGAGAGAGCGTTAAAATGCATTCTATTGCATTAGGTGTCAGTGGACGAAACTGTGAATATATTCGTCTGGCCAGACATAGGAGCAGACATATGTCTACAGCATACCCTGCACCAGACGAAATACTCTGTGAATATTTGCTTTCGCCAGACCTATAGGCGACAAATTTGTCTGCATTTTCACCTGCCACAACGAGTTACATCGGCTGAGCGCTTAGGTCAGGCGCGATAATCGACATCTCCTCGGTGCAGTTTGAGACATTTGTCTGGAAATCCCAGCTGACAAGGCACTCACTGTTGGCCTGGACAGCGTGAGGTGTGAAAACGCACGAGTGTCAGTTCATGGTAGTCTTCTAGTTGATGTAAGGTGTTTTAGACGGAAAGGGGAGATTATTTCGTTTGGCGAAATAAAGTTGGGACCCTTTGTCTGGAAATAGATATAACCAGAATGTTAAACTTTATTTTCATTCAGTCCTCAAAATTCGCAGTAGACAGGTTGTTCGTGAATAGAATAAGCTGTATAGCGAAGCCCTAGTTTGTTCGGAAATTTACCGAGCTCTAGACTTCAAATAAATGTATCAGCGTATAATTCTAAAGTGTGCGATTACCTGTAGTTCTGTGTGTTGAGGTATATATATTATAATAATTATCTAATATTTTGTGAAGTGTTTAAAGTGATAATCGCTTATTTCATATTTCACTAGTTAGATTTGGTGCAGAGTGCTTAATTTATATAGTCTGTATTATTTTCTAGTGACGTGTTTCAGTGGAAAGCAGAATAAATTATAATTTCTAGCTTAAACAACAATGTAGCTATAATGAATTTAATTTAACTGCTAAATAATCAGACGGGAACAATTTTTCTAAACTAACTTATAAATGCTAGATGCCTCATGAGTGTTGACGGAATACGTATGTATTCCTAATTAATGAGGATTGATGATTTTTAAATATATAACTTATTGCACGGGAAGTTTTAAATGATAAGTCAAGCTGTACGCTTGCATTTGAAAAACGTAAGTTATATTGAGTACATAATATGTAACATATTTCATATGTGTTTTTTCTTTATTCAGTGAATACTGGGGTAACCCAAACTTTTCCGGCGTTTTGTACAGAGACATACCTAATAAATGCTTATACTGGGCCTTTGAGCCAGTGCATATTTCTACACTAACTTTAATGTACATGCTGCCTTGTGGCAAGAAAAATTACAGAAATCTAAAACATTAACTTTCCGACATTATTTGACCAAGTGTGTGGTGAACCAAGATTATCTGTTGAGAGAAGTTGTCCACCGGTCATCTTCCTAATTTAGGGAAACCTCGTGTTCTGACATTGTGTGCTCGTTTGAAGCCTAATTCTTACCTCGTGAGTCAAGTGACACTAACTTTAGTCTAAAATAACTATCGCATGAAGCAGACGCTCCTCGGATCCATTTTGATGAAACCAACAAACAAATCTGCAGAGCTGGGATCTGCTTCATTTAACGACAGTAACAGATAAAAAGTGTGTGAGTGTCCCAAAGTTTGCGCCAGACGGCGAGCCACAGCACGACTGTAAGTATATCAGGGCCCCGATGAAAGAACCGAGTGAAAGTAGACTGAAGGATGTTCTTTGTTTGAGTCACCCACGTTGTAACCTCCTTTATGTAAGTTAGTGCTAACAATATTTACCCTTAGAATAAAGCAGAGTATCAAGTCGGTCCATACCCTAAAAGGGGGAAACCATAGACTCAATCATATGTATCTGTAACTCTTTGGGGTTATCACTTTCTTCTAACGGGACTGTGAGCTATATATCCAGGGGAGGACCATACAAACGGGTCTATCCCTATTGTAGCATCCCTTGATTTTTATGACTATGTGTATGTTTTTGAAGTATTTTATATGTTGTGATGTAAGTTTACTATGCCCCAAATTCCTATAAATGAAGCATTAGATGATGTACCAACTCTGGAGGAAACTAAAAAAGCGATTCGTCAACTGTCTAGTGGAAAGGCCCCTGGCTCCGATTCAATTCCTGTTGAGGTTTATAAAGATGGCGGTGCAGTTCTGATAGAGAAACTTCATATGATCTTCCAGCAAATGTGGCAGAGTGAAACCATCCCACACGATCTCAAAGATGCCTCAATTATACATCTATATAAACGTAAAGGTAATCGCCAAGACTGCAACAATCATCGAGGCATCTCTCTTTTATCAATCGCTGGGAAGATATTCGCCAGAATCCTTTTGAATCGCCTTACGGCTCATCTTGACAAAGGTCTTTTACCTGAAAGTCAGTGTGGATTCCGGAAAGAACGTGGAACCACAGATATGGTGTTCGCTGCAAGACAGCTACAAGAAAAATGCCAAGAACAGCACTGTGACCTGTACACAGCTTTCATCGACTTGACAAAGGCGTTCGACACGGTCAGTAGAGAGGGTCTATGGAAGATCATGGCAAAATACGGCTGCCCAAAGAAATTTATCACAATAGTGCAGCAACTGCATGATGGAATGCAGGCTAGAGTTCAGGAAAACGGTGAGCTATCAGAGCCTTTCCCCGTCTCAAATGGAGTTAAACAAGGGTGCGTACTTGCACCGACTCTGTTCAGTATCATGTTTTCTGCTATGCTGACTGATGCTTTTAGAGACGGGGACACAGGAATCGACATTAGTTATCGTATTGATGGAAAATTGTTTAACCTTAGGAGGCTTCAAGCAAAAACCAAGGTCAAATCACACACCATCAGAGATTTTCTGTTTGCTGATGATTGTGCCCTCAATTCCTTCTCAGAGGCTGATCTGCAGCATAGTGTGGATAGATTCTCCGAAGCCTGCGCCAACTTTGGGCTTACCATCAACACGAAGAAAACAGAAATCATGTACCAACCAGCTCCTGGCACAGTTTATACTGAGCCAGTCATCAAGGTTAATGGTGAGAAACTGAATGTTGTGAACAGATTCACATACCTTGGTAGCACACTATCCCAGAACATTGTCATTGATGATGAGGTGAACACCAGGATCTCCAAAGCCAGCAGCACATTTGGCAGACTATACACCAACGTTTGGCATCGAAGTGGCATTAGTCTACAGACAAAGCTGAAGGTATACAGAGCTGCGGTGCTTCCAGTGCTGCTATATGCATGTGAAACATGGACTGTATACAGGCGCCACGTAAAGAAGCTAAACCACTTCCATACAGTCTGTCTCAGGAAGATAATGAACATCAAATGGCAAGACAAGATCCCGGATACCGCCGTTCTTGACAGAGCTGGTATCCCTAGTATTGATACTATTCTGATGCAGTCACAGATTCGCTGGGCAGGTCATGTAGTCCGCATGCCAGACCATCGACTGCCAAAGATACTCTTTTATGGTGAGATGCAGAAGGGTAAACGCTCCCATGGTGGCCAAAAGAAGCGCTTCAAAGACACGTTAAAGACGTCATTGAAAACCTTTGACATAAACCCAGACACATGGGAAGCTGCTGCGCAAGACCGAACTGCTTGGCGCACATCTCTTCGTAAAGGTGCAGCAGCATGCGAATCATCCAGAAGAGCAGCAGCAGAACAGCGGAGACAAGCTAGAAAGGACCGTGAAATAAAACCTTCACATGAAGCAAACATTCCCTGCCCACACTGTCCAAGATCTTTCCAGGCCCGCATCGGGCTCTTCAGTCACCTTCGTACCCATAGACTAACCTAACATATTCTTAAATAATTGGATGAACAGAGTGGTCTTCATCACCCGTGATGGACGAACAACCAAACCAACCATGATAATTAAACTATACCTACATTTATTTCAGTGTGGTGGTCAGTTCGTTCCCATAATATCTATATAATCATTGTTATAGTTTTTTCCAACGTCTGTGTGTCTAACTGTCGTCCATTGTATGTGCGTGCACGTGAGTGGATAGATATATATTAATATACATACTTTTTATAGACTGTCTGACTCCTTTGGATCTGTTGTAGAAGATAGGCGGAGAGAGAGAGAGAGAGAGATTCTCGATTTCCGGGACAGCCTCTATAAATTTCTACCATCTCACTCGTGGAACTCTATTTCTATTATCACATCTCACTGTGGCTATCACTCACTCTAACCTATTCAGAAGGGACCAACCCAAGTCTTAATTTCCCTATAAAAAAATCTACGACATCAGGATACTATATAAGATATATGATGATGGGGGGGGGGGGGGGTGGGGGGGGGGCGTGTGTAGATGATGATCAACAACGCTAAGGGTATGCAGTAACACAAACGCCACTAGTTACAGTTCCATAACATTTATTTAACATTCACATAATTGTCCTGGATCTCAAATACCTCGTCATACAACACTGACCTCATACTTAGGCTAACGCTGCCTGTAGGACATAATAAACTACAGTATTCATACACGGTCTCTCCGAACACACAATAACAGTGAACAAAATGTCCTTGGTGCGGTATACACTCTTCGCACACAATAATCCCTCAAACACTCTACATGCGGAAAAACACCATCGCACTAATAAATCACCATCCAGGTGTATATCACTTATTATCAGTGATTGGCGGCATGAACATCGCCATATAGATTCACAGGACCTCCTCTCCAGGCGGGACAATACACTTCGCCTGTACTTTATCTATTATAGCTACAAGGCGGGAAACGCGTCGCCTTACTCCTCCGTAGCTTCAAGGTGGAAAGTCGTCACCTTATAATGTTCTCCATGAACATATATTTATAGCTTCAACAGGAGTGTCTCCAGGCGAGAAAATCATCGCCATTCAGAAATAAATGGATAGGATCTATCACAGCATAAATATCATAATCACAACTATGGATCCTCTCAGTCACAAATACGAGCTTACAGCTCGGCTTCCAAACAGACTCGAGCGCCCAGCTCGGCTGCCAAACACAGAATAACTCAGTCACACCAGACTTGTATTCACTACATGCTTTCTCCCAACGCATGCACAAGTCACACCATGTTGACATAAAGTCAGACATGAACTCAATACCTGAGTTACACTTAACCAAGTGTTAACAACAGTTCAGTGACCCTTAACACCAATCACTATCATCATTCATACTCATGAAAATGTTCTGTGACAGGGACTGAAAGTCAAGCTGCAAAGAAGTGAAGTGTGTGGGATAATGTACAAATGGATCAACCATTACCTTGAGAATAGAATTGCCAGAGTACAGTTACAAGGACAGACTAGAAGGTAGATGATATTGGAGCAGGGTGTTCCCAAGGGAGAGTCCTGTCGCCCACGTTGTCCCTTGCGTACATAAATGACACCTTAGAGAATATTCCTAGAAGAATCCACAATGCCTCTTTTGCAGACGACATACCCCCGTGGATTTCAGAAGAATATATCACTACGGCAAGCATTCCGTTGCAGCATGTAATAATATAATTGGAAGAGTGGGCCAAAGCATGGCTAGTGAAGATAAATGAAGAGAAACAACATACGCAGTGTTTTCCCTCTAAAATAAACGACTCCCCAACATACAATGTTTCAGTTTTAATGTTCATTCGCTATGTCTTATTCTATCTCTTCTCATTTAAATTTACTTCATTGCCCGCTGACAAATGTTCTCCTAAATAGTTCTTTATTTGGAATTAATCATCAGTTCCTAACAATCCATTATATGGTAACTGAATCAGCCAACTCAACAACTGGAAAACAATGAATGTCAATGAACTCAGGACCTCTTTTCAACTATCACAAGTATAAGTCTTACGCCAATTAAATCTGAATGAATTTAATTGATTTCTTAGTAGCTTGGAATACAGTTTTTTGTCACCATATCATTCCGAATCCCCTATAGTTTATAACTTCAGATGTTAGTGTTACAATGGAAAGGCAACGTAAGTAATAAACCCATGACCTTAACCTTCAAGTTCTCCCGTTTATAAAATATACAGTCTCAATTTCTCTTTTAATCTCATGATTCCTTTCCTCGACTGAATCTCTTAACAGCATCCTTTCTTTCCTACAAAGGAATGAATATAAAGGTCTAATAACTCGACCAACCTTGAAGGATTTGCACGTCGTTCTCTGAATTCTTCCTTCTTCGTTGAACGTTGACCAGTGGGGCTCCCACCCTGACGACCTTCATCAATTGGATGTCTTTCTTTTCACTTCGTCGACTTGCTGTATGGAGACGTAACCTTTTGATACTCACTTTTCAGGAATCTGTCTTATATTATTGGAAGCTACCATCTTCCTTTCGATCGGTTGTCATTCTCTGGACTAGAATTTTAACTTAGCACTGCAGGTTAGGTTCTTTCTTCTTGTTGCATCTTGATGTACTCTGTCTGTGTGTTGTGTCGTCATCGTTGTTCTGTGACGTTGTTCACTATGTTTTATTTCTCTCCCCGTAACCAGCATAGAGAGTATACTTTCCTTCTCATAGCCGACCCATTATTCTCAATACTATGTCATGCCGACCCGTATGTCACTGCTCCTGTGACATATACACCCCAGGGTCCCTCAAGGAAAAATGATGTCTAAGACAGCATTATTACTCCGGCCACGCCTCTCACTGACTCTAAAACGCCCCTTTTTATATAACCCGGAACTAACTAAAATACGGAACTAATTCCTTTAAAATAACTATTACATATGATTAACAACAATCTTTAACTTCTTAATTATCAATTTAACGCATTTATAATTTACAACAAGTTTAACCTTCTTAATTTAATATACAACTTTTGATACTCAACTACAGCTCAGCCCTCACCCTACACTCGTCTCTCGCAATGACCACGGCTCAGCCCTCACCTTACTCGTTTCTACTAACGACTTGTATTTCTACTAATAAACACAACTTTCACAAGTCTTTCCTCTCGTCTTACTCCTTAATTCTATAGTCACCCTCCTGTCATTCCGCCACTGCATCTATGTTTTCACCCCTTGCTCTGCTGTATGTGCATTATCATTTTCCCAACTCAGCTCACGCATAAGTCCGTTTGGACCCTATTTATGCTCCTATACAAGAATTAGCTATCGCCTCCATCTTGTACTTATAACTGCTATAAGCTGCCCCAAAGATTCTCCTTTTTTCCTCCTTTCTTTCTTATTCCTGCTTGCTATCTCATTTCCTTCTCTATATCTCTTCCACAATTTTACCTTACTTTCTAGGTTTCGGAGAAACCTATCTCCTCACAAGTCTCCACAAGACCTCAGCAATCGCCGCAACAACTCTGTTTCTCCATGCTACTCATTCAGCTCGTTCCCTCCCATGAACTATCTCTTACAATTCCTTCCTTATCTCCATTTCTCACTATCTTAACTCTTAATTAACTCTCTTTTACTTCACCATCCCTTGTGGCTTCCTCTTCTTCTCACATAATCTCTTCGTCCTTCTTCTATGACCTTTAACCTACCTTAATTATTCATTTTTTTCAACATTTTCATCCTCACAGCCTCTCTACTTCTCTTACTCATACACTCCACTATTTCCACTATAGCGACCTCCTTGTCCCTATGTCTTTCCCACGAAATCTGTTTAGCAATTTCTATAATTGCTTCATCCTTTATTTCTTTTCTGACTTCGATCACGATTTGCTTGCTCTATTCTTCTCTGTCGTCTTTGCCTGTTTTCGCCATCTATCATTTTCGTCAGAACCATGTCTATTTCATCTCTTGTTTCTGGAAAGTGCGTATGATATCTTCCTTCTAACAATCTCCATACCATAGTTCTTGAGAAGTTAAAATCAGGCCGTCCTATGATGGCTTCTATCGCCTTCTTCAAGTCCTCTATGCTGGGTTCATCCACTTTAATCCTTTTCTTACTCGCGTCATTCACTTTTTCTCCTGCTTCTTTTCTCAATTTTTCTACCATTTCGCACCTCTCTGTACGCCATACTTTCTTCATATGACTCTCTTTATTCCTCCATCTTACATTTTCTTCCGCGTCCTCATCCTCTGTAAATTCTAATTTATCTTCTTCATCTGACGATACACTGTCTGAGTAACTTGACGTCGAATCTGAGAACACATCTCTATCTATTATTTTGATTTCCCCGTAATTAAGTTCTTCCATCACATTCATCACAAGCCTACGAATTTCTTCTTTTCTTCCCGATAATTCTGTACCAAACCCTCTCTCCAGAAATTCCTGTACATACTTTAGTACTACTGTGTCGGGTTTAACTCCTCTCAGTTCATCCTTTATTGCTTTCTTCATCTCCTGTACGCTTGGCCTAGCTACTTTGATTATTCTCTTTTCCTCCTCCGAACCACTTTTAACTCTCTGTACTCTCTCCTCTACTTCCCGTTGTCTATTCCTTTTATCGAAATAGGTGCAATGTGCTGTTAGCTCCCTCTCGTCCTCTCTTCTACTACTAACTCTTGAGTTCCTCTCAACTTCTTCATTCTTGAATCCGTCGTTATATCGATCTCTACTTGTTTTCCTATTTTTTTTTAGCTGTTTCCACTTTGTTCTCCCTGGCTTCAATTCTTCAATCTCCTTCTCGATCTCTGCATACAATGCAGTTATCTCTTCAATTGCGGACACCTTAGAACCTTTAACCTTATTCTCCCTTCCTTGCCTCTTTCCCGACTGGTTTTCATATCTTAATCTTTTGAGACGTCTTTCATAGTCTGCTGAATCATCCGACGATACATCAAACTTTTTATTATTCCCTCTGGTACCTGTAACGCCTAGCGCTTCCTGTGTCTTCGAAGTCCCTCCTGTCTGATTCATCAAGTCCTGAGGATCTTCCTGTGGATTCCGTTGAACTGTGGTCTTCCCCGGCTTCGTGTCATCTTGCTTCTCTCCATCATCTGTCAGAAATCTCCTCTTATACTCGTTCAACGGAATATCATCTTCACTCTCCCAATCATCTGTCAGAAATCTCCTCTTATATTCCATCAACGGAATATCATCTTCACTCTCCCAGTTATCTTCATTATCTGCTGGTCCCTCTCTCTCTTCAGAATTCTCCCTGTGTCGCGGTTTATCAAGTTCATCTAGTACTCTGCCTCTATTCTCCTGCTCTCCTTTAAACTCCTTATTTCCCATCGTAATTGATTTACATCTTCTTCCATCACTCTCCCTATCACTATTCTGGCACCCTCTATTTTCCTTTCTCGTTTTTAATTCTGAATTTGTTTTTATCCAGCCCGTTTCAATCCTTACTCTAGTATTTAGGTCACTAAAAGGGTTTTCCATCCTCGAATCGCCTTCTTGATTCTTTTCTTCGTTATCAATGTCTGGTGTCGTTACAAGTGTGGCTCTCCTTGGTTTGGTTCTTTTCTCTGCGTTATGTTTACCTCTTTTATTATTCTGTTTATTAATACGATCAGACACTAAGTCCTTCCCTTCTGTCTGCGTTGCAACAGTGTTTGTTTTTGTTTTCTTTTCTACCTGAATCTTATTATCATCAAGTTTTCTCTTCAAGTTCAACTTTGGTCTCTCTCTTGTACAATTGATCTCCGCTCCCTTTTTAATCTTACTGTTCGTTGTTCCTTCCTTTGTACACAGTTGTATCTTGGCACAGTGTCCATTTTCTGTCCTCACATTAAAATCATTTACTTCGAAACACCTTCCACCTTTTATTTCTTGAAGAAAATTTCGTACCGCTATCCTATTGCGTCTCTTACTTAAGGGTTCCCAGTGTCTAGGTGCTTCCGAAATGTTGCACACTGTGCCTTGTATCCATCGTCTTCGAGTATTAAATCTATCAGTTCTTTCTATATCCTTATTTCTATATCGTCCTTCGATTTTCGGTGGAGCATAGTTTTCTTGATGAGTCGCTGATAGCTTCTCGAGGTAAATTCTCCAATTCTTCGTCTATCTAATCTTCCCCTCTCCTCACGTCCCCATCTATCTACTCTAGGCGGAACATTTTCTCTACTGAAGTCCCATTCTGGATTTCTAACTCTGTACGTAACCATGGGGCTGTACTCCTCATCCACCATGTTTCCACGTCTGTATTCCATGCCTTTTAGGGGTTGTCTGAACCCCACGGAGGCATCTCTCTCACTGGTATTCCTATGATTTCTATCTTCCCTTAACCCATCTCGTCTTTCTTCCCCACCCCTTTTAGGCCCATACTCAATCTTCTTTCCATCATGACGAAACGCCAAATTTTCTGTAATATCCCCCCTAGTATCCGGTCGTCCGGCATAACTCCTGAATCTTGGTTTTTCACAAACAGCTGCTACATGTCCTTTAGTATTGCACATATAACATCTTCTTTCGTCTGCACTTTGTCTTATTACCCTCCTGGGTTCCCCTTCATCGCCAACTCTGTACTGCCTGTGCTGATGGCCAATTAAATCCCATCCACCTTGTCTGTCGTTAACTGCCTGTCCAATCCTCGGAGCTCTATTTTCTTTCCAATTCCCTTCTTCAGGGATGTTCCCTGATCTTAACTGGAACCTCTTCATCAAATTTTCTTCTGCCAATGCTAACTGTATAGCATCATTCAAAGTCCTTGAATTTTTTTCTTAGGAGAAGTAGCCTCATTCCGTCCTTATGTAAGGTATCTATAAACATTCCAACCAGCTGACCCTCAATATCCGGACTCCGTATATCCTGTTCTCTAAAAACTTCTTCCGCCAGATTTTTCAATCTATCGCTAAACAACTGGATTGATTCCCCTGTCTCCTGCTTTACTCTCCTAAGCAGTCCCCATATATAATGCTGGTCCACAGACTCCCCGTAACTGTTTAACAATCCCTTCTTCAGCTCCTCCCAAGTTTCCTGTGGCTCTTCTTCAAACCTTCTCCTCAAAAAATCATTTACCAGATCATCACTGGTTAAAAAGGCCAATCGTTTCTTTTCTTCCTCACCTGCCCCTATGGAGTAAGCATACCTCTCTATTTTGGCGATCCACTTTTTACAATTTCCCGCTTCTCCTCTATAGGTCTCAATGTTTTGACGTAAACTATTTTGCCTGTTTTCAATACTCCACCTTTCTAGGGCATTCGTGATATGTAGGAAGGCTACTGTATTTGGATCTATCCTTTGTTCCTCCGCCATTTTCTACCTTCTCTTCTTTGCTTATTCTTAGTCGGGTAAACTTGATTTTTACTAAATTTTGACTAAACAAAATACAATTTACCAACCGCGTAATTAATGAACTGTCATAAATTAATTCTAACTATACACACAATGGTATTAATAGTTCTTCTCTAGCAAATGTTGTCCTAATCTACGTCTAATGCAGTTTTGGTCCTCAATCGGTCTCGATTTGTGATGCAGCTGTCTGTAAATCAGTGACGCATGGTTGAACAAATCGATCCACGATACTGCTGTCTGTAAATTCAATTACGCAGGGTTGAACAATCGATCTGAGATGCAGCTGTCTGTAATTTCAGTTACGCAGGGTTGAACAATCGATCTGAGATGCAGCTGTCTGTAATTCAGTGACACATGGTTGAACAATCGATCTGAGATGCAGCTGTCTGTAAATTCAGTTACGCAGGGTTGAACAATCGATCCACGATACAGCTGTCTGTAAATTCAATTACGCAGGGTTGAACAATCGATCTGAGATGCAGCTGTCTGTAAATTCAGTGACACAGGGTTAAACAATCGATCCACGATGCAGCTGTCTGTAATTTCAGTTACGCAGGGTTGAACAATCGATCTGAGATGCAGCTGTCTGTAATTTCAGTTTTGCCGGGTTGAACAATCGATCCACGATACAGCTGTCTGTAATTTCAATTACGCAGGGTTGAACAATCGATATGAGATGCAGCTGTCTGTAATTCAGTTACGCAGGGTTGAACAATCGATCCACGATACAGCTGTCTGTAATTTCAATTACGCAGGGTTGAACAATCGATCTGAGATGCAGCTGTCTGTAAATTCAGTTACGCAGGGTTGAACAATCGATCTGAGATGCAGCTGTCTGTAAATTCAGTTACGCAGGGTTGAACAATCGATCCACGATACAGCTGTCTGTAATTTCATCTAAGCAGGGTTGAACAATCTATCTGAGATGCAGCTGTCTGAAATTTCAGTTACGCAGGGTTGAACAATCGATCCACGATACAGCTGTCTGTAATTTCATTTACGCAGGGTTGAACAATCGATCTGAGATGCAGCTGTCTGTAATTTCAGTTACGCAGGGTTGAACAATCGATCTGAGATGCAGCTGTCTGTAAATTCAGTTACGCAGGGTTGAACAATCGATCCACGATACAGCTGTCTGTAAATTCAAATACGCAGGGTTGAACAATCGATCTGAGATGCAGCTGTCTGTAAATTCAAATACGCAGGGTTGAACAATCGATCTGAGATACAGCTGTCTGTAATTTCAAATACGCAGGGTTGAACAATCGATCTGATTCGATCCGCAGAAATCCCAGAGTTATTCGTATCCTGGTCTCACGGCAACAGCAACCCATCTACCATATGTCACAGCGTGCCATTTCTTTTTGCTCGAGATGGTATCTCTCATTGTGTACTTCGCGTTATGTTTTGTAGGCCGTTTCTATTTTAGTTTATCTAAACGTTAGTGGTGAGCAATTCGCTGGACGATGGAGTGGGGATGTATTTTCATGGACGATAACGACTCCCCAATATACAATGTTTCAGTTTTAATGTTCATTCGCTATGTCTTATTCTATCTCTTCTCATTTAGATTTACTTCATTGCCCACTGAAAAATGTTCTCCTAAATAGTTCTTTATTTGGAATTAATCATCAGTTCCTAACAATCCATTATATGGTAACTGAATCAGCCAACTCAACAACTGGAAAACAATGAATGTCAATGAACTCAGGACCTCTTTTCAACTATCACAAGTATAAGTCTTACGCCAATTAAATCTGAATGAATTTAATTGATTTCTTAGTAGCTTGGAATACAGTTTTTTGTCACCATATCATTCCGAATCCCCTATAGTTTATAACTTCAGATGTTAGTGTTACAATGGAAAGGCAACGTAAGTAATAAACCCATGACCTTAACCTTCAAGTTCACACGTTTATAAAATATCCAGTCTCAATTTCTCTTTTAATCTCATGATTCCTTTCTTCGACTGAATCTCTTAACAGCATCCTTTCTTTCCTACAAAGGAATGAATATAAAGGTCTAATAACTCGACCAACCTTGAAGGATTTGCACGTCGTTCTCTGAATTCTTCCTTCTTCGTTGAACGTTGACCAGTGGGGCTCCCACCCTGACGACCTTCATCAATTGGATGTCTTTCTTTTCACTTCGTCGACTTGCTGTATGGAGACGTAACCTTTTGGTACTCACTTTTCAGGAATCTGTCTTATATTATTGGAAGCTACCATCTTCCTTTCGATCGGTTGTCATTCTCTGGACTAGAATTTTAACTTAGCACTGTAGGTTAGGTTCTTTCTTCTTGTTGCATCTTGATGTACTCTGTCTGTGTGTTGTGTCGTCATCGTTGTTCTGTGACGTTGTTCACTATGTTTTATTTCTTTCCCCGTAACCAGCATAGAGAGTATACTTTCCTTCTCATAGCCGACCCATTATTCTCAATACTATGTCATGCCGACCCGTATGTCGCTACTCGTGTGACACCAGGGCAATAGATCCACACCAGTTCCTGAAGATTCGATGCTTCTATGGATATTTTCCATTCAAGCCGGAGCCATTCACTTGGGACCTTCCGAAGCACGGACTGAGAGTCTGAAACAATAACTGCCCTGGCTGATGGAGTTTCAGACAGCCATGTCAATGCTGCGGTAGCTGCCTCTATCTCCATTATCACGCTGAAGGTTGGTATCACGTAAGCTCCGCTCTGTTTGGCGACGACCATGCCCTCTACTCTAGCCGAGAAGCCCCGTCCTGATTTCTCTTCACAGAGTACAGACCCATCAATGTACACAATGGCATCATCAACTCCGGCATGATCACTTATCAGCTGATTAATCTCCATCTCTGCGTTCCCATTGCCCTAAGCTCAGCACTCCCTGCCAAGGCTAATGATGACCTACTGTTAGCTTGTGCAGTAGAATGCCCCCTTCGCGCCCATCTCTGTCTACATGGATATCTTCAGCATGCAACGCTGCTGTAAGTGTCTGTTTCTTATGTCGTTAGGGCTAAGTCTTGGGTAGTAGTTGTTTTCCAACGCCTTGAGTAGAATGTGGGTTGGTCTTCTGTCTGGTTTATTAACTGCAGGTTGTTTTCTATTTTCCAGTAATCCACTTCCTCTCCTCTGGCATCTGTCTCTCTGAGTGGCTTTCCGAGTGGCTGTTAAAGTCCCCAACTATGATGCAGTTATTTTCGGTTTGGTTTTTGGATGAAAACTAGTGTTTGTCGTGTGCACAGGATACACGGTTCCGCCATATGGGTTATAATTAGTGTATATGGTGTTCATCACTTTATATAACAAATTACACTTGTTTTTCTTGCGTGCTGGTTCTTCCATGCTGTAATTTATCTGCCGTTTGTTGTGGAATTGATTAATGTCTTTGGTGATTGCATGTATTCTATGACACTATATTGCTCTTTCTCGTTATTGACATTCTTTTAATTGCATCTACTGGGCATTTGTTGGTTTCTGAAATTGTATTTTTTAAATAAAATTCTTGTACTGATATTGTACTGATTTTAAATTTATGTATTAATTTTTTTTTGGTGTGGTTGTTTTTCCTTGTCATTCTCAGTTGTTGTGGCTGTTATATGTTGATTCTTTTTTTGGTAATATAGAATTGTATTACGTTGTGTAGCTCCCTGGGTAGGTCAATTTTCTAGTGATGGAGAGTTTTGTGTTCTCAAGTATTCTATGACTGGTTTTCTGGGCTGTGCATATTTCTTGCATGTTAGCACCAAGTGTACTGTGGTGTTCTTCTAATTTTTCAATATAATATACTTATTCTTAATTTTGTGATCAGGTACTGTAAATGGATGCTGTTATACTACCTTGTAATGGTGCATTGTCCTTACATTAATACTTTTAGTACGCGGGAGAATGTTTGAGTAACAGTAATAAAAGATGAGCAAGAGGAAGGAAGAATGCAAGAGGTGAAAATTAATTTCTTTCGAATATGTCTATCTAACTAGTCTGATTCTGCTCTTGAGTTAGGGAAGGCAAAGACAGCGAGGAAAGGAACTGGTTACCCCACCTCATGATGCTGGACCTAGTATTGAGAAGGCTTTTTTTTTTTTTTTTTTTTTTTTTTTTTTTTTTTTTTTTTTTTGCGTACGCCCGCTAATACTCGAGGCGAAATCTCAGGTTATTATTTATGTCTAACCTGACATTGATTTTACGTGAGTATCCCTTTATGTCTTGTACAGAGACAGGTGTCCCTCGCCATTCAGGCAAATACTCGCCGATTTCGGAGGTACCCATTGCAGCTGGGTCGGCTCAGGAGCCGCCAATCCCTGGTCGACGACACTCCTTCAAATGTCCTCGCCAGGTCTCGAGTTAATCCAGTCCAAATCCCGGTCGACGAAAAATCCTCAAATGCCGTCGCCCGGGTTTGATCCTGTATCACCCGGTCGCCAGAGCGGTGTTGTAACCACTACGCTAGCGCGGCTCCCTTCGAGAAGGCTTTAAAATTCACTCATTGCAGCAGTATCTGCTATGGGACTCAAAAGCTGCTCACCTCTGGTAAAATCTTTCGCATGCACTGGAAAACACACCGAGTCCCTAGTCATTCAGTAGCAGACTGTTTGAATATTTCACGAGCTCTTATAACACACCACCATCCTAATCTGATTATGTTTAAAAAAAAAAAATACTTTATTATGATGATTATTTCAAATGTATGATGTTATATTACTTTTATAATGATAAATTCTTAAAGTAAATGTGAGGATGAAAGGATACAGTATACATGATGTGTGTGAGAGAGAGAGAGAGAGAGAGAGAGAGAGAGAGAGAGAGAGGGAGAGGGCAGAATGTCAGACGGGCTTGCGTGCCAAATTCTTAACACTTTGAAAATAAAGTTCGTTCTCCAGTCATGTTACAAAGTAGGGTTCCTCCACCATGAAATTGCCTCCTCTGGCTTTTGCTCAGGTAAGTCACGCGTGGGCCCCTTGAGGCTTATGGCCCGGCTTTCCCTCGACCTGGTGGGACTCCTCAGACAGAACACCACATCTATGATCAATATGTGCGAGTGTGTTGTGAGCGAAAATTACGTTGTGTCATTGTGTACAGCTGGGCAGAGATATCTGCGCCTTTCGGTCCGGCACATCCGATTTCAGCAGCCTTTTTTTATTTATTCGGGTTTACTTTCATTAGCCTCTGGCTGCCCCTAGCCTACCTGCAAGGCAGCAGGTTTTTGAAATCAGAGTTTCCTTCTCCTACATGAACTGCCCTCCAAGGCTTATGAGCTTCATCTATCTGGAGCATTCTGGTTTAAGAGCGCCAGAGACTCACTCTTAGCCCCTTCTCCTGTTAATTTAGACATGAGAAGGCCAGTAGCTGGGCTTTCGAGACCCATCTTTTCCCGGTCCGCCTATTACTATTAGGCCTTCAATGCATTCTTGTCTCCGCCTATGGTACCTCCAAGCAGCCCCTTGTTCGGGAAGTCACAAGTTTAATCTTCAGTGTGACCAAATCCTTGCATGTGTACAAATTACTGGCCTCTTAACGGGGATCTAGTGTGTCTAGCCGCCTAAAGGCTGCTCTAGGCTGAACACGCTCAACCATTGTTTGAAACCGCCCAGCCAAAGAGAAAAGCGTTTTTTTTTTTTTTACGCAGCACACCAAGCCACTCTTCTTCAACCGGAGGGTTTTCAATGCCCCTTCAACAGTTTCAAGTTTCTTTGTTCGAGCCCCCCTTCCGACTTTTTGGTTGTACACACGTGTGTATCTGCGCAGGTGCAGCTCTTTAACACAACTACAAACCAACTTTAACCCCTTTAATCTGATGATTTTAATTTATCATGCTTATTCCTTTTTACTCTCTCATTCGTTTTTTCTAAGGGTGCGAATGAAAATTTTGGAACGCATGAAAGGTTTTTTATATGGAATTTCAAAATTTCTATGAATGTAACATGTACACAATTTTGTAAACTGATTTGAAAAGCAAATAAAGTCCACTTAAAAAAAAAAAAAAGCTGGGCTTTGCTGTCAGATGCTTTGTACTGTGCATGCCTTAGGAGCATTTAAACGTTGAGAGCTCATCTTCATCTCCACTCCCGGCATAGCATTTTGGACCCCATGTATTTATTTATCACATGCCCCGGTATTTTTTTTTTCATTTGCGACTTTTGAGAGGCCATTTCGTTGAAAACTGGCAACTTCTGTCTGGCAAACTGGCCATACTGGTGTTGACTGACGCCATTTTCCTGGACAAATTAAGCGTTTTCTTTGTCATGAATTGTAGATTAGATGACAATTTTCTGAACCTGTTTTGTTTGAAATTTTTTTATTGAGTATATCCAGAATGAGCTTCACCAAGTCCAAAGGTAATACAACCTTGCACTACATAAAATATAATCGTATTGCTAGTTCCACTTATGTAAACGGTCCCTGTTCTGGTGGCGACTTTCAATCAATAGGCCTAAATAGCCCGTCTAAGTCGTTTTAGCAGCAGCCTGTTATTTTCCCCCTTATGTACGTTAGACGTCGTTATACTTAACAGAAACATGCATTCTTCAAATTCAGACGAGTACTCGTGTACACATTAGCCTACCAAACATATAGCATATATATATATATATATAGGCTATAGGCCTATATATATATATATATATATATATATATATATATATATATATATATATATATATATATATATATGCCTATAGAGAGGCCTATATACAGGCCTATAGGTATATATATATTTATAGGCCTAGCCTATATATAAAGGCTAGGCCTATATGGTTGAAATGAAGATCAGTGGGTCCTGTTCCTCGATGTCATCCTAGATCTATGTCATCGTTAGGATTATATTTAGGATATCTAGGCTAGGCCTAACCCATATTAATTTTTACTATGTCTCTTAATTCTGTTTTATAGCCGGTCGAACAGACAGCCCACTGCTCTTCATTTCAACTATAGGCCCCCATATATATATATCTATATAGGCCTAAATATATATATAGGCCTATATATGCATGCGCATACAAACATACACACATATTAGTTTCACCCCCTGCGAATAATTCGCACATTGCGGCCATTTCAAATAGGCATTATGCAAACTTATATTAGTTCGACCTGACCTGTAGTTAGAATTTCATTATCAGCAGATGCATATGGTATTTCAGCACTTGTTTAATCCGCTAAGTCAGCAGTCACAAACTTATCCAAAATTATCTAAAAGTGGGTAGGCCTATGAGGCAATTAACATTTTTTAAACTTGATAGTCTACACAAATGCTACACATTTTTCTAGTAAGTAGCCTACCATGAAGTCAGCAATAAACATTAAATTTAAGCTTAAATATTAGTGCTATAAGATAGTCTCTGCCATCAGTGTTACCTATACCTTCAAGCGGTATGGCAGCTTGCGTACCCTGACAACCCCTAGAGCTATGCCAGTGGGAGTTTTACTCCTGGTAGGTTCAACCAAGCTGAACAGGTCTGTGCGGGTAGGGGTCAGACAAAAGCTGGTACCCTAGTCCTCCAAGTTGGGGGTTTTAGCGCAGGACCGACACCCCTGCCTATGTAAAAAATCTCAACAGTTACGGAAACAGCAACAAATGAAAAAACTTATGCGGGACAGACATCCGGAGTCTCAGGCTCGTATGACTGTCAGTGATGAAAGCCGAAGTGAAGCTATTGGCATGAAAACAGATGCAAAACACGAAACTAGAATTGGACTCTGGAACGTCCGAACCATGAATGAGGCAGGAAAGCTGAGGCAGATCACAGCAGAGATGAGGAACTACAGATTACATATCCTGGGAATAAGTGAGAGCAGATGGACCAGGACAGGGAGAATAAAAACAGCTACAGGAGAAACAGTACTTTACTCTGGTAGAGAGGATGGTCAGCACAAAGGTAGCCATTATCCCGAAGAAAGGAATAGAAAGGTCATTACTGGAATAGAAACCCATCAACAACAAACTGATAAGAACAAGACTGAGAGGGAGATTCACCAACACCACAATAATACAATGCTATGCACCAACAAATAGAGGTCAAGGACAACTTATATCAACAGCAACAAAAGGAAATCGAAATTGCTCCTAAATACGATCTTATTTTAGTAATGGGAGATCTCAATGCAAAACTACACCAGAAACGTTAAACACCATATCGATGAGAAAAGAAATGAAAAATAAAAACAGTCTCCCAGGTTAAAGGAAATATATAGCGAACAGCACAGTCAGCTTGACAAAGAAGTAAAACGTCAAACCCGTGCCAACAAAAGGAAATTTCTGGATGACCTTGCAAGGCAGGCAGAAGAGGCAGTACTGAGAAATGAACAAAGCACAGTTTATAAAATAACTAAAACTATCAGCGAAAAATGAGGTACAAACAATATAACGTTAGTAAGAGACAAGCAACGAAATCTCATCACCACAGCACAGGGGCAGGAAACAAGATGGGCAGAGCACTTCAGAGAAACACTGAATAAGAAACCACCAGAGACGCAGCTGAATGTTCCTGAGGCTGAAAGTGACCTAGACGTAAATACAGACATTCCATGAAGAGAAGAAATCATCACAGCTATCAAAGGGTTAAAGAATAGAAAAGCGCCTGGTCACGACAATTTAAATGCTGAATTATTCAAGACAGACCCTGAACTAGCAGCAGAACTATTAGAACCACTATTTGCACAAGTCTGGAAAACAGACAACACCAAAGGAGTGGAGTAAAGCAATAATTGTCACATTGCCCAAGAAGGGTGATCTTGCAGACTGCAACAACTGGAGAGAAATTACACTTTTCTCAGTTCCCTGTAAAATACTAGGCAGGATAATCATTCAGAGAATTTCAAAAGCAGTTGACCATAAAATGAGGAAAGAACAAGCGTGTTTTTAGAAAGAACAGAAGATGTGCAGATCGTATATTCATCCTCAGGAACATTATAGAGCAGTGCTCAGAATGGCGGAGACAGCTATAACTTTGTTGATTTTGAAAAGGCATTTGACAGCATACACACGGACAGCCTATGGAAAATACTGAGGGCTTATGGTATTCCTAGCTGCATTGTTTCCATTATAAAAAGCCTCTATTCTAACTTTACATGCAGTGTTGGGTTGAGCAACCTAACTTTTGAGGTGAAGACATGAGTACGACAGGGACGCCCCTTATCAACAACTTTATTTTTGACAGTCATAGACTGCGTGATGCGCCAGATAACAGAGGGCAGTCCAAGAGGAATTAGATGGACAACATTTTCTACACTGGAATATGCAGATGACATTGCACTACTCGCACAATCACATTAACACATCCAAGAAAAAACCGATAAGACTGAATAAGTATAGCCAGCAGGTGGGTCTAAACATCAATCTGAAGAAGACAGTGGTCATGACACTCAATGTGGGCAATCCTGAGCCAATAACAATAAGGGACCAGAAGCTAGAACAGACAGGCACATTTACATACTTAGGATGCATAGTAACACCAGACGGCGGCACAGGCAAGGACATCAACAACAGAATGAATAAAGCGAGAACAACCTTTGCTAGTCTCAACAACATCTGGAAGTCTTCCCAGTACAGCACAAACACCAAATTAAGATTATATGAAAGCTGTGTACTTTCTGTGCTTCTCTATGGTGCGGAATGCTGGAGAGTAACAGAATGAAATGTCGAAACTGTCCTTTTTCCATAAATGTGCCCAAGGAAAATTCACCGAATCTTTTGGCCAAATACCATCACCAACCAAGAACTACTTATTTTGAGTAACCAAGAGGACATGCACACCATCATAGCTGGCTGGAGTTGGGTTGGCCATGTCATCAGAAGGGACCCTGATGCCATTACAAGAACAGCTATGCTATGGACCCCTGAAGGAAAGCGAAAGAGAGGCCAACCAAAAACAACTTGGCGGAGAACTGTGGAGGCTGAGATGCAAAGAGTGAACCAGAGTTGGGGCACTGTACGAAGGATGGCCGCCGACTGAACAAAGTGGAAGCAGTTTGTTGCTGCCCTACAAGATGCCACCAGGCATGATGACCACTGACTACTTTGACGGTCGGTGGCTAAGGATCAAAGAAAAGAAGTCACAGAAATAGACAGCCAATTCAAACATGAAGTCCATATGCCCTCAGATATCATAATCTTCACTGATTCAAAATCAGACTTCAGGCTTTAGAAGAATACCTCCAAACTAAAAATAAAGAAATAATACAGCTGGCCGAAACAATTGACAGTCTGCTAACAAAATACGACATCAGAGTCACTCTCCAGTAGATACCAGGGCACACAGACACACCAGGCAATGATAAAGCAGACAGACTAGCAAAACTAGGAGCAAGCATGGTCCAAACAAACACTCAAGCAAACATGCAGACAGCTAAACAAATACTCCAAAACAACTTCAAAAAGGAATGGCTGAACCGATGGGCAAAAGGGTCTACTGGACGTGCGTGGTATAAAGAAATGGCCCATCCCAACAAAAATGACAACATTAATAACCTACGGCGTAAGGAGCAGAGCACAATCTTCCAACTAAGAAAGAACACACCAGACTCAGCAAGCACTTAAACAAATCAAACCCCACACATGAGCCTAATTGCCGCAACTGTACCCATCCATTTGAGACAGTTCAGCATGTACTACTCACTTGCCCAGGACTCTCCACAGAGAGATGACAGCTATTGCCGGGCTCCCCAACAATCACAAACACTCTGTACAGCTACAGAACACATGCAGGTTCTTCGGCTTGGCATTGACTGCTAAAGAGTGACGAGCTCAGCAGCCCTAGTTAAACAACAAATCATGTAAATTTAATATCAGAACCTATCTCTTCAAGAGCATTTGATTGCTTGGTGCTGGCTTCCTGCAAGGGGTCGCTGCAGTGGTGACTGCATGCTCTACAAGGAGCACAAAAGAAAATGATGATAAACTGATGGAAAGAAAATTTATGGTTCCTGAAATGGGATTCCTCAGAAATATGCAGATGTAAAAAAAAAATTCAGAAATAAGAGAAATGTGGGTTGACAAGCACAGCGGGTCGTTCGTTCCATTTGGCCTTAAAAAGAATTCAGGGATGCATTAAAAAGGGATACGGGTTAGGTTTAGGAATGCTGAACCTAACCCTAACAACTTGAATGGCTTATTTGAATGGCATCAAAGAATACGGCCCACCGTTATTTGTTTCAACCAAAATGTGTTTATAACTAGTCAGTGTACACTATATCTTTGATATTTACAGATTCACTTTGGCATTATGCTGTTCAGAACTACTGTTGTTTGCAGAGAATACACACGGTTAAACTGTTTGCAAAAACTGGTATATTAATAAAATAATTTTAAAAGGAAATGTCAGTTCTCCCTCCGCCAGTCCCACCAAATACAATCACTTGAATTGAAATAAAACGTGCCAGTTTTGCCTTTGACCTTTGCACTAGAATATCACAAAATGTGTAGATTTATTAAGGTGTTTTGTTTTTAATGCAGTATTATATGTTCAGACGATGTTCTTGCTTCTTAATACGCAGGTGGTGAGGGAGAGAATGTTTTAGATGATATTTTGGACGATTGCCATGGAGGGGATGACTTTTCTTCAGAAATGAATGAAGACACAGGTACATAAATGAAAATAACAATTGCTTATTGATAATTTTAAAATATTACAACACTTAACAACCTCTTTTATTTGTCACGCTCCCTTTATTTCTGTCTTTTTCTGTGTGTATATATTTGTCATTCTCAAAGGGTGGAGAATTTCGATAGTGACCTTCTGAACTTTGACATCATTTAACAAAGGCAACAATTTTAAAGTACAGAGTAATGTCATTGTGCCATTAATAGAGAGATATACAGTACATTCTGCTTTTGAGCTTATTTCAGCTCTTGTGGGAGGAGGTCAAGAATATTTCAGTGACTGTCTTCCTCGATTGTGCCCATGTCTGTACTGCAGCTACGACCTCTAGCTGACGTGGTTCTCCAAGAAATACATATTGTAGCCTAGAATGAAGTCATCGTAAGTTGAGTCTTCTAGGACAGTTGCAAGAATATCTCCAATAAAGAATTTGGGTTCAGTGTAAATCCGGTCGATAGCCACCGTTAATGGATGATTGCTTTTGACCGGCAATGAATTTCAGGTTTCCCCGAGTCACTTGCCAAGAACTGATTATACATTCAAATTCCAGTCCTGAATCATATTAACATTCCACACTTTCTCCTTTGACAATCACATCGCTGATCAACAAATGGGATCCTTTCTGCCCTCTGGGTTCCTCTAATCCTTTTCCTTCAAGGTTCTGACTGTCATACAGGCAGCGTGCTGAGATAACTGGTGATTTCTACACTCACTGGTGTAGTGGTTGTTTATGCGACAATTACACCACCAATTATTGCCTTGCCTCGGTTGTGTAAATTGTTGGTTTTGGGTTGGAGGTCCTGAGTCTTAGAAAACTTTATTAATTCATATACAAGTTTACTATATTTACTTAATGAAAAGAAAGAAAACAGAAGCGAAGTCCCCCTGGTTAAAGCAACTATATAGCGAACAGTACAGTCAGCTGGACAAGGAAGTTAAACGCCAAACCCGAGCCAACAAAAGGAATTTCCTAGACGATCTTGCAAGACAGGCAGAGGAGGCAGCACTGAGAAATGAACAAAGCACAGTATACAAAATAACTAAATTCATCAGCGGAAAACGAAGTGCAAACAATATTACATTAGTAAGAGATAAGCAAGGTAACCTCATCACGACAGCAGAGGGACAGGAAACAAGATGGGCAGAGCACTTCAGAGAAACTCTGAACAAGGAACCACCAGAGACACAATTGAATGTTCCTGAAGCTGAAAACGATCTAGATGTGAATACAGACATTCCACACAAAGAAGAAATCATCACAGCAATCAAAGGGTTAAAGAACGGCAAAGCTCCGGGCCATGATAATTTAAATGCAGAGCTATTTAAGACAGACCCTGAGCTAGCAGCAGAACTATTAGAACCACTATTTGCACAAGTCTGGAAAACGGGGACAACACCATCAGAGTGGAACAAAGGAATAATTGTCAAATTGCCCAAGAAGGGAGATCTTGCAGACTGTAATAATTGGAGAGGAATCACTCTTCTCTCAGTTCCCAGCAAAATACTAGGCAGGATAATTATACAGAGAATTTCAAAGGCAGTAGACCACAAACTGAGGAAAGAACAAGCAGGATTTAGAAAGAACAGGAGATGTGTAGATCATATATTCACTCTCAGGAACATTATAGAGCAGTGCTCAGAATGGCAAAGACAGCTTTACATTAATTTTGTTGATTTTGAAAAGGCTTTCGACAGCATACATAGGGACAGTTTATGGAAAATACTGAGGGCTTATGGAATTCCAAGCTGTATAGTGTCAATCATAAAAAGCCTCTATGCCAACTTTACGTGTAGTGTTGGGCAGAGCAACCTAACCTTTGAGGTGAAGACAGGAGTACGACAGGGATGCCCCTTATCAACCACTCTATTTTTAACAGTTATAGACTGGGTGATGCGCCAGACAACAGAGGGCAGTCCAAGAGGAATAAGATGGACAACATTTTCTACATTGGAAGATCTGGAATATGCAGATGACATTGCACTACTAGCACATTCACATCAACACATCCAGGAAAAAACGGATAGACTTAATAAGTTTAGCCAGCAGGTGGGCTTGAATATCAATTTAAAGAAGTCTGAGGTCATGACGCTCAATGTGAGCAACCCTGAGCCCATATCAGTAAGGAATCAGCAATTGGTACAGACAGATACCTTCACATACTTAGGAAGCATAGTAACACCAGACGGTGGGGCAGGCAAAGACATCAACATCAGAATGAATAAGGCAAGAACAGCCTTCTTTAGCCTAAACAACATCTGGAAGTCCTCCCAATACAGCACAAGCACAAAATTAAGATTATATCAGAGCTGTGTGCTTTCTGTGCTTCTCTATGGTGCGGAATGCTGGAGAGTTACAGAGAAGGAAATGTCGAAATTGTCCTCTTTTCACACAACATGCCTAAGAAAAATTCACCGAATCTTTTGGCCAAATACCATTACTAACCAAGATCTGCTTACTCGTAGCAAGCAAGAGGACATGCACACCATCATAGCTGGCAGACGCTGGAGCTGGGTTGGTCATGTCCTCAGAAGAGACCCCGATGCCATCACAAGAACAGCTATGCTTTGGACCCCTGAAGGAAAACAAAAGAGAGGCCGACCAAAAACAACTTGGCGGAGGACTGTGGAGGCTGAGATGCAAAGAATGAACCAGAGTTGGGGCACTGTACGAAGGATGGCCACCGACCGAGCAAAGTGGAATCAATTTGTTGTTGCCCTACAAGACGCCACTAGGCGTGATGGCCACTGACTGCTTTGACAGTCGGCGGCTAAGGATCAAAGAAGAAGAAGATATTTACTTAATAGGGTTAAAAACATTTTTGACAGGTATTTTTTGTGGCACCATTAAGAGTAAACCAACAATAATGATGTTAATTGTCCTGTAAGTTACATGTGGTCATCTGCATTGATTTATTTCAAGGGCTGAAATTGCTCAACCAAAATATAACCAACACAGTGCAAAGTCCAGATTTTTTAACATAGTTCAAATATCTGTTAATTCGAACCTTTTGATAATGCACCTTCGGGTTCAAATTAAGCACACTTCACTGTATTTATATTAGTTCTATCTTTCTTTTCTGAACTGGTTTCCTCTCCACATGTAAGCCTACCTTGCCGTGGTTGGAGAGCTTGAGCGCCTCAATGATCCCGGGAGCTATGCCGGCGGGAGTTTTACTCCTGGCAGGGTCACCCAAGCCGGACAGGTCCTGGGTGAGGGGCCAGACTAAATGGGCTGAGGAGTGGGTGGAACCCTATAGGTGTAGATGCAGAACCCACCGGCGAGTGGTACATGCTCTGGTCTGCACCAATCCACCCCCACTTCATGGGTTAAATGCTTTCTTGCCTCATTCTTCACTGTTTGTCGTCTATCACGCCCATGGCGACCGTTGCCTCAATTGGCTGAGTGTGGTGTACCCGGAAACGGGGCCTCCCAGTACTGAGGCAAAGTTAAGTCCCCGATGTCACTTATCGGTGCAGAATTGAGAGAGATGGCTGAGCATCACAATCCCTCCTGTGTTGCAGCATGATGAGAACCCAGCATTGCACACTGAGCTTGGGGGGATCACTTGGGCACCAGACTTAATACTGGCTCTTGACTGGATGGCCGCATGCAGGAGATTTCTACAATGGAGGGTTGGCAGGTGGTGGGTATCGGGAAGTGGCTCTGTGCAGGACGTGAGGATTCCTTGGGAGAGCCCAGAACCAGAGCACAGCATTGTGCAAGCTCTGCATAGTTGGAGAGCCCCCTGGATGACGGGGAATGCACAGTGTGCTACCCCACCTATCCCCAACTGCTAACTTAGAACCAGAAGTGGGGTCCTCTGTATGCGTGCCAGGCCAGGATAAAATGCCTGGGAAAGAGACTGGAGCTCAGAACTCCCTAACTCAAAGTTGCAGGATGGCAGAAAAGCCATGGGAAAGACAGGGCTATTTTGAAGATAACGCAACCATATTTTCACCATACGAGCTCGGACGCCGCCTCGGTAAACAAGGTCCGCGCAGAGCAGTGACACCCCCAGGCTGCTTGCGAATAGTCTACTACTGGGAACATAAACAGATTAGGGATGAGCCCACTCTCCCGTTGAACAGGTGCTAAAGTCGTAGATACTGGGCCAGAAGGCGCACCGGAAACCACAGTATCATGCAACTCGCTTTTTTTTTTTCTATGGAGAGTACACCGTCAAATAAATCTCGTTCTGGTGCTCGCCCTGTGGAGCTCCACCAGGCAGGTGCAGTGCCGGGCTCTGAGCCTCGACAGAGCCCACCCTCAGCTACTGGAGGACCCTCTAGACCGTCTTGTGGAGTCAACAGACGGCGGAGGAGAACTACTGACCAAAACAAAACAGAAAAAGAGAAACCCAGAGTGCCACTTGTCATGATGCACTGGAATGCAGAGGGAGTGAACAGCAAGCAGGCTGGATACAGCAAAAAGACAGAGCTGGAAAACATCTTGTATGAGAAGCAAGTCAGTGTTTGCTGTATCCAAGAGACTCACTTGAAAGCAGATCAAACCTTTAAAATAAGGGGATATCAATGCTTCAGATCCGACAGACAAGATAGACGAAAAGGAGGAGTACTTACTCTTGTAAGGAATAACATTCCTGCACACGAAAGGAAAACCTTCATGGATGGAGCAGAATATCAGCTGCTGCAGATAAAGGTAGACAAGATGGAAATAGAACTCCTGAACTATTACTGTCCGAACAACAAACCCCTGAGTCTCAGCTCTATACAGGTACCAGCCACCAACTTTATAGCAGTTGGAGACTTTAATAGCCACTCCCAGAGCTGGGGCTATAACCATCTGGATCACAGAGGTGAAGAGGTTGAAACTTGGCAAGATGATCACTCCCTAATCCTAGTCAATAATGCCACAGATACTCCTACCTTCTACTCCAGAGGATGGCACACAACCTCAACACCAGATCTTGCCTTCTCCACACCAGATATAGCTGGATCTATTAGTAGAGAAGTAGGAGACCAACTAGGGGGGAAGCGACCATCGCCCAATCTTTCTTACTGTCCAGAGTGCAACTCTCAGTACAGGCCCAGCCATTACAAGATGGAACTACAAAAAAGCCAACTGGGGTTTATTCAGGCATCAGGTGAACACGCTGCTGTCTACCCTCAAGGTACAGAACAGAGACATTAATGAAGTGGTAAAAGACTTCAACAGATGCATACTACAAGCTGCAAAAGAAACCATTCCCAAAGGATGCCGGCGTAACTACATACCATACTGGTCCAGCACACTCCAAGAACGTCAGGAAGCTATGGACAAGGCTAGAAAGGACGCAGAGTCTCAGCCTTCACTTGAAACTCACAACAAATGGAAAAAGGCTGTAGCAGAGTTTCAGAGAACAAAGCTAGAAGAAAAGCGGAAAAGCTGGAGAACTAAAACGGCATCGCTGAACCTTGAGAAAGACGGCAGGAAACTTTGGAGATTAGTCAAGTCTCTAAATGAAGAGCATTCCTCACCAAGGCAGACTATCACATTGGATGAAGGTGGCAAACTTTTCAGAGGAAAACAAGCTGCAGACTTGTTTGCTAGAAGATACAGTTCAGAAAGCAACTTACCCATTAACATAGACCATCAGAGAGAGATAAGAAAAGAAATACTGGCAACCATGGGACAGACAGATACTCCTGCCCCAATGAGGGAACCCATCACACTAGGAGAACTACAGAAGGCTATTTCCAAGCTTAAGTTTCAAAAGTCACCCGGCCCAGACAAAATCAGCAACGAAATGCTAGTAAATCTGAGCTCAGCAGCAAAGACAAAACTGCTTGAGATATTCAACCACAGCTGGTTGAAAGGAACGGTACCCCAAGTATGGAGAGAAGCCATCACAATACCCATACTAAAGAAAGGGAAATGTAAGACCGAGGCTGCAAGTTACCGGCCAATCAGTCTCACAAGCTGTGTTGGGAAGACTATGGAGCGAATAGTCAACCACAGATTGAAATGGTATTTAGAGTCTGAGCAGATCCTGGTGCCGGAACAAGCTGGATTTAGAGAATGCTACAGTATAGAAGACCAAGTTACTTACTTGTCTCAAGCAATAGAAGATGCCTTCCAGGAGAAGAAAAAGGTCCTAACGATCTGGGTCGACTTCAAGCAGGCCTTTGACAAGGTGTGGAAAGATGGCCTCATTGCAAAACTTAGGAGAAGTGGAATCCAAGGCAACATGATGAAATGGATCCAGTCATACTTGCATAACAGGAGAACTAGAGTCACTCTTGACGGTCTGCAGAGCAGAAAAGTGTTGCTCCATCAGGGGGTACCTCAAGGAGGAGTAATTTCCCCAACACTCTTCCTTGTTTACATCAATGACCTGGTGAAAGATCTCCCTGCAGGAGTGAAAGCTGCCTTATATGCAGATGACCTAGTACTCTGGTGCGCTGATGAAAATGTCACCACAGCAAATTATAGAATGCAGCGGGCAGCAGACATGCTAGTGTCATGGGCAGAGAAATGGCTTATCACAATAAACACAGACAAAACCTCCACAACACTGTTCTCCCTCGCCCCCAAGGACAAATCAGCTAACATACACCTAGGGACAACCGTGATCAAGGAAGAAAGCTACCCCACCTATCTTGGGGTGACATTTGACCAAAGGCTTACATGGAATAAGCATATTGAAAATGCAGAAGGAAAGGCCCGAAGACGACTAGGCATACTCAGAAAATTAGCAGGTACCAACTGGGGAGCAAATGAACGAAATCTAAAGAAGATTTATAATGGAGTAATAAGACCACACTTTAGAGTTTAGCTCAGCAGCATGGTCATCAGCTGCTAACTCACATCTGCAGTCTTTGGACAAGGTGCAAAATCAAGCTTTCAGGCTCATTACAGGAGCCATGAAAACTACACCAATAACAGAGATGCAGAAGGTTGCTGGATTACAGACATTGTCCCATAGAAGAGACACAAAAACCATGATCCAGATGGAAAAGTATAACAGTATGCCAATGCACCCAATGAAGGCAAGACTAGATGATCTGGCATTGGGACGTCTAAAGCGTAGCAGCTTTGTGCATCGGGGGAAAAGACTTATAAGACAGCATCAAGAAGACCTATCCATGAAGACAACACCACTGAAGCCCACCCTATACCCTGTACCATGGGAGCAGGCCAGCAGTGCCCTCCAAATTAATACAACAGTCAGTGGTCTCACAAGTGGATGTGAGTATAATGATCTGCAAAAACGAACTGCTACATTGAGTATGATCCAAGAAAGCTATCCCGATCAATCATGGATACATGCCTATACAGATGGATCAGCAACTAATGCTGTTAGGAATGGAGGTGCCGGTATCTTTATCTCATATCCTGACAACCACTATGAGACTAGGCACATTCCCACTGGTAAATTCTGTTCCAACTATACAGCTGAGGTTCAAGCTCTAGAGCAGGCTGCAAATATGATTTATAACACCAACTCTGACTGCCACCAGGTAGTCATCCTCACAGATGCACTGTCTGTCCTGCAAGCTCTCAAGGGTGGTAAACTCCCGCATCTGAGAAATGAACTAAACAAGGTCGCTGCCAAAAAGAGAACCATACTTCAGTGGGTACCATCTCATTGTGGTGTACCCGGAAATGAAAAGGCAGATAAACTTGCAAAAAAGGGAGGAGAATGTGAACAAGAAGATAATGAAGTCACATACTTTGAGAAAAAGAGAGCTATCCAGACTATCAGAAGAGAACAGAACCAACCCAAAGACGACTATCACACTCTCGACCGGCAGGGACAGACAACTATTTTTCGACTCAGGACAGGGCATAACAAACTGAATAAACACATGCACAAGCTACGATTGTCTGCTTCACCACTGTGCACATGTGGATTAAACGAACAAACTGCTGAGCATGTTCTACAGGACTGTCCTCTGTATGACCAGTTAAGAAAGATATACTGGCCCAATGACTCAACACTAAACTCAAAGCTATATGGAGTTAAAGAGGAACTTCAAACAACAGTCGAATTCATCATGAGAACTCGTCTGACGGTGTAATCATCAAAGATGCGATCGCAAGAAGAAGAAGAAGAATGAACTGGTTTCATACATCTCATTTCAGTGAGGATTTTGAGGTTGTAAATTAGGCTGTGTTTTTTGCTCTTTACCTTAGCAAGGCTGCCCAATCTTTTGTTATCTCTTGTTTAGAAAAAAAGTCACCAAAAATATAGGAAAATTTAAAAAAAACTGAGAACCTACAGAAATAGAACCAGTTCAGTAACGGAAATCATTCTAATTGATAGCACTGGCAGAATGTGCCTAGCAAGCCAATAAAAAAGTTATGCCCATTTCATCATAAAAGTTAAAATCTGTCAGATGGACTTACTTGTGACCACCCCCATTTGTGGTATTTGCGAATGATGAACAGGGGTCATAATAGCAAATTCCTGTGTCAGAAATGACGAGCTGTACATCAATAACCTTTAGCTCCCCAAGGAGCATAAGCCTTCAACAAACACATGCCAAGTCTTCCTGTCCTGTGCCATCCGCTCAAGTTCTTGTCATGTTTTCCTCATCACTAGTTTCAATATGCAACATGAACTATGATAGAGCATTATTCATAGTTGCACTGTTGATCATTTCTGACATCAACAAATACTATTTGGCAAAATTCATTAACTTATACTTTTTGTGTGTGTGTGTTAAAGTGTATTCAGGCAACTGACCCAGTTTTTAATTATTATTGCCTGTATTATCCATTGAGAAATGTCTATGAGCATGCATTTAATCAAACACACATGCCGTGATAACTATTAGGCTACTTTGTGCCAGTCCGTCTCGCTCAGGATCTGTCACTGTAAGTGGTGGGGTGGGTGATACAAATAGTTCTTGCTAATTTATATTCCTTATTGTTTTGTTTTTGTGTGCTGTACTGTTATGGTTGGAATGTTATTTTATATATATATATATAAACAGGAATGTGGTAAAATACTTTTGTGCACAGCCAACATGACTTTCAAAAACAGGTTTTGTGTATATTTTTTGAATAAACACACTCACTTTTGATTGTCATGCTGAAATAAAATCAATTCTAGACAGACCACATTGGTAATTTATGCCCATTTTTAAACAGATGATTTGAATCAAATGGAACTCTAACACTAAATTACATGCTACACATATCCATTTAATAAATATCTTCTTCTACCTCTTTGTCTGTATTTTTCTCAGCGTTTGTATTTCTTTCTGTTTGTTTCTGTCAGTGTCTTTGTCTCATTCTGCTTATCTCTCTCTGTCTTTATCTCTCAATTGCTCTTTAATTATCTACGAGGGGCGTTCAGAAAGTAATGCACCACATCGTTTTTCTCAGGAGCTGTTTATTCAAAAAACATGAAATTTATACACAATATACATGGATACGTCATGTAAACATCGGTATTATTCAACATAATCCCCATCAACTTGTATGGCTTTATGCCAGCGCGAAACAAGTGCATGTATTCCTAGCCCTTACCAGATTTTGTCTTGATCATGTAGCCATTTCTTCGCTGCATGAATCACTCCTTCATCATCTTCAAATCTTGTCCCACGGAGTGCATCTTTAAGTGGACCATAATAGCCCCTTCAGTCATAACTGACCATGGGAATGCGCCCCTGAGGTGACAGCCCTCAGCTGCTTATTTTCCTGGTGCTCCTTTCGACGTTTTCTCCTCACCTCTGCTTCTTGTGTGAGCCTCTCTTCGCCTAATAATCTGAGGTGGCGCCGTAAATAGCATTGCCACTTAGTGCGATCGGCAGCTTCATCCTCCCCGGTTGCTGGATCCATGTCCAGTGCCCTCATATCTCTCTTGCACACATCTTTGAACCTCAGCTGTGGTCGCCCAACTGTTCTCTTGCCATCTGCTAATTGTCCGTAGAAGATATCTTTTGGGATGCGACCATCTTCCATGCGGCGAACATGGCCAAGCCAGCGAAGTCTGCACTGTCTAAGCAGTGTATACATACTTTGAAGGCCAGCACGTGACAACACCTCGACATTTGTCACTTTATCTTTCCACGAGATGCCGAGGATGCGGCGTAGACACCGCAAATGGAAGGTATTGAGCCTTCTTTCTTGCTTAGCATAGGTTGTCCAGGTCTCGCTGCCATATAGGAGTGTGCTGGTGACGCAGGCATTATATACCGCAGCTTTGGTCTTCATTGTGAGTTTAGAGTTTCCCCAAACACGCGATGTGGACCAAATAGATGAAAATCAGAGGGTGCCAAATCTGGACTATAGGGTGGATGGGGTAGTACAGTCCAACCCAGTTTGGTGATTGCTTCCTGTGTTGCCAGACTTGTGTGAGGTCGCGCATTGTCGTGAAGGAGAAGCAGGTCTGCTGGATTCTTGTGTGGCCGAACTCTGCGAAAACGTTGATTGAGTTTTTTCAATGTCTTAATGTAAGCTTGCGAATTGATTGTCTCTCCTCTTGGCATAACGTGGACAAGAATCACACCTTCAATGTCCCAAAAGGCAGTGATCATGACCTTTCCAGCTGAAGGAATTGTCTTGAATTTCTTTCTTCGTAGTGATTGCGAATGATGCCACTCCATTGACTGTCTTTTTGTCTCAGGTTCAAACAGGGTTCGTAGCGACCTGGAAAAACCTTGAAAAACCTGGAAAACGAAAAAAAAAATTCCAGGCCTTGAAAAGCCTGGAAAAATGGCTATAAGCCTTGAATTTTCCGCATCGGACCTTGAAAAATAATACGAAATCGAAAGTTCGTTACTTTGTGTCCATCCCTTTGCGCAAAGTTACCGTAAAATGTTTACTTCCCTTTGCGCATTAAATCCATTTCCAGAAGTTTTCGGCGCCTTGCGTTAACGACGTAAACGCAGATTTATTTTTAACACTCGTCGTAAGTAATAAATTCGTTTATCTCATTTATAAAACCTATTTAAATAAGTCCAGTTTATTATATTTATGATGAAAAGACTTATCCCGTTCTACCTCTGAAGGGTTATAGGCTAATTAGGATAGGCCTAGGCCTACATGTTTTCAGTTTCAGATAACATGAATAATCGCCGATACACGAAAGTGGCATCACATCTGTCAAATCGCGGTAATTAGGATAAATGAAAATCAGCAATTTTGTGGATAGGCCAATGTTATTTAAAATTTTAAAAAAAGATTTAATTAAATTTTAAATAAAAATCTAAACAAACAAACGAAACAAAACCCAACAAAAAATAGTAGGGGGGGGGGGGGGGGGGGGGTAAAGGTCTCCAGTTAGATATTTAATAGATTTTCACTTATCATAAGTATTACCCTCCCAATTACTATATATATTACCTTTTGTTCTAGTTAAATATTGTTTGACTGTATTATGTATGCGTTTAGAATTTTGAATTGGTAAATATACATAGCTTAGGCCTACTCGTAAGTTATTTGTGTTTCCTTTTTTTTTTTTTTTAAACTAACACTACTAGGAGACCTACAGATGTGACATTATTTGTGACCAAGGAAAAAAACTCTTGAGAGCTGAGATTATTTGGACTCTTTTTTTTTTTTTCAGTGAAAAGTCACCATAGTTTTAATTCAAATTTCATATGCAACAAGGGACATATTCTCTTCTGTGATAGTTTTGATTCAGCCTTCAGCTTTATTTCAAGACCTGAAATTCAGATTGGTGCATTTGGAACAGTAGCGGAAAATAGGAAGCATTTTCCTGTAGCACTGAAGAAAAAACAACTCAAATTGAAAAAGACAAATCATCCTGTGTTTTGTGCGACAGAAGATAAGGCATGCCGACAGTCACCTGGCATGATACGAAAAGATTTAACCTTATATCCACTGTTCACTCCAATGATAATATAAACAAGACAGTTAGAAAGACAAATTCTTTAGGGCAGAACAATTCAGAAGCCAGTGATTGCAGAAAAATACAGCAAAAGTATGGGAGGTGTGGAAACTTCAGCCAACTAGGTGCAAGCTACCCCTACCCACACAGATCCTATTTTTATATTATTTCTTAGTTGAAACTGCCCTGGTCAATGGGCATATAACCTACAACACTGCCAACTCTACAAAAAAAGATCAAAGCGAAGATCAGGATGTCAGTATGACTCTTATTGAACCTGCTAGGAGCCGCGCTAGCGTAGTGGTTACCACACCGCTCTGGCGACCAGGTGATCCAGGATCAAACCCAGTCGATGGCATTTGAGGATTTTTCGTCGACCGGGATTTGGACTGGATTAACTCGAGACCTGGCGAGAACATTTGAAGGTGTGTCGTCGACCAGGGATTGGCGGCTCCTGAGCCGACCCAGCTCTAATGGGTACCTCCGAAATCGGCGAGTATCTGCCTGCATGGCGAGGGACACCTGTCTATGTACAAGAAAAAAGGGATACTCACGTAAAATCAATGTCAGGTTAGACATTAATAATAACCTGAGATTTCACCTCGAGTATTAGCGGGCGTACAAAAAAAAAAAAAATTGAACCTGCTATTCTTCGACGCAATGTGACACCTTCAAAACAACATGACTTACTGAGCACCACTTCATTGATTAAAAAAAGTAAAGGGCAAGGTACAAACCAGACTGTAAAGTGTGTAAGGCTGCAGGGAACAGAAGCCAGACTTGCATGTACTGCCCAGATTGCAATGTACCTCTATGCCTGATACCCTGCTTCAAGTTATACCACACAGTCAAGGATTATCAACGTGGATCGTTGACAAAGACTCTTGCAGAGGCCTACAGCTACAACTTCAACCCCAGTTAATGAAAAAAGCAGCTCAGACTCCAACTAGAGGTACTTAACTACTCAAACATTTACAAACGCTCATTGTCAGATGCCACAGACACAGAATACATTCAAAAAAGACAAACACGAAAAATACAGTTTTTTTTTAAACATTTTATTCCAATTTTATTAGCCTTTTATGTTGATATACGTGGTTAATCGTTAAATCAATACATCAATCAAGCTTATTTTATTCATTACCATCCATGTCACTAACATTTTATTGCGCTGATGTTGAACAAATTCACTAAAAACTTGGAAAAAATGTCTGTTTTTCAATCTTTTATGAATTAAAAAAAAAAAAAAGTTCTTTTTAAAGAAATCTGCAAACACCCTTGGTAATGGGAGACGGTAATGCTCCGGATTGCTGATCAGCAAAGTGATAATTATATCTGAGAAAATTAGATGAGGAAAATATTAGAGTTTCCCATCCTTGAAAATCACGTGCTGGACCTGGAAAAACCTGGAAAAAGCCTGGAAAATGCTTGAAGAAATTTGCTATGAACCCTGACAGCTGTAAGGCCAATTGTTGAGTAGTGATTCGCCTATCAGTAAGAATAATGCCCTCAGCGCATTTCAACATTTCTGCGTTGGTGGCTGTGGCAGAACGTCCACAGCGCGGCCGATCAAGCAGCTCCGTATCTCCACTTCCTGATTCTTTGATTCTCTGAACCCAGCGACTGACTGTACTCCTGTCGACTGCAAAACTTTCATACACATCACATAGATGCTTGTGAATGTTCACAACAGTTTCCTTCTCTGCAACGAGAAATTCTATCACAATTCGCTGCTTATAACGCAAGTTGCTAACACGCTCCATTTCAACGGTTTAGGGCAGCCGTATTATTTGGCCGGTTGCAGTGCAATTTGGTGCATACAATTGGCACATGCCATATTTGAAGTGTGCAAAATTTCATGCTTCTATCTTTATTATTAGCTGAGAAAAATGATGTGGTGCATTACTTTCTGAAAGCCCCTCGTATATTTTGCTACCATCCTTATCTCTATATCCATTTGTATTTGTGTCCATTTCTTTGTCTTTGGCTATTTCTTCCTGCTCATTTTTGTGTTTGTTTCTCACCACATGATTCTATCTATGCTTCTCAATCACTCCAATTCTGCCTCTATTTCTTTATCTCGTGTCTTTCTTTGTATTCCTCTACATTTCTAGCTGCCTATTTCTCTCTCTGTCACTCACTAAATCACCGTTTTTAGAAAACCTGTTATTTCTCTTTCACTGTTTAAATAGTTTGTTTCCACATGGTTGTTGTATTATATCTATGAATTTAAATTAAATTAGAAAGTGTGGCGAATTATTGCAGAATTGTTGCGTTTTGAAAACACATGACTTTATGGTATCAGGCCTTCTTTGATAGCAAAAAAGTTAAAGGATCCCGTTACACGCCCACTGAGGCATATTGGGAATATGGTGTTAGGCCCATATTTTCTTGACCATCGGCACACTAGGGGTGATGTGGTCAGCATGATGCTGGCCGCCTTAACCTTCCCAGAATTGCTCTGGTACCCAATTTATGAGGCTGGGCTGACCCCAGAGCTGTTTGCGGTCTAAAAAAATCCCACCTAAACTGGGGACTGCCGAGCTAGGAAGCCAGTGCACTAACCACAGCTCCTGATAGCAAAAAGCATGTATAATAAGCTGCATAGAGTGATGCAAACTAATACATGAAAAAAAAACATTTCAGAGCTTTATACAGTAAGTAGAATCTGCAGTTGTTCTGCTAAGTATTGTTTTTATTTTCTTGTTGCTGATAGTCAAAATATAAATACAGTATTAACATGAGAGCCTTGTATTCCCTGGGGTCTCTTATGAGGAAAAGAACTACTACTCCCTCAGATATATTATATTGTACAAGTTGATAAATATGAGGTTGTGCCTGAGGCTGGCAACCTCATGTAAAACAAATTGCTACAGAGACCACTGCTACAGGAGCATGTGAATACTTTGTGCAGGCTTTCTGTAAGGCAACTCCTTGGTGGCTCCATGCTCCATTTGGAGTGAAAAGAAAAGTGTTACTGATTAACAACGGAGGTTGTGAATTTAATACAAGCTCTTTGCACTATAGGTGCAAAAACAAAAAGGGTCATTGTGCGTGGTTGATGGATCATATGATATAACACTCTTTTGAAAAGTTGTTTTTGATTTATATTTCACAGTTTTACACGACTTTAGGTAATGAGTGCACTTGCAGAAGGTGAAGGAAAGGATCCCGTTACACGCCCATTGAGGCATATTGGGAATATCGTGTTAGGCCCATATTTTTTTGACCATCGACACACTAGAGGTGATGTGGTCAGCATTACACCAGCTGCCTTAACCTTCCCAGAGTTGCTCTGGTACCCAATTCATGAGGCTGTGTCGACCCCGGAGCCGTTTGCTGTCTAAAAATCTCACCTCAATTGGGGATCGAACCATCGACCACCGAGCTAGGAAGCCAGTGCACTAACCACTGTGCTTCAAGTGCACTTGTCCTGATACAAAATTTGACAGCTTGCATTTAGGTGTTATTTTTCTGTCAAAAAGCTATTTGTCATCATTCTTGTATGATCACAACATTATTCTGCGTAAATGGCTTTTGCGCCAACATGATGTACGAAATATCTTCCTGTTGTAGATTTAAAAAATACAGAGAATGGTGTTTTCCTCATCATCATAGATTTTTGTAGTACCTATATGTAGTTCTTGTCCTTGTCACCTGTTCGTAACTGTGGCTGACGAAGGGTAAAACCTTCATCATGTGTACCGTTAACTTGTAAAACTGATTTCATACCATATTATTTTTTAATTTATATATTTAAAAAATACAGCCTCAGTACATCAGTCCTGAAATGACAAATTTTCTTTAAAATTATTAGAAATGGTGACCTGTGGGACATATTTAACGCTCCCAGTTTTGAGAATGAAGCAGGTACATGTGTAAATGCGTGCACATCCGTGGTGTGACTAAGACATGTTGTGTGAACTGAAAGCTGTATTATCAATGTAGAAATATCTAAAGATTTTTCTACATCTGTGTTGCAGATGTAACCCCTGATTTTTTATTAATTTTGTACTCGAGCTAATTCCTGCTGATGAACATTTAATTGTGAAGAAAGTAGAACAGTTTGTGCGATACATGAATTTTATTCTGTACGCAACGATTGCAGATTTTTTTTTTTTTTTTTTTTTTTTTAACTAGATGGCACAACAAGAAATACTCAGAGAGGAATTAAAAGGCCTTCATCTTCTTACATTAAGTCAGTGGATACCAGAGTCAAAGTTATGAGAACATCATCCTCTGGAGAAGCAAAAGAAAATGGAGAATCAGCAGGTATTTAGATAAAATGATATTCTTGTGAAAGTATGCAGAGGTTTAAACCTATAATATTAATTTCTACATTTTTTTAGTATCAATCTCCATGTTTTGAATTATTTTGTCACAATTAGGTGGTCTTTTTGCTTCTGCGGGCATAAAAGTAAGCTGTCTTAAGGCAGCAACCCAGTTATGAATTATTCTTACCATAACTCTAACCACTGGTGTATTTATAAGAAATCAAAATTGGCACCAGTAATGGAGTTTTAATGCAGTTTGTGTGTTGTTTTTTTTTAATCTGAAATATCTTTCACGTGAAAGGCATTTGTTGGAGAATAATGGCAGAGTTGGGTTCTCTGACTATAATACATTTTTTGCTTTTTTTAATAGCTACACCCTCCATCCAACCCTGCATTTATGTGCACTTATGGTTCAGTATTCTCATTTCTAATAGTTATATTGCTTTTGGGAACAAAGGTGATAGTGGTTATCGCTTGAAATGGGATACAGTGTCAGTAATCCTCCTTTGTAGGAAAATCCAAAGGTACTGCTGGGCACATTTGATTGAACTTGCTAGATTCTGACCCAAAGATTTTGTTAGTGATCTCTTGTTACTTTAAAGTAAGGGGTTGCTTACCAAGTCACGAACATAATTTCTATCTTTGCAGTAAGGCATATATTTCAGCTCTTGTGGCTATACAAGGACTTCTGCAATTCCTCTGTGTTGTCAGAAAGCTGCCATATGTCTGTTAGATAATTTAGATGATATACACAATATATTGCTCCTTTTCTTCTCTCCTTCTACCCCCCCCCTCCCCCCCCCCCCCCCCCCCCCCCCCCCCCCCATAGTGTTATTGTTATAAGGCCTGCATATTTTACCATTTTATTAATCTATATCGTAGCCTTATTATGTGCTGGTATTGTACTTAGTGAGACTGTCATAACTGGGACTGTTCCTCTCAGGTCTGCAGAGGCTGGGTTTCAAGGCCATGATGTATCATCTGTTTACGAACCATGTGTCATGAAATGACGTCTGGTTCACATCACGAATTCTAACTCTGACCAATACCGCGCGCCATACATTTTCAAAGGATAAGATACGCACGCCAATGAAAAGCTTTCTTGGTCCTGTGTTTACTACAGCTGGGAAAATAAAAATGGCAATGCCCGATCTGTGTTACCTGATTAACTTCAGAATTTTACTACAACATTTTGGAAGAAGTACTACTTGGCAGAAGGTACCAAGCTAATATTAAGGATATTACTCTACCCGTAAGTAGTAATACTTTTACTAATACTATTATAGGACGGGAGAAATATTAGGTTAAATGCATTCGAAGCTTCAGGTTGGCCTAAATTTAGCTGTTTAAACTATGCATAACAGAAAATGCAAGTAGTAACCAAAAAGAGTATTATATAGATATGTAGAGCCTAATTCTTAGTATAAGGTAAACTTTACTTGACTAAAATCGCATCAGGAATAACGGAGGTAATTTAAAAAAGCATTTTTCCTACATTGTACGATAGGCAAAACAGTACCCATTTTTTCTGATAGTCATTGCATTTCTTAGGGATTCCCCTCTCATACGGTGGATGTTAGACTATAAATAGACTGGCCTTTTAAACCTAGTCAGTCACTATTATTTGAAACGCAGAGAAAGCGGCAAAGAAGGAGCATATGTTTATGCCAGCTTTTGCCTTTTGCAATTGTATGCAAACCTAAACCAACCATTTAGAGCTCATCTGTGTGTGCCTAAGGGTAAGAATGAATCTATTTATATATATATATGTATATAATTATGTAATATTCCTGTGTTTAATCCATCTGTGCGATACAACGTGTATAAGATGTGTAGAAAGGGACAGTGTGTAATGATGAAACTTACAGGCTCGTGTGTACTTCTAGAGGCAAAGTCTGCCTTCGGAAATATTTAAAATATTGAGAAAGATGGCTAATTGTGTCTGTAAATTGGGAAATGTATTTAAAGACGTATTTCTTGAATGGAAAGAGACACATACCAGGAACATAAGGAAGGATGACAGGGATTGCATTACTGTATAATTTGTCATGTTACTTATTAGTCTGATTCAAGACCAAATTATTGTATGGAGGCGAATCATTGGAAACCGACTGGTAGTAAGAGTGTACAATAAAATTATGATCATATTGAATTAAAATGATTGTTGCTACTATACTGTACCCTTGTGCATCTACTAGCACGCTATTCTGAAACTGTCTATCGTCCCCATCTGTGTCAGAGAGGGATATGGATGGACCAATACAGGGATTTTGTTTAACTTTGTTTCAGGTTTAATCAGATACTTTAAAACCTACACCAAATAAGAAGAGGCATCTCTTAAGTAAGCCACAACGAATGCAGTGCCAGTTCTGAGGAAAAGTGCCAGCCATTTCGTCTGTAGCAGTGGGTAGATTCTTAATTGTAGATTCTATTCCAGAAATTTTGAGGGAGCCATCTGCAGTGTGAGATAAGTGACTCTCAAGAAACTGTGTAGCGTATCCCGGTTCACTAAAACAAGTTACCGATTCCAGTTAGTGATGACAGTATATATCCCAATTAGATTGTAAAGAGAACACTCAAAATTCAAAAAGGGAAGATCACCCAAGTTATACTGCCTACCAAGAGATAGGCATCTTACACAAGAAAAAGACATTTTTGTTGTAATGTTCTTATTTATTTACTGATGTAAAATATTTGAGTTTAAATGTTTTTCCAAACAGGAAAGAGAAACTATTATAATAAATTGTAAATATTCACAAACCGACTTTATTAAATTAATTAAGTTAAGTTACAGTTCTTGTTGGTGAATTAAGTTAAATACATACCCCTAGCATAGCCAATAACAATAAATAAAATAATAACCAAGAAGGATCGAGAGAGGTAGCAGTTAGAGAATCAGAGTAGTACTTTACCATCAACTCTGGTAACTTACATAGCTTGACCCTACCTTGGTTGTCTATACATCCTTACTCTCTTCAGAGAGGGGGATATTACTAATAAGACCAGACTCTTACCTGGCACTATCCTGGTATCATCTAATACACTTTTTGTCCAGGATATCTTATATTTTATTAACATCTGAACCTCTCGCGACACCATGTCCTTTCTTGTTACTTCCACTTTAAATTGTCTTATTTCATTCTTGCAAAAGTATAGGTCTGCCACTGCATTTCACCCCCTTGGCTATTGTGACAGGTGGTGAAGATAAGACTACATGGATCCGTCCGCTTGCCTCCCACCGTTGCCCCTCAACCTTGTTTACCACCTTTGCTTTCCTCAATTAGTATGCACGTTTGTTACGCATAATCCATGCCTTCTCGGTAGCTGTCTAACATAGTTTTAGCCACGCCTATTTCTTTTTCTCTATCTTACAGGCACTAGTGAGTGTTTACAAACAGACCTATTAGCTAGTCCACGACCGGACAGGTAACAGCCAGCGAGTAAGAGCCGTTAACTGAATTATCACGTGAGCGATTGGGCAATCGTCGAATAGTGACAGATCGGACCGTGTAGGAAGAGAATGGGTCGTCTATTTGTAGAATCAAGGGCGATAAGACAAAAGTCGTACCTTTGATAGTTACATTTCTCAGGGGGAATTAGTGAATGCAAAAAGGGGCGATAACCACAGTTACCGACCACATCCGTTTGTTCGTGTTCCCAGGGGACATAATTAGCTACAGAGAGAGACGAGATCAAAAGACGGGCTACTCGCTAGCAAACGTGTTGCTGTCGGCATCGGTGAGGAAGAAATCTCTGATTCGGGAATCGAACCGTAGATATTTGCACTGATATAGTGAAGGCATGATTTTTGGCCCAATGAGCGAAATAACGCCATTTCAGTATAAAGAATCCGTACTCCAAAAGTCAGTATCAGTTGTAGCAGGAACATTTTATTGAAACCATCTAGCTCGATATCTTAGAACCATTGTACAAAGAGGATTACTTAGATTTTCGTGGAGAGAGTTTCATTTTTTCTGTTTGTCGGTAATAATATATATATATTAGCAATTAAGTGATTTAATGTGTTAAAAGTTCTTCATTATATTTCACTGGGATTTGTGTGTTAATTGACTAGCATATTAAATAACATTTAGCTAATTTTTCCAGCTGTAACGTAAATTTAATTACTCACTATCACCCAGAAAGATATGTTTTAATTGACTAGTGAATGCATTAGGCAATTGACTACTGACGGAATCTATATTTATTTCTAATTCATTAAGTGTAATTTTGTAAATGACTAGCGCTTATTTCATGTGTTAAAAATGATAAGATAAGCTAGACACTTGTGGTTTCTAATCTAATTTAATAACCGAGTGGATAAGAGATTTTACCTTTACGCGGGTTAGGATAGAATACTGATATTTTGGTTAAATGTTTTGTATTTTCTTCCTAAATCTAGTATGGATCACAAACCAAACCTACCAGCGGCCTAATTTTTGAGAAAAGGGGTCTAAGTCAAATAGTACCAAAAACATTCTTATGTAATATCGGGTCTTCGAGGTTGACCTGTTCGGCCCTCTTGTTTCACCCAGAGAGAGAGAGAGTACAAACATATGACAAAAAGAATAACTATAACTGGACATATAGATACCCAGATTTCTTTTCATTTTCATTACATTCAGCCCGCTGTGGCGAAAATATCAAACCTAAAAACTACCCGACTATTGACCACTGTTGTGGCGAGGATTTATCCAGAAAGATTTACCCACCTGGCATTCTTTTTAACTATCGGAATTACTAGCTGCTGTACACTGTGAACACTAGATCTCGGTAATTATTTTCCTACCTGGACTAATTGATGTGACATAAACTTATCCAATTATCACCACCAAAGTAAGCGTTCCTCCTTAGGAGGATTAATCAGTCTTGGAGGAACTGGGGCTTATTTCGGCGAAATCCAACACTGGATTTATATATGTATCATGGAGATATGTTCAAGATGTTGTTAAAACAACGAGTAGGTGAGCGAGATTGCATGTGGCCACAGACTGACAGAAGTATGAATCAGAGGAGTGAATAATTTTTATTTGCATACTCACTGTACGCACTTCTTGATCTGTTTGCAAATACTGTTATCTTTTTTTTCAGGGATAGATTAACTCGGAACTTTGTTCTTTACAGTATCATCTATTCCTATACCATAGCGCAAATCTTTTGACCTTTTGGGGTTAATAACTTTTCTTGTGGGATCTTGTCTGAGGGGATTGCACTTATGGGTTTATTTTGTTAAATTTCTGTAACCTATGATTTGTCTATTGATATTTATGTTGGATGTCGTGAAGAGTTTTTTAATATGATAATAAACTTTAAACAAAACTTAATTACTTGTGTTGGTCAGCTCAGCTCAATATCCATACCCCATTTACTATACTGTAGTTTCATGTTTGTGCGTCTGGTTGTCGTCACTTATCTGTGTGTGTGTATGTGAGTGGTTAATAGTATATACAAGGGGATTGACATAAGTCTTGGGCCTGACCATGAAGGACATGTCACAGAGAGCTGAAATTTTGTATAGTGTTTATTTCTTTTCAATATAGCCACCGTCTGAATTGACACACTTCTGCCATCTCTGCTTGACCTTGAAAAGACCTTGGGAGTAGAACACCCTATTTTTCAAACTAAACCAGTCATCACATGCCAGTATAACCTCTTCATCGCTGTCAAAATGATTTCCTTTTAGCTGTTTTTTAAGATTTGGGAATAGAAAAAAGTCTGATGGAGCCAAATCTGGAGAATATGGTGGGTGTGGAAGAATTTCAATATTCAAATCGTTGGCTGCTAGCTGCACAAGTCGTGCTTTGTGAGAGGGCGCGTTGTCTTGAAACAAAGGAAGATTTTGAGTGCGCGTTATCCCTCGTTTCCTGGTCACAACCTTTCTTAGTTTGGTGAGAAGATCTGCATAGTACTGTCCATTAACTGTGTTGCCACGAGGCAGATAATCTTTCAAAAGGACACCTTTGCCGTCCCAAAAAACAGTCAGCATCACTTTTCCTGCAGATTTCTGCGCTCTCGGCTTGACAGGTGTTGGGGAGCCCGGGTTTTCCATTGCATGCTGGCAATTTTGGATTTGGGGTCATAATGGTGTACCCAAGTCTCATCTACTGTCACCATGGTCTCCAAACAGTTTTTTGATTGACACTTTTTAAGCAACTGTTGACAGCAATTTACCATCGTTTGCTTCTGTTCACGTGTCAACAGTCGCGGAACCCAGCGTGCACACACTTTTCTCATATTCAGTCTATTGTGTAAAATTCTATAAACTGTTCTTTCATTTAGTTTTACTCTACTAGCTATCTCCACAATTGTCATTTTTCGATCCTGGTCAATGATTTTCTTCACTTTTGTTGCATTTTCATCGTTGCACTCTGAGGCTGGTCTACCAGATCTTGGCAGATCAGCAACATTTGAGCGGCCGCACTCAAACTGTTGACACCAGTTTTTTACCAAAGTATATGAAGGACAAGAATCACGAAACACTGGTTCCATCTCCCTGTGTATTTCTGTAGGTGTTTTTCCCTGAAACATCAGAAATTTTATCACAGCTCTGGCCTCCTCCTTTTCCATTGTTTTGTCAAATCTTTGGAGCAGCAGATCCGGTCAATAGGGTACATTGCGCCGTGCACCGTAGGGGGAAAACCCATTGAAGAAACAAACGCGTACTTCACACATTCAGTGTAAATATGATGAACTTTAAATGTGCCAAGTTTCATCTTCCTCCTGTGACTCCTTCATGGTCAGGCCCAAGACTTATGTCAATCCCCTTGTATGTTAATATATACGGGAAGAAGAATTGTCTGATAACAAATTACAGTCGTAAAGATAGGCTGGACTAGAGTATCTTCTCAATCCAGGGACAGATTCTACCATTAAACTATTCACTCATGAAAAATCTATTTCTTTACCTTATCTCTCACTGAGTTACCACTTCTTCAGTTCTATTCAGACAGGACCAGAATCTATCTTAAATACCTATCCAAATCTACGACAGCTATGCCAAAGCACTTTATGTCTTTTCAAAGGCTTGGTTAGGTTTGGTTTTTAAGGACCATCTTCATTGCACATGGACAACTTCATGAGTGCTTAGATCTCCTCCCTCACATCACACAAGGAGGATCTCAGCAACGTGTACGAATTCCGTAGCACTGGTGAGGATCCCAAAGTGTGTATACAGGAATAACACATTTTATAAATATTTTTGTGGTGGGTAGGTTTCCTAATTTTTAAATTTTGTCAGGGCAGCAGCCATATGACCTACTCCTTTCCTAGGGTGATTTCTGTAACTGTTTGATATGATATGGTCTGTAGCCACATGTAGAACTCTCCATGGTTGCTTTTTATGACATGTCTGGTTAGACAGATTCCCGATCTGTACAACTGAATTTCAAGCCCTGGGAACCACGTGCACTTTTATTTTCAAACAGTGATTGATAATGGCTGTCATGTTGACACTGTAACAAAATTATTATGAAGAATGTAAAATGCATTCGTGGTAGATAAGGTAAACACTTTTGTGTGTGGCGTATTGTTTATCTTGCTTTAATGTAAATTGTTGCACTTTTTTTTTTAAGAGCAAGAGGAATCTGAGGAAGAGGAAGAAGACGACGAAGAAGAAGGGGATGAAGAAGAAGAGGATGGTGATGAGGAGCCACCCTCTTATATTTAGTGGACAAGATTAAAAGGAAGTCTCAGAGAGGCATTTCACCCATTGAATGGGATAGACGAAGTGAAGAAACTAGAAAGAAATCACAAGAGGGAGGTCAGGGAGATGCTGATTCAAAGGGGCGAGGAGACAGAGATGATGAAAGACGTAATTTCTGAACTAGCTTTCATATTTGTTGATTATGTTATTATAATTATTTGTCTTTGTCCTCTTATTGATAGCATTTTTTAAATACGTGATTATATTATGTTCTTTGTGTGCTATCTCTGTGAATGTGTGCCAGTGGTGCTATCAGCTGTCCTCATTTCTGGCACATGATTTGTGAATTTGCAAAATTTAAAGCAGCTTCTCTCATACTAGATACACACTGTTTAATATTATAGTGTCCTATACACACATTAAACAGATTTCTATCACACGAAAGCCCGGCATTGAAAAACTTCTTTGTGTGCATTTTCAACTCGACCAATCAGAAAAATTGAAAGGCATGACAGTTCTTTTGTAAATGTTAATGACATTTAGGCTTTGGTAAGGAATGTGCCTTCCCAAGGAGGTGCTCATCAATTCATTTACCTCAAAGCAAACATTGTTGGAGTGGAGGATACACAGATAAGTGTCAGTAGTATGTGTACATTATTCATTGACAAATGTCTGGATGACCATGTGATTGTGAAACCACTTGGAGTATTTACCTCATTCAAAGGAATGCCATTAAAGTAGCTACTTGAATGGGATAGTGTGATGTGTTGTTAAAGCCCATATAATAAAGGGGGTGAATGTTGATGGTTCCTGTGTGATCAGTTAAGTAATTTAAACAAGTTTTGTTGTTGAACTAGGACTGCTGAGCTTCTCGCTCTTTTGCAGCCAATACCATGTTTGAAGACTCCTTGGTATTATCTACACTGTAGATCAAGGCTTTTCCTGTGGCTTTTCTGCCGTTCTGAAACATGTTTAAAGAGTTGAAGTCATGAGCTCCAGCTTGGCTTGCATTTAAAGGATCATCACATGTGGTCCCAAGCTAGGAGTAAGAAGTTTGTGGCATACTGTGCATTCCCCACCATCCAAGGAGGCTCTCCAACAATGCAGAGCTAAAATACTGTACTCTGGTTCTGGGCTGTCCCAGGGAATTGTCACGTCCTGCACAGAGCTACTTCTCAGTTTCCCCTGCCTATCACTGGATCTGTATTGAGATCCTTCTGCATGCAGTCAACCAAGTCAAAGAATTACTTCTTTGGCTTAAATGACTCCCTCCAAGCTTAGTGTGCAATGCTGGGTTCTCAACAAGTTTCACCATAGGGGGAATCCCTGGAAGTGTGTGGACGATTTCAAGAGTCAATGAGGATGTTATTAGCCTCACAGACATAGGTTCACTTCCACCTATGTGTACTGTAGCATTGTGCATAGTTGGTGGTCATATAAGGATGACTCCAGATATGCCTCCATGCATAAGTTTGTTGAGAGAATTTGGAACGTTGGTGATTCCTTTCCTTTTTATGATATTTTATTTTTAGCTTTGTTATCACCAAGTTTTCCTTGCCTGAATCGTTATAAGGATGGATATTTCTTGCTGACTATTTGCACATTGTTTTTTAGAGACATTTCTTGCAAAGACTTCTTTTTGAATTCAGCCAGCAAGATAGAGCTGCTGAAAACCATTTCGTGTATACATATGTAAAGAGTATTCGGCCAAAATACCATCGGCCACATACCATCACCAACCAAGATCTGCTTACTTGGAGCAAGCAAGAGGACATGCACACCATCATAGCTGGCAGATGCTGGAGCTGGGTTGGCCATGTACTCAGAAGAGACCCCGATGCCATCACAAGAACAGCTATGCTATGGACCCCTGAAGGAAAACAAAAGAGAGGCTGACCAAAAACAACTTGGCGGAGTACGGTGGAGGCTGAGATGCAAAAAATGAACCAGAGTTGGGGCACTGTACGAAGGATGGCCACCGACCGAGCAAAGTGGAATCAATTTGTTGTTGCCCTACAAGATGCCACCAGGCGTGATGGCCACTAACTGCTTTGACGGTCGGTGGCTAAGGATCAAAGAAGAAAGATATGTAAAGAGATTTATATAATGTACAGTAAATTTTTTTTTTTAAATCATCGGATTCATGAATATTTAATAGTATTTCCTGTGTGATGAAAATGTTAGCGTAAAAGTTTAAAATGTAATTATAAGTTAATGGTTCATCATTCCTGCTAAGAAATCTAAGAATGCATTTATGTTGCTATTGTAATACATTGCTGGTGAAAATAAAATGCATTTAAGTTGATCTATTTAAAACAAAAATGTTAATTATCAGTAATTAAAAGAAAGTAATTAAAGGGTGCAAGGGAATGTGGAGGGATAGATTGACTTAGATGTCCTAATTTCCCTGATCAAAGGTCCCCCTTTGTCTTAAATTTTGTGATGATGACAGCTCTATATTCGAGTTTATTTATAGTTGATTCACGTTAATGTTTTTTGGGCAGTTACCAAGTGTTTTATTTATTTATTCTTCCTGTCTGCAGAATACTGGTCCAAACTGAAGTATCTCATGAGAGGTGCACGGTTTTTCCTAGTCAAAAGCAACAATCATGAGAATGTCGCTCTGGCTAAAGCTAAAGGAGTGTGGTCAACTCCTCCACAGAATGAGGCTAGATTCAATCAGGCTTTTAGAGTAAGTGGTCTCCAGCTAATTCCCAACCATTTGGTATTTACCCCTTCTGGTTCCAGGGGGTCTGTGAAGAGTCGGAAAGAACAGGATTACTGCACCCTCAGGCGTCATGCAGGGTGACTAATATGAGGTTGTGCCTCATGATGTCAAATAAATTACCACAGAAACCGCTGCAAGAGTGTGTGATTGCTTGGTGCAGGCTTTCTCCCGGGCCAGCTGCAATGGTGGCTGTATGCTGCAAAAGGAGTGCAACGGAAAATGATGATGTCTGGTATTGACTGAGATAATAGCTTTCTTCTGAGTATTTATTTGCCGCCTGAAAGGCCAGTCCCCTGAATCATTTATATTTCATGTTCTGTCAGTTCTTGGCTGCTTCTCCAGTTAGCACTTATGTGTGCAATTGCTTTGTAATTGTCCATTTAAAAAATATATATATAAATATACTGAAACGGACGAAATGGTAAAAGACCATTCTTAAGAATTAAGTGGTCATTTACCATTTCGTCCGTTTCAGTATTTTTATATATTATTTTTTTCCATTTAGCCACTTGATTGTCATGATTTTATTCTAGAACTAAAATTTAGAATATGGCCTCATATTACACAGCAACACAGAGCTACAAGGTTAGGGTAGACTACATGGTAGTACAGATATACTTACTTAGTCGTTCCTCTTCTACCTTAAGGTGTAGAGGTTTGGAAGAGAGAGCGCCAGACTATCCTATCGGCTGTCTTCTTCCTGGCCTGGTTCCATTCTAGTCCTCGGTCCTTCAAAGATTGTCTAATATTGTCCTCCCAGCGGACTCTGGGTCATCCTGGAGGTCTGGATCCCTGGCTCTTTGTTTCCCATGCTTGTCGTGGTAGCCGATCTTCTCCCATTCTGCAGACATGGCCAAACCATCTTAGTTGGGACTGTTCTATTTGGGTCTGCAGCGGGTGGGATTTTAGGCCTTGACGTATCGTCTGGTTGCGGACCATATCTCTTCTTGTTACTTCAACCACCTTCCTCAGATACCTCATTTCTGAGGTTTGAATCTGGCTTTTGTGGGTTGTAGTCATTGCCCATGACTCGCATCCATATGTCAAGACTGGGACATAGGTGGAGCGGTAGACAGCCATCTTCGTTTTCTTACCAACCTCTTTCTTGCTGAGGAATCCTCGATTTATGGCCTGATAAAGTCTCCCAGCCGCTGCTTTTCGAGTGGCCAACTCTTCTTTGATGCCCCCCTTTCGGTCTGTAATAGCTCCGAGATATTTAAAGTGGTCGACCTGCTCCAGGACCTGTTCTCCCAACCTAATCTGATGTTTTCTTTCTTCTCGTGATATCACCATGGATTTTGTTTTAGAGCTGCTTATGACCATCCCTCTCTTCTCCAGCTCAATGCCTTTTCCAGATCTATGAAACAAAGATGGATCTCACTCTTGTACTCAAGGGCCTTTTCACTCAGCTGCCTGAGTGTGAAGATTAGGTCTTGAGTACTTCGGTTTGCTCGGAATCCGCACTGGGCTTCATCCAATTGTGGCTCAGCTAGGCATCGGAGTCTCTGCTCTAGGATTCTAGAGTAGATTTTACCAGGGACACTGAGAAGGGATATGCCTCTGTGGTTTCCACATTGTCCCTTTAGTACAGATATGATGATATAAAAATAAATCTTTGTAGTGCCTGTTTCATTGACTTTATGGCACATGCAGACCAGTGTTATAATAAATTGTTGTGATAACTTTATTAAGCCAGAGTCACTAAGTAAGAACCTGGAGAGAATAAGAGATACACCTGTGAAATCTCAGCTGTTAAGCTAAGCATCTTCGCTGTGTCAGGATTAAAAAAAAAAAAAACCCTAATTGCATAATTTGTTTCGAATGGGGTGAACCTCACCTTTGGTTTGTCGTAATGCTTGAACTTGGCATCAAGATGTAAACAACTGTTCATCTTGTTAACTCAGCAACTTGATATAAAATACATAATTCATAAGGTTGAATGGTTTAAAGAGGAACTTCAAACAACAGTCGAATTCATCATGAGAACTCGTCTGACGGTGTAATCATCAAAGATGCGATCGCAAGAAGAAGAAGAAGGTTGAATGGTGTAACGTGATTCAACGAATAATGCCTCCGGTTCGAGTCCTTCACAATTTAATATGGATTACACACATACATAAACAGTTCAATTCACACATGAGGTACATGCATCAATCAATCAATAGCGTAGACTGCTGTTTTACGTGTCAATGTCCGTTTAAGGATACAATGCAGTAATTGTCGTCAGAACATCACAGCCATATGCACGCGCAGCTAGACATGGCTACCTGCCGACAGTGAGACTGTGAGTCTAATTACTTCGTATAAAGTAGACGATTATCTTTCTCCTTCCAAGGATTTAGTTAATCACTAACCTCCATAAGTTTCCTCTCATGTAGAGTTCTAGGACTGACCCTGGTCCATCATAAATGCACATATAAATGGCTATATCATGCCATTGAATTGGAAGGTTAACAAAACGCAGCTATTCAGCTTGGCGGTCAAGTAACAAAGGGTAGCGTCTCCTAGTTACCGACTGTGACCCAAACAACGCTAGACACGTCATAATCGATCGTGTATGGAGCGTTCAATAATTGAAACATCTATCGCAATATATTAAATGCCTTAACCTTTACAATTGCACGTCTGCTAAATAAGAGATACACCTGTGAAATCTCAGCTGTTAAGCTAAGCATCTTCGCTGTGTCAGGATTTAAAAAAAAAAAACCCTAATTGCATAATTTGTTTTATAGAAAAAAGAGTTATGTATATAAAAAAATACATTGTCATTTTGACTTCTTTTAGAAAAATAATTATTTCAAAATACAGAGAATACAATAAGTGTGTTCAAAATTAAAACAGCTATGTAATGCTTGTAACACATCTGCTATCCTGCCATGGACAGACGCAGGTCTTATCACATAACACACCTCTCTAATCAAGATCCTGCCACTGAATTGTCAGCTCACTGCCATGCAACACTGATGTATTCTCTACAGCAGAGTTTACACAGTTGCTGCAACAAATGCCACATATAGTGACAACATGTGTCACATAGGTGTCAGTGGATTGTTTTAGTACACAACTGCAGGGGCCCTCCGACTATTCATGTTGTCTGAATGAAAATTTTTTTTAACATTTATGCAACGTTACGGTTTAAACTTGGCAGTGCTCATGAACAGCTTGTGAACCTGTTAATTAAAAATAAAATGTTTGTTTTTTGTTTGTTGTTGTTGCAGGAATGTGAAAATGTCATACTCATTTTCTCTGTGAAAGAAAGTGGACAATTCCAAGGTATAGTACTAGATATTAAAAAATGTGATGGACAAATTTTGTTTCTGCCGTAATTATTAGTGGCAAACTTTATTAATCGTGAAAGGAAGTATTAGTTGTTATTACCATGTGAGCTAGAATTGTTGCTTTAAATGTGCAGTCTCCTTGTATGTGTTATGAACTAAATATGTTTATATTTCATATAGAATTTCAGTTTTATGATCATGTTGCTCTTGTGTAGAACAGTAATTGTTATTTAACAGTTCTTTTTTTTATTTTTTTTTGAGGGCTTGTTTTGCCAGAGAGTATTTTGAAATTTGCATGTGTTATAGTTCAACCCATGGTAATGCTGGTCGAGAAAATATGGGACTGTTACAGCTACTTCTAGTCTAGAAAGGAGCATGCATTTGGCTACACTGACTAAGGGATGAATACACCAGTCAGGTTCACCCCTCTCTGACTGAATGTGTTACAAGTAGTTGGAATGATGAACAAACTCCGTGGTTCAGTCTCCAACATCATATGTTGTATGCATAACATTGTAGTGTGCAGCATTTACAATGACACATCAGCTGCTGGATAACAAAATCCACTCACATATAAGTAGATGTATCGTACAACAAAATAAACTGCTCATGACATTTCTCACAGTTGAACACCGACTTAATTATTTTCACTCAGACACCTGCAGAACAACCCAGCAGGAATGACTAAACACACACAACCTGCTCGTCTGTATCTCACTAAAAACGAACCTCATTTACTCTGAGCTGTCAGTCAACTCACAACAACCAAATATAACCATGCTCCCCATCCATCATCAACCACAAGATATATCTTCACCGCCAAAACACCCCTTGACAGGGCCTAACACCATCTTCCCAGTATAATACCTCAATGGGCTTGTAACGGAATCCTTTCCTCCCATGGTAATGCTAAAGAAGGTTTTTAATGAACTTCCAGTTATTCTAACATTAGGTTAGGAATACATATTCTGTAAGACCATTTGTAATGCTAACACAGGCAAGACGGCTTGTCATTGAACACATGTTTTCTACACAGCTGACCTGCCACATTGACCATCTGGTTATAATAGCTTTGTGGCTGCTCCCTCTGGTATTCTTCATAGTAATGGCTATTTTTGTGAGTATTTATCTCAGCTTCTTCTTCTTCTTGCGATCGCATCTTTGATGATTACACCGTCAGACGAGTTCTCATGATGAATTCGACTGTTGTTTGAAGTTCCTCTTTAACTCCATATAGCTTTGAGTTTAGTGTTGAGTCATTGGGCCAGTATATCTTTCTTAACTGGTCATACAGAGGACAGTCCGGTAGAACATGCTCAGCAGTTTGTTCGTTTAATCCACATGTGCACAGTGGTGAAGCAGACAATCGTAGCTTGTGCATGTGTTTATTCAGTTTGTTATGCCCTGTCCTGAGTCGAAAAATAGTTATCTGTCCCTGTCGGTCGAGAGTGTGATAGTCGTCTTTGGGTTGGTTCTGTTCTCTTCTGATAGTCTGGATAGCTCTCTTTTTCTCAAAGTATGTGACTTCATTATCTCCTTGTTCACATTCTCCTCCCTTTTTTGCAAGTTTATCTGCCTTTTTCATTTCCGGGTACACCACAATGAGATGGTACCCACTGAAGTATGGTTCTCTTTTTGGCAGCTACCTTGTTTAGTTCATTTCTCGGATGCGGGAGTTTACCACCCTTGAGAGCTTGCAGGACAGACAGTGCATCTGTGAGGATGACTACCTGGTGGCAGTCAGAGTTGGTGTTATAAATCATATTTGCAGCTTGCTCTAGAGCTTGAACCTCAGCTGTATAGTTGAAACAGAATTTACCAGTGGGAATGTGCCTAGTCTCATAGTGGTTGTCAGGATATGAGATAAAGATACCGGCACCTCCATTCCTAACAGCATTAGTTGCTGATCCATCTGTATAGGCATGTATCCATGATTGATCGGGATAGCTTTCTTGGATCATACTCAATGTAGCAGTTCGTTTTTGCAGATCATTATACTCACATCCACTTGTGAGACCACTGACTGATGTATTAATTTGGAGGGCACTGCTGGCATGCTCCCATGGTACAGGGTATAGGGTGGGCTTCAGTGGTGTTGTCTTCATGGATAGGTCTTCTTGATGCTGTCTTATAAGTCTTTTCCCCCGATGCACAAAGCTGCTACGCTTTAGACGTCCCAATGCCAGATCATCTAGTCTTGCCTTCATTGGGTGCATTGGCATACTGTTGTACTTTTCCATCTGGATCATGGTTTTTGTGTCTCTTCTATGGGACAATGTCTGTAATCCAGCAACCTTCTGCATCTCTGTTATTGGCGTAGTTTTCATGGCTCCTGTAATGAGCCTGAGAGCTTGATTTTGCACCTTGTCCAAAGACTGCAGATGTGAGTTAGCAGCTGATGACCATGCTGCTGAGCTAAACTCTAAGTGTGGTCTTATTACTCCATTATAAATCTTCTTTAGATTTCGTTCATTTGCTCCCCAGTTGGTACCTGCTAATTTTCTGAGTATGCCTAGTCGTCTTCGGGCCTTTCCTTCTGCATTTTCAATATGCTTATTCCATGTAAGCCTTTGGTCAAATGTCACCCCAAGATAGGTGGGGTAGCTTTCTTCCTTGATCACGGTTGTCCCTAGGTGTATGTTAGCTGATTTGTCCTTGGGGGCGAGGGACAAACAGTGTTGTGGAGGTTTTGTCTGTGTTTATTGTGATAAGCCATTTCTCTGCCCATGACACTAGCATGTCTGCTGCCCGCTGCATTCTATAATTTGCTGTGGTGACATTTTCATCAGCGCACCAGAGTACTAGGTCATCTGCATATAAGGCAGCTTTAACTCCTGCAGGGAGATCTTTCACCAGGTCATTGATGTAAACAAGGAAGAGTGTTGGGGAAATTACTCCTCCTTGAGGTACCCCCTGATGGAGCAACACTTTTCTGCTCTGCAGACCGTCAAGAGTGACTCTAGTTCTCCTGTTATGCAAGTATGACTGGATCCATTTCATCATGTTGCCTTGGTTCCACTTCTCCTAAGTTTTGCAATGAGGCCATCTTTCCACACCTTGTCAAAGGCCTGCTTGAAGTCGACCCAGATCGTTAGGACCTTTTTCTTCTCCTGGAAGGCATCTTCTATTGCTTGAGACAAGTAAGTAAGTTGTTCTTCTATACTGTTGCAGTGTCTAATTCCTGCTTGTGCCGGCACCTGGATCTGCTCAGCCTCTAATTACCATTTCAATCTGTGGTTGACTATTCGCTCCATAGTCTTCCCAACACAGCTTGTGAGACTGATTGGCCGGTAACTTGCAGCCTCGGTCTTACATTTCCCTTTCTTTAGTATGGGTATTGTGATGGCTTCTCTCCATACTTGGGGTACCGTTCCTTTCAACCAGCTGTGGTTGAATATCTCAAGCAGTTTTGTCTTTGCTGCTGAGCTCAGATTTACTAGCATTTCGTTGCTGATTTTGTCTGGGCCGGGTGACTTTTTGAAACTTAAGCTTGGGAAATAGCCTTCTGTAGTTCTCCTAGTGTGATGGGTTCCCTCATTGGGGCAGGAGTATCTGTCTGTCCCATGGTTGCCAGTATTTCTTTTCTTATCTCTCTCTGATCTGATGATCTATGTTAATGGGTAAGTTGCTTTCTGAACTGTATCTTCTAGCAAACAAGTCTGCAGCTTGTTTTCCTCTGAAAAGTTTGCCACCTTCATCCAATGTGATAGTCTGCCTAGGTGAGGAACGCTCTTCATTTAGAGACTTGACTAATCTCCAAAGTTTCCTGCCGTCTTTCTCAAGGTTCAGCGATGCCGTTTTAGTTCTCCAGCTTTTCCGTTTTTCTTCTAGCTTTGTTCTCTGAAACTCTGCTACAGCCTTTTTCCATTTGTTGTGAGTTTCAAGCGAAGGCTGAGACTCTGCGTCCTTTCTAGCCCTGTCCATAGCTTCCTGACGTTCTTGGAGTGTGCTGGACCAGTATGGTATGTAGTTACGCCGGCATCCTTTGGGAATGGTTTCTTTTGCAGCTTGTAGTATGCATCTGTTGAAGTCTTTTACCACTTCATTAATGTCTCTGTTCTGTACCTTGAGGGTAGACAGCAGCGTGTTCACCTGATGCCTGAATAAACCCCAGTTGGCTTTTTTTGTAGTTCCATCTTGTAATGGCTGGGCCTGTACTGAGAGTTGCACTCTGGACAGTAAGAAAGATTGGGCGATGGTCGCTTCCCCCTAGTTGGTCTCCTACTTCTCTACTAATAGATCCAGCTATATCTGGTGTGGAGAAGGCAAGATCTGGTGTTGAAGTTGTGTGCCATTTTCTGGAGTAGAAGGTAGGAGTATCTGTGGCATTGTTGACTAGGATTAGGGAGTGATCATCTTGCCAAGTTTCAACCTCTTCACCTCTGTGATCCAGATGGTTATAGCCCCAGCTCTGGGAGTGGCTATTAAAGTCTCCAACTGCTATAAAGTTGGTGGCTGGTACCTGTATAGAGCTGAGACTCAGGGGTTTGTTGTTCGGACAGTAATAGTTCAGGAGTTCTATTTCCATCTTGTCTACCTTTATCTGCAACAGCTGATATTCTGCTCCATCCATGAAGGTTTTCCTTTCGTGTGCAGGAATGTTATTCCTTACAAGAGTAAGTACTCCTCCTTTTCGTCTATCTTTTTTCTGTCGGATCTGAAGCATTGATATCCCTTATTTTAAAAGGTTTGATCTGCTTTCAAGTGAGTCTCTTGGATACAGCAAACACTGACTTGCTTCTCATACAAGATGTTTTCCAGCTCTGTCTTTTTGCTGTATCCAGCCTGCTTGCTGTTCACTCCCTCTGCATTCCAGTGCATCATGACAAGTGGCACTCTGGGTTTCTCTTTTTCTGTTTTGTTTTGGTCAGTAGTTCTCCTCCGCCGTCTGCTGACTCCACAAGACGGTCTAGAGGGTCCTCCAGTAGCTGAGGGTGGGCTCTGTCGAGGCTCAGAGCCCGGCACTGCACCTGCCTGGTGGAGCTCCACAGGGCGAGCACCAGAACGAGATTTTATTTGACGGTTGTGTACTCTCCATAGAAAAAAAAAAGCGAGTTGCGTGATACTGTGGTTTCCGGTGCGCCTTCTGGCCCAGTATCTATGACTTTTAGCACCTGTTTCAACGGGAGAGTGGGCTCATCCCTAATCTGTTTATGTTCCCAGTAGTAGTTATCTTCAAAATAGCCCTGTCTTTCCCATGGCTTTTCTGCCATCCTGCAACTTTGAGTTAGGGAGTTCTGAGCTCCAGTCTCTTTCCCAGGCATTTTATCCTGGCCTGGCATGCATACAGAGGACCCCACTTCTGGTTCTAAGTTAGCAGTTGGGGATAGGTAGGGTAGCACACTGTGCATTCCCCGTCATCCAGGGGGCTCTCCAACTATGCAGAGCTTGCACAATGCTGTGCTCTGGTTCTGGGCTCTCCCAAGGAATCCTCACGTCCTGCACAGAGCCACTTCCAGATACCCACCACCTGCCAACCCGCCATTGTAGAAATCTCCTGCATGCGGCCATCCAGTCAAGAGCCAGTATTAAGTCTGGTGCCCAAGTGATCCCCCCAAGCTCAGTGTGCAATGCTGGGTTCTCATCATGCTGCAACACAGGGGGGATTGTGATGCTCAGCCATCTCTCTCAACTCTGCACCGATAAGTGACATCGGGGACTTAACTGTGCCTCAGTACTGGGAGGCCCCGTTTCCGGGTACACCACACACAGCCAATTGAGGCAACGGTCGCCGTGGGCATGTCTTCAGTGGGGAAGTTGTGGAGTCTTCCTGTCCATGTTCTTGCACATCCTAACACTGCCCGCAAGACATCGGAGGTTTGGAGAGTGGCCTTCTCTGCTTTTTTGAGCCGGGGTGGGCTCCCCGGGCAAGTCTCGATGGGGATCGGGACGTGTCCACGCGCCAGTGGGCCCAGCATCGGCCGCATCTGATGGAGGACTTGCTCTGCCAGGTTTGAGTTAGTAAATTCCAACTTTGTCATCTTCTTGGCATTGTGATGCTGGGGTGCCTGTGGATTTCCTACCGCCCCGGGTAGAAGCCAGAAGTGTACTGTGCCAGCTCTGGGGGAGATAAAGGGGGTGTTTCTGCGTCTCCTTGTGATACGTAGCCAAGGTAGGGCTCACAGTGCTCTTTCCCCGCCACCAAATTGCCTGCTGGTTACGCCGAGTTCTCCAAGGCTCTAGGCATGTGACCAAGAGTTGAAGGCAATAGGATCGTCACGTCCTGAGTCTCTGTGCCTGTACGATGGGTTCCGATCTTCAGGGAGCAGTCCACACTCGTTCCCACTCCCAAGACTTGTTCAGTATCCATCTGGCTCCTTCCCACCCACAGAGGGCGTGTACGGTGTAGTGCACCGGTTTTATTATCGAGGTTTGCTCCTCTAGATCCGTTGTGTTTAGCCTGAGGATTCGCACCCTCAGTTACCAGGACTACCTCGAGGAGGGTGTGGCTCTTCACCACGCACAACGATCTTGGGGTATGAGAGGTTTTGCTAGGCCAAGAGACTAACACCGCAATGGTCGCTCCTTTCATGAACAAGAATTCACTAGGCCTAGGGTGAAGCAAGGGGGGAAACCCACTACCCACAACACCAGCACATCATACCCCCTGTCTGTAAAAGACTTTGCCCCATCTCAGCTAAGATGGCTGATCTAAAAAGTCAGGTACAGTAAGGGGTAAAGGATCCCATTACACGCCTGTTGAGGCATATTGGGAATATGGTGTCAGGCCCATATTTTCTTGATCACCTGCACACTAGGGGTGATGTGGTCAACATCACGCCGGCTGCCTTAACCTTCCCAGAGTTGCTCTGGTACCCAATTCATGAGGCTGTGTCGACCCCGGTTTTTTGTGGATTGTTAAATATCCCGCCTCAACTGATGATCGAGCTAGGAAACCAGTGCACCAACCAAATTCTCTACCACTTCTTAAAAAAAAGAAAGCCAGATAGAGTGATCCAAAAGTTATTACTAAAGGAATAACGGACATTATAAAGAAACACATCGCTGCACACATGACCATATTTTGTGCATTGGGCCGAAAACCCCACTTGTAATACTTCACGTTATTAATGAAAAGAAAACAAGAACATTGTACAAATGTGAGCATGTTTGAGTGCTTGAAAAGCAGATATTCAGATTTCACACTATGTTTAAAAACATTTTATCGTTAAAAAAAAATTTGTAAATCTGTCACATCCCAACTAGAACTATGAAGCAGTTTTTATTTTTATTATTTTGTATCTTTAATCTGTCGGTGTAGTAGATAGGACACTATTTTATTTAAAGTAATGTAATATCTAGAGTTTGGGGTTGAACTCGCCACAGGTTTGCAGAATGTTACTCTTTGATCATGTAGGTCTTTATTTCTTCTTGAGTATTGTAGTAATACCTTATAAATATTGTTAGTAACATGAACCCACTCACTTATGGCATATCTAGCTAATGTGGCAGTGACCTTGCGTTAGTTCAGTATAAATGTGTATAGTGACCCAGGTTCATTAACTTGTAGTTACGTGCCACCGGTGAAGTTAATCATCTCTATGTCTTTGTCTTACTTATGCTGAGAGGTTATGTTGATCACACAACAACACATATGACTTCACTGACATCTGATTATAGGTTGACAAGACTGTCTACATTTTCTATCTTTTATTAAATCACGAATGTATGTACAGCATGTAGAATATAAACGTTCAATACATCGAAGCAGGACATCAATTTCAAGATCTCATATAGTTCTCATCACATTGAACACTACTAGTTCATGTATATTGCTGGATGGCCAGGAAGAATATATCTGACTGGATTTCTTCTTTCGTTAACTTGGTAACTTTCAATTGTCTACGTTGGCTTGGGTTATGGTAAACTGACTACTTCCAGGGAATGAAGACTTTACCCTTCAGCCTTATACTGTTATATAATTACTGTCACTTGAAATCACCACTGTTCTACCTTCTCTATAAACATGTGGGGCAGAAATTCACTAAATGTCGGTTGAATGTCATTGAAACACGTTCCACGAAGATATCTCAAAATACTACATATCAGGTTCTCGTCTTGCTCTAGTTCGATGTTGAACTATCATTGGCAAAACTGCTTTCAGACATCATCATCTTTACTGCACGCTGCAGCCTCACAACCTCATGTACGATTGTAACGAAATCTTGTCCAATACATCTGGATGGTTCTAACACAATGGCGGCCTCAAATAGCTAACTGCTATGAGCCATTTGCCAGTAGAAAAATATGGAGAAGAGAGAATGATTCTCCTGTGTGTCACTTATTTATAGATCCGAACTAGCGGAAGTCATGTGACCTATTACCCATGCCCCTTAACTCATGAATTACTTCCTCAGCTTGTCAATTCCCAGTAATGTACCTTTGATTAGATTTCCTATCACACTAATGTGAAACATCAGAGAGGAAAAAAACAGGTTCACTTTTTCCTTGTGAAATAAAAGTATCCTTTCAAAGCTCATATATTCCTAAGTGTAGCTGACACAGAAGAAAGAGATGTTAATAATCGCATATCTGTTTTCTGGTTAAGAAATATGCTTGTATCACTCTTTATGTTCTTTTCAAGGGTTTGCTCGTCTGGCTGAGGAATCTAGCAAAGACCATCCACCTATTCGCTGGGTACTACCCCCTGGAATGACATCAAGGGCTTTTAATGGTGTATTTAAGCTGGATTGGATCACCAGGTGAACAAAAAAAACTGGAAAATTCTAAATTTCAAGAGAGAAAATATAATGCAATCTTTGATGTTATTGCTGTTTAACTAGGACTGCTGAGCTTCTCGCTCTTTTGCAGCCAATACCAAGAAGACTCCTTGGTATTATCTACACTGTAGATCTAAGCTTTTCCTGTGGCCTTTCTGCCATTCCGAAACATGTTTAAAGAGTTGAAGTCATGAGCTCCAGTTTCTCCAGCTAGGCTTGCATATAAAGGATCATCACATCTGGTCCCAAGCTAGGAAGAAGTACATGGCATAATGCGCATTCCTCACCATCCAAGGTGGCTCTCCGAATAATGCAGAGCTAACTTACTGTACTCTGGTTCTGGGCTCTCCCAAGGATGTATTCTCTTTATATTGGGTACTCCAAACTGAATTTTTAAATTACATATTTCTGTTAATAAAATGTAGATGGGTAGATCTATTTATTCTAAGCATTTTGGTACCAAATTTAGTGCCCTAGATGACTTTGTTCAAAAGTTATGCAATTTTGAATAATTGAAAAATTGGGCATGTTGCACAACTTGTCAAAATGCCAACTTTGAGTGGTCATAAATTTAAAATTTACAAACACACACTGACAAAACTTTGTAAACACACTCTCATAAAAACAGACAACAAACTCAATTTTTTTCATGAATGTCAAAGAATAAGTTCTTATTTTATTAGTTTAAAAATGGCTCGAGGCCCAATTTTGCAAAAATGACCAAGGGAGTTAAAAGCTAACAAAAATTGTCATTTTTAAAAAATCAACAATTGCATCAATATTGATAGAAATTACACAAAGTTAGCAGAAAATTCAAGCTCTTTAAAAACAAACATCAATATACTAATAACACATAATACCACTAAACATAATGATTGCTTAACAGGGAGATCTGCAGCAAGAAATGAAATTTCATTGAATTTTAAAAAATCACTAAAAGTGTTACAACGAGGGTACAAAGATGTAAATTACATCAATTTGTCAAGATTTTTATGCTCTAACATAGAACATATACTTTAAATGTTCAGCCCTGCCATAATAATCTGTATTATGATTATAGCAAACAGTCCATTTCACACATAAAAATACAATCTTTTCTAGTAGTAGTAGTTAGCCTAGTACATTCAGTGTGTACACTCAGAACAAGCAAAAAGTACCATTACCATGTCATTTTTTATTCATATTGAAGTTTTCACTTTTATTTTGAGGGGGGGGGGGAGGGGGGGGGGGAGAAGAATTGAAGAAGACAAGAGAAGGTTGTAAGATAATATTTAAGAAGACGGAGTGCTCTGAAGTTGGTATTACTTTTTCAACTTTGCGAACATATTCTAAGCCCCCACACTTTTTGTTTTGAAAATGCCATAACTTTTTTATTTGTTGTCCAATTTTAAAAATTAAAGTACCAAATTCCATGGTTTCCCAAGGGCTTCCAAACTGCATTGTTTTCTCTGGTGTTTCTGTGCAAACAAAAATCACCTTGTGGTACCTATTTCTAGACCTAGGCACTCGCAGGAAAAGTAACGGCCATTTTGTGTCGATCGGAAGAATAGGACCGAAATACCTAATTTTGAAAGACCCAAACTCGAGCCAGAGGCTAAAAACTCAAGAACTAGTTGATTTAATAAATATCATCACTTAAAAACTCTTAGCCGTTCCCCTTCTACCGTGAGGTGTAAAGGTTTGGAAGAGAGAGCGCCAGACTATCCTATCGGCTGTCTTCCTCCTGGCCTGGTTCCATTCTAGTCCTCGGTCCTTCAAAGATTGTCTAATGTTGTCCTCCCAGTGGACTCTGGGTCGTCCTGGGGGTCTGGATCCCTGGCTCTTTGTTTCCCATGCTTGTCGTGGTAGTCGATCTCCCATTCTGCGGACATGGCTAAACCATCTTAGTTGGGACTGTTCTACTTGGGTCTGCAGGGGGTGGGATTTTAGGCCTTGGCGTATCGTCTGGTTGCGGACCATGTCTCTTCTTTTTACTTCAACCACCTTCCTCAGATACCTCATTTCTGATGTTCACTTAAAAACTCACCTAATTAAATAGGGAAGTTACAACACGAACCCTGATTTCACCCAAACCATGTCGTTATCTGATGACCGTAGTTAAGCACTCATTGCAGTTTTTAAACAAGAAAACAAATTAATACGTAATGAAATCACTTTTTAAAAAAGACAGAAAAATTACTAACCTATACGTTCGTGTAAAGTTAGCATTGAATTCGACTCAGCCATGATAATTTATCCGTCTCATAGGTCTAATGTTAGCGTGCAAAACAAGCGGCCGGGTAATTTTGGGGAACAAGCGGATGTGTTTACGTTTGCACAAAGCGATCTTTGTCAGCTCTTCGGATCACTTTCATCTTTGGAAATTATGTAGGAAAATGGTTTTACTCTTTATTTTGTTATAGGACACATGAAAATCGACCGTTTTCATCGGAAAATAAAGCTTTTTTGTCGTAAAATCGCAAAATTTTACAATCTTATTGTTCTATAAATATGTCCTAGGCACCAATTGAAAGAGCGTTCACTGCTGAACAATATGAGACTATATATAGTAGGCTGACTTTATTTGACACGCATCGCTCGCGATTTTGAAAAGGGTAACCCTCTACTTCTTCTTTGTCGGAACTGCGCGAAACCCGTTTGCACATACTTTTTAAACACTTAAAAGACAAACTCATTCATAATATTTCAAACTATTTTTTAACCCATGTAAACAATAAGAAAACAAGCTTTTTGTTGATACCAGTTTTATTTAAATGCTATATGAAATAAAGTTGCAATCCTTGGTTGAAGTTATAGACAAAATGAGAATTTTGTGCCATAAGTGGTAAATATAGGCAGTTTGGAGTACCTATTTATATTGCTGACTATATAAGAAGACTAAAAATATATTATGGTCTGTTTTAGATGTTAGACATGCCAGAATATGATGCATGCTATCGTAATCACATTTGCTTTTTTCTTAAAGACGGGATCTGGAGTTCACCAAAACGAATCACCTCTTCAACCTTTGGAATGAAAATAAAAGAGTGAAAATTGGCAGGGATGGTCAGGCAAGTTTAGCGGGAACACACTGTTGTGCCTAACTCTTTGTGTGTGCGTGTTCATGTGTTAGTGTGAGTGAGTGAGTAATTTGGAGGTGGAAGAAAGGAAATGAATGTTATGACAAGTACCTTAAACAATGAAAATATATTCTAAGTTGATCATACTAAATTATGAAATATTTATTTCATTACAGTATGTTTTAGGAACATCATCAGTTCACCACATGTGTTTACCGTGGCCTGAAAGAGAAGCAAAATAGTAACTCTGCAACCTAACACGCATGTCATAAGAGGCAACTAAGGAGAACTGGGTGTAGGGCCGGTACCCCAACCTGTAGAAAATTCTTAAAACCTCAAAAACATCAACAAACAATACACTTAAGACTTGGACTTGGTTGAAGGCCTATACTCCTAAGGCAGCTGAAGGGTGATGTACATCATCAGTTAGAACTTTATGATGTTATGTTGTGTTACTGATAAATCAATCAATCAATACCCTTTAAGCCTTCAACAAACATGTGCCAAGTCTTCCTGTCCTGTGCCATCCGCTCAAGTTCTTTCCATGTTTTCCTCATCATTTTTACCTCTGTTTCCAGTTCTCTTCTCCGTGTGTTTTTTTTGGTCTACCTCTGCCTCTCTTCCCCTGTGGATTCCAGAACAAGGACTGCCTTGTAATGCTATCAAAACATCTCAATGTGTGTCTTATCCATCGCCAGCGTCTTCTTCTCAGCTCTTGTTCCGCTGGCACTATTCTACGCAAGCACCCGTTTATAAAAGTCTAGCTTTTTGGTTGTTTTTGTTGCTCTCCATGTCTCAGAGCCACACAATAGGACTGAATTGACATTTGAGTTGAAGATTCTTATTTTCTTGTTGGACTTGATTTCTCTTGTTCTTCATATGTTTCTCAATGCAATGAAAGCTCCTCTTGCTTTTTGTATTCTTATTTTGATATCATTGTCTGTCCCTCCAACTCTGTCTATATTACTGCCAATATGTGTGTATGATTCTACATCCTTTAGTGGTGTTTCTTCAAGTTCAACCTTGTTTTCATTTCTTGCATTTATTCTCATAATCTTTGTCTGTTCCCTGTGTATTTTCATGCCCACTTGTTGTGACCTCTCATCGAGAATTTTCATTTTCTCTTGCATCTGATTATGGTTATGGGACAAGAGCCAAGTCATCTGCAAAATCCAGATCATTAAGCTTTTTAGTCAGATTCCATTTCTGTTGTGTGATGTCAATGTTTTCATAACCTAATCTATTGCTAGTAAGAGAAGAAATGGAGACAAGAGGCATCCCTGTCTCACTATCTGTTCTAATCCTAAACGGTTCTGTAAGTTGTCCTTCATGAAGAACTCTGCATGTCATGTTTTCATAGGTCTTCCTTATTAAGTTAATGATTTTCATGGGAATTCCATAATGCCTCATCAATTTCCAAAGTGATACTCTGTCTACACTATCAAATGCCTTTTCATAGTCCACAAATCCGATGTATAGCGGTGAATTCCATTCCAGACTTTATTCAGCTATTATTCTCAATGTGGCTATCTGGTCTGTACAGGATCTGTTTTGTCGAAAACCTGCTAGTTCATCTCTCAGTTTCTTGTCTATGGACTCTTTTAATCTCACAATGATGATTCTGCTTAATACTTTTCCTGGCACTGATAGTAACATTATTCCTCTACAATTTATGCACTCTTGTAAATTTCCCTTCTTAGGCAACTTGACCAGAAAACCTTCCTTCTATTCTGCTGATATTTCCTCTCACCCAGATTTTGCCAAGTAGTTTGTATAATATCTCTGTAGAGGAATCAATATCTGTTTTGAGTTACTGATAAAGACCCATACATTTTTGCCATTTTTTCCTTTTGTGATTGTCATATTTATATGGCCATGTGCCAAGACTGGTCCTGAAAGGTAAAAATGACACAATTTGTCAATGGTCATGACAAAGGCAAGAATGACTAGAAAAGTATGCCACATGAGCAATGGAAGTGTTTGGTTCTAACATGAATCGAGAAATGAATTTATGATTTCCCTTTATTGCCGCCTGTGATGATCTCAGCATCAGTGAATTTGCAGCTGGTGTTCTCTAGGATCAGAGTTTCTTGGCATTATGAAGGCACCATTTTTTAGTTTCAATAAAGGAGGTTGAATGCCCAAAGAAATCCAACAGGACAATAGTGACAGTATTTTCATCTTTAGAAATGACTTAATCCACACAATAGTGTTACGTATTCTGATTACCAGTAAGTTAACAAAATTATGATAAACACATGAGCCGGACTTGGTATTTTAGGCCTGCATGGGAATCGGAAAGTTAAGAATATTTTGACTTACAAGTTTTAAATATCTAACTTTCTAGTATCATAAAATTTGGCTAATTAAAAGCCCACTTTCTCCCTTGGAAAGTCTGGGTAAAATCTCCAGTCTTTCATTCAATTGTTAAATACGTCTGTTTCCTTTTAGAAGACAAAAAGCATAAAATTCTCTAATCACTAGACAGTCAAACTCAAACTGCGGAGGCTGACAAACTGATCAGATGAGATTAAGAGTTACTTCTTCTTCTTCTTGCGATCGCATCTTTGATGTTTACACCATCAGACGAGTTCTCATGATGAATTCGACTTGTTTGAAGTTCCTCTTTAGCTCCATATAGCTTTGAGTTTAGTGTTGAGTCATTCTTCTTCTTCTTTGATCCATAACCGCCAACCGTCAAAGCAGTCAGCGGCCATCACGCCTGGTGGCGTCTTGTAGGGCAGCAACAAATTGATTCCACTTTGCTCGGTCGGCGGCCATCCTTCGTACAGTGCCCCAACTGTGGTTCATTCTTTGCATCTCAGCTTCCACAGTTCTCCGCCAAGTTGTTTTTGGTCGGCCTCTCTTTCGCTTTCCCTCGGGGGTCCATAGCATAGCTGTTCTTGCGATGGTATCAGGGTCCCTTCTGAGGACATGGCCAACCCAACTCCAGCGTCTGCCAGCTATGATGGTGTGCATGTCCTCCTGGTTACTCCGAATAAGTAGTTCTTGGTTGCTGATGGTGTTTGGCCAAAAGATTCGGAGAATTTTCCTTAGGCAGATTGTGTGGAAGGAGGACAGTTTCGACATTTCCTTCTCTGTTACTCTCCAACATTCCGCACCATAGAGAAGCACAGAAAGTACGCAGCTCTCATACAGTCTTAATTTGGTGTTTGTGCTGTACTGGGAAGACTTCCAAATGTTGTTGAGAATAGCAAAGGCTGTTCTCGCTTTATTCATTCTGTTGTTAATGTCCTTGCTTGTTCCGCCGTCAGGTGTTACTATGCTTCCTAGGTAAGTAAATGTGTCTGTCTGTTCTAACTTCTGGTTCCTTACTGTTATTGGCTCAGGATTGCCCACATTTAGTGTCATGACCTCTGTCTTCTTCAGATTGATGTTCAGGCCAACCTGCTGGCCATACTTATTCAGTCTATCAGTTTTGTCTTGAATGTGTTGGTGTGAATGCGCGAGCAGTGCAATGTCATCTGCATATTCCAAATCTTCCAGTGTAGAAAACGTTGTCCATCTAATTCCCCTTGGACTGCCCTCTGTTGTCTGGCGCATCACCCAATCTATGACTGTCAGAAATAATGTTGTTGATAAGGGGCATCCCTGTCGTACTCCTGTTTTCACTTCGAAAGTTACATTACTCGATCCAACACTGCACGTAAAGTTAGAATAGAAGCTTTTTATAATGGAAACAATGCGGCTGGGAATTCCATAAGCCCTCAGAATTTTCCATAGGCTGTCCCTGTGTATGCTGTCGAAAGCCTTTTCAAAATCAACAAAGTTAATGTACAGCTGTCTCTGCCATTCTGAGCACTGCTCTATAATGTTCCTGAGGGCAAATATATGATCTGCACATCTTCTGTTCTTTCTGAAGCCCGCTTGTTCTTTCCTCAGTTTATGGTCAACTGCTTTTGAAATTCTCTGGATGATTATCCTGCCTAGTATTTTGCTGGGAACTGAGAGGAGGGTAATTCCTCTCCAGTTGTTGCAGTCTGCAAGGTCGCCCTTCTTGGGCAATTTGACAATTGTTCCTTTACTCCACTCTGTTGGTGTTGTCTCAGTTTCCCAGACTTGTGCAAATAGTGGTTCTAATAGTTCTGCTGCTAGTTCAGGGTCTGTCTTGAATAGCTCAGCATTCAGATTGTCGTGACCAGGCGCTTTTCCATTTTTTAGCCCTTTGATAGCTGTGATAATTTCTTCTTTTCGTGGAATGTCTGTATTTACGTCTAAGTCACTTTCAGCCTCAGGAACATTCAGCTGAGTCTCTGGTGGTTCCTTATTCAGTGTTTCTCTGAAGTGCTCTGCCCACCTTGTTTCCTGCCCCTGTGCTGTGGTGATGAGATTTCCTTGCTTGTCTCTTACTAACGTTATGTTGTTTGCACCCCGTTTTCCACTTATAGCTTTAGTTATTTTATAAACTGTGCTTTGTTCATTTCTCAGTGCTGCCTCTTCTGCCTGTCTTGCAAGGTCATCCAGAAATGTCCTTTTGTTAGCACGGGTTTGACGTTTTACTTCCTTGTCCAGCTGACTGTACTGTTCACTATATATTGCCTTTAACCTGGGAGACTTAGCTTCTGTTTTCTTCCTTTTCATTTCCTTTCTCTTCGCTATGGTGTTTAGCGTTTCTGGTGTTATCCAGTCTTGGCTCTTTCTTTCCTGGAATCCCAAGCATGACTTGCTGCTTTCTTTATATATTGTTGAGATGGTGTTGAATTTCTGGTCCACATCGTCGGTCTCTGTTCTTTCCTGGCTTTTGGTAATCAGATATCGTCTCTTTACGTCGACCACAAACGCTTTTCTGGTGAGGGGGTCTTTAAGTTTCGTGATATTGTATCTTTTCTGTTTGCAACTGGTCCAGCAGCTCTGAGTTTCACCTTCAGTCTTGCTACTACTAGGTGATGATCACTTCCCACATCTGCGCCTCTTCTTACTTTCACGTCTTGTAGTGCATGTCTCCATCTGCCATTGATCATTATGTGATCTATCTGGTTTTTGTCTCGTCCGTTTGGTGATTCCCATGTTAACTTGTGCACTTCTTTGTGTTGAAAAAGTGTTCCTCCGATGACCAGGTTGTTAATACTGCAGAAGCTTATTAATTTGTCCCCATTCTCATTTACTGTTCCACTGCCGCATTTCCCCATTACTCTTTCGTTATAATTATTGTGTGTTCCAACTTTCGCATTTAGGTCTCCCATTACTATAATAAGATCGTACCTGGGTACAGTTTCCATTTCCTTTTGTACCTGTTGATAGAACTCATCCTTAATCTCTTCGTCGCTGTCATTTGTTGGTGCATAACATTGTATAATTGTGGTGTTGGTGAATCTCCCTCTCAGTCTTGCTCTTATTAGTCTGTTGTTAATGGGTTTCCATTCCAGTAGAGATCTTTCCATTCCTTTCTTAAGGATAATGGCTACACCTTCGTTGTGCTGACCGTCCTCTCTACCAGAATAAAGTACTGTTTCCCCTGTAGCTGTTTTTATTCTCCCCATCCCTGTCCATCTGCTCTCGCTTATTCCCAGGATATGTAGTTTGTAGTTCCTCATCTCTGCTGTAATCTGTCTCAGCTTTCCTGCCTCGTTCATAGTTCTGACATTCCAACAACCAATTCTGGTTTCGTGTTTTGCGGTCTGGGCATCCGTTTTCATGCCAGTGGCTTCCTTTCGGCTTTCACCACTGTCAGTCATACGAGCCTGAGACTCCGGATGTCCGTCCCGCATCAAAGTATTTCCATTTATTGCTGTTTCCGTAACGTGTGTGATTTTTTACACAGACAGGGGTGTCGGCCCTGTGCTAAAACCCCCAACCTGGAGGACCAGGGTACCAGCTTTTGTCTGACCCCTACCCACGCAGACCAGTCCAGCATGGTTGAACCTACCAGGAGTAAAACTCCCACTGGCATAGCTCTGGGGATTGTCAGGGTACACAAGCTGCCATACCGCTACAAGGTATAGGTACCATTGATGGCAGTGTTGAGTCATTGGGCCAGTATATCTTTCTTAACTGGTCATACAGAGGACATTCCTGTAGAACATGCTCAGCAGTTTGTTCGTTTAATCCACATGTGCACAGTGGTGACGCAGACAATCGTAGCTTGTGCATGTGTTTATTCAGTTTGTTATGCCCTGTCCTGAGGCGAAAAATAGTTATCTGTCCCTGCCGGTCGAGAGTGTGATAGTCTTCTTTGGGTTGGTTCTGTTCTCTTCTGATAGTCTGGATAGCTCTCTTTTTCTCAAAGTATCTGACTTCATTATCTTCTTGTTCACATTCTCCTCCCTTTTTTGCAAGTTTATCTGCCTTTTCATTTCCGGGTACACCACAATGAGATGGTACCCACTGAAGTATGGTTCTCTTTTTGGCAGCTACCTTGTTTAGTTCATTTCTCAGATGCGGGAGTTTACCACCCTTGAGAGCGTGCAGGACAGACAGTGCATCTGTGAGGATGACTACCTGGTGGCATTCAGAGTTGGTGTTATAAATCATATTTGCAGCTTGCTCTAGAGCTTGAACCTCAGCTGTATAGTTGGAACAGAATTTACCAGTGGGAATGTGCCTAGTCTCATAGTGGTTGTCAGGATATGAGATAAAGATACCGGCACCTCCATTCCTAACAGCATTAGTTGCTGATCCATCTGTATAGGCATGTATCCATGATTGATCGGGATAGCTTTCTTGGATCATACTCAATGTAGCAGTTCGTTTTTGCAGATCATTATACTCACATCCACTTGTGAGACCACTGACTGATGTATTAATTTGAAGGGCATTGCTGGCCAGGGTATAGGGTGGGCTTCAGTGGTGTTGTCTTCATGGATAGGTCTTCTTGATGCTGTCTTTTAAGTCTTTTTCCCCGATGCACAAAGCTGCTACGCTTTAGACGTCCCAATGCCAGATCATCTAGTCTTGCCTTCATTGGGAGCATTGGCATACTGTTGTAATTAAGAGTTACAAAAACTAGCTCTCTTCTCCACAACTCTCACCATCAAGGACTCATTTTGATTTAGCTCATGCACACTCCTCACTTTCTGGCCTCAATATAAAAAAAAAATGATGCTGGCTTGTTCAGATTATTGACATCTCAGGTTATTGACTTGCTGCTGTGTGTGTGTGCTTGTGCATGCGTGTGTTTTCAAACAGCTTCAGAGCTGAAGCAGAAGCACTTAAAACCACCACCTTTATGGGCGAACAGTGAAGATGAAAAAAGAGGTTTTTAGAGATGTGATAACGATGCAGTGTGCCTAGTTCTAGCAAAGCATGATGGCTGTATGAGTAGAGCAAATCGACAACATGGCCTTCACCAACCCTTTAGAGGGAGAGCTTGAATGGCAATGACAAAAGCTTGATGCAAGCCGCCAATTTATAACAGAAATTGATGTGGTGAGATCAAACAGTGAAGAAGTAGAAAACGTGTTGGTTTGTTCCTGCTTATGTGTTCCAAGGTTGATAGAGCAATGCACTTCTTCAGTTGTCTGATCATTGATCTTTGTTTGATCTGTTACCATCATTTTTTTAATTTGGACTAAAAACCTAATGGGCATATATCACATAGCTTCTTGGAATTTCTGTCATGGTGTAGCCAGACACACCATATGGCTTATGGGCTAGAAAGAGTTATGCTTCTGATTGTAGTTGTTGATTCTTTCTTCTTCTTCTTCTTTCTCTTTTTCTCAAAGTATGTGCCTGCATTATCTTCTTGTCCCCATTATCCTCCCTTTTTTGCAAGTTTATCTGCCTTTTCATTTCCGGGTACACCACAATGAGATGGTACCCACTGAAGTATGGTTCTCTTTTTGGCAGCTACCTTGTTTAGTTCATTTCTCAGATGCGGGAGTTTACACCCTTGAGAGCTTGCAGGACAGACAGTGCATCTGTGAGGATGACTACCTGGTGGCAGTCAGAGTTGGTGTTATAAATCATATTTGCAGCTTGCTCTAGAGCTTGAACCTCAGCTGTATAGTTGGAACAGAATTTACCAGTGGGAATGTGCCTAGTCTCATAGTGGTTGTCAGGATATGAGATAAAGATACCGGCACCTCCATTCCTAACTGCATTAGTTGCTGATCCATCTGTATAGGCATGTATCCATGATTGATCGGGATAGCTTTCTTGGATCATACTCAATGTAGCAGTTCGTTTTTGCAGATCATTATACTCACATCCACTTGTGAGACACTGACTGATGTATTAATTTGGAGGGCACTGCTGGCCTGCTCCCATGGTACAGGGTATAGGGTGGGCTTCAGTGGGGTTGTCTTCATGGATAGGTCTTCTTGATGCTGTCTTATAAGTCTTTTCCCCCGATGCACAAAGCTGCTACGCTTTAGACGTCCCAATGCCAGATCATCTAGTCTTGCCTTCATTGGGTGCATTTGCATACTGTTGTACTTTTCCATCTGGATCATGGTTTTTGTGTCTCTTCTATGGGACAATGTCTGTAATCCAGCAACCTTCTGCATCTCTGTTATTGGTGTAGTTTTCATGGCTCCTGTAATGAGCCTGAGAGCTTGATTTTGCACCTTGTCCAAAGACTGCAGATGTGAGTTAGCAGCTGTTGACCATGCTGCTGAGCTAAACTCTAAGTGTGGTCTTATTACTCCATTATAAATCTTCTTTTAGATTTCGTTCATTTGCTCCCCAGTTGGTACCTGCTAATTTTCTGAGTATGCCTAGTCGTCTTCGGGCCTTTCCTTCTGCATTTTCAATATGCTTATTCCATGTAAGCCTTTGGTCAAATGTCACCCCAAGATAGGTGGGGTAGCTTTCTTCCTTGATCACGGTTGATCCTAGGTGTATGTTAGCTGATTTGTCCTTGGGGGCGAGGGAGAACAGTGTTGTGGAGGTTTTGTCTGTGTTTATTGTGATAAGCCATTTCTCTGCCCATGACACTAGCATGTCTGCTGCCCGCTGCATTCTATAATTTGCTGTGGTGACGTTTTCATCAGCGCACCAGAGTACTAGGTCATCTGCATATAAGGCAGCTTTAACTCCTGCAGGGAGATCTTTCACCAGGTCATTGATGTAAACAAGGAAGAGTGTTGGGGAAATTACTCCTCCTTGAGGTACCCCCTGATGGAGCAACACTTTTCTGCTCTGCAGACCGTCAAGAGTGACTCTAGTTCTCCTGTTATGCAAGTATGACTGGATCCATTTCATCATGTTGCCTTGGATTCCACTTCTCCTAAGTTTTGCAGTGAGGCCATCTTTCCACACCTTGTCAAAGACCTGCTTGAAGTCGACCCAGATCGTTAGGACCTTTTTCTTCTCCTGGAAGGCATCTTCTATTGCTTGAGACAAGTAAGTAACTTGGTCTTCTATACTGTAGCATTCTCTAAATCCAGCTTGTTCCGGCACCAGGATCTGCTCAGACTCTAAATACCATTTCAATCTGTGGTTGACTATTCGCTCCATAGTCTTCCCAACACAGCTTGTGAGACTGATTGGCCGGTAACTTGCAGCCACGGTCTTACATTTCCCTTTCTTTAGTATGGGTATTGTGATGGCTTCTCTCCATACTTGGGGGTTACCGTTCCTTTCAAACCAGCTTGTGGTTGAATATCTCAAGCAGTTTTGTCTTTGCTGCTGAGCTCAGATTTACTAGCATTTCGTTGCTGATTTTGTCTGGGCCGGGTGACTTTGAAACTTAAGCTTGGAAATAGCCTTCTGTAGTTCTCCTAGTGTGATGGGTTCCCTCATTGGGGCAGGAGTATCTGTCTGTCCCATGGTTGCCAGTATTTCTTTTCTTATCTCTCTCTGATGATCTATGTTAATGGGTAAGTTGCTTTCTGAACTGTATCTTCTAGCAAACAAGTCTGCAGCTTGTTTTCCTCTGAAAAGTTTGCCACCTTCATCCAATGTGATAGTCTGCCTAGGTGAGGAACGCTCTTCATTTAGAGACTTGACTAATCTCCAAAGTTTCCTGCCGTCTTTCTCAAGGTTCAGCGATGCCGTTTTAGTTCTCCAGCTTTTCCGTTTTTCTTCTAGCTTTGTTCTCTGAAACTCTGCTACAGCCTTTTTCCATTTGTTGTGAGTTTCAAGTGAAGGCTGAGACTCTGCGTCCTTTCTAGCCCTGTCCATAGCTTCCTGACGTTCTTGGAGTGTGCTGGACCAGTATGGTATGTAGTTACGCCGGCATCCTTTGGGAATGGTTTCTTTTGCAGCTTGTAGTATGCATCTGTTGAAGTCTTTAACCACTTCATTAATGTCTCTGTTCTGTACCTTGAGGGTAGACAGCAGCGTGTTCACCTGATGCCTGAATAAACCCCAGTTGGCTTTTTTGTAGTTCCATCTTGTAATGGCTGGGCCTGTACTGAGAGTTGCACTCTGGACAGTAAGAAAGATTGGGCGATGGTCGCTTCCCCCCTAGTTGGTCTCCTACTTCTCTACTAATAGATCCAGCTATATCTGGTGTGGAGAAGGCAAGATCTGGTGTTGAAGTTGTGTGCCATCCTCTGGAGTAGAAGGTAGGAGTATCTGTGGCATTATTGACTAGGATTAGGGAGTGATCATCTTGCCAAGTTTCAACCTCTTCACCTCTGTGATCCAGATGGTTATAGCCCCAGCTCTGGGAGTGGCTATTAAAGTCTCCAACTGCTATAAAGTTGGTGGCTGGTACCTGTATAGAGCTGAGACTCAGGGGTTTGTTGTTCGGACAGTAATAGTTCAGGAGTTCTATTTCCATCTTGTCTACCTTTATCTGCAACAGCTGATATTCTGCTCCGTCCATGTAGCTTTTCCTTACATGTGCATGAATGTTATTCCTTAAAAGAGTAAGTACTTCTCCTTTTCATCTATCTTGTCTGTCAGATCTGAAGCATTGATATCCCCTTATTTTAAAGGTTTGATCTACTTTCAAGTGAGTCTCTTGGATACAGCAAACACTGACTTGCTTCTCATACAAGATGTTTTCCAACTCCGTCTTTTTTGCTGTATCCAGCCTGCTTGCTGTTCACTCCCTCTGCATTCCAGTGCATTATGACAAGTGGCACTCTGGGTTTCTCTCTTTCTGTTTTGTTTTGGTCAGTAGCTCTCCCCCGCTGTCTCCGGACTCCACAAGACGGTCTAGAGGGTCCTCCAGTAGCTGAGGGTGGACTCTGTCGAGGCTCATAGCCCGGCACTGTACCTGCCTGGTATAGCTCTACAGGGCGAACACCAGTACGTAATTTATCTGACGGTGTACTCATCCATAGAGTAGAAGGCGTGTTGTGTGATACTGTGGTTTCCGGTGCACCTTCTGGCCCAGTATCGACGACTTCAGCACCTCTTCAATGGCTGGGAAAATGATTTCGCCAGAACCTCATCTGCTGTCCCATCCAGCTTCCCGCTAGGGATTGAAACCCCAACCTTCAGCTGGATTACTGGGGAGAACAGGGTCTGCCGCTTGTAGGTGAGGTAGGCTTGAGCAAGAGAGAGACATTGTGAGTCTTATGTTGTGCATCATGCCCCATGGACCCCCATGTGTTTTTTGGTTTCCCTCTTATAACCCTGGGATTTCCAGAATGACTACCTTGAAATACTATCAGCAGGTTTCCTCAGTGTGTATCCTATCCATCACCAATGTGGTATTCTCATCTCTTGTTCCATGCATGGAGGCATGTCTGGAGTCTGGAGTCATCCTTATATGACCACCAGCTATGCACAATGCTACAGTATACGGATGTTGGGGGTGTTGGGAAGTCAGGTATTGGTAGTACCTCTGGTGAAGGAGCTGTCATGCCCTTTTCAGGGCAGCTCAGCCACCTTTGGTCCAAACCTGGCATCCAGCTCTCACCTGTGGCTCCTCGTAGCTGTCAGCATGCGACAGCGGCCACCCCCGGACAACGGCTTTGACAGGCCGGCTAAACTAGGTGAGGGTAGCCGAATGGTTATAAACCTTCGGTGAGTTAGGGTCTGCCTACCCATGCATGTGAAGACTGGATTCGATAGACTGCGCGGAAGAAACCACCTGTTGGTTCAACGGGCATGACGGCGATTACCAGCAACGCGCTGTGGAGCGTAAGGAGCACGGCGAGGCACGTAGAAAGCCCTGGTCATCCACTGCACCTGACTTCATCTCCAGTCGTCTTGACTTGTCTTGCCACTGGATTGAGATGGACCCAGGCGAGAGAGTGAGGTCGACGAATTGCGCAACTCTTCCTCACTTTAATCCAAATCACCGCGCAAGTCACTCTTTCATCCGGGCTCTTCAGTCACCTTCGTACCCATAGACTAACCTAACATATTCTTAAATAATTGGATGAACAGAGTGGTCTTCATCACCCGTGATGGACGAACAACCATACGGATGTAGAAGTGAACCTATGTCTGTGAGGCTAATTACATCCTCATTGACTCTTGAAATCATCCACACACTTCCTGAGATTCCCCCTGTGGTGAAACTTGTTGAGAACCCAGCATTGCACACTAAGCTTGGAGAAGTCACTTGAGCCCCAAGCGTAATTCTTTACTTGACTTCTTCTTCTTCTTCTTTCGTTCGCTTGAACTATATTGTCTATATCTGCAATGTTGTTTCTTGTATAAACTTCACTGTCTTTTGTAGTTCATACAGAGGTCCATATAGTTTTGCTTCCAGTGTTGTTTCTCTGGGCCAGTGGGTTTGCCTCAATATATCATATTCGGGGCAATCTTGAAGTACGTGCTCCGCAGTCTGGGGTGCCTGTCCACATGTACACATGGCTGAATTGCCAATCTTGAATTTTTTATACATGTGGCTGCGGAGGCGGTTGTGTCCTGTTCTGAGGCGCAGAATGACTATTTGTTCTGATCTGTTCATAGCTTGGTAGTCATCCTGCGTTGGTGTTGGTGGCTTTCTGATAGATTTGATCATCTTTTTCTTCTGATGGTATGTAACTGGTACATCCGGTTGCTCGTCTGCAGCACCTTCTTTAGCCAGTCCATCTGCTCTCTCGTTTCCTGGTATTCCACAATGAGACGGTATCCACTGCATGGTGACCCTGCGCTGGTTGCACAGTTCAGAAAGTAGGGCTTGTATGCCTGGCAATTTTCTGGACTGAAGTGCTTGGAGTGCTGATCTTGCATCTGTCAGGAATACTACAGGCTGTGGACCGAGATTGGTGTTCAATAGTTTCTCAGTTGCCACCTTGATTGCCTGGACTTCTGCATCATAGTTGTTACAGAATTTCCCCGTTGGTACTCTGACAGTATCCCTAGTGTTGTTTGGGTATTCTATGTACACTCCTGCTCCTCCATTCTTTACTGCATTCTGTGCTGACCCATCCGTGTATACTCGGACCCAGAGGTCCTGTGGGTATTCATCATCCAGGAAACTGAGAGTGACTGTCCTACGTTGCACGCTGTTCTGTTCATCCCTGTCGAATATTCCTTTCACTTTTGTGTGGATGTGTACTGGTAGCCCATGCTCCTCTCTCCAAGGGGTTTGTTCTGGCACAGACTTTAGGGGGCTGTTAACTTCAGGCAGGTCTGAGGTTTGTCTACGTAATCGTTTGGCCTGGTGGATAAAGCTGCTTCTTTTCAGTCGCCCCATTGCTAGGTTTTGGAATCTGTCCTTCATTGGATGGCTCGGCATACAGAGGAACTTTTCTGCCTGTGTTAGCACTTTCGTGTCTCTGCGTTCTCTCAGTGCTTGTATCCTCCCCATTTTCTCCATCTTCACTATAGGCGTTGATTTCATTGCCCCCGTGATGACCCTAAGCGCCTGGTTTTGCACCTTATCTAGCTCTTGTAATGTGGTGTTTGATGCTGGGCACCACGCAGCTGACCCATATTCCAGGTGTGGTCGTATGCCCTGCTGGTAAACTTTACTAAGTATTTTCCCGCTGGCTCCCCATGTGGTTCCACTTAGTTTTTTCAGGATGGCTAACTTCCTCCTGGCCTTTGTTGCTGCTTTGTTGATGTGCTGCTTCCATGTCAGCCTATCATCGAATGTAACTCCGAGATAGGTGGGTTGTTTATCTTCTCTCAGGAGCTCTTCGTTTATCTTGATGACACCAGCTTTTTGTTTGGGAGAGAGGGTGAAGAGCGTAGTGCTGCACTTGTCTGTATTGATGCTGACACACCATCTATTTGCCCATGAGGTTAAGGCATCTATAGCTCTTTGTAGCAGTTTGGTGGCCACTGTTGCATGCTCATCTGTGCACCATATTACCAGGTCATCAGCGTACATTGCCACTTTCATTCCATGTGGTAGTTCAGCAACCAGGTCGTTGATGTAGACTAGGAAAAGTGTGGGGGACAGAACCCCTCCCTGAGGGACGCCATGACGCAGTAGAATTTTCTTACTCTTGAGGCCATCTAGTTGTACTCGGGCTCTTCTGTTATGCAGGTATGCTTTCACCCATTTGTACATCTTACCATTCACTCTACAATTTCTCAGTTTCTTCAGAAGCCCTTCTTTCCAAACCTTGTCAAATGCTTTCCTTAGATCTATCCATGCTGCTAGTACCAGTTTCTTATCTTGGAACGCATCCTCAATCTCTCTTGGGAAAGGTAAGTTGCCTGATCTTCGGTGGAATAACACTGCCTAAAGCCCGCCTGCTGTGGTACAAGAAGGTTTTCACTTTCAAGGTACCACTGTAGCCTGAGGTTGATGATACGTTCCATTGTTTTGCAGAGGCAGCTTGTAAGGCTGATTGGTCTGTAGCTGGAGGCAGTGGAACTGTCTTTTCCTGGTTTTAGGAGTGGTATCATGATTGCTTCCCTCCAGGTCTGTGGAACTCTGCCTGAGTTCCAACAGATATTGAAGATCTGCAGCAGCTTTGTTTTTGCTGCGGTTCCCAAGTTCTTAATCATTTCATTGGACACTCCATCAACTCCTGGCGACTTTCTCATTTTCAATTTGGATATTGCAAGCTCCAGTTCTCTGAATGTGATTGGTGCCTCCATAACTTCAGGTATGGTTCCATCTCGTCCTGCGTATTGTTGTTTCTCACGAGTCTCCTGTTGCTTCTCTGGGCTAACTTCGATGTTGTTGTCTTTAGCAAAGGAGTCTGCAAAGTGATCAGCTGCCTGTTTTCCCATGAGGATGTTTCCATCTTTGTACAGAGCAATCCTTGAGTTTCTCTCTGTACCTTCATCGTTAAGTTGTTTTACCAGCTTCCACAGTTTCCTCGTATCTCTTTCGAAGTTCAAGGACTCTGTTTTCTCCTTCCAGCTTCTTCGCCTGGCCTGCAACTTGGCCCTTTGAAATTTGGCCTTAGCTTGCTGGTAGTTATTGTGGTGTTCTTGGCATGGACTGGTCTCTGCCTGCTTTCGAGATGTTTCCACGTCGTTGTGCAGCTGCTCTAGTTCACTATTCCAATATGGTTTGTAGTGCTTACGAGCCCCTCTAGGTATTGTTTCACGAGCAGCCTGACCTTGTAATATGCATCTGCTGAATTCATCGACTAGCTTATTGATGTCTTTGTCTACAGTCAGATCTCTAGCCAGTATACTAGTACGGTGCTGGTACATTGTCCAGTCTGCCTTCTTGTAGTTCCACCTAGAGAGAGTGCTGCTCTCCTTGACAAGTTCATTTTCCACAATTAGGAAGACTGGCCGGTGGTCGCTGCCTCCAAGTTGTTTCCCTACAACGCGTGTGGTGTTCCACTCCAGGCTGGGTGAGTGGAATGCCAGGTCTGGTGTAGAGGTGGTGTGCCATGATCTCGAGTAGAAGGTTAGTGGGTCGATTGGCTGGTTAATCAGGATAAGCCCATTGTCATCCTGCCAGTTTTCAAGCTCCTCACCTCTCCTGTCCATGTGATCATAGCCCCAGCTCTGTGAGTGGCTGTTGAAGTCTCCGCATACAATCAGTCTTTCTTTTGCTGGGATTGTATCTAGTGCCAGTGGGCGGTCGCTCGGACAGTAGTAGTTGAGCAGGTGAAATTCTGAACTTTCTGTCCTGAGATGAAGCATCTGGTATTCCGCCCCCTCCATATATGTTTCAAGCTGACATGCACTGATGTTATTCCTCACGAGTGTCAGTATTCCACCCTTTCGCCTGTCTATTCGGTCAGATCGGTAGCACTGGTAGCCTCTGATTTTGAAGGCTATGTCCTTGTTGAGGTGGGTTTCTTGCAAGCAACATACATTTACTTGCTCTTCATTCAAGATATTTTCGAGCTCTAATTTTTTGCTGTAGCCGTCTTTTTTACTATTGACGCCTTCAGCATTCCAGTGCATTATTTTAAATGGTCTTTTCTTTGCTTGGCCAGTAGCTCTATTCTCATGCCTCCTGGCTCCACGGGGCAATTGAGAAGGACACCCATAGTAGTAGGCAGAGGGGCACACTGGGCCCTTCTGAGTTTTGCAGAGGGCATACCATAGGCACTGCGCCTGCCTGGGTGTCCGTCACAGGGCGAGTTGCCATAACGTTTGTTTCAATTTCAACCGCTGAGGCTATAGGCATACTTTCCATACTTGCGTGCGCCTTTGGCTGTGGTTGCCTCACTCGGAGCACCTTGACTAGATAGAGGACTCATGGCATGCTCGAGTGTCTGGTCTTTTTTCAACCGCTGATGGCTATACTTGAGCCCCATCTCCACGTCAAGGAGCTGGCCTCGATGGGGTATACTTGACTGACTGCATGCAGAAGGATCTCACTGTGGACCAAGTGGTTGGGGGGGGGGGGCTGAGAAGTGGCTCTGTGCAGGACATGACAATTCCCTGGGAGAGCCCAGAACCAGAGTACAGTATTTTAGCTCTGCATAGTTGGAGAGCCCCCCTTGGATGGTGGGGAATGCACTGTATGCCACACACTTCTTACTCCTAGCTTGGGACCAAACAGGATGATCCTTTAAATGCAAGCCAAGCTGGAGAAACTGGAGCTCATGACTTCAACTCAACACGTTTCGGAATGGCAGAAAAGCCACAGGGAAAGCCTAGATCTACAGTGTAGATAATACCAAGGAGTCTTCAACTTGGTATTGGCTGCTAAAGAGCGAGAAGCTCAGCAGCCCTAGTTCAACAACAACAACATCTGTTGTTCCACTGGCACTTGTCTGGTTCTTGTCACCTTTTCCACATTAGTCAGCTGAATATGTATATATAATGTCACATTTTTTTCTCGTACAACAAAATGCATGAATTATTTTCTGTGTACACCAAGTTTTCATGTGACTTTCAAAACATAAATGCCAGCTCGTCTTTTTTTTTAAATATATTTTTCTGTACATGAAAAACAAGCAAAAGTACTGCTTGCAGTGGGAAGGTAATTTATAGACTAAATACAACCTGGATATGATCAGCATATGAATATAAAGTATTTTAGTAATTGACATGGCTTCATCCTATTTGCTCCCTGTAGAAGCACAAGACTTCTGCTGCAGTAGTCTTCGACCAGTTGTTTAGATTGATGTCCAGAATTTTAAAGAGACAGTAAGAAACAAATGTCTTCTGTACTTATGTTGATATTCATTAGTCTCCTTGATTTCATTTGCAGTATGAGCGTGATGTTGATGACTTTTTGCGTCGTACTACCCATGGACTCAACACCAAAAACCGAAGCCGTGAGGACCGGCGAAGTGAAAGGGAGCATGGGAGAGGGAGAGAGAGAGACCGTGTCCGTGACCATGACAGGGAGCGAGAGCATCGCGGTGAACGCGATTATGACAGGCGGGACAATGATCGGGATAGGGATAGGGAAAGGGAGAGAAGCAGCAGACATCATCGGGAAAGACGATGATGGAACCAAGTTTTTTTTTTGGGGGGGGGGGGGAAGCTGTTTGCACTGTATATAATTACTTCATATTGTAATGTGTTTTTCCATTTGTCTTTGTTTTGTTTCTACACTGAAATTATTAAATGTAGGCTGGTCAGTCATTATGTCTACGGAGCTATGTAGAAACTTGCCTTGTTTTAATTTTTTAAATGTGTTCATGATAAAAAGAATTCTGGTTGTAGTATATTGTCTACAAATGTTGATTCTTTCTTCCTGTAGATGTAAATGTACTTGCTTGTGGAAATGTGCATTGCCAATACAGTTTGCAAGATGAAAAGTAACTTTCAGAGGCAACATTTTTTGGGCACTGCTCCTTTTCTTTTTTGTTTGTTTAACCACATAAAATATTAAAAAAAAAACTGTTTGCAGCTTGTGAGTATGACAGCCAGTTTTGTCTGTGGTTTTCTATATAAGTGTATCATGTTGTAAAACTGATGTTTGATCTTAAGCTTCACATGAAGTACTGATGTTGTACTCAAAGATTATGGTCATTGTGCATGCAGATTTGTGTTTCTTTCTTCCATAGCTGTCATCCTTTATTGAAGACTGTACAGTTTAAGACTTACCAATGGGCCAAGCACTCAATTCATTTTGTTCTTGTCAGATTTTTCAGGTTTCATTAAAGATCTGTTTTTTTTTTTTTTTTTTGTTGCACATCAATTTTGTGGAAGCTCATGAGTTTGTTTCTTTCTTTTATTTAAACAAATGTATGTGTGAGGTAAAAGTGATGCCGACATGTTGTGAGAGATGGCCAAAGTAAGTGTGCAAATGGCTGGAAACTTCATTGTGTAAAACTAATTGCTACAGAAAACACCCCTGAAAGAGCACATGAAGTACTTTGGCGCTGGCTTGCTACAAGGAGCCATTAGCAGCAGTGGCGTATCCTGGTAATGCGAGCTAGGCGTGCTGCTACTTATAATGAATATGTACGCCTACTATTTAACTTCTTCCCCTCTTAATTTAAAAATCAACTACGCAACGATAGTTATTAGGGGTATATGTCAATTATCTCCGAAATACTAATTAACTTACAACTTGAAACTCACTGTCACTGTAATAATCTGCATTCCCGGCAACTAACAAAAATTAATCACAAAAAAACACTGGACGGACACAGCCGATTTTTACAACTCCGAGAGCTGCAAGACCACCGCACGCATGTTCGTATTGTATTGACGTATCTGGCCATGACCTCGATCCACACAAATCGATCTTCAGACGTGAATCCAAAAGGGACAGCACGCATTGTGACGGAATTACCCGAGAAACTTCGGGCGATTGTAACCAACCATTAAAAACTGCACTATAAAACGCGTCTGGGAAACTGAAACAAGATATACTCGTAGATTCTATGCGGGAAAATCCGTTATCCTGATGCGTGCGGTCCGAAAGCAGAACTTAAGAAGAGAAATATTTTATAGAATAATAAATTAAATTTTTATTTTCCTTCGGGCATAGGTGTGCGCAGCACGCACAGAGAATACGCCACTGATTAGCAGTGGTAAGCCATTGTTGCTAGTTTTGAAAAAGTGAGAAAAAAAAAAACTGAAATCGGCCTCAAATTTCTAAAGCAGAGGAGACTTTTTGTGATGTGTGTCACATGTTTGAGTTTTTTTTACGGTTGCACTGCAGAGAGGAATGCAGAGTTTAAAATGTGTCAGCCAATCGATGACCCTTTGTGTGTTCCCAGATTCTCAGTACTGTACCAACACATAATTACAAATATATGAGAGCTGAGTAATTTCTGTGTGATGCAGAATGCTGGAGAGTAACAAAAACGGAAATTTCTTCTTTCCACAAAACCTGCCTAAGGACAATTCTTTGAATTTTCTGGCCGAACACCACCAACCAAGAGGTGCTAACTCGGACTCGCCAAGAAGACGTGCACTATCATAGCGGGCAGATGCTGGAATTGGGTTGGATGCCACAAGGCATGATAGTCACTGATTGCTTCATCAGTCAACGGCCAAGGATGAAGGAAAAAAAGGGTCTGCTTGTTGCCAAACTGGTATTCTCTTTCTCGCTACTGATCAAAATTCACACCCCTTTCTCTCCCACAAAAAAAAAAAAAAAAAATCCAATGTGTTTTCTTTCGAATTCGTTTGTAACATTCATAAATAAAATTGGCAGTGCAGTAGCATTGATACAGACAAATAAGAGTAACCTACCTCTTTATTACCTATAACATACCTTTAAATGTATTTATGATCATTCTTTAAATAAATGTGTCAGACAATGGCTTTCTCTGTTAGTGTTTTCCTATATCTATTAATATTAAGTTCTGTCAGTTAACGTCTGCTAATGCTATGGGTCTAAATATCGAATGCGTATTTTGTGGCAGATCTAACACGTGAACAAGAAAGCGCAGGTCAGACAGTGTTGAATAAAATTAAAACTTAAGATCGATACTTAAAGCCTATACTGTAGTTGAGACTAGAAAGGCTGACCAGAACCATGCAGAAATGTGTTAGTAAATGCACTATTTTCTTGTTCTTGTTTGTTTGGTTTTTTTGCTAATTAGAAATGAAGCATTGAACAAATATGGGAAACCCCAGTTTTAGGATACATACTTTTATTTTAAAATGCACTAAAAAATGGAAACGTTATGTGCTCCTGTTCACAATTTTGCGTACGTCATCAAGTTCTATGATTCTGTTAACAATTTTGTGTACAGCGTCATTTCGTTTATATGATCCCATTCACAGCTGTTATCGTGTAAAAATTTTAAGACACCTGGCTTTCATGTTTGTATGGCGGGCCCGGGACAAGCCACTCGAGATTCCTTCAAATTTTGGTAGTTTATAATGTACCATGATATAGAAGTTGTGCGCAAAATTTCAGCTCCCTAGGTCATCTGAAACCTAGAGAACTAAGGGCTCAAAGATTTGAAACATTCAGACAACACTCATTATCAATTGAAGAATTGGTACAGAAATGAAGCATGGATAGTAAATTTTAAAAAATAACAGCCTTTGAGCTGCAGCTTTGCAGACGAATTCTTACGCTTTTAAAAAGTCAGAGTTGTTAATGATTTGGAATGAGAAAATGAGTAGGATTGCAGTTAGAAGTGGCGAAGGGTGGGTTTTAAAAAAGAGGTGTAATGTGTCTATCCAGGGCAAATGACAAAAAAGTGACCTACGTTAAGTCCACAAAAGGCTTTCGTTAGGGTAAAGAATGAAGCGAAAGGTGAGAAAATAAATACATGCCGTTTGTCCTGGATCATGCAAGAAAGACAGCTGTAGTGAGGGTTCCATGCTCCATAAGGAGCGAAAAAGAAAATGAATGTATAAATTTATGGAAATGCGATAAATACAGACCAATAACGGTATTTTCTATGCCAGGAAAACTACTGCAGATAATCTTCCTAAAGAGATTGAATAACGATGTATAAATAAAGGAGGGAGGAGCATGCAGGTACTCGACACAACACGAATCTGAAAGTCATGGAACTCGTTACTTTACATTGGATTTGTAAACTATATAAAGACTTGGACACAGAGTTACATTGGAAAGCGATAAATCACTACAGTTCTCAAAAAAGTTAATTTGACAAGAGAAAGATAAAGTTTTCTTCGTGAAAGGCGGCGTAAATTTGTTGGTGGGACAGGGAAATTTCTCCCCGCGCTCTCTCGTTAAGAGCCAGTTGATGTGGGATTTTTTGGACCGCAAGCGGCTCCGGGGTCGACCAGCCTCATGAAACCAGAGCAACTCTAGGAAGGTTAATGCGGCCAGTGTGATCCGACCACGTATGGTCAAGAAAACATTGGCATGTAACGGAATCCTTTACCTTTCTCTCGTTACTGGTCATGAGGTGAATTATGTAGGAAGATAGAAGTATAATTATGTGAAATCCCCGCGTAGTTCTCTATTAAATTATTATTACGGAATTGATTGTATTGTACACGCTTGCAATGCAAAAAGAGTTTAATGCTGGTATTCGGTATCATTCGTTCTAACATGTTTATGACCTACAGCTGAGATAGTAAGACAGGGCGAGTGACTCAGCGAGACTAAAAATGCATGTGTATTCTTTCCAAAGACAGAAAGAACACTGTGCCTTGTGTGGCGCAAAACATTAGCTGTTCTAACAGATTACAACCTTCGGCGGCACTTTGAAACAAACCATCCTGATCTCGCTAAATTGGACTCAAATAAATAAAGAACAAACGACCCATCACGTTTAGCGGATAAACTTAATGGCGAACAGCAGTTTTTAAGAAGGTGAACACTGAGCTTTCAAATTTATATTGAAACTGCTGTGGTTGGTAAATGCTTCACAGAAGGTGAATTTAAAAAAAAAAAAAGCGTGTGTTGATTCCTGTATCAGAATTGTATATTATGGGAATTTTTTTTCAGAACCAGTGGTCTTAATGACGCCATGGTCTTCCTGGGCAGTGAGATCGGATGCCTAGTCTTCTCGGATAAGGTGCCGTGTGCAACTTGCGCACGTTAAAAATCCCGCGGCAGTTGGTAATCGTAAAGAGTAGGCCTATCAGGCCGCTGCCCTTTCAAAATTTAAACATTAGAAACCTACCCACCACAAAAATATTTATAGAATGTGTGATTCCCATATACATTCTCGCCAGTGCTACGGAGTTCGTGCACTGTGCTGAAGATAGTCCTTAAAACCAAACCAATCAGAATTGTGTCCAGAAAAGAATATTTGAGAGCATCAGTTTATCACGCATGACAGTACAGAGAAGAATAGCTGACATTTCTACCAATCTAAGTGACCAGTTAAAGCTGAGAGTGAGTGAATTCTGCTACTACAATGCTACTATTCTTTAGCTATGAATGAAAGTACCGATTTCAAACACACCGCCAAGCTTCTTATTTTTATAAGAGCTATTAATAAAAACTTTCAAAGTACCGAAGAACTTGTTGGTATGTGCTCTATGACAGGTAGCACAACTGGAAAAGAAATCTATGAGGAAGTGTTAAAATGTGTGAAAGATAAGTTGGGAATGGATTTAACAAACTTGGTGGTCATTGTAGCGAGATGGAAGTTAGATAGTTCAAAGAACTGGAGAAGAGAACGGGTAAACTAATCAGGTAGATAACTGCACAGTTCTAGATGGTAGCTGTAGAAGAAAGCTGTGTAGGAAGTCACCTTCTCGCTAGACCTATCCTATGCTCCAAAGGTGTGTCTACTACTAGTTGGGTGAAATGCAGCTAATACCACATTACAATCCTAGACCTAAGGGTCTTTTACATTTGGACATGCGCCCTAATATAACCAACTAGGTTGAACAGGACGCTCATCGCCAAAACGAGGCAAAAGTTTTACAAAAAAAAAAAAAAGCTAATACCAATATTAGATTATTTGCAAGCATCCAACTTACCTATAAATATAGAAGAGGTGTTGAGAATAGACAGACCTAGGGAACTGCATAATATAGTCAAACAATATTTAACACGAACACATGTTATAATATATAGTGGCTGGGAATGTGAAGGTCTGATGCTGTTCTTACAATGCATGTGACTTTAAACAGAGGAAAGGGGACCCAAAGACGCAGCAATAGAGAACGCAGTCAGCGACTCATAGCTTGACTGCCGGCATTTTTAGGACCGGGTTTGCCTTCTCATTGCGAACCACACTCGCTCAGCCAGACTGCACTGCTGCAGACTGTTTCCAGGACCACCACGTAGAGGTGGCGTGCGGTCTTGACCAGCTCTGATTCGCTGGTCCTGACGCAGGCAGTCAAGCTATGAGTCGCTGACTGCGTTCTCTATTGCTGCGTCTTTGGGTTCAGGACGAACGAGGAAGAAGAAGAAACAGATGAAAGTCAATTAAATATCTGTTAAAGTCCGTTATATAACTAGAACCACCAGGCTTTTACACCCCTCCACTTTAATATTATTCTTGTTCATAGTTTCTTCTTGATTTTTTTTTTTTTTTTATATTTATTTAACGTATAAGTACAATTGTGATTGTCCCTATTTACATTGATTTGACAAATGTGATGCCACTTTCTCATGTCGGCAGTTGTTCATATTATTTGGAATTGAAAACAATATATATCCTAATTATAACCCATCAGAGGTTGAACGGGATATTATTTTTTTTGTCATGAAATTATAAAAAAAAAAAGCTCGCTAGTTCCGTGCCGATTAAAAAATAGTTTTAAAATATATTCTTTTGAATACACCCACGAGAACAAAATTTTGAACTGTAACTGGAATTTAAATAAATCAATCAACTGCAAAATATATCAGAACACTTTAATAATTAAAATAAATGTCTGGTAAAAGTTTCCGATAAGCATTTACAAATCACAAAATGGAAATCATCATCATCAGTTGCCATCTCCACAACGGAGGTTGGCTGTAATGGATCTCCAACGTCTTCTGTCTCTTGTCTTGGTGGTACACTCTGATAGACTCTTTCCCGTCCATCTCTTGATGTTATCTTCCCACTTATAGCGCTGTCTTCCCCTTGCACGTTTACCTTCAACTCTCCCTTCTGTTATGGTCTTCTGCAAGGTGTTATGCCTTTTTATGTGGCCAAAGTATTTTAGCTGCCGAACTTTGACCTCTTTCATTAGTTCTCTTTTCATACCTAGATTTTCTAGGACCTCCTTATTTGTTTTCATCTCTTTCCATGAGATACGCCCCATTCTTCTATATATCCACATTTCAAGAGCCTCAATTCTTTCTTCCAAATGCTTATTCATCATCCATGTTTCTGCACCATACAGAAATGCAGAATAAAGTGTTAATATCTCTTCATAATATCTGCTAGTTGGTGACTTCTGGATTTCGCTTCTTCAATGAAAGGTTTACTTAACTCCTTCAGTTCCTTTCTCTATAGACACTTTTGTCATTGATCACGTGTAGACTTTCCAAGATACTTAATTCACCTGGACAGGTAGACCCGATGCTACTACCAGGCGATTACAGAGGTGGTCCTTTACTCACACACTAAAGTCTGTTATGCAACCATCTTGTAGGGCAGCAACAAATCGCTTCCACTTTGCTCGGTCGGCGGCCATCCTTAGTACTGTGTACAATGCTGGAAAGTAACAGAAAAGGAAATGTTCAAATTGTCCTCGTTCCACACAACCTACCTTTGAAAAATTCTTCGAATTTTCTGGCCCTACATCTTTACCACATGCACACCATCATAACTGGCAGACGCTGGAGCTGGGTTGGCCATGTCCTCAGAAGAGACCCCGATGCCATCACAAGAACAGCTATGCTTTGGACCCCTGAAGGAAAACGAAAGAGAGGCCGACCAAAAACAACCTGGCGGAGGACTGTGGAGGCTGAGATGCAAAGAATGAACCAGAGTTGGGGCACTGTACGAAGGATGGCCGCCGACCGAGCAAAGTGGAATAAATTTGTTGTTGCCCTACAAGACGCCACTAGGCGTGATGGCCACTGACTGCTTTGACGGTCGGCGGCTAAGGATCAAAGAAGAAGAAGACACCTTTACCAACCAAGAACTGCTAACTCGTAGCCACCAAGAAGGCATGCGCACCATCATAGAGGGCAGACGTTGGAATAGGGTTGGCCACATCCCCAGAAGAGACCCTGACACCATCACCAGAACTACCATGCAAAGCGAAAGCAAGGACCGTCAGAAGCCACCTGGCGGAGAGTTGTGGAGGCAGAGCTGGGACACTACGCTAAGGATAGCTGTCGATCGAGCAAAGTGGAGACTGTTTGTTGCTGCCCTATAGAAGCCACCAGGCGTGTTGGCCATTGATTGCTTTGTCAGTCAGCGGCCAAGTACCAAAGAAAAGAATTAGAGAACACAATTACACTTAACCGATGTATTAATTTGTTAAAAACCATGTGAACCAAGGCTAGTCATACACAAGCAGAACAGGTATTTTTTGTGGACCTTTATTTTTAATCAATTAAGTAAATAGGAATGGCAAAGCATGGTCCCCAGCGCCCGTCAGTCAGCACGTCACTTGATGAAAGTGATGATTCCTTTAATGCAAAAAGTGAACGGTCAAACAGACGTAGTTCACGTCTGATAATATCACACACCTCAAAAGACTTGCTTACGCTTTCAAAAATATAGATTACATCAGCATCTCTGTAAAGAACTGCGTTATCTCCAGCATGTAATCATCAATTCATCTCGTATTAATAGTATATGCATCTGCATTCACACGGTTACGTCATGAACAAAACAAGTTATTGTTCATTCGCTTACTTGTTAAACATTCATGTTGCATGAAGAATTTCCAAACAGTATTTAAAAATTATAATTATCTAAATGTGAACCCTTGCGTAAATAAGCGTAATGACTAAAATGTAAATAAAAGATATTTATGATCTGCAATAACTTAAAGAATGGCAGTGAAATAAAAGGACTCTCCCTTGAGCATTCAATAATGGCGTCGGGACAGCCCAGAACGGGGCTCGGTCTGTTTCCTCACTGTGAGAATTCGTACAGACTATTTCAATGTAGAGGAAACAATTAATAATGACATCAAGGAGTCCATCAGGGCACGACGTGTGGCGTAAAGCTCGCATAAAAATAGTTTTAACTAAACGCTTTGACTTGACTATTCACGAAATGGAACAAGAGAATGACAGTAATGGATTTGCTTATATTGTCGACAACGACGACGTTTCAGATGCGGATAATGATGAAAATGGGATTGAGACAGATGACGGTGTAGATGAAGATAAGCATGTTTCACGATTGGGGCCATTCAACAATAATGATTCAGCCCACAAACTTTTGCCACTCAAACTGGAAGTTGCCAGAAACGACAGAGTTTCTTTTAATGCCGTCAGTGGAGAAAGTGTTGATTTTCAAGAAGTTGGTAAGAGTCATGAAGGAGATATTGATTTTGTTGACATGGCATTATCTCGAGATGAAACTCAAGTCTTAACAGATGAAGCACTTGGTCAGGGTGATTCGTGGCAGCAGAAAAAAAGGAAAGTAAATTACACACCTAAAAACGCCAAATACAAGGCTAAAGAAAAAAATCATTCCAAATGTACACCTTCAGTTAAATTTGGATGGTTTGATATCTTTATTGGTGTGCTGTCAATTTCTTTATTTTTCGTAGACATTGGTACCGATATTGAACTGGCAGTTCATTACTTTAGAAACAATTTGTGGGTATATGGTGGAGTGACAACAGGGCTGATAGTGGGGCCATCTCTTGTTACTTGCTTTCTTGGTTTGCATTGGTACATTATTGACTACAACAAGGAAAAAGAGGTGCTGGGGAAACTGGAAAAGATAGGAAAGAAAGCAAAAGCTTACCAGACACCAAGCTATGTCTGGTTTCTAAGGCTATTCTTCACTTTATTACAGTGTGGCCCGGTAATAAGGTAAGAATGTAAACATTTTCTTACATTCTCTATGTAACTTACATTTCTTATGGCGAACCTGGGCAGAGAAAATCTTGGGCATCAGGTTGCATGATGCCTGGTGTTTGGTGTAGTTTTTATTTTGTTTTATAAAAAGTCATCTTCATTTTATTGTAATAACCTGTTCTGAAATGGGATAATGTATTTATTTCGAATCTGGCATTGGCTTCTAAATCAGGAGGCATTTGGTTATGCCATGAGTGAATCATTTTAAACTCAATATTTGAAGAAAAAAAAAAAATTAAATTTTGCCGCCTTTTGGTGAGGTGCGCTCCATTCAAACTAGTCACTGGATCCGTCAGTTATATTAGGTGCACATTCAAATATTAAAGGAATTTTAAACTAGAATTTTAAATTAGAAAAAAAAGAGATGTTGCTTTTTCTACTGTGATGGACCGTAAGTACCGTACTTTTCACTGTCAGTATCTTATATTGGTCAGTGTCATCAATATCAATACCCTTCTGCTCTCTGTGAAGCATAGGCAGACTTCAACAGATTTATGCCAAGTCCTCCTGTCCTGTGCCGTCTGCTCAAGCTCAAGATTTTTTTTTTTTTAAATTTTATGAAAAGTTTGCCTGCCCCAGCCTCTGATGTGTTGTAATAGTGTCTGCAATTTCATACAATATATTCAGTTACTGGTAATTGATTGTGGCATCATTCCTTGTGTTGAATTATTGTAAATAGAGTAAATTGAAATGTCCAAGTTGTGTGTTAGTGCTTGCGTCTGTTTTGTTTCATGTGTCCTAAAATGGCAGCCTCCTCTTACTTGTTATGGTATGAGGGAAAAAAAAAAGAAGGGGGGGGGGGGGGGGGGGGGGTGGGGGGGGGGCGGGGGGGGGGGGTGGGGGGGCGGGGTGGGGGGGAGTGTGAAAGCTTGCGGTGTTTGGGTTGATATTTAATTCACTATTTGTCGTTAGTAAAATGTATCACTAGGACCTCACTAGACCTTTACTTTCCTGCCATACTGTAGAGTGTCAGGGATGTTATATGTGCCTGTCATGTAGACCTTGAGTGGGAGTGTCAAGTAACGCGAATGGTGTAGTAGTTCGGTGTAACAGACCTCTTGGTAATAACTCTCACACACTCTCATGTAATGCAATGACGACTTGAACTGCCTCTGACATTTCAATAGTTTAATGAAGGCACGCAAACTGGACAGCACGGATAGTCATGGACACATGTTGACATACATTCATTGGTTATTTGAATCGTGGATGATACATTCATGTAGTAGTGAAATATCATTCAACCCAAGGTGGTATTCACTGTTCTGGTAACTAATCGCCGTATCCTCTACTGACTGAACGCGTCAATGAGGATCGGTAAACATACAAAAGTCATTGGCCGAACCTTCATTTCATAGCTAAGTTCTTAAGCTGAAATATGTCCAATGTTTGTATAACACTCATAAACCACGATAGTGGGTTTTCACCTCATAACAAGATCTCGATACCACTGCCCGATAGTAGGACACATAATCTGTTCTCTTGACAGTGATCAAAAAATATGATGACAGGAATATAACATGGCCGCCTTCCTGAGTTGTCGCTCACTCACTCGTAGGAAGGTAGATATAAGCCAAAGTTACTTTATAATGTGCATATAAATAATTTCATAAAGTTTTCCATACAGCTCTACAGTAATCAAGTTAATTCACGTAGACATAACTGCTGTAGGAAAGCCTGTCATCTTCGTCGATACAAAACACAACCCTAGCGATACGAAGCACAATGTTCCATCTAGGTCTAATCGACTCGAGATCATCAAAAATAGGGTCTGGCATAACTGGAGTCCGAATCACACATATGAGGAGGATCTCTGACAAATAGACTCTTGCAGAGACATAAACTTCTCCTAGAAAAACATCTATGAATCACTGTTAAACCTTAAACAGTGCCAGCCCTGGAAAAAGCACTCAGCCATTTCTTAGCGACATTATCGGAACTCTCCACAACCCAGAAGGACTACGAAAACCTGCGCTAGATTCTGGCAGAAAGAATATAGTCCGACCTGAACATATAAAGGTATACAATATACGACTGAATCTTCTTTCACAAGACAAGTAGTACACATGAATTCAGGCCATAAACATAACAAGCAAAATTAATCTATTTTCTGGCCCGAACAAATAAGAACGGACATGAATACAATATCCATGCGCCGGATCAATATCAAGAACGATCACTCATATCATCAAAAGTGTGAATCAATCATGAATTATCTAGCTTTACCAGAGGAAGCATTTTCATACACAAATGAATGCAAATATATATATTTTCCATATTAAATAGCCATATCGTATTTTTGTAATATGTGCGTCAAAATATGCACGCAACAGAATACCACACCCCTCGGGAAAAAATAAATGGTACATTTTTTTTTGTTTTAAAATACATCTAGGAGCAACATACAATAGGCTCACAACGCACCAATAACAATGCGCAGATGATAAGCATTGAGAATATATTTCATGAACTTAGAGAAAGTATTTCTCTAAGTATAAATATTTCCAGAGAGGTGTCACCAACGCATACTACAATACTTGCAATGCCACACTTTCTACATCAGTTTATACATAAATTTCATCTTAGATACCTTAACATCATGATCATCAAAGACGAAAAAACATTGAAAAACCAGCGGTGAATAAACATCAGTGAACCGCTAAGTAGTGTTACAATCAATATATGATATATTCCATATGTGTACACATTTCAACATAGGAACAACTGTAGCAAAGTTAGGCATATAATTTAACAGTTATGAATCATGTGGGCATCTAGACAAAATATCTGCCATCACATTTTCTGACCCACGGATAGCTCGCACCGAAAAATGAAACGGCTGCAGAGCAATCGCGTATCGCGTTGATCTCGCGCTCTTCAGATTTTTACTCTGAATAGCCGTAAGAGCTTTCTGGTCAGTTTCCACAATGAAATGCGCGCCAAGAAGAAATCTTTGCAGTTTAAGGATTGACCAAACCATAGCCAATAATTCACGGTCTAGGACCGAGTAATTCTTCTCTGCGGCATTTAATTTTCGAGAAATATACATCACAGGATGCAGAGTTCCAGAGTACTCTTGCATTAGTGCTGCTCCAATCCCTGTGGATGAAGCGTCACTACGAATAATAAATGTCTTATCCTTAGAAGGCAATACTAGGATAGGTGAAGTAGAAAACATAGTTTTAACCTTATCCAAAGAGGATTGACATTCTTGAGTCCAATGGACTACATTAGGAGACCCTTTCTTTAGCAAGGAAGAAAGAGGTGACATAATGGAGGACAGATTCGGAATGAATCGTCCATAAAATTGTATTAGACCTAAGAGACTTCGCACTTGCTTTTTAGTCTTAGGAATAGAAATGTTAAGTATCTTACTTGTATTATGGTCCTCTGTTTTTAGGAAACCATGACCAACACGGTGACCTAAGAAAGATATTTCGCTAAAACCAATACACGCTTTCGATGGTTTCGCTGTCAGGTTATGCTCGCGTAAGATAGACAATAGTTCATTTATCCCATTATAGTGATCGTTCCAAGTATCACTGAAAAGACAGATGTCATCAAGATATGCAATGACATCTGAGCGATGAGATAGGATTCGACGCATCATGCGTACGAATGTTGCAGGGGCGTTCATAAGGTCGAAAGGCATAAAATTCCATTGGAATAGACCCCTAGGCGTCGAAAAAGCAGTAAACGGTTTGGCGTGTTCAGATAATGGAACTTGCCAATATCCCTTAGACAAATCAAGTTTCGTAAAGAAATGGGAATTCGATAGTCTCGTAAGTAGCTCTTCTAGTAAAGGCATAGGTTCAGCATCAAATTTAGTCACTTGGTTCAATTTGCGATAATCAACGCAAAGACGTATGTTGTTGTCTTTTTTTCGCACGATAACCATCGGTGAAGAATATGCTGATGTGGATGGTTCAATTATTTTTAACTCTATCATTTCATCCAACTCTTTTTCGGGATAGGATACGGTCTGACTCTTATAGGATTATGGTCAGTAAGAATAATGTCATGTTGAATGACATCAGTTTGACCAGGAATGTCAGTAAGGACATCCTGAAATTGTTCTAACATAGTAGAGACTTGTTTCTGCTCTCCTGGAGATAATTCGGGAGAAATCGCAACATCTTTCCATGATTCATTAGAGTGAAGCGGAATCATTGGAAAAGGTAGATTTACATCCGAGAAACTCGTTTCCTCATCCTGTATTACTGACAGTGATGAGTAATGTCCATGTTGGACTGGAAAATCGTCCGTTGCCTGGAAAACAGGTTGTAAATAATCCGGACGTTCATGGAATTCCGTGAGCATGTTGATGTGGAAGGTTTTATGCTTCCCGTCAATATCGACGATATAGTCAACATCGGAAACTTTTGATATTATATCGTACGGACCTTTCCAAGAAATAAGAAGTCTGTTTTCTCTACAAGGTAGTAGGACCAATACTTTGTCACCTGGACAAAGTTGTCGCAAGCGTCTGGTCTTATTGGCAAATTGCCTTGCCTTCTGTTTCGCAAATTCAGAAGAAGCAGTTGCCAATTTGCATGCTTCAATAATCTTGTGTCTAAGTGCAATGACATATTCGTAAGAGGATTTTGTGTCATCGACAATATTATCAGCAGTTATGAGATCATGAAGTAAGGACATAGGACCTCGCGGTTTCGTGCCGAAGACAAGTTCAAAAGGAGAAAATCCTGTATGTTCGTTGGCGACCTCTCTATATGCAAAGAGAGCCGCGGGTAAAACCCTGTCCCAATCCTGAGGATGATCCTCAGTTATCTTACCTAGTAGGTTTTTCAGAGTTCTATTCAGACGTTCCACCATCCCATTGGACATAGGATGATAAATACTACTCAGAGATCTCTCTATCTTTAGAGTCGACATCACTTGAGACATGGTATCCGATATAAGTTGGCTACCATGGTCCGATAATATTTCTGCTGGAAATCCCAGACGAGAAAATATTAACCAAAGAGCATCTGCAATATCAGCAGTAGTTATGCTCTTTAGAGGAACAGCCTCTGGCCAACGTGTGCACATATCCACACACGTCAAAAAAAAATTGGTGTCCTCTAGCAGACTTTATCTTAAATGGACCAATGATGTCTATCGCCATTTTTTGAAATGGTCGAATGGGAATGTCTGCAGCCTGAATAGGTGCAGCATGGCGTGGACCTCTGGATTTAACCTCTTGACATACTTTACAAGATCGACAATAGATTCGTATGTCCTTATTCACAGCAGGCCAAAAGAAAGATGCAAGAACTCTAGATTTAGTACGGGAAAAACCCATATGTCCAGCACACTGAGAATCATGAGCGTGCTGTAAGATTTTAACTCTCATATTTTTGGGCACAAGAATTTGAGAATGAATGGATTTAGCGGAGTCTTGTACCATACGTACAAGTACGCCATTCCTCATCGTAATCCAAGATTTACGATTTGTATCCTTATTCGGATCACCTTTTGTTGCCAGAGTAAAGAATTTCTTTAGAGTAGGATCATCTTCCTGCTGTTTTATAAAGGAAACATGCAAAATCTCCAAGAGATCACCTTGGTTCTGGTCATTATTATCTCCAGAAGGCGAAGATTGCGGCATGTTTAGAGCTTGAGCTCTAGTGACTACAGCATTTGCAGTATGCATATTATCACTTTCCCACTCGGCAATTTGTTGCGGAGTGCATTCTTTCGCACCATGAATGCGACCGACGATTAGATCAGCGATCGGATTCGGCAGCAGACATGCGTGCACATCTCCTGTAAAGAAGGGAGTAGAGATGTTGATAATGGCAGTGGAGTACTTCTCCAATGTGCCACCAAATGTTATGCATTTGATTATCTTGCCAGTGGCTCGAGAAGGATCTATAAGTGACTGCCTCACTCCAATGGTTGTGCACCCGGAATCGAAAAGAATTGAGACCGGAGTACCATCTACTAGACCTCTATTCAATACAAGAGCACCTCTTCCATCATGCGCGACTGACGCAGGAAGAGCAGGAAGAGGATGACCACAGCTTAAAGTCGAAACTGTGGTTGGCTCGAATAATGTTTTGCATTGGGAACACTGAAATGCTCTGTCAAAATCGAAAGCAGAACATCCCACACTATTAGAATCTTTCTTATCATTGGTTTGATTACCGGCTTCGTGAAACTCTTGTTGTGCAGAGTTAGCCTGGTAATGAGATTTACCATGTCTTTTGTGTTGTGATCTACCTCGGTTATTGTTGCCTCTGTAATTATTATTCCCTCTGTTATAACCCCTATTTGGGTTGGAATCATAATATTCATGATCATAATCATCATGCTCATTATAATGAGTATCCCTGTAATGTTGGTTTTGTTGTTTCCATGAAGAACTTGGGTAGTTCCTATGGTTATTCCCTTTTCGGAAATTTCTATAATTATGGGCACCCCTCGCGTATCGAGGACTGTCAGCCCGATTCCAGTTCTTCGAAGAAGAAGAACCCTGATTTGAGTGGTTACCTTGGTTTTGATACTTATTCCAATTAACCTTTTTATCAAATTTATTTTGAGCTCCTTGGAATTTGTGTGAGTAATTATGATTATATTTTGTTGCTGAAGCAACTGGCATACCCTCTTTAATGTTAGTGTTACTAAGAATCATGTCAGGGTGTGCCGAGGCATACTGGTCACAATATTCTTCCATTTGCTTTAATGTACTAGGTTTACGCTCATGTAAAAACTCTAGGAATGGTTTATTTACCGAAGACATGACCTTGTCTCTTAGCAATAAATCCGTAAGACCATCAAATGTTTTCTCTATTTTGGATAATTCAATCCATCGTGAGAGTGTAAGTCGTGCTTTTGAAATAAAATCTGAGAATTCTACACCTACCTCAGGTCTCATTGTTTTAAACAAAAGACGATAACCTTCTTCTGACAGCTGATATCTCTTTATCAAAGCTGCCCTAACAGCATCATAATTATCCTTGTCGGCCTCTTCAACCAAACATAACTTAGTCAGAGACTCCCCTTTTAGATTTTCAGACAACTGATTCACATACTGTGATTTGTCAACATTATGAGCTCGACAAGCACGTTCAAATCTAGAAAGCCAAAATGTTATATCATCACTGGCAGAGTTGAACGCTGGCACCTTGACCTTATAATTAAAGGGTTTACCATTACCACCAGATGCCTGATTAACATTAGTCATACTTGTCAATCTTAATTTCTCTAACTCAAATTCATGTTCTCTTATTGCTTTTCTCTCTTCAGCTTCTCTATCTAATTTTTTTTGTTCAGCAGCAGCAGCAGCTTCCAATTTTTTCTGTTCTGCCACAAATCTCCTTTCCTCCACCTGCATCTGCAATTTCTTTTGTTCAGCAGCAGCATCAGCTTCTCTTTCTAATCTTTTCTCTTCAGCCAGGGCTTTTCTCTCTTCAGCAGCAGCAGCTTTTCTCTCTTCAGCAGCTAATGCTTTGTCATATTGAGCAACAGTCCATTCTTCTAAATCTTTCCCAGTCTTATCAAGGGCTTTCCCTTGTGCAATAAAGTAATCTAATGTAGACATCTTGTCTTATTAAATCAGAAACCTGAAAAAGTAAATAAATTACCTTATTTCACTTTCATGGGAGACAAGTCTATACTATAGACTTAGTCTTAGTGAAAACCTTGTATGGTTATTTTGTTTATAATATAACCAATGATAACTTGAGTACCTGTGGAAAACAATATCTGTATATCCCAAACACTGTGGGAGACAAGCCTTAGAAAGGTCTTGTATACTTCTTTAATGTAATCAATGATCAATTGAGTACCTGTGGAAAATAATATTTTCTATCCCAATCACTGTGGGAGACAAACCTTACAAAGGTCTTGTACACTTTCTTAATGTAATCAATGATCATAAGTACTGGTCTGTACTATAATATAAATATATTCAAATATACCTTATATATTATCTGTCAACCAAAGACATTAACAAGGACAAACAAGAAAAGACAATATGAAAACAATTGCAGGAGTCAAATTAAATCAAATAGAAAAATCAAAAAATAATGATCACCGAATCTGTGATGATAACCGCAATGAAATCAACAAGACAAATAACGCCACAGTGTATAAACATAAGGGTGTAAAGAACTGAAATGAAAGGAAAGATGAGACCTACAATTATACAAACAAATCAAACAAAACTAAAGAACATAGAAATATTACAAAAACAATAAGAAAGACAGTATCTTCACAGCTAACAAATATTTGCAAACAATGTTGCATGCAAATTTCAATTAAGAAATTTGCTTCCTACAGAGCTCTAGAGCAAGACCAATGTCACTTGGTATTTCCTGTTCTAGTCACCTCCCATCCAGGCCCGCAGAATACAAACTAACTTACCACACAACAAATAACATATAAACATAAATACATGTAAACCTTAATAGCATAAATGCATACATAATATGATTAAATAATATGGCAATGTGATGTTAATAGAGTGTCGCAGAAAGGATGTGTTGCAGAGAAGGCTTATCTTTTATTCAAAATAATTTTTCACTTTTAATAAGTTATTAAATTATTGAATTAACTTATTACAATGTTCAATTCTTTTGAGCATATGAAGATCCAACGATGAAATATGCACTTTATGTTCAACAACACTATGATTCTTCTGTACAGGATCAACAATCACTTCTTTCTTCTGTACGATGAGAAATGTCAACAGTACTGCTCCAGATATTTTCTACACTTGATACAACTGTCCTGTGTAATACCGTCTGTACAGCGAAAAACTGTCAACAAGCGCTGACCTAGATACAGCATTTTGGTAATACAGGTCAAGCTGACATCGACTGCCCCGTTGTAACTTGTACACTGGTGTTCATGCGTGTCGTATGTGGCGTCAGGGATGGTCTGGTTATCATAACCCCAGGAATCTGGTTCACCACTGTAGAGTAAACGTGTTGTTGTGTATTCGCCACCACTGTAGAGTGTCAGGGATGTTATATGTGCCTGTCATGTAGACCTTGAGTGGGAGTGTCAAGTAACGTGAATGGTGTAGTAGTTCGGTGTAACAGACCTCTTGGTAATAACTCTCACACACTCTCATGTAATGCAATGACGACTTGAACTGCCTCTGACATTTCAATAGTTTAATGAAGGCACGCAAACTGGACAGCTCGGATAGTCATGGACACATGTTGACATACATTCATTGGTTATTTGAATCGTGGATGATACATTCATGTAGTAGTGAAATATCATTCAACCCAAGGTGGTATTCACTGTTCTGGTAACTAATCGCCGTATCCTCTACTGACTGAACGCGTCAATGAGGATCGGTAAACATACAAAAGTCATTGGCCGAACCTTCATTTCATAGCTAAGTTCTTAAGCTGAAATATGTCCAATGTTTGTATAACACTCATAAACCACGATAGTGGGTTTTCACCTCATAACAAGATCTCGATACCACTGCCCGATAGTAGGACACATAATCTGTTCTCTTGACAGTGATCAAAAAATATGATGACAGGAATATAACATGGTGTTACGGTATATGATATTAACGCCGTCTGCTAAAGGTTACCAGACGTGCAATTATAAAGGTTAAGACATTTAATATATTGCGATAGATGTTTCAATTAATGAACGCTTTATACACGATCGATTATGACGTGTATAGCGTTGTTTAGGACACAGTCGGTAACTAAGAAACGCGACCCTTTTCACATTGACCGTCAAGCTGTTAAGACGCGTTTGACTCTCCTTCCAATGTTGGGCATGGTATTGCCATACAGATATATTTTATGCAAGTACGGACATGGGTCAGTCCATTGCTATTATGAAGATTTGAAATGATTAAAGGTCAGTACGAAAGTAAAAATTAAGGAAGGATGAATTACAGTCCATAGTATTTGATTTTGCCAGACTCATAGACTCACTGTCGGCCGTTGGAAACCCCAACCGCGCGTGCATACAGCTATGACAATCTGCATACAGTAATTTGATTATTGGACAAGGACTGATAGGATATCTACATATCTATGCCATATATTTTCAAGTTATAATATGTACCTTTGTGATCAACATGCATGAATCGTCTTGACGTGTAATCTGTATTAAATAATTGTGGACTCAATGGAACCGACTTGTCACATCAATCGTATTCCAAGGTTCAATTATTATTCAGAATCTTCCACCCCTGCATTCGCGTAATCTTACATAGAAGGCACGATACACGATCACTCAAGAATATCAAGAAGATAAAACAATGGCCAGAATTTATAACTACTTTATTGACATTACATGGAACATTGTTCAGAGCTAACCAAACCACTACTTGCAACACTTCCACCTGCAACAGTGGTGTCCGGTGTCTGGGGATCGACAAAAAAAATTTCTGAATGACTTTCGAATGAAATGTTTACGATCAAGTTACGATCACATGATGTGCTGAATTATGACCTATGACGCAGTACTCAGTCTAATGCCTAACAACGCGACGTCACTGAAATTCGTGTAGGTGAAACTATCGGAGAAAAACTGAAGTCGTTCTTTTAAGCCTAACCAAGGGAAAAATAAGTCATTTGAAGCAGACACAAGAAATGGACTACAGGAGCAGGCAGTCAGGGGCATTAGCCTAGCTGTTGACGACCGCTAGCACTGATCGAAGCAACGGTAAAGATAAATCTAGATGTTTAACTGTTGGTATTGCAAACAGTGCTAACTAAGTCCATTTTGCTTTGATTAGGCATGTCTATGTATTTTCATGTATATATGTTAAATTTGTTTTCCATCGTATGTATTTGTTGTTAATTCGTGGGCCGGTTGGAGAGGGAACTGAAATCTCTGGGAATGTCGCGAACAGCTGACCACCTAGATTTCAGTCGTTCTTAGGGAACTTAAACGATCGCACTTTTGGAAGCCCATTGAGGTTGCCATTGGACAGTCTGTCCAAATCTGCTACCGTTTGACAATTTGCGTTAGCTGTACTGTCCCGTAGATAATTGGTGTACTTTATTCGTATTCAGTTAATAATTTTATTCAGTTCTGTACCATGTTCGTCACTATTTCGTCCATTCTCCTCTGACTATCATTTATTTTATGATTATTAAATTTTCGTCCGTTATGAGTCCTGTGACGTCATCATTTTTCGCAGTCATTTTTATTTTTTTTGTGTACTTTGAATATTAAGTTGACCTCGGGTCAGACCATGACCTTTCATTTGGTCTATGACATTTCCGCTTATTTTATTTAGTTCATAAATTCATTTTTAATTGTGAAAATGTCTTGTTTGCGTCTTGACATTGTTTGTACCCTTTAGTTGCATCATTGCTTGTCTGTCCTCATGATATATATTTATATTACATTAATAATATGCTATTATATGCAATAATACACTTGTAATCTAATTTAATTAATTTTTTCTGAAATTTAAGGGTAATATGGGACATTGCATAATTATGCAGTGATAGTCCAAGAAAGTAGCACTACAATTTATCATAGATGCCTAGGGCATAATAATATAATATATATATTGACAAAATAAACTAATCTTATATCTACCTTTGAGGTAATAGACCCATTGTATATTATTTAATATACTTTTCTAGTACTAAGAGAGTGACTTAGTACATTGAATAATATAATTACTAGGAATTATACCCAACATTATTGGATATTGAGGTTAATTGGGTGATATAATTACATTATATTTAACAGATATCATAACTATTTATGATATAGTATTATTTAGATACAATATTGTTACAAAATATTGTCTATTAGGTGAACTTAAACATTAAGTTCAATACTATTGTGATTACTTATATTGAATATTTCTAAGTTGAGTAAGTATAATAATTACTCTGAAGCTACTATTGACTATTTTAATCAGTAATTATCAATAATTACTACAGATAAAAGTCAAAATGCTTACTATAGACCATTTCGTTAAAATTGGCCGTGATTATGGCTACAAATCTCAAGAACTTCGTCAGTTTGCTGAATCAGAACTCGAAAAATATGAAGAAAAGGAAGAAGAGAAAAAGGCTGCATTAAAGAAAGAGGAAGAGGAACAAAAGGCAGCATTAAAGAAAGAGGAAGCAGAACTTGAGATGAAGCAAATTGCCAAGGAAAATAGGTTGAGAGAGATTGCTCAACGTGAAAGAGAAGAGCAAAGAGCAATCTCCAGGCAGGAAGAAGAGAATAAATTGAAACGAGAGGAAATTATTTTACAACAAGAAATGGAATTGGCGCGTATTAAATTGGAGACAGCAAGATTACAAGCACAAAATGCTGATGCAAACCAGAATAATAACGCACAAAATGGATCATCATCCAGCCAGCCTAAACACTTCTACAACTTTAAACTACCCATTTTCAACTTGAACGTCGACGACCTTTCATCGTTCCTGGCACGGTTTGAACAGACTTGCAAATCTAACCATTTGCCTGAAGAGTCATGGGTACTCAAGTTAAATGAATTCTTGGTTGGAGAACCACTGACAGCTTCTCAAAATGCTGACCCATCAATAGCTAATAACTACGGTGCTATTAAGTCCTTGCTTCTACGAAGATTTCACCTGGACGAGGAACACTGTAGGTTGAAATTTAAGGGAATTTTACCTGAATCTCCAAGGGATTTTGCAGGATTCATTGCGAATATACGCAATACATTTAACAGATGGGTTGAACTGGCAGAAGTCAACAAATCATACGACAAATTAGTTGATTTACTACTACGAGATAAGGTATTATCTTCAGTTAGCCAGCCATTTTTTGCATATTTGCAGGAGCGTAAACCAGGTACTATGGATGAGTTAGAAAAAATTTCTTTAAACTACTGTTCGGCACATCCGAATGCAACCATTTCTAACTCCTCATTAAGAGAACCTCTACCTGTGGCGTCTAATATGGCCTACAATCACAATAACAAACAAAGACATCACAGTGTAGACAGAAGCAGGTTCCAAAGAAATCACAATGTTAACTTTCAGAAGGGACATAATAATGATTTCAACAATAAAAATGAGTTCAACAGAGGTAGATCACGAGATAGAAATTATTCACCTCAAACAAACTACCACAATGGTCAACATAACACTCATTATAATCGATCACATACTCCCAATGATAATAGTAACTGGAATGGTAATAATCATGGCTCGAGACATCGAGATAATAGTTACTATAGAGGACGACGAGATAATTCTAACAATTATACTCGGAATCGATCTCATTCTCGGGGATCATCTCATTACAACCATAATACAGGGGCGGCAGTTACAAATAATACTACCCCTATAGCTCAGGTTCCACTTGACAATAATACAACACAGTCTTCTGCTGCATGTTTTGCTATTAATTATAATGTGGCAAATAGTTGCCAGCAATGCAATCTTATTTTTCAGAAGGCGAAAGAAACAGTGCTTAACTGCGGACATATTATACCACAGGTAGGTCTTGCAGTCAACGATGGAACAGGCCTACTAATTTTTAACAGGGGATTAGTTAATGGATCCGTCGTCTCAGTATTGAGGGATTCGGGATCCACAACGATTGGTGTACGACAGTCGCTGGTACATCCCAGCTGTGCAACGGGGGAATATGTCCGTTGCATGACGTTTGGTGGAACAATAGAGTTTTACCCCACAGCTATTATTCATGTTAACACTCCTTTTTTCACAGGGAACGTAAAAGTATGCATGCTTCAGAATCCAATTGCAGATCTGATGTTGGGACGCATCCATGGTAGTAAGGATTGTTCCCCACAGGAAATTAATGATTGGGAAGAAAAAAATTTGCATTCTTTTAGCAACGCTAACGCTGTTGTTGATATGGCTACACTTCGTGCCAACAACATAAATACATGTGGCACAGCAGTTTCCAACTTCACTCTCAGTACTATCCTGGAAATTGATGAAGATGATAAATCTATTGGACAACATACTAAGGATATAACTGATCCTAATAAAACTGTTGACGTTGTCAACATTGATAAAAGCATTATGAGGAAGAATAAGAGGTTAAATAATAATGCTGGACTTAAAAGGAAACATAAAGTTAACACAAATAATTATAATAAAAAAGTTTTTACTTTGCCCAGCAAGGACATGTCTACGACATGTAGGAAACTTAATACCTTTGGTAATGATAGGTATCATCCTCAGTCCAGTCAGGATGATACGACATCCAACAGAAAGACAATGTCGGTGTTGAAAAGGAAGGTTAATTCTTTGACAAAGAATACATATCATCATTGTCCACTATTTCGTGACAATGATACTACATATATTGGGAAAAGTGCGTATTCTCGCACAGTGTTAGTGCGAAATCTGCCGCAGGATACTACCTGGCAGGCACTTAGAAAATTTTTTTGATTATACAGCAAACGTTAAGTTTGTTCGTCTTCTGCCATCATGCAATGGGCAGAATAGACAGGCGATGGTTACATTTCGTAACAATCGAGACGCTCGTTGGGTAATCGAGCGTGATAATGGTGTTTATTTTCATCACCGTTATCTTAAGTTACAATTAGTACATGATTCTGCACCACGCAGATAATGGTGTACGCTCACCCTTTTGTCTTATTTCTTGATGACTCAGCTCTAGTCAGTCATCATTTCCTTTCCTTATTGGTCATTTATTCTTATACGTCTTAGATATCAAGGGACACAAAAAGATATTTCATATTAACATGCTCAAGCAATTTCATACACGTCCTGAACACTTACAGTCAATTTTTCATGAACTAGATGACAACACAGTATCCACTTGTCATTATACTAACTTATCTGTCATCCAGGAAGAAGAATCTTCTTTTCCTGAGGTACAGTTACCGTTACCTGTACCAGTAGTTCAACCTACTGAATCTTGGCGGGATGTAACCATCTCTTCAACGGTTACACCGCAACAGCGTCTACAGATTGCTAATCTATTACAATCTTATCCAGATGGGTTGACCGACGTCCCGGGTCGCACATCGGCTATCAGTCATGACATTACTCTCAATGATGATACACCTATTCGTGTACATCCCTATTCTGTTCCTTTACATTTCCTTGCTAAAACTACTAAGGAACTTGAACAGATGTTGTCTCTGGGAATCATTGAGACTAGTAATTCGCCATTCTCTTCTCCATTAGTGATTGTCCGGAAGAAGGACAATAACATTAGACTATGTGTTGATTATAGAAAATTAAATGCTAAGACTATAGTTGACAGCGAACCACATCCACTCATTGACGACTTACTGCCACGTCTATCTAACGCAACTATATTTAGTAAGATAGACTTAACTAAAGGTTATTGGCAGATACCACTGACCGAAAAGGCTAAGTACTACACCGCATTTTCCACGCCACAAGGTCTATACCAGTGGAATGTGATGCCTTTTGGGCTTGTTAATGCGCCAGCTACCTTCATTCGCCTGATGCGACAAATTTTATCAGGTAGACCAGACGTTATTACATATATTGACGACATATGCTTGTTTAGTTCGTCGTTTGAGGAACATGTTTCGGGACTTAGATATGTTTTTGACACTCTAAGGAATTATCATCTAACTGCTAAACCTACAAAGGTGCAAATCGCGTGTAATGAGATAACCTTTTTGGGACATATCATTGGATCGGGATATATCCGAACGTTACCTAGTACAGTCTCCAAAATTCTAAACATAGCAGTTCCTCAGACGAAGAAACAGGTCAGGAGTTTGTTAGGACTTGTTCAATATTACAGTAGATTCATACCAAACTTGTCATCCATCACGGCTGTATTGTCTTCATTGTTAAAAAAAGATATGCCGGTGAAGGTGACATGGACTGGTACATGCAATGAAACTTTCAACAAAATTATAAATTTGTTCTCACATGAACCAATTTTAAGACTTCCCGATGCTTCCAAAAGATTTTTCTTACGAACAGATGCTAGTAACTACGGCATTGGTGCATGCCTGCTCCAGAACCATGACGGCATTCTACACCCCACCTTATATATATCAAGAAAGCTGAAGCCGGCTGAAACAAAGTATTCCACAGTCGACAAGGAACTTTTGTCTGTGATCTGGGCAATAACGAAGCTGGAGAAATTCTTACTCGGTGCCCCCTTTACCATACAGACGGACCAACGTGCGGTCGCATCCTTGCGTCGATCCAACCACAAAAGCCAAAAACTTGCCAGATATTCAATCATCCTACAGCCATTCGAGTTCTCCATTGAACACATACCTGGCACTGAAAATTGTGTGGCAGATGCATTGTCACGTAATCCTATTGACGACGAATAATCAACATTGACACTCTTAAACTACATCAATCAGAACTACATTGGATTGAACGATGTATCAACTATAAAGGAACTAACCTTGCCTTCAATTTAGACTTTATAAACACTATATGCATCACAGAATTGAATTAAAAGACAATCAAGGTATATATAGACATTCAAACTTCGTCTAACGTCCATACACGAGATATGAATACTCTTTGAACAATCATGGATTTATATCTGACGACAAACCGAACTGATGTTCCTGTGTATACTTAATTCTTGGATGCTGGGATAAATGACATTTCTTTCCAACGTAAACGTTTGACTTTTTTTTGCCTAAAAGAATTCATCAGTATCAAGACTACGGATGGATCATCATATCCTATACTAATTAATTAGTTAACTTAACTTCTTAATTGAATTATTATCAATAAAATGAAATGTGAGAAAAAAAATGAAATGAAAGAACAAAAAAAAAAAAAAAAAAAAAAAAAGAGAACGAAATACTAAAAGAAGAAATTATGAAAAGAGAAAATAAATCTCACACAAGTATTAGATTAATAATTTTTTTTTAATGTACCTATACATTATTTAGTTAGTTATTATTCACTAACACTTAACACACACAATTAAGTTAAAACTTATATTCGAATTTCTTTCTATTTCTTCTTACTTAGTTTGTCTTTTCTTCTCTCATAACATCGCGTGAAATTAGAATCTTAATAATTTAACTCTTAGTTTAATTAATTAATTTAATTTTAATTAGTCAAATTAATTCCTATATGACATACTAATACGACAGACCTTACTTTAATTTAATTTTATCATTCACTATTAACATTGGACATTTATTTAGTTGATATAATGACACGTATAATATTGATATATAATGTGATTTATGATTAGATGACTATGACAAATAGTTAGTTGACACGACCGCAACACGGTTCTACTCAGAACATCGTCGGCCATATGTCACAATTGTGTTAAATTTTTTTGAAAAATTGTTAAGTCGGATAGATATTGAAAAAAAAATCTATCGATTTTTTTTTTCCCCGGTGTACAGGGAATTGTTACGGTATATGATATTAACGCCGTCTGCTAAAGGTTACCAGACGTGCAATTATAAAGGTTAAGACATTTAATATATTGCGATAGATGTTTCAATTAATGAACGCTTTATACACGATCGATTATGACGTGTATAGCGTTGTTTAGGACACAGTCGGTAACTAAGAAACGCGACCCTTTTCACATTGACCGTCAAGCTGTTAAGACGCGTTTGACTCTCCTTCCAATGTTGGGCATGGTATTGCCATACAGATATATTTTATGCAAGTACGGACATGGGTCAGTCCATTGCTATTATGAAGATTTGAAATGATTAAAGGTCAGTACGAAAGTAAAAATTAAGGAAGGATGAATTACAGTCCATAGTATTTGATTTTGCCAGACTCATAGACTCACTGTCGGCCGTTGGAAACCCCAACCGCGCGTGCATACAGCTATGACAATCTGCATACAGTAATTTGATTATTGGACAAGGACTGATAGGATATCTACATATCTATGCCATATATTTTCAAGTTATAATATGTACCTTTGTGATCAACATGCATGAATCGTCTTGACGTGTAATCTGTATTAAATAATTGTGGACTCAATGGAACCGACTTGTCACATCAATCGTATTCCAAGGTTCAATTATTATTCAGAATCTTCCACCCCTGCATTCGCGTAATCTTACATAGAAGGCACGATACACGATCACTCAAGAATATCAAGAAAGCTCTACAGTAATCAAGTTAATTCACGTAGACATAACTGCTGTAGGAAAGCCTGTCATCTTCGTCGATACAAAACACAACCCTAGCGATACGAAGCACAATGTTCCATCTAGGTCTAATCGACTCGAGATCATCAAAAATAGGGTCTGGCATAACTGGAGTCCGAATCACACATATGAGGAGGATCTCTGACAAATAGACTCTTGCAGAGACATAAACTTCTCCTAGAAAAACATCTATGAATCACTGTTAAACCTTAAACAGTGCCAGCCCTGGAAAAAGCACTCAGCCATTTCTTAGCGACATTATCAGAACTCTCCACAACCCAGAAGGACTACGAAAACCTGCGCTAGATTCTGGCAGAAAGAATATAGTCCGACCTGAACATATAAAGGTATACAATATACGACTGAATCTTCTTTCACAAGACAAGTAGTACAAATGAATTCAGGCCATAAACATAACAAGCAAAATTAATCTATTTTCTGGCCCGAACAAATAAGAACGGACATGAATACAATATCCATGCGCCGGATCAATATCAAGAACGATCACTCATATCATCAAAAGTGTGAATCAATCATGAATTATCTAGCTTTACCAGAGGAAGCATTTTCATACACAAATGAATGCAAATATATATATTTTCCATATTAAATAGCCATATCGTATTTTTGTAATATGTGCGTCAAAATATGCACGCAACACATACCACCACTCTTAAGAATACAAAAAGCAAGAGGAGCTTTCATTGCATTGGGAAACATATGAAGAACAAGAGAAATCAAGTCCAACATGAAAATAAGAATCTTCAACTCAAATATCAAGTCAGTCCTATTGTATGGCCCTGAGACATGGAGAGCAACAAAAATAACAACCAGAAAGCTAGACGGGTGCTTGCGTAGAATAGAAGGACTGAAATGGTATGACGAAGTCACAAATGTGGAATTGATGACAAGAACCAGATAAGTGCCAGTGGAATAAGAGTTGAGAAGATGCTCGCGATGGATAGGACACACATTGAGAACTGTTGATAGCATTACAAGGCAGTCCTTGTTCTGGAATCCACAGGGAAAGAGAGGCAGAGGTAGACCAAAAAACACACGGAGAAGAGAACTGGATACAGAGGTGAAAATGATGAGGAAAACATGGAAAGAACTTGAGCGGATGGCACAGTACAGGAAGACTTGGCATGTGTTTCTTGAAGGCCTATGCTCCTTGGGGAGCTAAAGGGTATTGATTGATTGACTGATACCACCACTAATCATTATGTAACAATTTTTGTTCTCATTAAATACTTTTTGACTGTGTAATGCATCTTTCTAGGTCCGTCTATTCTTAACACCTGTATTTCAGTGAAAGGTAAATTACAAGCCTGTAAATAATCTAATACAATATTGGTATTCTCTTTTAGTAGGAAATGCTCCTTATTATTATCTTGTAAACATTCTGCAAAGTAAGGTTCCTCTATTCTGAAATAGCTCGTTTCTAGTTGTAGTCTTAAAAGTTTCTTTTTGCTGGGAATTTTTAGTTCCCCATGATACTTGAGATGTTCTTGTTGGAGCTTGGAACAGCTTATCCTTGTGTCTTCCTTTTAGATTTGTATCCCATTCTACTGCCCAATCATCTGTTATTATTCTTTAAACATGCTTTTGATCTCTGAACTACTTATCTCTACATTTATTAAGTTTTTAACTGATCTGCCGCTCTTGGCTTCTTTATCTGCCATTTCTTTTCATTCTGTGCCCACATGTGAAGGTGTTGTTCGTCCATCACGGGTGATGAAGACCACTCTGTTCATCCAATTATTAGGAATATGTTAGATTACTCTATGGGTACGAAGGTGACTGATGAGCCCGATGCGGGCCTTGAAAGATCTCGGACAGTGTGGGCAGGGAATGTTTGCTTCATGTGAAAGTTTTATTTCACGGTCTTTTCTAGCTTGTCTCTGCTGTTCTGCTGCTGCTCTTCTGGATGATTGGCATGCCGCTGCACCTTTACGAAGAGATGTGCACCAAGCAGTTCGGTTTTGCGCAGCAGCTTCCCATAGTTCTGGGCTTATGTCAAAGGTTTTCAATGACGTCTTTAACGTGTCTTTGAAGCGCTTCATTTGGCCACCATGGGAGCGTTTACCCTTCTGCATCTCACCATAAAAGAGTATCTTTGGCAGTCGATGGTCTGGCATGCAGACTACATGACCTGCCCAGTGAATCTGTGACTGCATCAGAATAGTATGGATGCTAGGGATACCAGCTCTGTCAAGAACGGCGGTATCCGGGATCTTGTCTTGCCATTTGATGTTCATTATCTTCCTGAGACAGACTGTATGGAAGTGGTTTAGCTTCTTTACGTGGCGCCTGTATACAGTCCATGTTTCGCATGCATAAAGCAGTACTGGAACCACCGCAGCTCTGTACACCTTCAGCTTTGTCTGTAGACTAATGCCACTTCGATGCCAAACGTTGGTGTAGTCTGCCAAATGTGCTGCTGGCTTTGGAGATCCTGGTGTTTACCTCACCATCAATGACGATGTTCTGGGAAAGTGTGCTACCAAGGTATGTGAATCTGTTCACAACATTCAGTTTCTCACCATTTACCTTGATGATTGGCTCAGTATAAACTGTGCCAGGAGCTGGTTGGTACATGATTTCTGTTTTCTCCGTGTTGATGGTAAGCCCAAAGTTGGCACAGGCTTCGGAGAATCTATCCACGCTGTGCTGCAGATCAGCCTCTGAGCCAGCACTAAGGGCACAATCGTCAGCAAACAGAAGATCTCTGATGGTGTGTGATTTGACCTTGGTTTTTGCTTGAAGCCTCCTAAGGTTAAACAATTTTCCATCAATACATGTGAAGGTAACAAAGCTATTAAAACTGAATATCCTGTAGCTTATAGGTATGTATTAACCAGAAATATCTCTTCCACTATATCTGATTTACTTCATTCTCATAAGTTTCTTTGATGAATTTCTGAAAGTGAGTCTGTTAAAATTGTCAGTTTCTGGGGAGTTGTTAGAGAAGATTTATATGGCTTTTAGTATTGCAGTGATAATAGATGTTTTTTTCTGTGATACTATATCCTTTTACAGTTGTGCATGTTGGAAGATATATTCATATCCCTAATTTATCATATTCTCCCGTTGACCAAACCGTGCATGATGTAATGCTGTCATTTGATATATTTTGTTGTAGGCCTATATATTTTCTGGTTTTGTTTTTTATAATTTCTGTATCATCTGTTTTATTAAGTATTTTCTCCAGGTGGTAGTCTGTGTCCGGTTTCTTGAGCTTTCAGAATGATATCACTGGTTTGTTGTCACTACTGTTTTTAATTGATGTATTTAGAGCATCCAGGGGTACAAGTTCCCCCATTCACTTCCACCCTGTTGGGTATCTGTTTGTACAAATTGGATCGAAGCAAATTGTTGAGATTTTACAAAGCTGGATATGCTGTTTGAGTTTTGTCTAACATAACTTTGGTCATGTAATGTAGTCTTACTTTTTTTTTTCTCTGTTCCAAAGGAAGATATAACCATCTCTAAAGCACCCATCAATGTTTATCTGAGTACACCCGTTATTGTACATTACTGTCGTGAGAGGTTCAGATGTTATTAAAAAATAGGAAGATATCCTGGATATAAAGGTGTATCAGGTGATACCAGGATAGTGCCAGATAAGAGTCTGGTCTTATCAGTAATACCCCCTTCTCTGAAGAGCGTAAGGGTGTATGGACACAAAGGTAGGGTCAAGCTATGTAAGTTCCCAGAGAAGATGGTAATGTAGTACTCTGAGTCCCTAACTGCTACCTCTCCTGATCCGCCTCTGTAATTATGGTATTTAATGTTGTTATTGACTCTGCTAGGGGTAATTATATAACTAAATTCACCAACAAGAACTGTAATTCAACTTAAAGAATTTAAGAAAGTCTGCTGGTGAATATTTACAATTTAATTAAACAGTTACTCTTTTCTGTTTGAAAAGTTTTAAACTCAAATATTTTACAACAGTAAATAAATAAAACAGTTCAACAAATGTTTTTCCCTTGGGTCAAAATGTCTATCATCTTGTAGACAAAATTAGCTTGCTTGATCATTCACTTGAAGAATTATTATTATTATTATAAGTTGATAGAAACTCTATACTATTATGGTCATCACAAACTGGATGCGCATATGTCTTTGGTGATTATGGATAAGCTGCACAGGTGCCTTAAGCAACTTATCTGAGTCACTGCAGATGGCTCCCTTAGATGCTGGATAGAATCTTCAGATGAAATCTCCAGCAGTTGCATACATTATGACTGGCCTGCTATCACAGACTGGCACTGCATTCGTTGCAACGTTAGTAAGAGAAGCCTCTTCTTATTTGGAGACTTTTGGATAAAGGATTAAACCCTTAGGCACACACAGACTAGCCTTCAGTGGTTGATTAAGGTCTGCTAACAAGTGCAGAAGGCAAACACTGGCATTAACATATGCTCTGCTTTCCCCGCTCTCTGTGTTTTTTCAAATCGTGACTGACCGGAGTTTGTTAGGCAAGTCTATTTATAGTCTGACCTCGAACGTACGAGATGGAATCCCCGAGGAATGCAATAACTATCCTTCTTCTTCTTCTTCGTTCGTCCTGAAAAGGACGGTGGTTGCGTTGTGTCTGTTTGCGCCTAAGCTGTGATATCTGCACCTTTCGGTCGACACATCCAACTTCTGCACGGCATTTTTTAAGGACCGGGTTTGCCTTCCCATTTCGATCCATGCTCGCTCAGCCAGCCTGCACTGCTGCAGACTGTTTCCAGGACCACCACGTGGAGGTGGAGCACGGTCTTGACCAGCTCTGGTTCGCTGGTCCTGACGCAGGCAGTCAAGCTATGAGTCGCTGACTGCATTCACTATTGCTGCATCTTGGGGTCCCCAATAACTATCCGAAAAGATGGATACCGTTTGACCTTTTGTATAATGTAGGAAAACTACTTTTTAAATTATCTTCGTTATTCCTGATGCGATTTTAGTCATTTAAAGCTTACATTATACTTGGAATTAGGCTTTACATATCTATATAATAATCTTTTTGGTTACTACTTGCATTTTCTGTTATGCATAGTTTAAACTGCTAAATTTAGGCCAACCTGAAGCTTCAAATGCATTTAACCTAAGATTTCTCCCGTCCTATAATATTATTAGTAAAAGTATTACTACTTACGTTTAGAGTAACATCCCTAATATTGTTTTGATAACCTCTGCCAAGTGGTACTTCTTCCATACTGCTGTAGTAAAATTCCGAAGTTAATCATGTTACACAAATAGGGTCTTGCCATCTTTATTTTCCCAGCAGTTGTAAACACAGGACCAAGAAAGCATTTTCATTGGTCAGTGTATCTTATCTTTTTACAATGTATGGCGCGCCGTATGGCCACAGTTATTAGAATTCATGATGTGAAACAGACGTCATTTCACAACAATTACCTTGGTGCTGAATTGTGTCTGATTTAATCTTGTTACTATGTGCTGCAGAGTCATGTACTATACTTCTGTAATCTCTTAATCATCTAGTGAAAGATTTAAAGGACAATAGCATTGTATTAGTGCTTGCATCCCATCCATGACCTTTCAAACATCTTGGCTTGTTAGTTAACTCTCAGCAAGGCTCCACCAGTTCATCAGTGTGTTTATTCTAGTTCAGCTGTTGGTCTGGTGACATTCCTAGATATCAGATGGTTTGGACTGTAGGCCTACTAATGTTTAGCCATTGTATATTTATGTCTAAGCACAGTTTATAAAATAACTAAAGCTATCAGTGGAAAACGAGATGCAAACAACATAACGTTAGTAAGAGACAAGCAAGGAAATCTCATCACCACAACACAGGGGCAGGAAACAAGATGGGCAGAGCACTTCAGAGAAACACTGAATAAGGAACCACCAGAGACTCAGCTGAATGTTCCTGAGGCTGAAAGTGACTTAGACGTAAATACAGACATTCCACGAAAAGAAGAAATTATCACAGCTATCAAAGGGCTAAAAAATGGAAAAGCGCCTGGTCACGACAATCTGAATGCTGAGCTATTCAAGACAGACCCTGAACTAGCAGCAGAACTATTAGAACCACTATTTGCACAAGTCTGGGAAACTGAGACAACACCAACAGAGTGGAGTAAAGGAATAATTGTCAAATTGCCCAAGAAGGGCGACCTTGCAGACTGCAACAACTGGAGAGGAATTACCCTCCTCTCAGTTCCCAGCAAAATACTAGGCAGGATAATCATCCAGAGAATTTCAACAGCAGTTGACCATAAACTGAGGAAAGAACAAGCGGGCTTCAGAAAGAGCAGAAGATGCGCAGATCATATATTTACCCTCAGGAACATTATAGAGCAGTGCTCAGAATGGCAGAGACAGCTGTACATTAACTTTGTTGATTTTGAAAAGGCTTTCGACAGCATACACAGGGACAGCCTATGGAAAATTCTGAGGGCTTATGGAATTCCCAGCCGCATTGTTTGCATTATAAAAAGCCTCTATTCTAACTTTACGTGCAGTGTTGGATCGAGTAATGTAACTTTCGAAGTGAAAACAGGAGTACGACAGGGATGCCCCTTATCAACAACATTATTTTTGACAGTCATAGATTGGGTGATGCGCCAGACTACAGAGGGCAGTCCAAGAGGAATTAGATGGACAACGTTTTCTACACTGGAAGATTTGGAATATGCAGATGACATTGCACTACTCGCGCATTCACACCAACACATTCAAGACAAAACCGATAGACTGAATAAGTATGGCCAGCAGGTTGGCCTGAACATCAATTTGAAGAAGACAGAGGTCATGACACTAAATGTGGGCAATCCTGAGCCAGTAACAGTAAGGAACCAGAAGTTAGAACAGACAGACACATTTACTTACCTAGGAAGCATAGTAACACCTGACGGCGGAACAAGCAAGGACATTAACAACAGAATGAATAAAGCGAGAACAGCCTTTGCTGTTCTCAACAACATTTGGAAGTCTTCCCAGTACAGCACAAACACCAAATTAAGACTGTATGAGAGCTGTGTACTTTCTGTGCTTCTCTATGGTGCGGAATGTTGGAGAGTAACAGAGAAGGAAATGTCGAAACTGTCCTCTTTCCACACAATCTGCCTAAGGAAAATTCTCCGAATCTTTTGGCCAAACACCATCAGCAACCAAGAACTACTTATTCGGAGTAACCAGGAGGACATGCACACAATCATAGCTGGCAGACGCTGGAGTTGGGTTGGCCATGTCCTCAGAAGGGACCCTGATACCATCACAAGAACAGCTATGCTATGGACCCCCGAGGGAAAGCGAAAGAGAGGCCGACCAAAAACAACTTGGCGGAGAACTGTGGAAGCTGAGATGCAAAGAATGAACCACAGTTGGGGCACTGTACGAAGGATGGCCGCCGACCGAGCAAAGTGGAATCAATTTGTTGCTGCCCTACAAGACGCCACCAGGCGTGATGGCCGCTGACTGCTTTGACGGTTGGCGGTTATGGATCAAAGAAGAAGAAGATATTTATGTCTATAATCTTATTTTTAACAACCCTACCTCAGATGAAGATCTTTCCCACTGTCTTATTTATTTCATTTGGAATCTCAATTTTTTATCAATTTATATACTTTATTTATTTGTTTTTCTAGATCCTTAAATAATTTTGGAAGTGTTTTACCAGTTCTCCCTATAGCAACATCATCTGCAAACTGTGACAATGTAATTTTAATATTTTTAAATTCTTCACCTAAATTATTTACCATTATAGTAAAATACGAGGGGCGTTCAGAAAGTAATACACCACATCGTTTTTCTCAGGAGCTGTTTATTCAAAAAGCATGAAATTTATACACAATATACATGGATATGTCATGTAAACATCGGTATTATTCAACATAATCCCCATCAACTTGTACGGCTTTATGCCAGCGCAAAACAGGTGCATGTATTTCTAGCCCGTACCAGATTTTGTCTTGATCATGTAGCCATTTCTTCGCTCAATGAATCACTCCTTCATCATCTTCAAATCTTGTCCCACGGAGTGCATCTTTAAGTGGACCAAATAGATGAAAATCAGAGGGTGCCAAATCGGGACTATAGGGTGGATGGGGTAGTACAGTCCAACCCAATTTGGTGATTGCTTCCCATGTTGCCAGACTTGTGTGAGGGCGCGCATTGTCGTGAAGGAGAAGCAGGTCTGCTGGATTCTTGTGCGGCCGAACTCTGCGAAAACGTTGAGTTTTTTCAATGTCTTAATGTAAGCTTGCGAATTGATTGTCTCTCCTCTTGGCATAACGTCCACAAGAATCACACCTTCAATGTCCCAAAAGACAGTGATCATGACTTTTCCAGCTGAAGGAATTGTTTTGAATTTCTTTCTTCTTGGTGACTGCGGATGATGCCACTCCATTGACTGTCTTTTTGTCTCAGGTTCAAAATGATGTTCCCAGGTTTCGTCGCCTGTAACGATCTTAGCCAAAACGTTCTCTCCATCAGCATTGAAACGCTCCAACAATTCAGAAGAAATTGCTTTCCTTTGCAATCGGTGGTCATTTGTGAGACTTCGAGGAACCCATCTTGCGCAAACCTTAGAAAATCCGAGAGTTTTTATAACTGCATTTGCACTACCAATGCTGACTGACAGCTGTAAGGCCAATTGTTGAGTAGTGATTCGCCTATAGTAAGAATAATGCCCTCAGCGCATTTCAACATTTCTGCGTTGGTGGCTGTGGCAGGACGTCCACAGCACGGCCGATCAAGCAGCTCCGTATCTCTACTTCCTGATTCTTTGATTCTCTGAACCCAGCGACTGACTGTACTCCTGTCGACTGCAAAACTTCCATACACATCACATAGACGTTTGTGAATATTCACAACAGTTTCCTTCTCTGCAACAAGAAATTCTATCACAATTCGCTGATTATAACGCAAGTTGCTAACACGCTCCATTTCAACGGTTTAGGGCAGCCGTATTATTTGGCCGGTTGCGGTGCAATTTAGTGCACACAATTGGCACATGCCATATTTGAAGTGTGCAAAATTTCATGCTTCTGTCTTCATTATTAGCTGAGAAAAACGATGTGGTGCATTACTTTCTGAACGCCCCTCGTATTTAAACAGATAGTATTGATCCTTGGGAAAATTCCTGTCCATAATTGAAGATTCACCCAGCCGAAGAGAGTATTTTTGTTTCTTAGTAGTTTTATAAGCTGCTTCTCAATATCATTTCTTGTTTCAGCAATGTGCCTTTGTACATTTTCATTGCTAATGAATAGGAATTTCAAAAAAATCAGTAGAATCTTGATTCATTACTGTGGAAATAACGCCCAGCAAATCAAGCATAAAAGTTTCTTTGATTTTATGTGGTCTGCCACTTTTAGCAGTTATCTTTGAAATACGATGGCATGCACTAAGCCCATCTTTGGCCTTTTCAGAACATTTATTTTTAAAATTTCTGGGATCGATGATCTTTTATTACATTTTTTCATGAAGATTTTTTGAAATACTCTAAGCCTTTATCCTTTATGTCTGAGTGTTCAGCAGGAAGACGATAATGAAGCCCAGATGGTTTCATTTGAAAATGTTTGTTGATACAGCAAACACTGGAAGAGTCTTGTTGGTCAGGGACTCAGTGAATCCATATTCCAAGTAGTTTGACAAATAATGACATTGGTGCTTTTTACTTAGCGGCATAGTTTAAGTATTAGAAATTGGGCATACTGTATAAAAAAAACAACTTAGATTATTGAAATCAATGAATGGATGATGTACAGTTAGGTTAACCAGTTACTTCCAAAGTCACTTCATTTGATCACAAAGCGCATTTATATGAAGAATTTAACTGAGTTTGGTGCTAGACTAATTTCTTGAATACAGTCTTCAGCTTACTTCAGAGGGTGGCTTAGTAGGGTAGACTCCTTATACTTTTTCTTCTTTTGTCCTTGGCCTCTGACTAACAAAGCAATTGATGAAGATCATGCTTGGTGGCATCTTATAGGGCAGCAACAAACTGTCTCCGCTTTGCTTGGTTGGCAGGCCAACCTTTCTCTCTCTGCTTCCACAGTTCTCTGCCAGGTTGCTTTTGACCAGCTTCTCTTTACCTTTCCTTCTAGAGTCCAAAGCATGGCAGTTCTGGAGATGGTGTTAAGTTGTCTTCTGAGGATGTGGCCAACCCAATTCCAGCATTTACCTGCTATGAAGGTGCACATATCTTCTTGATGACTCCGAGTTAACAATTCTTGGTTGGCGATGGTGTTTGGCCAGAAAGTTCATAGTATTTCTTATGTAGATTGTGTGGAAAGAGGACAGTTTGGACATTTCCTTTTCTGTTACTCTCCAGCATTCTGCACCATGTTTGTCTATTTAGCTCTTGGTCCCTTACTTTTATGGGCGCAGGATTTCTTACATTTAGTGTCATGACTTGTTTCTTCTTGAGATTAATGTTTGGTCCCATATATTGGCTATGTTTATTCCGTCTGTCTGTTTTTTCTTGGATGTGTTGATGCTAATTTGTGAATAGTGCAGTGTCATCTGCGTTTTATAGATCCTCCAATGCAGAGAATTCTGCCCATCTTATTCCTTTAGGTGTATCCTCTGCTGTCTGGCGCATCACCTAGTCTATGATAGTTAAAAAGAGAGTGGTTGATAGGGAACATCCCCTCCATGCTTATTTTTACCTCATAAGTTACATTGCTGATCAACACAACATGTGAAATTAGCATAGAGGCTTTTGATGATGGAAACAATGCACTAAGGGATTCCATAAGCCCTCCACTCCTTACACAGTGTTTATTCTGGCAGCAATTTGATTTTATGTAATTTCCAGATCAAATTGACTTTTCTTAGTTATGTTAGAAACATATTCAGTAGAGCCTAGTTATGTTTTGGCTTTATTTGTGCTTTATTGGATACAATCCAACTTTTCTTCGCTGCAAATACGACTGTTTGTGTCATTTTCCTAGTACCCACCAAAGACCCCAGTAGTGGGCAATATCTCCCAGGCTGAAGACCTGTGCGAGACCAAAGGCTGACACTAAGTGGTTGTTTCTATGCCTAGCCGCTTTTGGGCTTTATTTGTGCTTTATCGAGTAAAACCCAACATAACCTCTTCCCTGAAATAACCACTATTTCTGTCATTTTCTTAGTACCAAACGAAAATCCCAAGTAGGGGGTGATATCTCCCAGGTTAAACACAACTGTGATAGACCAAGAGGCTGACGCCAAGTGGTTGCTTCTTTCATTTAAAAAAAAAATCGCTAAGCCTAGGGGGAAGTGTAGGGGGAGTGTCCACATAAAGGAACCCCACTATCAGCAATACCAACAAATCATCTGACTGTGATGCATATTTCAACTCTCTTATTAGTTTTATAAGCATAATTTCTTGCCAACTTATTGTGAAATTTTTGCTCACATTTCCATTGATGTTATAAATTTTTATGTAATAGCTACACGCATGGAGGCATATCTGGAGTCATCATTATATGACCACCAGCTATGCACAATGCTATAGTATACCAGTGTGGAAGTGAACCTATATCTATGAGGCTAATTACACCCTCATTGACTCTTGAAATCATCCACACACTTCCAGGGATTCCCCCTGTGGTAAAACTTGTTGAGAACCCAGCATTGCACACTAAGCTTGGAAAAGTCACTTGAGCCCTGGATGTAATTCTTTGACCTGGTTGACTGCATTCTGGAGGATCTCACTGTGGACCCACTGGTAGGCAGGGGAAGCTGAGAAATGACATGACAATTCCTTGGGAAAGCCCAGAACTAGAACACAGTATTTTAGTTCTGCATAGTTGGAGAGCCCTCTTGGATGGCGGGGAATGCACAGTATGCCACTTGCTTCTTACTCCTAGCTTGGGACCCCTGTGTGACGATCCTTTGAATGCGTCTAGGCTGAAGAAACTGGAACTCATGACTTCAACTCAGCACATTCGGTATGGCAGAAAAGCCACAGCCTGTGAAAAGCCTAGATCTACAGTGTAGATAATACCAAGGAGTCTTCAACTTGGTATTGGCTGCAAAAGAGCGAAAAGCTCAGCAGTCCTAGTTAAACAACAACAACAACAACAATGTAATAGCTACCACAGAAAACTTAAAACAGTGCCCATTTGGGTGCATTGTGTATTTTTCTATTTGTTTTTTTTTCAGAGTCGTTGAATATTTATTCTGCGGTTATAAAAGTCGATGTAAGAATTTAGAGGCACGAGAACGCAGGAGGTACTATAGATTCATGCTTTATGAAGATGTTGACAGCTGCCTGCTTCGCCTCTTTGAAAGCTTCTTGGAGGCAGCCCCTCAGCTAACCTGGCAGCTGTACATTGTGATAGACCTAAAACCGAAAGAAGATGTTGTGGGAAGTAAGTTGATTAATAGCTTTGTTTTGATTTTATTCACAAGGTTTTCCTTTCTTCATTCTATCCTTGCTTTAAGAACATCAAATTTGTTCATATATTGAAGGAAACTATTTGTTTTTCCTCTTCTCCTTCTTTGTTTCTGCTTCCTCTTATCCTCTTCCTTCTTATTAATCTGTGTTTCCTTCTTATACTCTCATTTTCTCATTCTCTGTCTTCTTCTTCAGCTGCAGTTCCCTCTACTGCTTCTTCTTCTTTTCTTCTTATCTCCTTTTATCCAGTCTTTGTCTTTTCTCTTCTTGCCTCTACTTCTTCTCTGCCTTCTGTTTCTCCTTGCTTAATTTCTTCTTCTCTTTGTTTTTGTCTTTTCACCTCCTCCTAATTCTCCTTTTCCTTCACCTCCCTCTCTGTATCCACTGCTCCTGTTTTTTTAATTGAATTGTTTTCTGCTTCTCCTCTGTCTTCTGTTATTCTGCTCAACCTTCTTTTTCTTCACTTTCTCACTCATGTACTTCTTCTCTTTATTCTTTTTTCTGCCTTTTCTCCTTTTCTTTCTTCTCCTGTTTCTTGTCCTCTTCATATTTTTAATGCTTTTCGTCATCCTTGTTTATTCTTCATCTAATCCTCCTAGTGCCCCATGTAGTTCCCGGGGGGTCTCTGAAAAGGCAAAGAAAGAATAAGACGACTGCATCATCAGGCATCACCTGTGTGTTACCGGGGCCCAAAAGGAGAGCAAAGAATAGTAGCATTGTACCCTACCATGCATGTCATAAAAAGCGACTAAGGAGGGTTGGGCATGGGACTGGTTACCCCATCCCGTAAAAAAACTTCAACAAACATGGACAAGTCAAATACAGAATATAAATCAACTCAGCTGCCCAAGACAGAAGAAGGTCCACCAGAAATGATAACATGATGAATGAGATCAGATCTGAGCTTAACATCATCCAAAGGTCATCAACCATTGCCCTTCAGTGGTTACCTGCCCATTGTGGAATCGCTGGTAATGAGAAAGCAGATGCTCTATCAAGAAGCGGCAGTAAAATGGAACAATACAGCCACCCATTGCCCTATCGGGAAGCAAAAACCATCATCCACAACAAGTACAAAAATCAGTGGAAGGAGGAAGGGGATATATACAGCAGAGATGACCCAATCCACCACCTAAACAGACACCAACAGACGACAATTTTCCGCCTGAGAACTGGTCACTGCAGATTACTTGGACATCTCTATCGCCTCAAGATATCCCACACGAATGAATGCCCTTGTGGAACTGATATCCAGACTCCAGAACACATTCTCCAGAACTGTCCAACCCATGATAAATTGCGACGTGCGACCTGGCCAAAAGGTGATGAGCTCCAGCAGAAGCTATGGGGCTGCCGCGCCGACCTGGAAAAGACTGTGGACTTCGTCCTGGCGACAGGCCTGCAGATTTAGCATGACTACAAACCGAACGCAGAAGAAGAAGAAGAAGAAGGTCCTCAGGAAAGGAGGCGCATGAAGCAACCCAGAGAAAGCCGAAAGGAGTCTGCCAACTAACCTTTTTTTCATCTAGAAAAATCTCTAGGATTGGCACCTGGAATGTTCACACTCTGTGTGAACAAGGGAAAACTGCATAGATAGCAGCAGAAATGAAAATTACAGGATTGATATCCTGGGTCTCTGCGAGACACTGTGGAAGGGCATAGAGAGAAGGAGATTGATCACAGGAGAAATGATGTTGTCCTCAGGACATGAGGAGGAAAGAGCACACCACAGTGAAGGGGTGGCTCTAATGCTGTCTAGGGAAACACAGAAGGCACTTATAGAATGGGAAACAATGGGACCCTGAATTATAACAGCAAGGTTTAAATCAGCCAAAAAGAAAATAAATATAAACATCATCCAGTGTTGTGCACCAACAAATGATAAAGAAGAATCTGTGAAAGAAGACTTTTACACCAAGCTACAAAATGTCTTGGACAAAAAGAAAAGAAAGCACATCACAATTTTAATGGGGGACCTAAACTAGAAAATAAGAACAGACAACACCGGATTTGAAGAAATTAAGGGAAAGCATGGATTAGGTATGATGAATGAGAATGGGGAACTATTAGCTAACTTCACAGTGCCGGGCCCTCTGCCTCAAAAGGGCCCAACCCCTACTACTGGGGGTCCTTCTCAATTGCCCCGTGGAGCCAGGAGGCATGAGAATAGAGCTACTGGCCAAGCAAAGCAAAGACCACTTAAAATAATGCACTTGAATGCTGAAGGTGTCAACAGTAAAAAAGATGGCTACAGCAAAAAAACTAGAGCTCGAAAATATCTTAAATGAAGAGCAAGTAAATGTATGCTGCTTGCAAGAAACCCACCTCAGCAAAGACATAGCCTTCAAAATCAAAGGCTACCAGTGCTACCGATCCGACCTAATAGACAGGCGAAAGAGTGGAATACTGACACTCGTGAGGAATAACATCAGTGCATGTCAGCTTGAAACTTATGGAGGGGGTGGAATACCAGATGCTTCATCTCAGGACAGAAAGTACAGAATTCCACCTGCTCAACTACTACTGTCTGAGTGACCGCCCACTGGCACTAGACACAATCCCAGCAAAAGAAAGACTGATTGTGTGTGGAGACTTCAACAGCCACTCACAGAGCTGGGGCTATGATCACATGGACAGAAGAGGTGATGAGCTTGAAAACTGGCAGGATGACAATGGGCTTATCCTGATTAACCAGCCAATCGACCCACCAACCTTCTACTCGAGATCATGGCACACCACCTCTACACCAGACCTGGCATTCCACTCACCAGGCCTGGAGTGGAACACCACACGTGTTGTAGGGAAACAACTTGGAGGCAGCGACCACTGGCCAGTCTTCCTAATTGTGGAAAATGAACTTGTCAAGGAGAACAGCACTCTCTCTAGGTGGAACTACAAGAAGGCAGACTGGACAATGTACCAGCATCGTACCAGTATACTGGCTAGAGATCTGTCTGTAGACAAAGACATCAATAAGTTAGTCGATGAATTCAGCAGATGCATATTACAGGCTGCTCGTGAAACAATACCTAGAGGGGCTCGTAAGCACTACAAACCATATTGGAATAGTGAACTAGAGCAACTGCACAACGACGTGGAAACATCTCGAAAGCAGGCAGAGACCAGTCCATGCCAAGAACATCACAATAACTACTAGCAAGCTAAGGCCAAATTCCAAAGGGCCAAGTTGCAGGCCAGGCGGAGAAGCTGGAAGGAGAAAACAGAGTCCTTGAACTTCAAAAGAGATACAAGGAAACTGTGGAAGCTGGTAAAACAACTTAATGATGAGGGTACAGGGAGAAACTCAAAGATTGCACTGTACAAATATGGAAACATCCTCATTGGAAAACAGACAGCTGATCACTTTGCAGACTCCTTTGCTAAAGACAAGAACATCGAAGTAAGCCCAGAGAAGCAACAGGAGACTCATGAGAAACAACAATACGCAGGACGAGATGGAACCATACCTGAAGTTATGGAGACACCAATCACATTCAGAGAACTGGAGCTTGCAATATCCAAATTGAAAATGAGAAAGTTGCCAGGAGTTGATGGAGTGTCCAATGAAATGATTAAGAAATTGGGAACCGCAGCAAAAACAAAGCTGCTGCAGATCTTCAATATCTGTTGGAACTCAGGCAGAGTTCCACAGACCTGGAGGGAAGCAATCATGATACCACTCCTAAAACCAGGAAAAGACAGTTCCACTGCCTCCAGCTACAGACCAATCAGCCTTACAAGCTGTCTCTGCAAAACTATGGAACGTATCATCAACCTCAGGCTACAGTGGTACCTTGAAAGTGAAAACCTTCTTGTACCACAGCAGGCGGGCTTTAGGCAGTGTTACTCTACCGAAGATCAGGCAACTTACCTTTCCCAAGAGATTGAGGATGCGTTCCAAGATAAGAAACTGGTACTAGCAGCATGGATAGATCTAAGGAAAGCATTTGACAAGGTTTGGAAAGAAGGGCTTCTGAAGAAACTGAGAAACTGTAGAGTGAATGGTAGGATGTACAAATGGGTGAAAGCATACTTGCATAACAGAAGAGCCCGAGTACAACTAGATGGTGTGATGGCGTCCCTCAGGGAGGGGTTCTGTCCCCCACACTTTTCCTAGTCTACATCAACGACCTGGTTGCTGAACCATCACATGGAATGAAAGTGGCAATGTACGCTGATGACCTGGTAATATGGTGCACAGATGAGCATGCAACAGTGCCCACCAAACTGCTACAAAGAGCTATAGATGCCTTAACCTCGTGGGCAAATAGATGGTGTGTCAGCATCAACACAGACAAGTGCAGCACTACGCTCTTCACCCTCTCTCCCAAACAAAAAGCTGGTGTCATCAAGATAAATGAAGAGCTCCTGAGAGAAGATAAACAACCCACCTATCTTGGAGTTACATTCGATGATAGGCTGACATGGAAGCAGCACATCAACAAGGCAGCAACAAAGGCCTGGAGGAAGTTAGCCATCCTGAGAAAACTAAGTGGAACCACATGGGGAGCCAGCGGGAAAATACTTAGTAAAGTTTACAAGCAGGGCATACGACCACACCTGGAATATGGGTCAGCTGCGTGGTGTCCAGCATCAAACACCACATTACAAGAGCTAGATAAGGTGCAAAACCAGGTGCTTAGGGTCATCATGGGGGCAATGAAATCAACGCCTATAGTGGAGATGGAGAAAATGGGGAGGATACAAGCACTGCGAGAACGCAGAGACACGAAAGTGCTAACACAGGCAGAAAAGTTCCTCTGTATGCCAAGCCATCCAATGAAGGACAGATTCCAAAACCTAGCAATGGGGCGATTGAAAAGAAGCAGCTTCATCCACCAGGCCAAACAATTTCGTAGACAAACCTCAGACCTGCCTGAAGTTGACAGCCCACTAAAGTCTGCCAGAACAAACCCCTTGGAGAGAAGAGCCTGGACTACCAATACACATCCAGACAAAAGTGAAAGGAATATTCGACAGGGATGAGCAGAACAGCGTACAACGTAGGACAGTCACTCTCAGTTTCCTGGATGATGAATACCCCACAGGACCTCTGGGTCCGAGTATACACGGATGGGTCAGCACAGAATGCAGTCAAGAATGGAGGAGCAGGAGTGTATATAGAATACCCAAACAACACTAGGGATACGGTCAGAGTACCAACGGGGAAATTCTGTAACAACTATGATGCAGAAATCCAGGCAATCAAGGTGGCAAATGAGAAACTGTTGAACACCAATCTCAGTCCACAGCCTGTGGTATTCCTGACAGATGCAAGATCAGCACTCCAAGCACTTCAGTCCAGAAAATTGCCAGGTATACAAGCCCTACTTTCTGAACTGTGCAACCAGTGCAGGGTCGCCATGCAATGGATACCGTCTCATTGTGGAATACCAGGAAATAAGAGAGCAGACCGACTGGCTAAAGAAGGTGCTGCAGGCGAGCAACCAGATGTACCAGTTACGTACCATCAGAAGAAAAAGATGATCAGATCAATCAGAAAGCCACCAACACCAACGCAGGATGACTACCAAGCTATGAACAGATCAGAACAAATTGTCATTCTGCGCCTCAGAACAGGACACAACCGACTCCGCAGCCACATGTATAAAAAATTCAAGATTGGCAATTCAGCCATGTGTACATGTGGACTGCGGAGCATGTACTTCAAGATTGCCCCAAATATGTTATATTGAGGCAAACCCACTGGCCCAGAGAAACAACACTGGAAGCAAAATTATACGGACCTCTGTATGAACTACAAAAGACAGTGAAGTTTATACAAGAAACAACATTGCAGATATAGACAATATATTTCAAGCCAATGAAAGAAGAAGAAACTAACTTCTGTGCTTCAGATCAACTAGATATAGGAGGAAGCGTATTTCCACATAAAAGAATACATAAAGCAACGTGGATATCACCAGACCACAGAACTGAGAATTAGATTGATCATATATGCATAAACAAGAAGTTTAGGTCATCATTGCATGATGTAAAAGTATGTAGAGGAGCAGATGTGGTATCAGACCACCATCTTCTGTTGGCTAAAACAAAATTAAAACTCAAGAAATTTACAACAGTATATAGCTATAGACAACAGTATAATGTGGGATATCTAAGAAATCAGGAAATAAGAGAAAAGTTTTCACTCACAGTATCCAACAAATACCAAGTACTCCAACAGCTGGAAGATGAAACAGATACAGAAGACCACTGACAACAAGTAAAAGATATATGGAACGAGACATGTGAAGAAGTACTGAGAAAAAGAGAACATCAGCATAAAGCATGGATAACAACAGAAACCATTAGCAAGATAGAAGACAGGAAAAACAAGAAAGCAGATTTAAACAAGCAAAACCAGAAGCTCCAAAGCCAAGGCTCATAAAGTTTACATAGAAGCAAACAAAGAAGTAAGAAGAAACATCAAAAGAGACAAGAGGAAGTATATTGAAGAGATGGCAAGGGAAGCAGAGGAAGCTGCAGCCAAAGGAAATATGAGGGACCTGTACAACAAACAACACAAAGAAGCTAACGGAAATATAAGCAAGCAAATGTCCTCAGTGACAGTGGATCAAAGTCAAGTCAAGTCAATATGGGAAAATAATCGATGCAAAGGATCCCCACTAGACTTTAATAAAGCCATCATAACATGGAGAACACTTTCCATCCAATAGAAATTGTGTGGCGAATGTTAAAATCCAATATATGATGAGAGATAGCTCTCAGTGGATGAGAAGATGCTTTATATAATTATTAAATACACCAGAAATAGAACAGACGACAACAATCACCCCAAGATAAGAGAATCACATAAAACTCATAAATCCTATACCAAAAAAGTTACAAAGAGGTTGTCAAGACTAGTCAATAATAAGGCTGCTAGAATTGATGGTAGAGCAACTGATGCAGTGAAAACGTGAGGAAACTGAGTGAACTTGTTATTATGAATATTTAGTAAGGTATGGACAATAAAAATAAGGGTACCAGATGGCTGGCAGAGAGCTATTGTTATGTCCATTTGGAAGAATATGGATTCCAACGACAGGATCTGGATTGTACAAGAGCACTGTATAAAGAATGCATGTGCTGTAAGATCAAAATATGCCTTTCAGAATGGCTTGCCACATCTGAACTAAGACAGGGATGTGTATTATTACGATGGACAGTATCATTGAAGATACAAACAAACAGTCATGTGATCAATATGAGTCATGTGATCTAAACAAATATTTCTTTAGTTGATAGCTAGTGTATAGTTTTACAGAGAAAGCTTCAGGTACTAAAGCATGTAAATCTTAACACTAGTTACCCTGAATATGGCAAAAGAGCGCACAGAGAAAATAGAAATGATAATAATAAGTAAAAGCCAAGAGAAAGAAACAGAGTTTTGGTAAAATCAAACTGAAAAAAAGGTTCGAAGAGGTCAAATATTTTGGTAGTATGTTCCCCACAGAGAGAAGATAATGCAGATGGATCATTGTAACATCCCTGGCAGTATAGAGGCTGACAGATTGGCAAAGGAAGGTGGAAAGCTACCTCAGCCTGATACAAGCATAACTTTTGAAGTGGCAAAGAATCAGATACAAGAAACCCCTGAAACAAAGCAAAAGAGAGGCTGACCAAAAACAACTTGGTGGAGAACTGTGGAGGCCAAGATGCAAAGAATGAATCAGAGTTGGGGCACTGCACGAAGGATGGCCGCCGGCCGAGGAAAGTGGAAGCAGTTTGTTGTTGCCCTACAAGGCACCACCAGGCGTGGTGGCCACTGACTGTTTTGACAGTCGGCGGCTAAGGATCAAAGAAGAAAGAAGAAGATACAAGAACAAATGGGATGCAGAGCATCCAGGCCACACACAAAATGATGCATCTTACCAGCTCAGCAGAAGAAAACAAGTAATAATCTTTAGACTCTGCACAACAGATTGTTATACCATCTATTTAACAAGCTAAAGATAGGAACTACCGATGAGTGTTACTGTGGCACTGATAAAATGACTGCTTGACATCTGCTTCAACGATGTCCAGCATATAAGGAACAGAGAAAGCACATATGGCCGTCACCAGTACCATTCCTAGAAAAACTCTAATGGAGATACAAATAGCCTCAAGCTGACCACTGCTTTCTTTGAAAATACTGAAGTAGACGTCTGAGAGTGTACAATGACAAGGAAGATCAGATTGAAAATTCAGGAAGCAAGTAAAGTGATAAAAAAAAAAAAACAAAAAATAAAATATAATAATTAAAATTTTAATAAAAAATAAAAAAAACAAATATATAAATATATATATAATATATAATAAATTTATATAATTATAATTTAAAAAATTTAAATTGTTATTCTTCCCATAGAGTAAGACAACTATTTTTATAAAACTACATATAAATCAAATACTCAATATAATAACTGTTCCCAAGGCCACCAACATACATCTTTGGTGAATCAAGTTCTTTTCTATTGACAGTGACTAATAAGATTGCTGGATTTAAAAGCTGAATTTGTGGACCTCACAGACGTAAAATTTAAAATTGGTAGTATGCTTAGTTCAAGAACTAACAACTCGTCGCTCGTGTTTGTTTTTCAAGGTAGGTTCTGTAATGTGGAATTCTCAATACAAAAGTGAAAGAAACGAAATGTTAATTAAAATTTCTCTAAATTTAACTTGATGCCTTTAGTGGGAACATTAAACCAATTGTGGATAGAAGTTTAGGGGGGGGGCGGGGGGGGGGGGGGGGGGGGGGGGGGGGTGGGGGGGGGGCAGGGCTGCAAAAGATAATTATTCTGAGGAGTACAGATGCAAAAGAAAGCTGCTCCAAGATATACCCGTAGCACAGCTAAAATACATACTTCTAATATATGGAAATTCTTGTTGAGTTAATTTGAGGGTAATCAGTTAAAACCCGGCAAAGTTTTCTAATTATAAAAATTTTTATTTCCAGCAACATAAAATGACTATACCCATTGATTGCTGTCCTCCCCTACTGGTTTCATACCTACGTTCAATATCCACTGACGCTCCTACACACAAGCTCCCCTGCGGAATATCTAATGAGAGAGAAAGCAACAAGATGACCTTGAAAAGATGTCCCTTTTTATTTTAATCTGAGGGCTTGCGAGACTGAGTGGTAGAATTGCTTGCATGAAGGCCATGGTTGCCTCGCAGTTCAGCGAACGCGCTGTGGTGGTGTCCTGGACCAATAGTTTCTTTTCACAAATGGCCTTCAATTCTGTTGTGCTGATAATGCACGAGGACTCACTTATCTATAAACAAAATGCTTAGAGAAAGTCCTTTTCAACATCATACTGTGGACCATATGTGAGCGCGCGTGCGGACGGTGGCAGGGGAGTTAGGGGGGGGGGGGGGGGGGGGGGGGGGGGTGTCTGGTGTTTTTAATCTGTGCGCGAGAGGAGGGGGGAGTCTGACAGGGCGGTTCTTCGTTGTCCTGCTGTTTTCTATCACCTCACTCATTCATTTTACATTAGAACAATTTTTTCTTATGTTCAGCCTGTGGCTTCTCCGTTTCATTCACACAGGAAATCCTTGGACGCATGGCATCCATTATGGAGTTTTAATAGTACGTGCTTTATCTGTTATTTGATATTCCCATTCTAGTGTATTATTCTCCTCACTCTCCACTTTAGTACGTATTGGTACCAAACCCTAACCTAAGAACCATAAAATAATATGTCTCCCCCCTTCGTAATATCGCTATGTTATATTTATAGGCTCAATAGTTCATGAACCTAGCGAGCCTAGTACTGATCAAAATGATGCAGCAATAGGGATGAAGAGGCTGACAGATTGGCAGAAATAACTGTTTTTTTTTTTTTTTATATCTAGAAATTTCTTATATTTTGTTTTTATTTTTTTGTTTTTCTTTTTTTTTTTTTTTAGTTTATTTTTCTTTTTTTTATTTTTTTTTTTTTTCTTTTCTAGTTCTTCTTATTGTTTTTCATTTTTTTTTTTCATACTTACAATATATTCATTTATATTAATTTTTATTATATAATTATAAATTTTCTAATCTTGTTTGTTTCTTTTTCTATTCTTATTTTATTTTATTTTTTTTTTTTTATTTATAAATAATTTTTTTTTTTTTATTTTTTTTTTTTTATTTTTTTTTTTTGAGTTCACTTTCTTTCTTATTTTTTTCATCTTATTTTATTATTTCTTTTTTTTTTTTTTTAACATTTTTTTTTTTTTATTTGTTTTTTTGTTTCTTTTCTTTTATATCTTCTTTTTCATTTTTTTTTTTTTTTTATTTTTTTTTTTTTCTGTCTTTTTTTTCTTATAAATTTCTTTTTTTTTTTTTATTTTTTTTTTTTTCTTTTTTTTTTTCTTTTTTCCTTTTTGTTTATTTTCTTATGTTTATGGGAGGAAAAATAAACCAGCGGAACCAAGGAAATGGATAATGGGGAGCAGATTATATAAAGTTGATTGATATAATATTTTTAGTTCATTTTATGGCTCTTGATGAAGGTAAGCATGTATTTTAAAACACCTATTGCACAATTAATCATTTATCAGGATTTTAACATATTTGCATCACTTGAATGTTCATTCAGACATCTTTGCTGTGGTAGGAGAAAAAGAAAATTCCAAAGTGAACTTTGTTATAAAAAAAAATTATGCATAGTTAGGAAACAATATTTATTATTTTTTTCCAGTTTAGAGGTAAAAAAAATATTAAATTAACTGCCAGTTCTTTGCGTTCCTTATTTTTTTTCTTTTTCTCAATCGATGTGGCCCCAGCCGTCAGCTACTTTTCAAATGAGCGTCATTGCACACCAAATACTTAAAAGTTTTTTGTACCTTTTAGTTAAAATTAGATCAGCTCACTTTTGTGAAAAATGGATGTTGCAGTTATTGTACCTTTTGCTTAGAATGAGATGACTCATTTTATGAAATATAGATGTTACAGTTTTTATATCTTTCAATTAGAATGAGATCACTTACTTTTATTATCAATTTAAAAAAATAAATACTTAAATTATTTTATTTCTTGCAATACACGCAAATTTTCATATCTCTTTGATCATTGATTATCTGTTAAGAATGTACAGCATATATGACTCTGTGTTTTTAAGTTAGTCAGATACATGTATATGGACTGCGATATGCTAAATACTGCAACCTGTTTATTAGCTCACGGTAACTATTATTTAGACACAGAGGAAGGTAGATTGGAGTAACATTACCCTCTAGTTTCCTACACTTCTGTTACCCCCCCGACTTGCATTGGAATTTCTTTTTTTCTTTTTCCAGGTAAACCAGATGTTTTACGATATAACAGCACAAAGACACCACGTGATCAAAAAGTTCTGAGTTCGAATTTTACAAAAGACAAATAACTACAACGTTAACTAAATTGTTACTATGACCAAACTTATTTGATTATTTCACCAAAAAAGCAAGTTTTTGACTTTCCACAGATTGAGACATTTATCTAGTCATACACATAGGTGTAAGCTACTATACTAAGTCTTTAAACAAATCTATTGTTTTGCTAACTTTTTGGACAACAACATTCTAATTTTACCTCACTATTTGTAAGCTTGAATGAGAGATCAGCCATCGCCCACAAAGATTTATCGCTAACAAACTATAGCTCTTTTAAACAAAACAGAGTCCGGCGGCTGAAAACATGGTCATGTGAGGCAGCATGCGGGGAGTAGATAAAACCCGAAGAAATTGGATTGGACGATTTTAATGTAGCAAACAATCATGTACTGAAGAGAATAAGAACTTTTTAAAATAGTCATTCACTGCCAAAGTGGTGGAAACATGAAGGAAATCAAACCAGACCTAACTAACTCAGTTGGAATAGGAGGCGTAGGGACATGATGTTGGAGGAGTGGGCTGGTGACATACCAACTAGAGGAAGTTGCTCCCACTATAATCCCCGACAAGGCATGTCTTTGTTTCTGTAGATCCTTCAAGGGGGGGGGGTGGGAGGGGGGGTGGGGGGGACTCTACGGTGGGGGAGGGGGGGGAGGGGAGGGGACACAGACTTAAAAAAAACAAAAAACACACACACTATGCAGAAGAAGAAATTCTTGGATATTGATATCTCTGAAGGATCCAGAACATGAATTTGTGAACCCGATTTGGACCCAAGACAATGAGGCCAAACCAAAAAAAAAAAGTTATGTCACTAAAGTCTGTTCAAGAAATAACTACCGAGAGACGGGAATTCGAAAGGGAATGAACTGAGGGGGTAGGTTAGTGCGCCTTGTAGTGGATTGGCCATGAGAACGGAAGGGACTCTGGGCTCGAGTTTGGTGAAGGTGCCGTTGTGCTTCTACATAGACTATACTTCCACCTGGAATCAAAGTTTTTTGGCTTGAGGCGTCTTGCAATGTACAAATACCCGTAATACAGAGTGCGTTGGATTTATATTAGCTGATGCATATTATATTATCTTCTTTATGACACATCCCCTAGCACTCCTGGCCCCCACAACACCCCATTACATTAGTACACAGGATAAATCACTTGCACTGAGTTGTCCACAATTTATCTCATCGGTGCCTTTTAACTGTTGAGAAATCCCATGTTTAAAAAGGCCCACAAATAAGTGTATGTGCTTAGACTTAAGCACAAAACCACATACCCAACAAAGACTCCTTGGTGTAATTGCTCTTACCAATAAACTAAAAATTTTCTTTTGTGTGAAGTATCTATACTTTCTATTGCCAGTTGCAATAGTGCTCGGCACCTATATGATGGCGTCTATTTTCTCTATTCATTGTCACATTTTCTTATACTAATTTTCGTGGCATACATATATAATAATATAGATACGCCTTGTAAAAGAATGATATAGTTTTGTAGTGATTCCTTTGTGTCCTGCACCATATTTTATGTTTGTTATTTTTATTTTTTAACGTCGTCAGGCCAATTTGCATTATAATTCACCATTTATCGCGAATAGAGAAAACTATGTGTTTTGAAAATGAATAACCAAATCATTCTACTGTTGTATTTCCGAAATGACCAAGACAATGACTGGTGATTATTTTAATCTTGCTCGTCATTTTGTTGCCCATTATTTAAAAAATTACTAGTTCTTTATGTATTGCTGTTTAACCCCTTGTTGAGCCATAAGAACTTCATGCAAGCCTTTCTCTGTCCCATAACAACCAATAAAAATATTATTATTACTGGTAAAATTAATAAAAGTAAAGTGGTTCATTGGAAACAGTTTTACAAAATTAAAGTCTATTTATTATAAGTTATGGTGGCTGTTCTATATATTTATAAACATATTCCATCACCAATTAAACAACAACACAAAAATAATGTATCATTAACTTTCCCTAACCCAGTCTTTATTAATAAAGCAGCCTGAACCCCTTTATTTTTGTTTGTGCTACTATATATGATATCTACAAGTTGAGATAATACACCTAGACATGGAGAAAATGTTCATGATTTACACTTTCAACAGCCATCAAAACTAGGAAAATAAACGAATGAGATATAATAAGCAAGGCCATCTACGAGAACATGTGGAGAACAGGACACACGGTCAACACCACGTATAGTCACAAACACAAACAAATTAAATACAACAACATACAAACAAATCACTAATACAATGAAAGCATAGATCAACACACAAACAGATCAGCAAACTCCCAACCCCATTCCCAACGAGACCTCAGCGAAGGACAAAACTAACACTGGTAGAAAATACACATAGAATATCAAATAAAAGAACAAAAGGAAGGCCTTTAATATAAAAAGCTCCCTTGCTATCCAGACGATGAACCCGTGGTAAACTCTGCACAACAAACAAGATCTACAGAAAACATGAAACCGAGGGTAAGAAGAAGACATTATATAAAAAACAACAAACATAAAACAAAAGACAAAGAACAAGGAGCAGATATAGATCTGGAGACAGGGAAAACTAACAAAGAAAAGTGAGGACGTAAAAATTTAACAGGAGCACAAAAAAATCTGACAGAGAAGACAGTACATAACATTTTAAAGCGAGCGGCAAAAAAAAAAAACAATTAAATATAAAGTGGAAACCAACTATGACAAAAGGCGGCAAAAAAAAAGAAAAATTACACAATGAACAAACCAAATAGCCTGAACATTTAGATCCATCTGGGAGAAAAAGGGGGAAAGACTAACGAATTAAAAAATTAATTGGGTGCACACACTCTTCTTCAATAGCAACTTTCTCAGTCATTATTAGTATTATCATGAGTACAACTTCTTCTTCTTCTTAGAATCCATAACCGGCCAACCCGTGCCAGAAAGCAGTCAGCGAGCCATCACACGCCTGGTGGCGTCTTCTGATAGGTGCAGCGTGAAACAAATTTAGCCATAATCCCCTTTTGTCCTCCGGCGCAGTCACCTAACATCTAATAGCCTGACGGCGCGACAACGGCCCAATCTTCCACTTCTCGAATACAGTTGCCCCCAACTACGTTCGGTTCATTCTTTGCAATCTCAGGCTTCCAACAGCTTCTCCGCACAAGCTTGTCATTTATCCCGTCGTGCTACGTGGCCCTCTCCTTATCCACGCCTTTCCCACGGAGGGTACACATCCCAGCACTAAGCTCGTATCTTGAGTGCCGATGGCATATACAGGGTCCCTTCTTAAGAGACTATCGCGACCAACCCAATCACTCAGCATCACCATAATGCATCTGCCAGCATACTGAATGCGTCATGTGCAATCGTCCTCCACTGCGTTTACCCTCCACTAATATAGCGCTAGTTACTCTTCGGCGTTTGCTGAGATTTGTTGTGGAGCCAAAAAGATTACAGGACTTCAAACCAGACATACCGCTCTCTCCTTAGCCCAGACACTTAGGTGCTCTGGAAGGAGGACTAGTATTCGACATTCCACTCTCCTATTTCTGTTACTCAACACCCTCCTCCACACATTCCGACAATTACAAAGGTGGAGGGGGGGGGAGAGGGGTGGGCGAGGCGAGAAAGTACGCAGACTCCTGCATAGGCAGGTTGTTCTTATAGGAGGTGGGTTTGTGTGGTGGGTTCTGTGCTGTTACTGGGAAGTGACTTTCCAAATGGTTGTTGATAATAGCAAAGGCTGTTTCTCTCGCTTTATTCATTCTGTTGTTTAATGTCCTTGGCTTGGTTCCGCTGTCAGTTGGTTACTATGCTTCCTAGGTAAGTAAATGGTGTCCGTCCTGTTCTAACTCTCTTCTGTTCCTTACTTTATTGGCTCAGGATTGCCCCACATTTAGTGTCATGACCTCTGACTTACTCAGGTTGATGTTTCAGGCTCAGGACCTGCTCCCACATTACATAGTCAGTTTTCATGACCCCTGTCTACAGTTTTTATTTTTTTGCCAAATCTTCCAGTGTAGAAAACGTTGTCCATCTAATTCCCCTTGGACTGCCCTCTGTTGTCTGGCGCATCACCCAATCTATGACTGTCAAAAATAATGTTGTTGATAAGGGGCATCCCTGTCGTACTCCTGTTTTCACTTCGAAAGTTACATTACTCGATCCAACACTGCACGTAAAGTTAGAATAGAGGCTTTTTATAATGGAAACAATGCGGCTGGGAATTCCATAAGCCCTCAGAATTTTCCATAGGCTGTCCCTGTGTATGCTGTCGAAAGCCTTTTCAAAATCAACAAAGTTAATGTACAGCTGTCTCTGCCATTCTGAGCACTGCTCTATAATGTTCCTGAGGGCAAATATATGATCTGCACATCTTCTGTTCTTTCTGAAGCCCGCTTGTTCTTTCCTCAGTTTATGGTCAACTGCTTTTGAAATTCTCTGGATGATTATCCTGCCTAGTATTTTGCTGGGAACTGAGAGGAGGGTAATTCCTCTCCAGTTGTTGCAGTCTGCAAGGTCGCCCTTCTTGGGCAATTTGACAATTGTTCCTTTACTCCACTCTGTTGGTGTTGTCTCAGTTTCCCAGACTTGTGCAAATAGTGGTTCTAATAGTTCTGCTGCTAGTTCAGGGTCTGTCTTGAATAGCTCAGCATTCAGATTGTCGTGACCAGGCGCTTTTCCATTTTTTAGCCCTTTGATAGCTGTGATAATTTCTTCTTTTCGTGGAATGTCTGTATTTACGTCTAAGTCACTTTCAGCCTCAGGAACATTCAGCTGAGTCTCTGGTGGTTCCTTATTCAGTGTTTCTCTGAAGTGCTCTGCCCACCTTGTTTCTTGCCCCTGTGCTGTGGTGATGAGATTTCCTTGCTTGTCTCTTACTAACGTTATGTTGTTTGCACCTCGTTTTCCACTGATAGCTTTAGTTATTTTATAAACTGTGCTTTGTTCATTTCTCAGTGCTGCCTCTTCTGCCTGTCTTGCAAGGTCATCCAGAAATGTCCTTTTGTTAGCACGGGTTTGACGTTTTACTTCCTTGTCCAGCTGACTGTACTGTTCACTATATATTGCCTTTAACCTGGGAGACTTAGCTTCTGTTTTCTTCCTTTTCATTTCCTTTCTCTTCGCTATGGTGTTTAGCGTTTCTGGTGTTATCCAGTCTTGGCTCTTTCTTTCCTGGAATCCCAAGCATGACTTGCTGCTTTCTTTATATATTGTTGAGATGGTGTTGAATTTCTGGTCCACATCATCGGTCTCTGTTCTTTCCTGGCTTTTGGTAATCAGATATCGTCTCTTTACGTCGACCACAAACGCTTTTCTGGTGAGGGGGTCCTTAAGTTTCGTGATGTTGTATCTTTTCTGTTTGACTGCAACTGGTCCAGCAGCTCTGAGTTTCACCTTCAGTCTTGCTACTACTAGGTGATGATCACTTCCCACATCTGCGCCTCTTCTTACTTTCACGTCTTGTAGTGCATGTCTCCATCTGCCATTGATCATTATGTGATCTATCTGGTTTTTGTCTCGTCCGTTTGGTGATTCCCATGTTAACTTGTGCACTTCTTTGTGTTGAAAAAGTGTTCCTCCGATGACCAGGTTGTTAATACTGCAGAAGCTTATTAATTTGTCCCCATTCTCATTTACTGTTCCACTGCCGCATTTCCCCATTACTCTTTCGTTATAATTATTGTGTGTTCCAACTTTCGCATTTAGGTCTCCCATTACTATAATAAGATCGTACCTGGGTACAGTTTCCATTTCCTTTTGTACCTGTTGATAGAACTCGTCCTTAATCTCTTCGTCGCTGTCATTTGTTGGTGCATAACATTGTATAATTGTGGTGTTGGTGAATCTCCCTCTCAGTCTTGCTCTTATTAGTCTGTTGTTAATGGGTTTCCATTCCAGTAGAGATCTTTCCATTCCTTTCTTAAGGATAATGGCTACACCTTCGTTGTGCTGACCGTCCTCTCTACCAGAATAAAGTACTGTTTCCCCTGTAGCTGTTTTTATTCTCCCCATCCCTGTCCATCTGCTCTCGCTTATTCCCAGGATATGTAGTTTGTAGTTCCTCATCTCTGCTGTAATCTGTCTCAGCTTTCCTGCCTCGTTCATAGTTCTGACATTCCAAAAACCAATTCTGGTTTCGTGTTTTGCGGTCTGGGCATCCGTTTTCATGCCAGTGGCTTCCTTTCGGCTTTCACCACTGTCAGTCATACGAGCCTGAGACTCCGGATGTCCGTCCCGCATCAAAGTATTTCCATTTATTGCTGTTTCCGTAACGTGTGTGATTTTTTACACAGACAGGGGTGTCGGCCCTGTGCTAAAACCCCCAACCTGGAGGACCAGGGTACCAGCTTTTGTCTGACCCCTACCCACGCAGACCAGTCCAGCATGGTTGAACCTACCAGGAGTAAAACTCCCACTGGCATAGCTCTGGGGATTGTCAGGGTACACAAGCTGCCATACCGCTACAAGGTATAGGTACCATTGATGGCAGATATGAGTACATTGCATTGTCGTAAATACTATAGGTTCCAGATTAGTCAGGATTATTGAAGTCAACAGCTACAGGTTTATTAGTTCTGTGAGAAATGTTCTTCAAGCATTATCTCAGGCCACTGGATAAATGCCTGCCTGTTTGCGCAGTATTTGGGTGGGGGTGGGTAGGCAAGTTTTAGACAAAACAGATCGTGTGCTGACCAAATAGCCACGCTGAGCATACTATTGAAACAAAACTTGAAACTGAACTACTTGACATCAGATTTGTGGACTTGAAAAGGCATTAGAGGAGGAAGACAGCCGATAGGATAGTATGGTGCTCTCTCTTCCAAACCTCTACACCTCATGGTAGAAGAGGAACGATAAAGTAAGTAAGAAAAGGCATTAGACGGTTTAGACAAAGCAATTTTGTGGAAACTGATGAGGTATTTTGGAGTCCCCCTTAAGTTCATTAACCTAATAGAGAAAACATCTGTGGACATCATAAAGGACAACTTGCAGAATATATATATATATATATATATTGCCTTTGATATAAGGCACATCTTTCCTAGTTTTACATTTAGGTTACACATCAAGACTGTAATGTTTGTATTTCTCTGTTGTTTTGTCCATGATATTTTGAAATCTGATTGCCAGCCCCAGTTACTACCGCGTGTAGTCTGAACTTTCTTAGTTTGTGTGTTGGCTGTTTTTTTTAACCATTTACTTTTGTTTTACAAATGAATGTGGTTGACTAGTCCAGAACCTTCCTTAGCTGCTTCGATAACATGCTTAAAAAAATATGGACTGTGATCACCCTACCTGGACTAAAGTCTAGGTCCTGGAAACATTTCACAAAGTTAATACTCTTTTACTATCTTTCATGACACTTTTGTATGTTTTAACTAATGGGACTAAAGTCTAGGTCCTAGAAACATTTTATAAAGTTAATATCTTATGACAGTATTGTTTATTTGACTAATATGACATTGAAAACCAGTTTTGTTCTTTCTGTATCTAGTATTTTAACAACAGCACATTCTTATTCGTTTTCTTAGGAGTATGCTATTTTGTATTTGTCAGAATTATCACCCCCTACTCCAAGTCACCTCATTCCAGATACAGGAATTTTCAGTCTTTCCATTTTCTAATATCCCCATATTACCAATTGTCCTGTAATGAGCAGCGGAAAAAATCTCACCACCTTTTTTGGGAAAATTTCACAGCGAAAGCTAAATTGAACACCTGTTAAAACAGCAAGCAGACCTTTCTGTTTTTGTGTAGTGCATTGACCATCAGTCGTGATAAGTTTGACTTAAAAAAATCCAGTGAAGTTGAATTGGAAAGGAAAGAAATGACTATAGAAGAACTAGTTATATAGCAGAAGATATATTTCTGGCTACTACATACTTATACGTCAGAGAATGTTCAGTGTTAATAGCTTGGTTACCTTCAATGTGAAGTCATGCTCCAGTCTACCCAGCTGTAAATGGGTACATGACTGCACGTGAGTTAGGGAAAGAAATGGCAATGAGGATGGCATTTTGTCACCCCACCTCTTAAAGCTGAATCTACTCTTGTGAAAGCTGTAACACTTCACTCCCCTTCGGCAGTATCTGCTATGGAACTACCTTAAAACTTTTTTTTGTTTACCTTCACATGTTGGCATAGAGGGCAATGAACAGGTAGATAAAGAAACCAAAAAAGGTAGATCTGATAAAAATCTAATAAATGAAGGGATGAGTAAATCAGAGATTAAGAGCTCAGTTAAAGATATAATAAAATAACAGATGAATGGACTGCAGAGTGGGATAAAAATCTGAAAAGGAAGATATGCATATAACCTGTTCGAAGTTCCAGCATGAAAATGCCAGATATCTAGGGAATTGAAAATTCCCAGTAACAAGAAACTTCTCAGCTGGGAAAGGGTTCTTTAAGAATAGAAGAACCTTACTGTGCAGACAATAATATAGCATTTCTTGTTAAAATGTGAGAGGCATGAACGACAGAGAATTGCAATATTAGATTATTTGCAGGCACCCACAACTGTTGAACAGGTGTTCAGAATAGATAGACCTAGGGAACTGCATAATACCTGTATAGTCAAACAGTGTTTAACAAAAACAAACATTAATATATAGTGATTGATGGGGATATGGCAAGGAAAGTGAAGATCTAGTGATATTCATATGAAACGTATTACTAATGACAAACTAAACACCTCAGGCTTTTACACCCCTCCCCCCTTTCTTTTTTTTTTTTTTTTGGTGGTTCGTATTATTTGTTTTGTCACACCATGACAAGACTACCATTTTAGGGTAAACAGACAAGCACACACAAACACAATTTGGTAATTTTGATTTGCTGTATTTACAATAATTGGATGGGAGATGTGGTGTCACTTTTGCATATTGGCAATGGAACATATTATTTGGACATGGAGACACTATATATATTTTTTAAAATTATAACTCATCAGAGGTTGAATGGTATATTTTTCATCATAAGGACTTTTAAATAAAAAAAATCATCAGGTCATGCAGCAGAAGGAGCACAACGTAATTAATTTCCACCATGTTTTAATGGGTTACTTGCTCGCAACTTCTTCGTCCCCCCCCCCCCCCAATGACATTTTTGTATTATTATGAAAGTGTCATTTAATTTAGTTTACATTTCCTTGTGTCCTCATGACCTCTGTGGTTTTTTTTTATTTACTGTGCTTCTATAACCTCTAGGGGGTTCACCTCTAATTCTAAAGGTACCAGGTTTGGTTCCCAGTACATGGAATATATTTAATAGAAAATTTGTTCAGAACCAGTAGGTCTTAATGATGTTATTACCCTACCCCCCCCCCCCCCCCGATTTCATGGGTAGAGAGATCAGATACTTAGCCTTCTCAGATAAGGGTGAAAAAATAGGAGGGCCCGTGTGCAAGTTGCACATGTTAAAAATCCCTCGGCAGTTGGAAATCGTAAAGAGTAGGTCACACAACTGCTGCCCTGGCAAAGTTTACAAAAATTAGGAAAACCTACCCACCACAGAAATATTTATAGAATGTGTGATTCCTGTATAAACACGTTGGGGTACTCACCGGTGCTACGGAGTTAGTGCACTGTGCTGAGATCCTCCTTGTATGATCTAAGGGAGGAGATCGGAGCACTGATGATGGTCCTTAAAAACCAAAAAATAACCTCTGACCTAAAATTCATTTTTGCTAGGCGACGGGTAGAAGTTAATATGCCTCTGTTTATATGGTTGTGTCAGTGAACTTTAGAGAATTAGCTGCTCAAATACCATGTATATTATTTACAAGTTTAAGCTGAATTGTTGATTGGTGTTTTTGAAAGTGATATTACTGATACTTTCAGTAAATACATAATACACACAAATGGGTATGTTTCAGGTACTTGTAAAAATTAAGAAAGATTCTTTATTTCTTATGAGTGTCTGTAACATACCCATTTGTGTATATTATTTATTTACTGTTCACAGGCCTCAGGTTTCCATGTTTGTTTAATTATTTGAAAGATGCTTTCATTGGCTTGACAAGACCATGGCTTTCGTCAAGCCATGTCACGTATACACCGGGCATTCTTATAAATGTTAACTGTATTAGCACTATGTTATGATCTTATCATATTAATAGATGCACTTTTCATTTCCACATGATATTTATTTAGGTAGATGGATGAATGTTGTTAGTTTGTTGTACATTTGAAAATTAAGAAACACAAATTTTCTTCACAGTACGGCTTGAAACAACAAACACTTTTAGCACTCAACCTTTCCAGCACACAGCTACTTGATGTAATTTCTAGCTAATTCTATGAAAACTTCAAATTTTACTTGTTCTTGTCACAAAATGTTCCTTAATTTTGTTGTTAAATTATACATTTGTTTACCTATAACTTTTTGTTGCCATTTGTAGTTCCCTGAACGGGAGGAGGAGTTTGCTGAGATAAAGGAAAAAAAGATAGGGCCACTGCTCCCACAGGCAAGTCTTAAAAGATGATGTAATGAGGTTGTGAATGGGGCTGGCAGTCTGACCATGTTGCTACCACGGCAAGAGCACAGGAATGTTTTGATGCACGCTATGTGCAAGAGGATTAACTGCAGTGTAGACCCCCCATTCTCCCTAAGGAGCTAGAAGGGAAATGATAACAGTAACGGTTTGTATCGGTAATGGTTTCAGTACAGACTATGCTACAATGAAATAAAAGCAGATCTACAAACAAAACAGATGTATGCTTATTATTACATTTTTGAAAAGTAAGTGAAGAAGTTTACATAAAATGACAAATTAACCACTTCATATCTGTGTATATTTTTAATGACCTGGCTGCTTCACTTGGCAAGGGAAAGCAATCAATCTTGGAGTAAGGGGAAACAGAATGACAGAACTGTGTGTGTGTGAGAGAGATATATATTACAGTACATCTCTTGTTTAAAAAAAAAAAATTTATTTTCAAAACTACACAGTCCAGTACCTTTTGCTGTGTGGGAGACTGTTAATTATTTAAAAATTAGACCCAAAAATTTATAAAAAGTGAATATTTGTTGTCAAGTGCACTAGCATATAAAACATAATATTTGACACACTCCGATTAACTCTGAGTATTCAGAAAATGATTTTATATGGTAAAATAAAAATACATTTAAGCAACGGGACAATTTGAAAAGCAAATTTGTCCCAGCATGTTTGTTTTAGTCTCAAGTTCTGACTTTATGATATTCACCACTTTGACTGACACATTATATCTCGATAGGACTTAAGCAACCCAATGGGCTGATCACCCGTTGGCTTGTCACACCGATTACGGAAACAACGGCAGATGGATCTATTTGTTGTTGCCCTAAAGACGCCGCTAGGCGTGATGGGAAACTACAACAGAGAAAATCAATCTGCTGTTGCCCTTAAGACGCCACAAGGCGTGATGGCCTCTGACTGCTTGGTCGGTCTTTGGCTAAGGACGGAAGAAGAAGAAAGAAGAGGACTTAAGCAAAATCTGAAAATGGTGTATGAAAAAAGATTAGCTTTTTAAAATTTGTTTCTTTAAATGTACTTTACCATATACAATCTATTTTCTGAATACTCAAGAGTTAAACTAGGTCTTTAAAATATTATTTTCTACTTGTTACTGTACTTTTTTTTGTAACGCATTTTAGAAAAGTAATGAGTGAAAGGCATCAGACCTTCAGAATCACCGAATAAACACCAAATTAATTGGTTGGTTGTGCTTTTAAATCCTCATTGATAATTTTAATAAATATTAGGTGGTATTAATAGATGTTTTTAATAAATATTAGGTGGTATTAATAGATGTTTTTAATAAATATTGTGGTGGTCATGTGATCTGCTGTGCCTCGCGTTGTTCCTGGGAGTCTCTGAAAAGACAAAGAAAGAACAGGACTACTGCAAGCTCAGGCATGGTGTACAAGGTGACTAATATGTGGTTGTGCATCATGTAAAACAAATTGCCATAGAAACCACGTCTGCAGGAGCATGTGAAAGCTTGGGGCAGGCTTCTTGCAAGGGGCCAGCTGCAGTGGTGTCTCCAGGCTCTGCAGGGAGCACAAAGGAACATCATGATGATGATTATCTGCTCCATTGCTTAGTAAAACATAACAAGTAGAATGAAATAGTCATGAACTGATCAGTATTAACAAGTAGAATGAAATAGTCATTAACTGAACAGTGTTAACAAGTAGAATGAAAGTCATTAACTGGTCAGTGTTAACAAGTAGAATGAAAGTCATTAACTGATCAGTGTTAACAAGTAGAATGAAATAGTCATTAACTGAACAGTGTTAATAAGTAGAATGAAATAGTAATTAACTGAACAGTGTTAACAAGTAGAATGAAATAGTCATTAACTGAACAGTGTTAATAAGTAGAATGAAATAGTCATTAACTGAACAGTGTTAACAGGTAGAATGAAAGTCATTAACTGAGCAGTGTTAACAAGTAGAATGAAATAGTCATTAACTGAACAGTGTTAATAAGTAGAATGAAATAGTCATTAACTGAACAGTGTTAACAAGTAGAATGAAATTCATTAACTGATCAGTGTTAACAAGTAGAATGAAAGTCATTAACTGAACAGTGTTAACAAGTAGAATGAAATAGTCATTAACTGAACAGTGTTAACAAGTAGAATGAAATAGTCATTAACTGAACAGTGTTAACAAGTAGAATGAAATAGTCATTAACTGAACAGTGTTAACAAGTAGAATGAAAGTCATTAACTGAACAGTGTTAACAAGTAGAATGAAAGTCATTGACTGAACAGTGTTAACAAGTAGAATGAAAGTCATTAACTGAACAGTGTTAACAAGTAGAATGAAAGTCATTAACTGAACAGTGTTACAACAGAAGAAGAAACAGTTTTATTTCTTCTCATTAATTTTACGGATATATTCATGTGACTTACATAACAAGCTATCAGTCAATATTTGATTCATATGCTGTAAGCTAATCTTCGTCAATGGGAGTGAGAAAAAAAGAGCTATTCAGTGTAATATAGAGCCAATCCTGAATTAATGGAAGTCAGTCATGGACATTTAGTACTGGAGGCCTCAGAGATGTGGTTTACAGAAGAACGTTCCATTTTCTATGGGTTTTTAGATCTTCCTCTGGGGGGTTGTAGAAAATGGACTTTGTAATGCTATCATCAATTTCCTCAATAAGTATCTTATCCAATGTCAAACATCTTTTCCTCACCTCTTGTCTGACTGGTTCTTGTCTTATTCTTTCCTTCAGTTTCACATTGGTGCTGTTACCATTTTAATCTTTCTATTCTGCTCAAGCACCCAGTTATGAAAGTCTATAACTTCTTTGTTGTTCTTCATGATTCAGAGCCACACAATAGAATTGCCTTGACATTTGAGTTGAAAATTCTTACTTTTGTGCTAGAAGTATTTCCCAATGCATGAAAGCTCATCTTCCCTTTTGTATTCTTATTTTGATATCACTGTCCAGTTCTTCGACTTTGTCTACGTTGCTGCCTGCCAAGACATCTTGTAGGGGTGTGTCTTGAAGTTAAATCTGGCTATCATTTGCTGCATTTATTTTCAGTCTTTTGCTTTTTTCTTTGCATATTTTTTACTGAAAATTGTGTTAACAGAGTAAGTGTGTAGTCAAGGTTTAAACTATGTGACAGGATCAGCAATGTGGAAATAACTGGGCAAACACGATTGAAATGAGGCAAGGAAAGAATTGGCGTTGGATAGTAGAAACATTGAAACCAGCCATTAGCATCGCATGTTCTGAATTCCCTCAGGTAAAAGGAAAAAAAAAAACCCAAGAAAGAGATGTAATGAACACTGCCATAGATCTATTCCTGCCCTTTATAGACTACTACAGGGTGATCGAGAAGTCTCTCCGCAGTGAGTTCAGTGCTTTAATAATATGATACAGTAAACAGTATTTTAATTGACTTTAATTAGATTTACTTTACTACTACATAAAAATGTTTCGCATAAAGCATTAGTGTCTGTTTAAATTGCTATGTAAAATAAAGAAATGTACAGTTGTAAATTACGACCTTTTAATAATAATTTTATCATTTGTTGCCCTTGATTCAAAGTATTCAAGCACTAAACCCACTGCGGAGAGACTTCTCAATCACCCTATATTAGGCATATGACAAGAAATGTTATCTTCCTTGGCATTTGCTGTCACACTAACCACATCGTCATTATTTTCATTCCTTATGGCAGCATGGAGCATCTGGCTTCCTTACAAGAAACCTGCAGCAAGCATTCACATACTCTTGCAGAAGTGGTTTCTTTAGCAATTTGTTTGACATTGATGAAGTTGCCAGCCTCATATTAGTTGCTTTGGACAACATGTCTGTGTGAGAAGTGGACCTATCTTTCTTTGTCTCAACAGAGACCCTGGAAACTACATAGGGCACACTAGCATGGACGGCCTGTTTCAGGTTTCCTCGAGCCAAATTGTTTCTTCCTCAAGGGTGTTGGTGAAGGTCAAGCAGTCTGTCTGTGTCTCTCATAGACCCAGCATTCTTGGAGGACATGTTAAATATTTTGCTCATTCCCCACAGTCTGTCCTGTGTTGAATAGATCTAGTCTGCAATGGTTGCTTCTCGGTCTGAAAATTATCACCTCGTCTCATCTTGGTAAAGTGTATCATGCTTCTTGTTTAACTTCTTTGGATGATCTCCTTGCCACTTTCCTCAGAAACTGTATTTGATTATTGCCTGAATATCTTCATGGGTTGTCCTATTCTCAGTTCTGATCTCTTTCCTCCTCCTTTGGCAAGTCTATGTTATCTCATTTCTATATTTGTTACAGGAGCAAGGATACTGTGTCTGATACAGATACCCTGTATCCTTTTCATTTCTGTCTATGGTTCTCTTCTCCATGTTTTTCAATGGACACAAATGTGGAATCCTTTGAGTTGCAGAGAGATAAAGCTGTTTTAGAAGTCTATGAAAGGAGTAAAAGATTGAACCAAAACCATCCCAGTAGACACCTTGTAGAATACTGGCAGCATAAGCAGAGAATAAAACAAGTCAGTCTTACACCATGTCCACAAAATTCAAGACAGATACCTCCTCCCAGAAAAAGACAAATTAGAGAGTAGTACAGGATTTACCACGACATACTTGCTTAATAACACCAGAAGTTCAAATAAAATTAATAGACCCAGTCAGTCTTTATGTCTACCATAAAAACAGGGGTGGGAGGTATATGGCCCACACTAAGAACCACTGATCTCACAAACTCAAGGCAAGCACTCATCATGTGCACTGATGTTATACGTGTGTGTGTGTGGAAAGATACAGATTAAATCTGATAGTCATAGTAGCGTGCACAACCATAAAACATCTACACACACAAGGGAGCCATCTTATAAATTCCTGAGCTTAGAATGTGTGATTCCTGTATACACACATTGGGATCCTTGCCGTTGTTACAGAGTTCATGCAATGGGCTGAGATCCTCCATGTTTGATCTAAGGGAGGAGCTGGAATCACTGATGGAGTTGTCCTTGTGCAATGAAGAGGGTCCTCAACCAAACCCTCAGCAGAAACAGACATGCAAGACTTCCAACTTGTGACAAGATTCTGTACACCTGTGTGGATTTTCTGAGAAATAATTATGCTGCATGATTATTTTGAAGGTGTTATATTCTGGGTGCCCTGTGTAATTCCTGTGGGTCACTGATGAGACAAAGAAAGACCATGACTAATGCTCCCTCAGGCATGTTGTACAAGGCACCTAATGAGGATGTGCATAAGGCTGGCAAACTCATCATGTAAAACTAATTGCTACAAAAATGACCATTGCAACAGTATAGAAATGCTTGATGCAGGCTTCGTGCAAGGGGACCAGCTACAATGGTGGCTCTATGTTCCCTAAGGAAAATGATGATTATAATATTCTGGGTCTAAGCTCTAGGAACTTCTATATGGAGGAAAACCAGATGTATTTTTTTTTAAATTAAAAAGACTGGACAAACCAAATACGTTTTTAATTTAAAACTTTGTGGACAACCATCCCATCATAGATATGGAACACAAACTTAATAAAGTCAATTAACCAGTAGGTAGACGCTTCAGCAAACCTACATGAACATCTCTGTAGCTGTTGTAGGCACAAACAGTTTTCAAAGCATCAGATGTTGGGTGTGCTACTAATGTAGCTTTCTTGTATTCTTAGAACATTAAATTCATAAGACCGTTCCATTTTTCTGCCACGACAATTAGTATTCTTCATTATCACAGCACAGGTGCACACTTTAAATAGTCATCACTAGAAATGGGGAGTCAGTGTGGAAGGACAACAGCAAGCAGTCGAAGTAAGAAATTTTATAATTACTATTTATTTTGAGCATGCTAAAAAATGTGTCACAGGAAACTTCATTTGTATATACAGTGGATTAGTTGTATATTCCAGCCAACTACAACAGGTGGATATGAATTAGCTCATAAGAAAAAAAAGAGAGAGGTAATATTTGAAGTAAAATTTGATCTTCAAGATAATGGTCAACATCAGTAAACAACATGCTCTTATATAACATGCTATTAAAAATTTTTGTCCGGTGCCAGGGAAATAAATTAGAGATGCTATTATGTCCTATATAATGTCGCTGAACTACTACGAGGCACTTGAACTAATGTTAATCACTGGTTCAGATCTAACTAGCAGAAACAATTTGTTTTTTGTGCTTGCCTAGATTTTCTGTTTACGATTGCTGTCAAGTTTCTTTCACATTATGGAATAATAACAACTTAAATCCATTTAATAATTCATCTCTGCAGTGCTCAAAATGCTAAGATATTTGACAGGAGACTGAAGTGTAACGACAGCAGGTCACTATATAACAGATGAAGATGAAACTGATCGTACTGTATACACATTTTTTTTGTAAAATCACAACCTATGAACAAAGTGTTAAAAGCACTTACTGTTCACTCAGATCAAACTGGTACCACATCACTGATTAATGTGGTATATATAATTCGCTCAAATCATGTTACCAATTGGTATGGTGTGTTCTGTTCACATGAACCAAATGGTATGAAATCATAAATTAATATAGTATTTAATGGTCATTGAAACCAAAGTGATAAATCATCAATAATATGGTATGTTATCATTCAAAGTAACCAAAGTGGTACCAGATCATCAATTACTGTGGAATGTTCTCATTCACTTACTCCAAACTGGATTACATCATCAATTAATCTATGAAATCACTCCAAAGTAACTGGCACAAAATCATGTTAATGTGATATCACTCAAACCAAATTAGTACAAAATCATTAGTCATTGTGGCATTTTATCATTCACTCAAACCAATGATGGTAACAAATCATTAGTTAATATGGTAGAGAACAAAGTCAACATATCACAAATGCTGGATAATACTAGTTCTTGAACACAAATCATTCAGTGGAACATGACATATACAGTGCAGTCCGGATAAGAGGAAGCCACTTGTGTCATCTAAAATACTCCAGCATATCCAAAATTCTGCTTATCAAGAGTTTGCACCAAAGAAGACTTCTGGCCAGGACCTGTAAAACTGCTTCGACTTAACCAAAATTCGGCTTAAGCGAGTTCCGCTTATCAGGACTGCACTGTATGTTCTTATTTGTAATATTTGTGACACATTCTGGCAAAATCCGTAAAATATTGGCATATCTGATTTAAAGAAAAACGTGCGCAGCCTTTAATTTGGTTACAAATAACGACCTTGAGATTTTTACATTATATGAACCTTCAGATTCTCTGCTATTAAATGGTATAGGTTACACCTGTAAAAAGATTTACTAGACCACGCTGTCTTTTATATTTAGACATGCCCCCTAATATAACCCACTGACCCTTTCCAAAATGAGGCAAATTTTTATTTTTAACAAAATCTTAGGTGCAATTAATATGCATTTAAATACACTGACAGTGTTGGATCGAGTAATATAACTTTCGAAGTGAAAACAGGAGTACGACAGGGATGCCCCTTGTCAACAACATTATTTCTGGCAGTCATAGATTGGGTGATGCGCCAGACAACGGAGGGCAGTCCAAGAGGAATTAGATGGACAACGTTTTCTACACTGGAAGACCTGGAATATGCAGATGACATTGCACTACTCGCGCATTCACATCAGCACATTCAAGACAAAACTGATAGACTGAATAAGTATGGCCAGAAGGTTGGCCTGAACATCAATTTGAAGAAGACAGAGGTCATGACACTAAATGTGGGCAATCCTGAGCCAGTAACAGTAAGGAACCAGAAGTTAGAACAGACAGACACATTTACTTACCTAGGAAGCATAGTAACACCTGACGGCGGAACAGGCAAGGACATTAACAACAGAATGAATAAAGCAAGAACAGTCTTTGCTGTTCTCAACAACATTTGGAAGTCTTCCCAGTACAGCACAAACACCAAATTAAGACTGTATGAGAGCTGTGTACTTTCTGTGCTTCTCTATGGTGCAGAATGTTGGAGAGTAACAGAGAAAGAAATGTCGAAACTGTCCTCCTTCCACACAATCTGTCTAAGGAAAATTCTCCGAATCTTTTGGCCAAACACCATCAGCAACCAAGAACTACTTATTCGGAGTAACCAGGAGGACATGCACACCATCATAGCTGGCAGACGCTGGAGTTGGGTTGGCCACATCCTCAGAAGGGACCCTGACACCATCACAAGAACAGCTATGCTATGGACCCCCGAGGGAAAGCGAAAGAGAGGCCGACCAAAAACAACATGGCGGAGAACTGTGGAAGCTGAAATGCAAAGAATGAACCACAGTTGGGGTACTGTACGAAGGATGGCCGCCGACCGAGCAAAGTGGAATCAATTTGTTGCTGCCCTACAAGACGCCACCAGGCGTGTTGGCCACTGACTGCTTTGACGGTTGGTGGCTATGGATCAAAGAAGAAGAAGAAGAAATACACTAAGCCAGTTAGAACAATCAATATGGGACCAACTGTAAAAACCCGGCTTTTTCCAAATAGGATATCTCTTGCATACTGTCTTCAAATGCACCCAACTTTTCAATAACTTGCCCAGTTTTAATCTTATTTTCACTATCACTAAAAATCTTTGAAGGAAGTTTCATGTAACCGCAATATCTTAAAATGCTGACATGTTACGAATTTTCCAAAACTTTGTCACATTTATAACATTATCTGCAACAATTACAGTCAGCTCTCGATTAAGTAGGGTGTAGGAGACAGCGGAGGACATGGATAATGAAAAACATAGTTAAAACACATCAAAACTTAGTAGAAAATGGATGCAGCATAAACTGATTTAACACATTAACTACCGAATTGAAAAACACACTGTGGCCGAATACATTTTTTTCCCCTATTTTCATCCTGTAGGTGTTTGCACAAAGTAAGCTGTAGCTTTCGTAATTGTTTACAGATTTTTATGAATTCTTCTTCTTCTTCCGTCCTTAGCCACCGACCGTCAAAGCAGTCAGTGGCTATTACGCCTAGTGGCGTCTTAGGGCAACAGCAGATAGGTTTTCTTTGTCATTGTTTCCCATCACGCCTATTGGCGTCTTTAGGGCAACGGCAAATCAATCCATTTGCTGTTGTTTTTTATGAATTACACGTCATTTTAAAGATACATGAATGTACTATTACAATAAGCACCATTTGTAACTCTAATTTTGGTTGTTGCTATTTAACGGCTGTCCAATGGCCGAGGACTTGCAATATTTTCACAATTATAACTGCTTGCGCCCCATCTCTATCAAAATCACTATTTCAAACAATGTGCACACCGTTTTCACTCTTGTCCTCGTCGCTAGATCTATCAGTCAATTGTTGAAACAAGTTTTTAGCCTATTCAGCCGTTAGACTAGATGTACACGCATTTTTTGTGGTTCTATCACTAGTTGCCACGGTAAACAGTTTTACACAATTTGGTAACTAACCCAAAATGCTGAAAAATATAAACATAATATCAATTTTCCAGTGTTCTACAACAACCATGCTTTGGGAATTTGTTTTCTGGTGGCAACTTAAAATTTCGAACCAGATCAGAAAGTTTTTCAGTACATTTTTCATTCGTTTTATTACTAAAATTAGATTGACGCTCTGAGCGGCTCGCGGTCCAAATGATAGGATTTCAAAAGCCGGTCCCACCAGCTTGCGGTAGTTAATGTGTTAATTAAAATTATATTTAATCTGTTACACTGTTTATTTACTATGTACTGTAGTTCAAATAACGGACTCCTACAATGTGGATTTTTTATGCATGAGAAAGAAAAGCAAACATTTTTTCTTGTTATTGTGGATAATCTGCCAGTTGATTAAACCATTGTCCACATCTCAGAGTGTTAACTAGTTTTAAAAAGTAAACAGATTCAATTTCTGTATGTGTAATGTCATCAACATCTTTATCACCAACCTCTGACCTAATCCTTATTTCAGTTTAGGCCTGTTCATTCTCTTATGTTGTCAAATCATGTATTCTCTTCTTTGCCTTGTATGTGTTTGCACATGCAAGAATTTTTCGAATCAGCTTCCAAACATTTTTTTCCCTGGCACAGTTTTCCACTTACGTTTATCCTTTACCCATTTTATGTTCATGGCAATCATGTTCCTCTCTGATGTATTTCTGTTGGTGCCTATGTACAAATAATTTGTCATCTAGATGTGTTAATGTCAATTTTTTTGTTTGGGTCATTCTATCTCCTCCAGTATTAAATCCAATCATTCTTCATCTCTGACCATTCTGGAAGCTTATTCAGCCTGGTATTTTGTTAACACGATTATTTTTATTTTCACAAAATAAAACATACATACTTTTCACAAAACTATTGCATTTGTTGGCATGGAAAACTTAAAATTGTTTCTAGATATGGAAAATTATAACTGTGCACAGCCAGTGAGTACCATAGATAAGAAAACAAGTCTATGCTAGCAGAAATCACTAAATGGTCTACAGAGAACTCTCACTCAATGGATGATTACCACTTCACTTTCAGTAAAATGCATTACTGCATTATTGCACTGTGTGAACACCATAGGGTAAATAAAGACACATGTGAAGCACAAAATGGCAGTTATATTCGATGCTTGAAACACAACAGTAAGGAAAAATGTTTCTGAAGAATGACCATGAACATATCTTTTAAGTACAAAACAAATAAATTTGGAAATTGCATAGGAAAAAAAAACCAAAAAAAAAAACAAGCCAGTTGTTGATAATACATAATTTCCTGAACTTGTGAGGAATATAAATCAATATAAAAAAAAAAAACAGGTGTTACATGTTGATAAATTACAGCCTTCAGCTTAAAGGAAAAAAAATCCTATCTGGTCTCTTGTGCCAAAGCATCTTGAAATTACTTAAACAGCATTTAGCTGACATAAGAAGTATAGAATAAGTTACAAAGGGATTAAAGAATAAATGATGCAAATAGGTGATGCAAAGCAGGAGAAAATGACGAATTATCAATAAGGTAATAAATATTGCTCTGAGATGGACAATAACAATACTTTCTTGGATATGAACACATGTGATAGATTTTATTAATGACCACACTTACTGTCTGAATAAGAAGACCAGAGCTAATGGATTCATTCTTAAAAAGAGGGAATTCCACAGGGTATAAGTAGGTCTTAAATAATTGTAATATAATAATTTCCTCTACATTATTCTAAATAAAAGGACATTGCTTCAGTCTTTCTTCCTCACTTACATTAACCAGAAATTAAAAACAAAAATTACTTACACCTTATTTACAAGAAATAGTTACTTCTAATTTGTTCATAATCTTAAAACATACCACTATTTTATTAACAATTTACTTCTACCTTGTCATGATTAAAACCTGATTTTATACCTTTTCAATTTTTTTTTAAAAAGTTACTTCTACCTTATAATTTAAAATAAATTTCTTTACCTTATTCATAATTAAAAAAAAAAAAAAATACTTCTACCCGTTGCGTAATTTTAAAAATAAGTTACTTGTACCTTATTAATAAATTTTGGAGAAAAAAAATGTAATTCTTATTCACAACTTAACAAAAAAAAGTTACTTCTACCTTATTCATAATTTTTAAAAAAAAATGTTATTTCCGCTTCATTCATAAAATTTCTTCTACGTTATTCACAATTTCAAACAAGTTACTTCTATCTTATTCTCAATAACAGCTACAACACTGATCACACTTTAAAAAAAGTACTTGCACTATATTTAAAAAAAACAAAAAACTTCTATTTTATTTAGAATAAAATTCAACTTGTGGGAGTCGGTAGTCCTTCAGCATTTCTTACCAGGTTTCATGGAATCCTCAAACTGAGGCTGAAAAGTGAAAGTAGGCCAAGAAATATTCTTCCACACAAAGACAAAATCTGAGCTCACATGTTTTAGGTGCTGACTGCTGGCTGTAAATAATTTACCACATTTAAGATCTGTTTACAATGGCACGTGTAATGGAACTTAAGCAAAATGAGTACCTCCTGAAAAGTTTCAAATTTTTGCAGCCACTTCAAGCAGCCCTGCAGTGATAATAATTTTCATGTTTTTTTGGATGTTTAATGAAAAAAAAAAAACAGTAAGACTTTTATAATAAAAAAAATATGTAATGTGTAAGTACCATGGTAAGAGAACAACTACACATTTCCAATCATACAACAGAATCATCACACACAAGTGCCCACGGCTATTGTGTGTTGAGATAAAAGCCACCACCTTTCTAGTATCACAGTTCTGAAAGAACAATGTAACCAGAATGATAAATTATGTACAAAATGGCTTTTTATATATACATATATATCCACACACACAAACTAGTCATCAAACTTCCAAATAAGAATAACAAAATGTACAGATGCAGCAGAAATGGCCAGCATTTCACTGCTATGGGTGATCATGAGTTGAAAGTGTGAAGTAACAACAAAGAACTACCAATAATCATTTATAGAAATAGTGGCAGTAAGTGTTGTCTGTGAATGGGGCAAATATTAAAAGTGTAGGGGTGGTCAAAGAACACTTGGTAATATGAGAACCAGAGATAATATAAACTTATTATGCTGCATCACAGAACTGATCCATTCAGGAGTTTGGCTATTTTATCATCTAAAAATTCTGCTCATTCTCATGGGCTTTTTATTGCACAATATGACTGGAAAATCCATCTGTAGAACAGCAGGTGTTGTCTGTGAATGGGGCAAATATTAAAAGTGTAGGGGTGGTCAAAGAACACTTGATAATATCAGAACCAGAGATAATATAAACTTATTATGCTGCATCACAGAACTGATCCATTCAGGAGTTTGGCTATTTTATCATCTAAAAATTCTGCTCATTCTCATGGGCTTTTAATTGCACAACATGACTGGAAAATCCATCTGTAGAACAGCAGGTGTTGTCTGTGAATGGGGCAAATATTAAAAGTGTAGGGGTGGTCAAAGAACACTTGATAATATCAGAACCAGAGATAATATAAACTTATTATGCTGCATCACAGAAATGATCCATTCAGGAGTTTGGCTATTTTATCATCTAAAAATTCTGTTCATTCTCATGGGCTTTTTTATTGCACATGACTGGAAAATCCATGTGTAGAACTTGTAGGTGGATAACGGTGAAAGACGAAATGATAATTATGCACACATTGACATCAATATACTCTTGTGTAAAAAGATAAAGGTAGTCTCATTGCAGATTCTGTTATAGGGTAGTGAAGGGTTAGAGGCTTCACTATACTTGGTCCAGCTTTAGGAGGTGGAAGTGCCCAGTTCCCTTCCTCGCTGCCTTTGCATTCCCTAACTCAAGACAGAGTCAGGTACCCATTTACAGCTGGGTAGAATGGAATGTAACACTGCCAGATTTTGAACCCACAAACTTTGCTGTGACAGGCAAGTGTTCTAACCAGTCTGTCAATCATACTCTCAAGCACATATCATTTTATCTTTTCCCTTTATCCCAGTGTCAGCCTTACTGCAGCATCTATCACCTGTACCAGTGACAGAACTTCTATAGGGCTGAAGTGCAGAATGTAAACAAATGGAAGCTCACAGACAAACAAACATTACCTTCATAAGTTTTCAGTTGATTTTTTGTCATGTTATCACATGACAGGGTATTTAATCAAGAATGTACATGGGTTCTGCCTCATGCAGTAGTTCCCAGGGGTCTCTGAGGAGGCAAGGAAAGGTTACGACTACTGCTTCCTCAGGCATGTTGGAGGAGGTGAATAGTATGATGTTGTGAATGGGGCTGGCAACCTCATCATGGAAAACAAATGACTTTAAAAACCACCTACTGCAAGTGCACATGAATGCTTTGATGCAGGCTTCCTGCAAAGAGAAAAGAGACAGCGCCAGTGGTAGCTCCTTGCTTTATTGGAAGTGAAAAGGGAAATAAAGAAGAGAAAGTCTTAAAATAACATATTCATTGAGGGATGGGGGTATGGTGGGGGAAGAAAGGAAATTTACACTATTCAGATGACAAAATGTGTCCTTACATAGAGGCTAATTTTCATTTTTGTCAGCAAAAATTAACTTTCGCAGCTGCTGTTAACAGACTGATGGGAACAACATCTACTGTCTGACGAGTCTGGCAGATCACTTAAATCAGTCTTACAGGCATTCTGTGTATTACTATGCATCTGGTTGCTGGGAAAATGGATTCCACTTGAACAGAGTTATCTGCTTTATTTTCTGAAGAGTTATCCATTCCACTTTAAAAAAAAAAAAGTTACCCCTTTACTTATATTACATTTCTTATATGCTTATAAATACATTTTCCTTTTTGACAAAATAACTGACATCACAGTCTAGCTTGTCACTGTTACACTAGTAATTATTTGTACATTCTTCTTCTGCTGCATTTGGTTTGGTAGTCATGCCATATCTGCAGGCCTATTGCCAGAATGAAGTCCAGTCATTTCCAGGTCCATGTGGCAGTCCCAAAGCTTCTGCCTCAGCTCTGCACCCTCTGGCCAGGTCAGACGTCATAGGTCATTGTGGGTTGGGCAGTTTTGGAGAATGTGTTCAGGGGTCTGTATTCCAGTTCCACATGGACATTCATTAGTGTGAGATATCCTGTGTCGACAGAGTGGCCTAGTAATCTTATCTGTAAATTTTTTATTGTAGGTTTTAGCTTTGATAAATGTGTGACTTCTGCATCACTGGAACGCAGTCTTGCTGAATGAAAGTAAGTGTGATGGTTAAGAAGGAAACAAAATATGTTAGGGCTTGTATCTGAAGCCCCGTGGAAAATTTCAAGTGAATTTGAATAACAATACTGATGAGGATCAATTTATTGCTGCTTGTCTCAGAAATTATAAATCAAAGCAGCAAACCCCCCCCCCCCCCCCCCCCCCCAATCTTGGCAGTAAGCTCATCTCCAGTTTGTTACAAAGTTACTCTTAAGCATGAAAAAAAAAGCTAGATGACCCACAACAAGCAACTGACTGAACTTCACTAGGCACAGCAGGACACTAAAACCCAGGTGACACAGAGACAGGCTCTTGTGTTAAAATTCCAAAGAGGAAGAAAAGAGAATAATGAGAGACTGTGCTCTAGACCATGTGGGATGTGGTTTTGTTTTGCTTTGTACGCCCCTGGTTCTGATGACAACTCAAGCTCCACTGAATACAGAATGCAAATATATTTTACAGTTTACTTTCTATCTGTAGAATTTTAATTGTGCATTTCATATCTATATTCACAATAGATCCAAGTCCTGCCATGCTGATCACTGCCTTTCTCAGTACTAGTCCAAATAAGTAGTACACCGGCTTTTATGCCATGTCAAAAAAAGGGCTTCAGTTTGTAGAAAATGAACTAATACTGTCGCATTCAATAGAGCCCTTGTGTAGTTCCTGGGGTCTCTGGAGAGGGGAAAAAAGAACAGGACTACTGCACCCTCAGGCATGTTGTACAAGGTGACTAATATGAGGCTGTGTATGCAGCTGGCAACCTCATCATGTCAAACCAATTGCCACAGAAATCACTGCTACAAGAGCATGTGACTGCTTGGTTCAGGCTTCCCACAAGGGGAGCACTCCACTGGTGTGGCTCCATGTTTCATAGGGAGCACAGCAGAAAATGATGTTCAATATAAATGATACATTTCGCTCATGTTACATGTGAAAGAACTGAAATACAATGAGCCCTTGTCATATTGGAGACCATTCATAAATGCAATATACTGACCTCATGTCGTGCTCGAGGCTCAGCTGATAACCCTAGTATACTGACATCAAATCATAGTGGATAGAAATGATAACTGACACACAACCCTCACATAACATCTGAAAGAGCTGAAGTTTAATGGCCGAATGTCATGTTGAAAGCAGCTGTATACTGTCTTCATCTCACACTGGAGACAACTGGGATGTCTAGTATACTAGTCTTATTTCATAATGGTTAGAACTGACAATTCTGGCACATCGCCTGCATGTTATATTAGAAAGTGACAAGGTACGCTGTCTTCGTGTCATTTATAAACAGCTGAACAATTTAATGCACAGACCATATAAAAGGGAGCATTTGATTGGTTGGCAGAGTGCTTACAGCTCTTGCCTGTCAAGGCAAAATTACAGGGTTTCAGGTTCATAGCCTAGCAATGACACACTGTAAGTGGGTACTGGACTGTGCTCTTAAGTTAGGGAAGGAAAATGAAGTGAGGAAGGTAACAGATTGGGAGAGTATTATGTGGCAAAGTTACCGGGTTCAAGGTTCAAAGCCTAGCAACAACACGCTCCAGTCTATCCACTGCCACTGTTCTTGAAATAGGGAAGCAAACGCACTGGGGAAGGGAAACCTAACAAAGCTGGACCTGGTATAAGGAAATCTCTAAAACTTCACTCCCCTATAGCAGTTTCTCTATTGGACAACCTCTTTTTTTTTTTTTTTTTTTTAAAAAACATACTTCATGTTATATCTGAGAGTTTTCAAGTGCAATGAATGGCCTCATATAAAAAACTGACATATCTGACATACTGGTCACACATCCTGATGGAAAGAACTTAGAAATTCTAATACATTGTCATGATGGTGAGAACTTCCAAAACTGTGGTTCACTGGCATCTTGTAATGTTGGGGAGAAATGATAACTCTGGTATACAGACCTCATGTTCAAAACAGCTGATAAAACACTGGCCTCATGTCATGTTGGAGACAGCTGGTAAGAATGGGAAAAGTTGATGTTCTCCAGCACGTTGTTTTCGCCTATGGGTTTCAGATTCAGACTGACAGTTGTCATGTCAACTGTTGTAAAACAATCAACATCCTGGAGAGACATAAGTATTGCTTATTTAACTTTTTTTTAAGGCATGATCACCTCTGCTCTTTATTTAAACCATTTTAAAGCCTATATGTAAAGATGTGCTGAAAGTGATATACAAAGAATATGTATCACAAAATGTATTACTTTAAATACGGTTTTACATGCACTGAATACATTAAAAAGAGCTGGGAGAATTTTTCAGGCCATAAATTGAGGATTCCTCAGCAAAAGACGAGTTGGCAAGAAGATGAAGATGGCTGTATACCACTCCACTATGTCTCAGTCTTGACTTATGGATGCGAGTTATGGGCAATGACTACAACCCACAAAAGCCAGATCCAAACCTCAGAAATGAGGTATCTGAGGAAGGTGGCTGAAGTAACAAGAAGAGATAAGGTCCACAACCAGACGATACATTATGACATTATTACCCCAACTCCTACAGACCCAAGTAGAACAGTTCCAAACTAAGATGGTTTGGCCATGTCTGCAGAATGGGAGAAGATCAGCTTCCATGGCAAGTATGGGAAACTAAGAACCAGGGATCCTGACCTCCAGGACGACCCAGAATCCGCTGGGAGGAAAACATTAGACAATCTAGTAAGGACCAAGGACTAGACTGAAACCAGGTCAGGAGGAAGACAACCGATAAGACAGTTTGGCGCTCTCTCTTCCAAAACTCTACACCTCATGGTAGAAGAGGAACGACTAAGTAAGTAAGTAAGAATACATTAAATATGATAAATAAACACAGAGCAATTTCTTTTGAAATTATGATTGTACTTAATGTTTCAAACTGATTAGCTGATCTATAATGCAGTGTGTTCTTCCTACACCCAAACTTCTTCTTCTTCTTCTTCGTTCGTCCTGAAAAGGACGGTGGTTGCGTTGTGTCTGTTTACGCCTAAGCTGTGATATCTGCACCTTTCGGTCGACACATCCGACTTCTGCACGGCATTTTTTAGGACCGGGTTTGCCTTCCCGTCACACCCAGACTGAGTTGAGCTATATTGTTACTTCTTTCCTAAGCAGAACTTCTGTCCATTATTTACTTTGGTTTGTAGTATTTTCTTTAATTGAGATATTTAAGAAATTGGCCTGTATGAACTGAAGTCATGATCATTTTTTTTCTGGTTGTAGTATGTGAATAATTATATTAGTAATTATTAGTTTCCATGAATTGGAATTTTTCATTTTTTAAAAATTCTGTTAAATTACAAGAGCAATTCCTATGGTACATTTTAGTATATTATTCAATATGTCATAGTTCAAAATGTCATGTCATGATATCATCTTTGATTATTCCGTTACGGCATTTTCTACTTTCTCCGCTGTGATCTCTGCATTTAAATATTACAATAATTCAAATATTTTCAGACATCTCCTTATCCTTATTAATCTTTGATTGGGATCTTTCTCTTCTTTTGTTTGCTCTCTATTCTAGATTCAATCAAGCACTAACTCTCTGGTAATATCTGGCCAGTACATCAGATTACTGTCCAACTGTTTTTGCTTTCTCTTGAATTTTTATATTAGGGTTACCTACTATACCCTGTTTATTCCTGCTTGTTATAGCCTATAATTTATTCCACACATCTGTCACAAAGTCTCTTTAAGACTGAGCATTAGGCAGAATTATTGTCTGGTAATTTTATTTTTTTTCTTGAGTATTATTTTGTTTGTTTAAAATCACATTTTCTTATATTTTAGAATTCCATCTCTTTCATTTCTTCTGTATTTCTGAAGGGCTTGTTTTCTTTGTTTTTTTTCTTTTTCTTTCCTGTACATTTATCTGTCCATTATAGTGCTGGGTTTTTGTTTTAAAGTATATTCTTGTTTAATTATTGCTGGGTTTTGGAAGCATCTGTTGTGGCATACTGGAGTCTAGTGTATGTTTAAATGCTATTTTTAGAATTTATCCTGTCAGACAGCAAGTATAGCTACATTTTTATTTTCTAGTTTATTCAGTGTCATCTTTTCCATTTCTACTTGAAGCTAAAATATTTGCTTTCTTATAGTGAAATGATGGCTTTCTATCCCTTTGTTTAACCACCTGTGATTGTTTTCTGTATTACTATTTTAGTGGAAAGATGATCTGAACTTGTAGTATCCAGTATCTTCCTATTTGCATTAGCAATTGTGGGTGTTACTATGCTTACATCAGAAACAAGAATAATGACTTGCTTGAATTAGTAGACAGGAATCCTAGCTTACCAAAGTTAGCAGATAACAATATTAATTTGCTCAAGTTAGTAGGGAGGAATACTAACTTGGTCATGCTAGCAGACAGGAAGATTAATTTGTTTAAGTTAGTAGGGAGGAATACTAACTTGTTCATGTTTTTTTTAATTTTTTTATTAGGGAGGAATACTAACTTGGTCACGTTAGCAGATAGGAACATTAATTTGTTCAAGCTGGTAGGGAGGAATACTAACATGGTCATGTTAGCAGATAAGAATATTAATGTGCTCAAGTTAGTAGGGAGCAATACTAACTTGGTCAACTTAGCAGACAGGAACATTAATTTGCTCAAGTTAGCAGCAAAGAATACTAACTTGTTCACATTAGCAGATAAGAATATTAATTTGTTCAAGCTAGCAGGGAGGAATACTAACTTGGTCATGTTAGCAGATAGGAATATTAATTTGCTCACGTTAGCAGATAAGTATATTAATTTGTTCAAGTTAGTAGGTAGGATTAGGAATACTAACTTGGTCACGTTAGCAGATAAGAATATTAATTTGTTCAAGCTAGTAGGGGGGAATACTAACTTGGTCACATTAGCAGATAAGAATATTAATTTGTTCAAGCTAGCAGGGAGGAATACTAACTTGGTCATGTTAGCAGATAGGAATATTAATTTGCTCACGTTAGCAGATAGGTATATTAATTTGTTCAAGCTAGTAGGGAGGAATACTAACTTGGTCACATTAGCAGATAGGAATATTAATTTGTTCAAGCTGGTTAAAACTTCAACAAATATGGACAAGTCAATCATATCTTGGCAGTAATATAGACAAAGTTGGAGGGACAGACAGCGATATCAAAATAAGAATACAAAAGGCAAGAGGAGCTTTCATTGCATTGGGAAATATATGGAGATCAAGAGAAATAGGATCCAACACGAAAATAAGAATCTTCAACTCAAATGTGAAGTCAGTCCTATTGTATGGCTCGGAGACATGGAGAACAACAAAGACAACAACCAAAAAGCTACAGACTTTCATAAATGGGTGCTTGCGTAGAATAGAGGGATTAAAATGGTATGACAAGGTTACCAATGTGGAACTGATGACAAGAACTGGACAAGTGCCAGTGGAACAAGAGATGAGAAGAAGACGATGGCGATGGATAGGACACACACTGAGGAAACCTGTTAATAGCATTACAAGGCAGTCCTTGTTCTGGAACCCCCAGGGCAAGAGAGGCAGAGGAAGACCAAGAAGTACGTGGAGAAGAGAGTTGGAAACAGAGGTGAAAATGATGAGGAGAACATGGAAAGAACTTGAGATGATGGCACGTGACAGGAGGACTTGGCATGTGTTTGTTGAAGGCCTATGCTCCTTTGGGAGTGGAGGGTTATGATGGTAGGGAGGAATACTAACTTGGTCACGTTAGCAGATAGGAATATTAATTTGTTCAAGCTAGTAGGGAGGAATACTAACTTGTTCACGTTAACAGATAGGAATATTAACATGTTAGCAGATAAGAATATTAATTTGTTCAAGTTAGTAGGGAGGAATACTAACTTTTTAATGTTAGCAGATAAGAATATTAATTTGTTCAAGCTAGTAGGGAGGAATACTAAGACATTCAACCAAATAGAAATTAAGCAACAAAAACTAACAAATCATTAAAAAAATAAAAATAAACCAGAAAAATTAGCAAACCTATTAACTACTCGAAAGACGAGATTTAAAAAAAAACAAAAACAAACACTAATGCAAATTAAAACCAAGCGCAAAGGACAAAAGTTATCTATATACAAAACAAAACTGAAAATAAAATGACAAATACTAATATAAATTAAAACCAGCAACTGCAAAAGACAATAGTTATTTAAACTTAATACAAATTTAGTAAATAAAATGACACTAAATACCCCAATTATAACCAATTTTCAGGTTGAACAGGGTAGACCAAGTTGGAACATGAAGAGGCAATAATGGTCAGCTGTTAAGTGCTCGCTCTCCACCCATCACCTTTTCAAAACAACAACAACTTGGTCACATTAGCAGATAGGAATTTTAATTTGTTAAGTTAGTAGGGAGGAATACTAACTTGGTCTCATCAGCAGACAGGAATATTAATTTGTTCAAGTTAGCAGGGAGGAATATTAATTTTGTGATGTTAGCAGGTAGGAATATTAATTTGTTCAAGTTAGCAGGGAGGAATATTAATTTTGTGATGTTAGCAGGTAGGAATATTAATTTGTTCAAGTTAGTAGGGAGGAATACTAACTTGGTCACGTTAGCAGATAAAAATATATATAGCTTGTCAAGTAAACACTCAAGAATAATTGCTGCTCAATTCAACAGACAGAAATACTCAACAGTGTAGGTTAAACGTTTGCTGAATATCCATGAATTGTACAAACCTCCTCTGATGAGATGTCTCCCTTCCCACAGTCTCGACATGTACCCCATGCCAGGAGACATGAAGATTTCATTCTTGGGGAATCTGTTGCAGGGTTTATGTCAAATACTTGTGTAGGAGAGGATGAGCAATGTAGTTTGGGGGATGACTGCAGCTCAATCAGTTCTGCCAAATAATACAAACACTATAAGACTTAATAGCAGAAATAAATTTAACTCTATTTAGAAGAAAAAGAAAAACAACTAATAAGCTTAATATTACATCTTAACAATTATGCTGAGAATTATACCTTGGTTAAGCATATGAGTAGGTGGTGAATGTGAGATAAGGCTTAAGAGGTATCTTTCTCAGTGCTTGCTTTATGTTATCCTTATCACTGTGCATGTGATGTCTGAGAACTTCTAATAAAATTCCATCCTTATCTTCTCCTCTGTGTTTACGATTATATGTACTACCTATCTGAAATACTGTTGTTGATTCACCATGGATCATTTGTAGTATTATTCTGTCTCAAATATGTTCTACATCAGTGATGTTATTTCGTACTGTGAGATGAACTGGAATGCGTGTCCCAAGTTTTGTTTTTCTCTGTTGCTTTTATTACACTCCACAAGAAAAGCAAAATGTTTTGCAAATTAAAATGTGAAAAAAAAAGAAAAAAAAGTTTTGTCCTTGCATTCTTGCATTCAAATTTTTATTTGTGGTAAGTTAGAAACAAAAATCAACAGAAGAGAAATGATACAAAATAGTTTTCAACATGAAACATGTTAGCATATGAACAAATATCACAGAAAATAAAATGAGAATGTAAATCATCATCAGCATCACCCTTCAGCTCCCCAAGGAGCATAAGCCTTCAACAAACTTATGTCATGTCTTCCTGTGCCATACCATCAGCTCAAGGTCTTTCCATATCTTCTTTATCCCCTTTATGTTTACATTCAGTTCTCTTCTCCATATGTTCTTTGGTCTTCCTCTACCTCTATTACCCTGGGGATTCCAGAACAAGGACTACCTGGTAATGATATCAACGGGTTTCTTCAACGTGTGTCCTAACCATCTCCAGCATCTTCTTCTCATCTCTTGTTCCACTTGCGCTTGTCTGGTTCTTATCAGTTTCACATTAGCGATCTTGTCATACCATTTCAATCCTCCTATTCCATGCAAACACCAATTTATGAAAGTCTGTAGCTTCTTGTTTGTTGTTTTTTTAATTGTTCTCTATGTTTCTGAGACTTACAATAGCACTAACTTGACATCTGGAATTGAAAATTCTGATTTTTATGTTTGACCTGATTTCTTTTGATCTCCATATATTTCCCAAGTCAATGAAAGCTCCTCTACCCTTTTGTTTTCTCATTTTGATATCACTGTCTGTCTCTCCTACCACGAATAAATTGCTGCTAAGGTCTATGCATTATTCTACATCTTGTAGTGATGTTTCTTCCCGTGGGGTCTTGTTTCGTTTCCTGCATTTATTATCATTATCTTTGTTTTTTCCCTGAATATTTTCAGACCCACTTGCTGTGATCTTTCATCAATTATTTTCATTCTGTCTTGCATCTGATTATGGTTATGGAACAAAAGTGCCATTCATCAGTAAAATCTAGATCGTCAAACTTTTAGTCAGAGTCTGCTGCATTCCGTTTCTGTTGGCTGAGATCAATGTTTTCATGACCCAGTCTATAGCCAATGGAAAGAGAAGTGGCACCCTCGTCGCACTCCAGTTCTTATCCCAAATGGTTCTGCAAGTTGTCCTTCATGAAGAACTCTGCATGCCATGTCTTCATTAGTTTTCTTTATTAAGTATATAATCTTCATGGAAACTCCCAAATGCCTCATTAGTTTCCAAAGAAATTCTCTATCTACACTGTCAAATGCCTTTTCATAGTCTACAAATCCAATGTAAAGAGGTGAGTTCCATTCCAGCCTTGGTTCCACTACTATTTTTAATGTGGCTATCTGATCTGTACAGGATCTGTTTTGCATAAAACCTGCTTATTCATCTTTCACTTGTTTATCTATGGACTCTTTTAATCTCTAAAGGATGGTCCTGTTTGATATTTATCCTGGCAATGATAGTAACATTATTCGTCTGTAATGCGAAGGGTGATGTACAAGAGTCACAAATTACAGAGAATGTAAATACTCATGCTAAACAATCAGAAGCAAGACATCAAGCATTTACAATGTGAATAACTAGCAAAACTGAAGACAGTAAAGAAGATGACCCATTGTCAATTTAGTCCAAAGTGAGGAAAACAGTTTTTTAAAAAAATTATAAGAATAAAATCTGCCATGGAAAGTGATGACATTATACTGAAAATCAACAGGATGATTGTTAAGTACGAGGCTACGGGTTTTGTAATCTGGTGTTGGTGGGGTATCAATAAACGATTAATAAATATTTCAAACGAAATGGCCAAAATGTAACTTGATCAAAGTACCCCAGAACTCCAAGATTGCACGCAACATTTTTAATAACGTCCACTTTATCTTCACCTCATATAATATCCTTGATCATCAATATATCACATAATTCACTTAATTATAATTCAGTCATCCATCGAACAGCTCAGTGCTTCTCTGCACATAAATATTTTATACACAAATTCTTTGCCAAGTCCATGGACAGTAAATTATTCAATATCAATTAATTATAATGATTCTGACACGTCTGTATTATTTCTGTATTCCCTTTTTATCCAATACATGTATCCGACACTTTCCTGAAATGTTAGATCATTGAGAGACGACTCAGTCCTAAGATTCAACACTACCTATAACACATTTGGTCCATACGGACATATTCCAAACAGTTCAAACACAGCTTGTTCCGAAAGACATCTTCCACTCAATCCTCAAACACAGCTAGTCCTGATGGACATATTCAACACAATCCTCAAACACAGCTAGTCCCAATGGACATCTTACACAGAATGCTTTTGTTGCTACAACAAAAAATTTTACAACCACGCATAAACACATTCGCATCCATGCCCCTTTGTGCATCATATAGCTTTCAAATATGACCCTATGTGGTGCATAAAAAGGCTCATAACAATGATGATGTTTGGGAGACATAACCTCCTGATGTAATGCTCTGTATGGAGTTTCCTATAGCTGAGAATGATAAAAGAGTTTTATATTGCAGGACAAAGCACAAGAGACAGGTAACTCCTACAATGGGAGAATATCGTGACATCAAGTGATAGGTAAAATTTCGATGTGGCATCAAGTGGCAAAGTTTAAGTGCTGTAAATGTATTAGCTGCAGCCATATTTGAATGAAGAGAACAAATTAACTGGTTTATGGTAAAACTGCTGCAAGAGCTTGTGGAGATGCTTTGTGCAGGCTTCCTACAATGGGGATAGCTGCAGTGGTGGTTCCATGCTCCATAGGAAGCAAAAAGGAAAATTATGACAATGATCATCATCATCATGTGACGTATTCTCTCCAGAACGTTTTCTCCATTATGACAATGATATGAAAATTGAAAATATGGCCTTGGCAAAATAAACAGAGGTAAATAACATGAACCTAATACCCAACTCACCTGTCACAAAGTTCTCCACAGGGACTGAGGACAGCGTGGTTGAGACCATTTTGATGTTTCCTCCTTCCTGAGAGGTCACTAGAAGGTCCTCAGTCCCTGCAGAGATGTCCATTACCCTGGTCTGTGGTTGTACCAAAGCTGAAGTGCCATTTCGAGACTCGGGTAATGGCTCTGTGTGGGCAAAGTCATTATTGTTGTTGTTACCCACGGAGGTTTGATGCTGCTGGTTTTGATGTATTTGTTGCTGATGCTGCTGCAGCGCTGATGTGGCAGGTGGACTGTGGTATCTCTTCCTCTTCAGAAATTGTGCAAAGCTTTTGCTCCATGCCAAGTTTTTCACAAAAGCTTTTTTCTTTGCCCCTTGTTCGTCTTCTGGGATGATTTTTGGGGACTTTACTGAATTCTGGAGAAAAAAAAAGTCAGCAAATACATTTACATCTTACACAAGCACAAATTTGGTGCTCTTTATCAAATGCCAGTTAAAAAAACTCATTTACTCAGATGCAGAAGTGAGCTACAATCAAATGTGTAAACATAACAGAATATAAAGTACAAAATGGCTGACCATGATTACTTAGTATCTAATAACTGAAACATTATCAATTTATTCCCAGGATTTTCCATATACTGAGCATGCGCATGCATGCATACACAGAGATATTGATTATGACAGTAAGTTCCCTTGTTATTTGCTATAGCTATAAAAAGAGTGAACAAGCATATAAAAGACTGCAATGGTTATATTTGATTCCTCCCAAACCTTTTTCTGAATTCTGTAAATATTTTTCCCCCAGTGTTAAGTGTGCAAGATAAAAAAAATATAAGAGTTCCACTGTGGATGTAATTATGTTAAATGGTAGCATATTTTACATAGACATATCATTCATAAAGACTAATAAAACAAAAGTATCAGAACACAAAGAAGGATGTATGCATCTAACAAAGACAGCATTCCAAAAATGGTTCACTCCCTAAAACAATATAGAAACACTCATCAACAGATGTGCAGATTGAGATCAACAGTCCACAGATCATAAAGATATACATTACCTGTGATGCCAACAAATGAACGTTTATAGATAACCATGCACCAAATGTTATTTTTCTTCTACATAACCATCCCAACTAACATAATTACTGATGTATGTTACGTCAGTTGGTCACCCTCAAAATAGTAACTTGTGCCAGAAAAAAAAAGTGCGCAATGCACGGTGTGGGTGTTATATAAAACAAACACTTTGGTTTTTTTTTTTTTATTCTTTCACGAAATTAGTAGCGCTCGACAAAAAAAAAAGTGTGTAAAAATTGGTGTGCATGAGCCCTCACCCGATGTACAAATCATGAAAACTTGAAAGTTTTTGTTAAAACCACTTATTATCAGGGAACACTCTTTGAAAACAATCCACGCACTTTCACACAAAATGCTGTCATCAAAGAACTTTTAAATTGAATCTAAAATAACATAATTCTCGCCGTGTGTACGTTGGTCACAGCTGAGGAATGCAACCATGTTGAAAAATTGTATTGTTTCCATTATACTCTCCCGAAAATAGTTACAATCAACAAAGAAAAGCATTCAAATGACGGTGTTCATGAACAGTTTGATTACACTGTATAATGGAAAGAAACCAAAAACACTCTAAGAATGTACTTCTATCTGCTCATCTGGGAACGGAAACAGCACACTATAATTAAAAACCTGTCAAGTTTGACGGGTTATTGCTAGTTTCAATATAATTCAATACTTATGATAATACTCGCATCTATTTAGAATAAAATATATACTTTGGATAATGGAGCAATGTTTTACTCTGTGTTAAATTGGTAAGAATCAGCTTTACGATTTCCAACTGGTGAGGGATTTTTAACATGCGCAGCTTGCACACGGAACCTCCTATTTTTCCTCCTTATCCAAGAAGGCTTGGCATCCAATCTCACTACCCAGGAGACCGGGGGGGAGTATGACATCATTAGGACCACTGGTTCTGAAAAAGAATTTCCATAAATTATATTCCCTCTACTAGGAATTGAACCTGGTACAGCTAGAATTTGAGGCAGACGCCATACCTAATTCAGCCTATCATTTTTTTTAAAGTAGCAAGATGATGTTATCACCTGGATGGGGTTGGATCCTCCTCTGGGGGTACCTACCACTTCTCTTTCTTTTAGGCTATCTGATATGCTGTGTTTCTCCAGTGCTTATAATCTACTTGCCCTAGCAATCATTTCCCAGCCTTATTTTTCCTATTGCCTTACTTTTAGGATCACTGCTCTCACCAGGTATGTTGTAAGAGATGACTAAGGTGAGGTTGTACATGAGCTGGCAACCTTACCATGTAAAACAAAAGTGTGCAAGCTTCATGCATGGGGAGCACACACACACAATTTGAAGGAAGGATTATTTTTTTCTTCTCTATTTGTTTCTGAGCCTCACGTCTTAAGGATTCTAAAATAAGTACTGCCTTTTAGTTTTTATCAGATGTCAGGTGTGTGTCCTTTGTGCAGCCAATGACTTTGTTCTAGCCATGTTTTGGTTGATTCTTTGATCAGCTCCACACTGGAGATCCTGTCATACAGTTTTAATCCTTCCACTCTCCTAAACACACACTTATGAAAGTATGTAACTTCTTGGCTGTCATTTTTGTTGTTCTCCACACTTTAGAGTCAGATTAACATTTCTGTTTAAAATGTTCTTTTTATTTTAGTCTTGATCTTCTTTCATTTTCATAAACTTACCATTGCACTGAAAGTGAAAGCCCCTTTCTTGTTTTCTGTATGCTTATCTTTAACATAACTGTGTATTTTTTTATCTGTATCTGTTTACCTCCATGAAATATGTATGAGTCTTGTAAGGATGTTTCTCCAAATGCAATCTGGCCATCATATACTACACATACTCTCATGACTTTTATCTTTTCTCTGTGGATTTTCAGACTCAATTGTTGTGTCCTGTCATCCAGTATTCTCTTTTTGTCTCAAATCTGACTTTTGTTATGGGTTTAAAGAGCAAGGTCAACAGCTAAGTCCAGGTCATCAAACTGTTTTGTCAGAGACCACTGCCTTCTATCTCTGGTATTTGATGTTGTTTCTTTCATAATCCAATCAAAGTTGTCCTTGAGCCAGCAGCTTTCTTATCTCTTAGGTTTGTGGCTTTCTTTGGATAACTTATCCATGCGCTGCTTGAAGTTTTTATGGTAAACATCATGAAAAACAAATTTGCCACATAAACTCTGTCTGTAAGGACATGTGAATACTTTGTGAGGCTTTCTGCCAGGGAGGCCAGCTGCAGTAGTAGTTCCATTGGGAACAAGAAAGAAAATGATGATGAAGTTCTACAGATTGACGCAGCCAACCTTATTTCCAGCTACCCATAACAACTTTTTATGAGATTTGTGGTAGATGACAATGGAAACTTTGCTTCCCTTTTGAGACTCTCTAACCACACAGGTGACTTGTCAGACTATCAACCAATTATTCACATGGTCAAGTTTAATATTCCACAACAGTGGTATACTTTTTTTAAAAAAACTTATAAATAAAAATAATAAAAAAATAAGGTAGATTTGCACTGCCACAGTACTAATGAATTAAAAACTTACTTACTTACTTAGTCGTTCATCTTCTACCGTGAGGTGTAGAGGTTTGTAAGAGAGAGCGCCATACTATTCTATCGGCTGTCTTCCTCCTGGCCTGGTTCCATTCTAGTCCTCGGTCCTTCAAAGATTGTCTAATGTTGTCCTCCCAGCAGACTTTGGGTCGTCCTGGAGGTCTGGATCCCTGGCTCTTAGTTTCCCATGCTTGCCGTGGTAGCTGATCTTCTCCCATTCTGCAGACATGGCCAAACCATCTCAGTTGGGACTGTTCTACTTGGGGTCTGCAGGGGTTGGACCATGTCTCTTCTTATTACTTCACCCACCTTCCTCAGATACCTCATTTCTGAGGTTTGAATCTGGCTTTTGTGGGTTGTAGTCATTGTCCATGACTCGCATACATACATCAAGACTGGGACATAGGTGGAGTGGTATACAGCCATCTTCGTCTTCTTACCAACTTCTCTTTTGCTGAGGAATCCTCGATTTATGGCTTGAATTAAAAATTTTCAAACAAATTATAGGCAAGTATATCTTTTTTTTCTTTTTTAATTTGTTTGTTAGAAAACTTTTTTTGTTACCATTTTCAAACATTTATGCTTTCATTTCAAGTGCTGCAACAACGAACATAAAGCGGACTGCATTTTCATGCCCACAAAGATTAAAGCAGTCAACAAGCTGTAGCCATTCAAGCATGCCACAATGACATTCCTTATTCCTAGTACTGGAAACATATAAATGTTCTTTAATCACATTTATGATAACCAAACAAAACATATCAATTAAAAAAATATTTAGGAATGTTTTAATGTCTGATTCCAATAATACACTATATTAATCTCTCATGCATAAACAACCTTTTTCTCCTCATAAAACCATGGGGGAAAAAAACCCACATGCTCCTTACACAAATAAGTCTCAAAAATTTCATAGGAAATGTAATTAACATGTATGTAAATAAAAACAAATAATATAATTAACAGGGTCTAGTCTAAAATACATGAGTGAAAAAAAAAATATATGGCTTGTTTCAAAAGTAGCTCATTCTGGGAGATACAGGCAAATAACTGAAGGGAAGAAAGTGTGTAATTCCTGAAAAGAAAAAAGTGGTTTCAAAGATATATTCTGTCAGACAAAAGATTATAATGTTCTGTGAATACATCAAAAGTGGACATTTTTAAAATTTGTTTGCAAACAAAAGGCAATAAATAATGGGAAAAGCTTTAAAAAAAAAATGGGGGAGAATTCAAGGATATGAATGCATAGCCCAGACACAAATTGAAGCAGTCTAAACATGAGTTACTTGCCTACAGTATTTGAGGCTGACCAGAAAGTAAAGACAATGTTACTACATCACAAGTCCTTCTCCATCATTTGCATCATCATCATCATCATCATGTTCCTTTGCATTCCTTATGAAGCATGGAGCCACCATTGTATCTGGTCTCCTTGCAGGAAGCCTGCACCAAGCAGTGACATGCTTTTGCACTGATGGTTTCTGTGGCAATTTGTTTAATATGCCAAGGTTGCCAGCCCCATGCTAGTCATCTTGTACGAAATGCCTGAAGGTGCAGTAGTGCTATTCTTCCTTGACTCTTCAGAGACCCCCCCCCCCCCCCCCCCCGGACATCATTTGTATAACTTCAACAAATGATACTAAAATACAAAAGGGAATTAATAATGATTTATTTACACCACATAAAGCAGATTACAACGTTTTTTAAACAACGGCAAAACTGGCTAAGAACCTAACATTTTTCAGATGCTGACAATAGTCTTATCTATCATGTGTGCAAAACATAAGCAGTAGCCAAAATCTATGCTATGTAGCATTGTATCAGTACATTTTATGGTTTTGATGACTAACACTTAAATGTCACTAATATAACTTCATTCTGTACTTTATTTACAAGTGTTATGATACGACATGGTCCGCAACCAGACGATACGTCAAGGCCTAAAATCCCACCCCCTGCAGACCCAAGTAGAACAGTCCCAACTGAGATGGTTTGGCCATGTCTGCAGAATGGGAGAAGATCGGCTACGCGACAAGCATGGGAAACAAAGAGCCAGGGATCTAGACCCCCAGGATGACCCAGAGTCCGCTGGGAGGACAACATTAGACAATCTTTGAAGGACCGAGGACTAGAATGGAACCAGGCCAGGAGAAAGACAGCCGATAGGATAGTCTGGCGCTCTCTCTTCCAAACCGCTACACCTCACGGTAGAAGGGGAACGACTAAGTAAGTAAGTATTATGATGTATCAGATTATAATCAATATTTGTAAAGAAGACTGGCTTAGAAGCCACTAAGTACCACTACATACCTCTAAAACACATAGACATGTAAGGACCTGCACACATAAACTACAAATGTGATAACTTTTTAGACTCACAGATGAATAAGACTAAGCAAATGTGATGATAATTAAACCAGTGACAGGCAACCCAGAAACTGTGGGGATCTCCGGTAGAAACACTGAGCTCCCCGAGATCTACACTGATAAAATCATGTCTCTTTTCAGAGTATTTGAATTTGCAGCCAACATGTAACTTTTATCTCTGCCTGACAACTTGCTTGCTGCTATTCCATCAACAGAGCGGTGGAAAATTCAAAGTAAATGATATTTTACTGAATGTTTTCTTCAAAGAAAAGGTTATGTTCCTATCTCATGCAGTTCATAATTATAAAGAATTTTTTTAAGCTAGCCCACAAGTTTTCACAGGGAGCACACAAAAAAGTAATAATCCTGGTGATTCTGAGATTTTAAATGCTGGCAGATGATTAGTCTGTTCTGGATTTAAAATTCTTTCTCTTTTTCTCTTCTATCAACTAGAGATCTAAAAAATCCTTCCATATGACCTACTGGTAGATTGGGATCTACCTTATGCCAACCCCTAATTTAGACTCAAGATGAATAAGACCAAGCAAATGTGACAACTATTTAGACTCACAGATGAATAAGACCAAGCAAATGTGACAACTATTTAGACTCACAGATGAATAAGACCCAAGCAAATGTGACAACTATTTAGACTCACAGATGAATAAGACTAAGCAAATGTGACAACTATTTAGACTCACAGATGAATAAGACCAAGCAAATGTGACAACAATTTAGACTCACAGATGAATAAGACCCAAGCAAATGTGACAACTATTTAGACTCACAGATGAATACGACTAAGCAAATGTGACAACTATTTAGACTCACAGATGAATAAGACCAAGCAAATGTGACAACTATTTAGACTCACAGATGAATAAGACCCAAGCAAATGTGACAACTATTTAGACTCACAGATGAATAAGACTAAGCAAATGTGACAACTATTTAGACTTACAGATGAATAAGACCAAGCAAATGTGACAACTATTTAGACTCACAGATGAATAAGACCAAGCAAATGTGACAACTATTTAGACTCACAGATTAAGCAAATGTGACAACTATTTAGACTCACAGATGAATAAGACCCAAGCAAATGTGACAACTATTTAGACTCACAGATGAATAAGACCAAGCAAATGTGACAACTATTTAGACTCACAGATGAATAAAACTAAGCAGCAAAGCAACAACCATCACAGTTATGTTTACTGCACTGTAAACCATAGCATGTGTCCCCATGTTGTAGTTGCTGGAAAACTAACAAATTTGAACTAATGCAAGGGGAGTATGACAGAAGACTGCGCAGAAGACTAACTGACTTGAAACACAATCGTGAGCAACTTCACATGTTAAGTGTTCATGTCTAAGTATGACACGAAGATTGTGTAATGAGCTGACTGACTAGTAAACTGAATTATGAACCACTGCAGGTGTCTTAAATATGTTGCAACTGTGTAGTGGAATGATGGACTTAAACAAAACTTTAAACAAATTTTCTAATGAAAAAAGGAAAGAAATATGTACCAATGTCTTGTTCATCCTAAGATAGATCTGTGATAAGATTGCTGAGTATAACAAAACATGCAATATAGCTTTTGTACATCAAGAGAAAGCCTGGAACAGAGTAGAAATGAAAAAACTCTGGTGTACTTTAGCAGATTATGGAATAAAAGGGAACTTCTTGATAATATTGTAGCAATAAACCACATAAGCTCAAACACAGCTAATGATGGTTAGATAAACATGTCTGAGTTTAAGGAGTGTGACAAGTGTGTAGATCACCCTTACTGAAACATCTATAAAGACAGGATAACTTCAGAAGCAAATCTCCAAAATGAGACACCATAAACTGTCTGCAGATGACCAAAGTCAAGAATAAACAGATGTAAGAAGACTCCATGAAAACATGACTGCACTCTATACAACACATGAAAGATACTGAAGTTCAGTACACCTAAAATAGAAGCAATGAAGGCCAGCAGAAATTGAAGCCCTCTTAACATCATGCCAACAAACACTTTTACTTCGGAAGCATCATCACAGATGATAGTAGAATGGACAGAGAAAACAAAGCTAAGCTGGAGTTAGGAATCAAATGTAAGACTAGCAGGGATGGATGTATGATAAGACGCATCAGGAGTGTATATAACCATCGCAATATAGAAACAATCAGCATTCATACCCTTTGAAATTTGCTGAGGAAGACTCAGCACCTATGAGTTTGTACAGAGTGCAATGATTTGGATTCTGAACAACAATAGCAGAAAAAAAGCAAAACATACTAGATTACCACATGACTCCATTGTTCAGAAAGCCACACATTTCCATGGATATTTATCACTAACAGGCATATCCATTCCAACTCTTTGCTATCAATGTCAAAGATGGTCACTATCTAAAGTATAGGAGAGGAAGATTACAAAATGCAAGATGAGATAAACTGAGAAAGGCTACAATGCTCCTATAAGAGTGAGACAGAGAAGCTAAATATTTTATGTTTGATTTTGAAGTTAGCTGCAAGGGGTATTCTGTATTCCACTCTGGGTATCTTCTTCCAAGCCATACTATCTGGTTTGATGGAACAACGTAAATCCCTGTGTGATTCTTCTTCTTCTTCATTTCTCCTCAGACTTCTACATTAATGACTCTAATAAAGGCAGTAGTCAGCTCATGGTTCCTGACATCTCGTTCACCCTCAGACTTCTACATTAATGACTAATAAAGGCAGCAGTCAGCTCATGGTTCCTGACATCTCCAAACAGTTTTTCACGGAGAGAAGTGGGTTGTTGCCATATGCCACTCTGTTCACTGCTGTAAGTTGAGCAGGACTGGAGCAGATGTTTGGCTGTCATGGGGCTGGTGCCACAGGAGCAGAGATCTATTGGACCAATCCTATACTCGTGATATAGACGGTACCTCAACCTATTGTGACCAGTAAGAGGAAAATGATGACCTGGTCTCGCTTGGAAAGCTGGTAATAGGCATCATCTTTTATGTGACCTGGGTGTTCTCTGTCCAGCTTGGACTTAAAAATGGCTTTTATAGTTGTTTTAGCCATTTCATAAGTTGTCTCTATATCATTTTGTTGCAGGGCTACCCTTTCTTTAGCAAGTTTATCTGCCTCTTCGTTGCCTGGAATGTTGCAATGGGTTGGTATCCACTGGACTGTGCACTTGCTGAAGCATTTGGCCAGGCTTTCAAGTGAGTATCAGATCTTTCAATCCTTTAGCATAGTGGCTCTTAAGGGCTGTTATTATGATGCTACAATCAGAAATTGTATGATTCTACAATCAGCAATGCAGGGAAACTATATAAAACACTACCTGACCATTTTAACTGCCTGGCTGCATCTAATTTACCTCCCTATGTTTCACAAGTCATGCAGGACAATGCTTAAAAAGTTTCTTCTTCAGATCTGACATATTTTACAACAATGTACATCTAAAAAGAAATAACTGAAGAAAATATCTTAATCAATGCTAACATGTTATTGTTTTAGATGGCACAATATACTGCTATTGTCTGCTGTTATGTCCACATCCCTCTATTGTCGCCTATTCCATATTGTACATCAGGTAACTGAAAATTTATAATTGTGTGTGCACACTCTTGTTTTCCTGAAATTAATATCCTCATATTTTTGGGGTATTACTTTACTATTTAAAAAAGGGGGTAGGGATATGTGTATCTACATTAACAATTAATTGATATTACAAATTTTATTAAAAAAATCTTTACATTCTTATTGCACCTTCACCTACCATTATATGTTAATTCTTTATTCTTGTTGTATACTGTTGACAACTCCGCCTAGGCCGGTCCCAAGCCCGGCTGAAAAAGGAGGAGGGTGGCCTGCATGGAGGCCGTAAGGAGGCAGCCCCTCCACCATGCAAAGGCACAACAGGCCAATCATCTGTTTGCTTTAAACTTTTGATTACGAGAACTACAAGAGAGAAAACTGGACTGATTCTAAAGGCGACGAACTGGAACAGACTACGGACTACGACTTATGGAACTTGGAACACAAGAAGTATAAATGGGAGAGAAGAGGAGCTGGTTGAAGAGATGAGGAAAGCAAAACTAGAAATCCTGGCTATAACGGAAACAAAGAAAAAAGGACAAGGAGTCATGGATCTCGATGGCAACACGCTGCTCTACAGTGGTGTACCCACATCTGAAAGAGCTAAAGGGGGTGTGGCTTGCATTGTGGCCAAAAACCAAAAGACAGTATCAAGGGATGGAACTTTGTCTTGGAGCGCATTATGGTTGTAAAACTAAAAGAAAGAGAAACCATAGTCAACCTGGTCATAGTGTATGGGCCAAATGAGGATGAGAGAGCAGAGGTCAAGGAGGAATTCTTCGAGCTGCTTCAAAGGACAGTGGATGACTGCCTAGATGAAATTATCATGCTCGGAGATTTCAATGCCAGAGTTGGAAATGACCATGCTAGATGGGGTGGAGTTATCGGAAGATATGGAGAAGATACTCTCTATGACAATGGAAAGCAACTCCTTAGATTCTGCAGTGAGCAGAATCTGATCATTACAAACACAAAGTTCCCCCATAAGCGCATATATGCATACACTAGATGTGAACCAACAAAGAATGAGAAGTCAGTGATCGACTATGCCATTGTTAGGAGGAGCTCATTCAAATATGTCCGGGATGCTAGAGTCTGGAGGGGGCCAGAGATTGGAAGTGATCACTACCTGCTTACAATCAAAAGAACAACTGAAAGAGTTGCTCAGCCTAGGAACTGCCCAACTGCACGCAAGAAACTAAGTAAATGAACGGGAGAAATGAGCATTAAGACCTACATGCTGAGAGAGCCAGAAATTAAGACCAGATATCAGGGGCTTATTGCTGCAGTGGTGAGCAACACAGAAGAACAACCTGATGACTTGGAAACCCTCTGGCTTAAATTCAAGGACATCATAAAAGACAGCTGCTGCAGAAGCATGTGGTGAAGTCCGACTTGGGAACAAGAGAAAGAAGACACTTGGTGGACAGAGGAAGTCAAAGAGAAAATAAGTGAGAAGAAAATGGCATGGAAACAATACTTAGGAGCTAAAAACACAACAGGACAAATGGAGAAATATAGAGAATATGTGACACTCAAAACAGAAGCAAAGAACAAGGTGCTAGCAGCAAAACAGAAGTCCTGGGAAGAATTTGGAGAAAAGCTAGAAAAAATGCGCAAGAAAACCAGAAATTGTTCTATAAGACCCTATTTTTCATGAGGAATGAAAAAACAATGCCCTCTCAAATTTATAAAGGACAAGCAAGGCAAATTGCTTACTGCCCCAAAGGAAGTAATGGAAAGATGGAAAGAATATTTCTCAGAACTCCTGGATGGTGAGCATGGTGAAGCATCAGAAATGATAACCACTAGCACAGAAGAGAAAACCAATGATGGTGAAGATGACATAAAGATGGAAGAACTGAAGGCAGCACTGGAGAAAATCAAGATGGGCAAAGCAGCAGGGCATGATGGTATAACACCAGAAATGGTTAAGTACATGGGAGCATCAGGCGACTTATTACTCTTAAGTGTCCTACAGGCGGCGTGGTGCAACAAGACCATACCAAAGGATTGGGAGATTGCCATCATAACACCAATTTTCAAAAAGGGTGACAATCGACAATGTGGAAACCATAGAGGCATATCCCTTCTCAGTGTCCCTGGTAAAATCTACTCTAGAATCCTAGAGCAGAGACTCTGACGCCTAGCTGAGTCCCAATTGGATGAGGTCCAGTGCGGATTCCGAGCAAACCAAAGTACTCAAGACCTAATCTTCACACTCAGACAGCTGAGTGAAAAGGCCCTTGAGTATAAGAGTGAGATCCATCTTTGTTTCATAGATCTGGAAAAGGCGTTTGACAGGGTCCCTTGGAGCAAACTTTGGGACTGTTTGGCAAGGAAGAACATTCCAGCACCTCTGATTCATGCTATACAGAGCTTCTACAAGTCTTGCAGATATTATGTGAGGACAGCAAACCATAAATCAGAAGAGTTCAGGACCACCACTGGTGTTTAAGACAAGGTGATATCCTGTCACCTTATCTTTTCATACTCCTCATGGACGATGTCATCAAGGCATGTAAGGAGAGAACAAGAAAGTATTCAGTGGGGTACTGGAAGATGAGACAGGTCTGTATTTCAGAGCTGGCATTTGCTGATGATGTTGCCCTGATTGCTAAATCAGAGGCACATCTCCAATCCAACCTGCAAGTCTGAAAGGAAGAGCTGGAGAAGAGAGGGATGGCCATAAGCAGCTCTAAAACAAAATCCATGGTGATATCACGAGAAGAAAGAAGACATCAGATTAAGCTGAGAGAACAGGTCCTGGAGCAGGTCGACCACTTTAAATACCTCGGAGCTATTATAGACCAAAAGGGAGGCATCAAAGAAGAGTTGGCCACTCAAAAAGCAGAAGCTGGGAGACTTTTTCAGGTCTTAAATCGAGGATTCCTCAGCAAGAGAGAGGTTGGTAAGAAAACAAAGATGGCTGTATACTGCTCCACCTATGTCCCAGTCTTGACATATGGATGCGAGTCATGGGCAATGACTACAACCCACAAAAGCCAGATCCAAACCTCAGAAATGAGGTATCTGAGGAAGGTGGTTGAAGTAACAAGAAGAGACATGGTCCGCAACCAGACGATACGTCAAGGCCTAAAATCCCACCCCCTGCAGACCCAAGTAGAACAGTCCCAACTAAGATGGTTTGGCCATGTCTGCAGAATGGGAGAAGATCGGCTACCTTGACAAGTATGGGAAACAAAGAGCCAGGGATCCAGACCCCCAGGACGACCCAGAGTCCGCTGGGAGGACAACATTAGACAATCTTTGAAGGACCGAGGACTAGAATGGAACCAGGCCAGGAGAAAGACAGCCGATAGAATAGTCTGGCGCTCTCTCTTCCAAACCTCTACACCTCACGGTAGAAGGGGAATGACTAAGTAAGTAAGTATACTGTTGACCTATACTGTGCAGTTGTCTAGACTCTTGACATCTTTTCTATAGTTATAGATGAGCTGCATGCTTGATGTTGTTGTTATTATTGATCCAGCAGTGTTTGGGCTTTTGCCCTTCAGCCCAGTGTAATGTGGTGGAGTCTGCATTGCATGCTTGTAAACATGCTAATAATGTGAACCTTTGTTGTTCCGATCTTTTACACTTAAAATAAGTGGATCACAACTGAGCAATAATATCTGCATGTAACTGTAAATATTCACCAGTTACTGTAGTATAATTGTAGAATGAAAATAAAATATATACAGAAAGAAGTATACATGTAAGCTTTACAATGCCATATTAACAAAACACAATCTATTCTGGTATTCTTTTTGTAAAACTCACATTTGTCTTTTCATATTTTATCCTTATTAGTCTCAGATACATAAAAGGCAGAACTAAATTCCTGTATTTCTCTTTTTGGCTTACACTTTCATTCTAAAACGCTGTTTTCAAGGTTCAACTCCTTGTACTCTAGAGTCTATCTTTTCCCCTGTGCTCCCGAGGGATCCAGTTTTTAGTGTATTATGGAGATTTTCCTTCTCTCATTTGTAATACATAACTGATCCAGCTTATCTCCATTTGATCGCTAGGCTGAAGCTTCTTTATTCCTGTCTGCTCTTGGATTTATGTTTTTCTTTATGTTATATTTTATTTTTGCAGTTCTACAATATCATATGATCTTTAACTTACACAGCATAATATAATTTGAGTATAATCAACATACTGCAAAATAAGGTCTGATTATAATCACTTCAGTATATAAACTTTAATATTAATTACCAAACGATTATCATAATGCATTTCCAGCAATCTCTGATGTCTTGAATCAGTTCTGTTTTTATGTTATTCCCATGCCATGTGGCTAGTTTATTGGGGTTTTTCTTTTTGTTTGAACAGAGTTATGTGAATTGAATTTACCAGTTATTACCAGATTTTATAATTTTCAAAATGTGTCTAAAGAATTTTTCTAGCTTTACCTTATCTTGATCATTTATAGACAGTTTTTTTCTGTCTTTGCAGACTTCCCTGTTTATATTTTTGGCTGTAAATTATACATACTAAATGATCTATTACTGGATGTTCCTAACTTTGGAATGTTCAAAGTTTTAGAAATGTACATGGCTTAGCTAATTTTTAATTCCCACGACGTTTTCACTCAGCAATGAAGCTATGTGGGTAAGTAAAATAAAGACAATTACATCCCCTCATTCTGTGCTGTATGTCAACTGACTGTTTACATGAAATACATGCTTTGGTTTTACCCACTGACTTTGCAAATTTCGTTCAGTGTAAGGAATGGATGTGAAAACTTTCAAATTTTAAGGGCAGGATTTATAATGTTATCTCTTCACCACATGTGGGCTTTGCATTTGTGCATTCATCAAGCTTAATGTTTTAGCATTCTGTTTGAGCTGCCAATCAACACGTACTGAAAACCCTGAAACAGGTGTTTAAAATACTTCTAAAAAAAAACACTGCATTAGTACATTTCATGTGTGGTATTCTGAAACTTTATTTGGAAACCACTTAAATAGAGTGCTAAGTGTTTTTAATTTTAAATCTAGAAGTGTACACGTGTACATATATAGTTACGCAAACCACATATATAATTAAAGCAATTTATATTTTGTTTTCAGATGTGGACTCATGCATATATCTTGGCAGCAATACAGAACAAAGTTGGAGGAACAGACAGGGATATTATCAAAAAATCAAGTCCAACAATAAAATAAATTGTAAAGGTAATCCATACTGTATGGCTCTGAATAAACATTAAGGAACCAGAAGCTGGAACAGACGGACACATTTACATACCTAGGATGCATAGTAACACCAGATGGCAGAACAAGCAAAGACAACAAGAACAAAATGAATAAAGTGAGAACAGCCTTTGCTAGTCTCAACAACATCTGGAAGTCTTCCCAGTACAGCACAAACACCAAATTAAGATTATATGAGAGCTGTGTACTTTCTGTGCTTCTCTATGGTGCAGAATGCTGGAGAGTAACAGAGAAGTAAATGTTGAAGCTGTCCTCCTTCCACACAATCTGCCTAAGGAAAATTCTCCAAATCTTTTGGCTGAATACTATCACTAACCAAGAACTACTTACTCGGAGTAACCAAGAGGACATGCACACCATCATAGCTGGCAAACGCTGGAGTTGGGTTGGCCCTGTCCTCAGAAGAGACCCCGGTGCCACCACAAGAACAGCTATGCTATGGACCCCTGAAGGAAAGCGAGAGAGGCCAACCAAAAATAACTTGGCGGAGAACTGTGGAGGCCGAGATGCAAAGAATGAACCAGAGCTGGGGCACTGTACGAAGGATGGCCGCCGACCGAACAAAGTGGAAGCAGTTTGTTGCTGCCCTACAAGATGCCACCAGGCGTGATGGCCACTGACTGCTTTGACAGTTGGCGGCTAAGGATCAAAGAAGAAGAGGGCGCTGAAACATGCAGAGCAACAAAAACATCAATCAAGAAGTTAAGACTTTCATAAATGGGTGCTTGCCTAGCATAACACTGAAATGGTATGAAAAGATAACCAATGTGAAACTAACTGAAAGAAGTGGAAAAAGAGGTCAGGAAAAGATGCTGGCGTTGGATGGGACACATACTGAGGAAACCAGGCGATAGCATTACAAGGCAGTTCTCATTCTAGAGTCCCCAGAACAAGAGAAACAGAGGGAGACCAAGAAACACACAGAGAAAGGAACTGTGGGCAGACATAAAATGGAAAAAGAAGACATGGAAAGAACTGGAATGGATAGCACAGGACACGAAGAATTGGCATAAATATGTTAATGGCCTATGACCTACATGGCTCTGAAGGGTAATGAATGGAATCAAAAACCAAAGTTACGTATTTGGGCATTCCCAAAAAAAAAAAATTTTGACAGTGAACAAGGGTGGGTTTATAATAATTTAAAAAAAAAAAGGGGGGGGGGAGGTAAAGCGTCTTGCTATAAGACAAAGATAAAGTAAATTACCTATGTTGCGGCCACAAGGCCTATGCCAGGGAAAGGACAGAAAACAAGAGCTAAGTAAGAGGCATGAGAAAATAAATTAGAAGAATAAGTAAAAAAAGAATATCACTCTGTGATATAAATATTATCAGGCAGTCATTCTGGAATCTCTGGGTAAGAGAAGCAGGGATTGAATGAAGAAAAAACATAACAGAGAACTGGAGACAGAAATGTAAATGATGAGGAAGACATGGATTGACCTGGAACCGATGGCACATGGCGGGAGGGACTTGGTAGGCTTTTGTTGAAGGCCTATGCTCCTTGGGGAGCTGAAAGGTAATGAATGCAAATGTTCACCACTGTGATACCGTGCTACTAGTTACTACAAATGTGATAGTTTTACTCTAGTTTTATGGGTTTACTACAGTTACCCTATTCATTTCTAAATCAATGCTTACAATTTCCTGCCATCAAGTGTTAGTCTGAGAAGTCAGTCCAGCTGATTTTTATATAACTGGAGATGTATGTAAGTACAGGACTTGTTTTTGAGTTCTTTTTAACAGGTCAGTGAAGTGACAACATTGCTGAATGTCTTAAAATGACAATTTACAACACAGATGTTCAGGGATTGTCTATTTCTTCTAAATCAGCTCAAGAAGTAGAAACTAAAAAAAATAAATTATTATTTACTGCCTTTGCAGTGCCTTGTGTGCTCTTCGGTGTTATCAATCAGGAATCTTACATTTGATCACTAACCAATTTCAGCATTCATTTTCAAACAATAAAAATGCCTGAAGTAAAAATCTGGCCTGATCTGAAATAAATTTGCTCAACATTTTTTTGTTAGAGGAGCCGCGGTAGCATAGTGGTTAGTGCACTGGCTTCCTAGCTCAGTGGTCTATGGTTCGATCCCCAGATGAGGTGGGATTTTTTTAGGCCACAAACGGCTCCTGGATTGACCCAGCCCCAAATGGGTACCAGAGCAACTCTGGGAAGGTTAAGGTGGCCGGCGTGATGCTGACCACATCACCCCTAGTGTGCCGACGGTCAAGAAAATATGGGCCTAACACCATATTCCCAATATGCCTCAATGGGCGTGTAACGGGATCCTTTACCTTACCTTTTTTGTTAGTTTTATTTTTGGTAAAGTTCGTTAATGTGAAGTTACTCAGAATTTATGTCAGAATAACAAGCTGGAGAACTCATACGGTGACTATATGACATGACTAAACTACAGCAAGAGTGAAAACTAATAACTCAGTGTGATTTCATATAGTTAGATATATATAATAAATGAATACTGCAAAAGTGCTGTGACTTGACAAACTGAAGAAGATAAAGAGTGCAAACAACGTTCTGTGTGCAGTCCTTACCTTTATTTGATTAGGTTGTCTGGTGATTGCATTGTGGTAAGGTAAACATTTTGTATCAGATTTACTCAACAGTTCAGCACCTCTGTCATCTGGAAAGCAGCAGAGTCAAAGTTACAGCACATACGGAGCACATGACGTAGAAACATTGCACTAAAGCATTTTGCCCTCTACTAAGCGGCAACCAAGAGTATTTGGAAGCACATTCAGTCTGCACTGTAAAGTTTACTGGGCAGGTTAAAGTTCTGATTTTAGGAAACAAACATCAACTGTCCAAGATCTGTGAGAAAATGAATAGCACACAGAAATTTAAACAAAACGGTCAAACCTATTCACACAAGAATATATGTAAAGACAATACTGCAGGCTGGAACAGAAAATGGAAACACAAAAATCACTGTCATTCACAGGCCTTTGGTATCTTCAACACACATGCACTTGTCTAGTTCTATCAAAATATGACATGGCATTAAAATGGAATGTTTACATCAATTACAGGAATGAATTTGCATTTAAATTTCTTAACCTTTTTAACAATGATAAAGCCAAGCCTTCTCACCCCCTTTTATACAATGATAAAGCCAAGCCAAAGCATGCAATGTTAACTATGGCCAGCATATCATGTCCACTGTTTAACAAGCATTACAAGGAGCCACAAAAATAAGTACTTATATGAAAGTTCAATACAAAGATCATCTTACTGCTGCTTAAATTATTAGATGCCTTTACTTCTTTTTTTTTGTTCTGTTCATTTCAATTCTCTTATGGAGGAGAGTTTAGTTAAGCTGATGAAGGATGAACAGCACAAAGGGTGGAACTAAAGATAAGCAGATGTAATGTGAAATTCAACCTTGAAAATTGAATTATAAATTTTATTTCTGTTCCAATTATTTCAAACGAAACAATTTCTAAACAAAAGACATTCATTTAACGAGTAAACATACCCATATTTAATATGATAACACTGACAAACAACATTTTTCTTTCTTATATAAGAATAAGTGTTCTTAGGTCAGTTTCTTGCGCTGATTTCAAATCTGAAATCCGTTTATCTCTATCACGTCGGGTTCTTAAGATATTTGTGAATAAATATATTTTTGGGAAACCGTTATTTGCTCCGTTTCATTTTTACTATATAACTTATTGAAAATTAATAAAATGCAAAATAATTCTACTTTTTATACTGCTAAAAGATGCATGACATATGTTACGCTATTTTTCAAATAGTTACTGTATTTTGAAATAATTCTGAGCGAAATATGGCTTCTAGAAGTTGTAGAATCGGTATCGAAACCAGTGCCTCATGATCCAATCACGTGTCCGATCCCAGTTCCACCATAACAATATCCGTTGGACGTGAATGAACCATCAGAAAGTGATAGTTTACCTGCTTTAGAAACTAATTCTGACTCGGATTATATACCGGTGAATGATGGTGTTCACTTAATTAACCATTCAGAACTTTCAGATCTAATACGTGATCTCGCTCTTGCCAAAGGACAAGCGGAATTACTCGGTTCCCGACTCAAAGAATGGAATCTTTTAGCGCCCAATACTCCGATATCTAAATTTCGTCATAGACACAGAGAACTTGTTCAATACTTTGAGATGGATGATGGCATTTGCTATTGCAAAGATGTAAACGGTCTAATGGTGCACCTCGGTCGTGAGCACATAGTCAACGAATGGCGACTTTTCATCGATTCTTCCAAGACTAGTCTAAAAGCCGTGTTATTGCATAACGGAAATTTATTTTCATCAATTCCAGTCGCCTACTCTGTTCATATGAAAGAAACTTATGACAATATGGCTATACTTTTGGCAAAAAATAAAGTACAATGACTACCAATGGCGGATTTGTGGAGACCTAAAGGTCATTGCAATTCTCACGGGCATGCAGACTGGGTATACTAAATTTTGTTGCTTCCTATGTGAATGGGACAGCCGCAACAGACAGGAACATTATGCAAGAAAGGTGAGGCCTATCAGGGATCGTATGCAGCTCTGGCATAAAAATGTAATACATGAGCCATTAGTTAACAAAGACGGCATCATTTTACCACCGTTACATATAAAGTTGGGGCTCATGAAGAATTTCGTAAAAGCGTTAGATAAAACGAGAAAAGCTTTCACTTATCTTCGATAATACTTATCCTATAACTTATCCTATATATATCCTATATACTTATCCTATATATATATATATATATATATACTATATATATATATACTATATATATACTATATATATATATATATATATATATATAGAGTAAATATATATAATATATATATATATATATATATATATATATATATATATATATATATATATATATACTATATATATATATATATATATACTATATCCTATATATATCCTATATACTTATCCTATAACTGACCTCGAAACCCTTGAATCGGTCGGTTGGATTGGAGGGTTGATCAGTGAGTTAACAATTCACTATCGTAAAACAAGCTATTGTTACCGAAACAGAACCAGGCTCGACGAAGTAATTAAAGAAATGGATAATTATAAGTTGGACTTATTGGGTGTCAGCGAGTGTAGATGGACGGGGAAGGGCATAAAATATATTTCAGAACTCACTTGGGTTCCTGAGGGTAAGCGGAAAAAAGGAAGACCAAAAGAAACACTCAGAAGAACAATAATAAGAGAAGGAAGAACGTTGGGCCTAAATAATGTGCAAGAGCTAAGAGGAGTGGCGTCACAACGAACAACCTGGAGAGCACTGGTTTCTGCCTTATGCGCCGTGTTTGGCGCTTAAAGAATTTATTATTATATTATTATTATTATCTTCGAGAAAAGTTTCCGCAAGTTAGCGATGCAAAGATAAAGGAAGGTATCTTTGTAGGACCTCAGATTAGGAAAGTTATTGCAGACAAACAATTCGAGAACTTGTTACATGGTAGTGAACTTCGCGCATGGATGGCATTCAAATCGATCGTCGATAACTTTCTGTGAAATCACAAATCTGTCGACTATGTGCATATTGTTAAGCAGTGCATAGATGCATACAGAATTATGGGCTGTAACATGTCCCTCAAAATCCATTTGCTTGATTCGCATCTTGACTTTTTCCCTGACAAACTTGGCGAAGTCAGCGATGAACATGGAGAACGATTCCATCAAGATATCGCCGTAATGGAATCACGCTATCAAGGACGGTGGAGTGTGACCATGCTTGCCGATTATTGTTGGATGCTTCATCGCGATGTACCACATGCCATTCACCGACGAAAGTCGACTGCAAAGAAATTCAAGCCTACATAACTGTTACACTTCTTGTATGAATGATTTTATAATACTTTATGCCTTGTTAAAAAACTTCAATTGCGTATTTCTAGAGATCCCGACCTGATAGAGAAAAACGGTTTGCAGATTTAAAAACAGCGCATTAAAATTGACCAGAAAAACATAGAAATGTTAGAGAAAGAAAAAAAAAGTTTTTTTTTGTTAGTCAGTGTAATTACAGAAATACAACCTCTACACCTCACGGTAGAAGGAGAACGACTAAGTAAGTAAGTATTACAGAAATATACTTTACTGCTGAGTTCTGTTTATTTCTAACCTGAAGTCTTTGTTAAGTGCAAGTTGTGTTGAAACAAAGCTGAAATTTATTTCACTTTGCTAACTGGCAATGTAACTTCTCACCTGCTTCCAATGGATGAATTTTGGACTTGCCAGGCGTTCCATGCCTCTCATGGCCATCTTCACGGTGCTCTGTTTCACTACCTGAGCTTAGAAGGGGTTCGTTCACTGCTGCATCTAACCTAATGGTGAGGCAATTATGAAAAGCAAGAACTTATACAACAACACTAAATGCTGCAACAGAGATGCAAACAGGTCACTTATGATTAATTATGTTTTGTTATTACTGAAAATAAAAACAGAAAATACCAGCATATACACAGATAACATAATCAGCACAGAATGTTATGCAAACTATGCGGGCAGATGTACATTTAGTAAACAATGCAGCAGCTACATCAAGAAGAAATTGTGGTGACATCTACATTAGCAATGGCATGCTCCTCCTATACTGCATCTGTCTTTTGCAGCATGATCATAAAATGGACCTTATTACCCTTGTTAAGGTGATTGAAAGGTCACTATGCACCCACCAACCCCCAACTTATTCTCTTTCAATGAAACAATGCTACTGCCTGAGAAAGTTTCTAAGGAGAAGAAATAAGAAGTAAGAAATTAGGGGAGACCTTTGCCCAGTAGTAGGACACAGAAAGCTCTTATAATAATAACAACAGGTACAAAGTAATGTTTGGACCAAGAAGCAAGTAGATTTGATTTGGTATTTGTAGGTGAACAATGGCTTTTCTATCATCCTGTATAAGATAATGTGTGTGTATATATATATATATATTTACACGCACTGTTGATCACCACTGCTTTATATTTTTGGCCATTTTCTTAGCTCTGCTCATGAGATCCTGGTTGTTTTGGCTTCCTCTTCTTATTTTACACTGTGAGTTCCAGTCAAAGGTATACTGTTTGGTTATACTGGTTGTTTCCTATCCATCTCCACCTTCGCTATGTAATTTTCAAATGTATTGGTTGTTGTGTGGTTCTGCTCCACAGGTCTGTGTTGGTAATTACATCTGGCTATTGTACTGGGGAAGGCAAAGACAGCGAGGAAGTGAACTGGTCATCCCACTTCTCGAAACTGGACCCAGTATAGTGAAGTCTCTAACTCATCTCTACCCAACGGCAGTATCTGCTATGAGACTACCTTTACCTTTTATTTGATCCCTTGGTGAATATGTGAAGTTAAGGCATTATATTGGTGGTGACATGCCATGTTTCCAAATACTACCATAGGACAAACTTTAAAGTTGTGTTGAAGAGCCTAATTTTATTTTTCTTAGAAAGAGCTGAAGAGTTCCATATTGGTTGAAGAGAGTTGAAGGCAAATCTGCCTTTATTTCTCATGGCACTAACATCCTGATTTGTTCCCCCTCCTTTGTCAACGTTACTTTCCAAAAAGCGCTTCTTTAATCATCTGATCTACATGCCTGAATTCATCGTAACAGTCAGTTTAATAGTAGGGTCTTGTAGAATACAACCACAATGAGAAGTCCACTGACTCCGACTAACATTCCTGTCATTAAAAAAAAAAAAAGAAAAAAGGAAGAAATTATTTGTTCATGTTTTGTCAACATCAGCTAAAAATATTAAAGTACTATAATGCACAAACATTATTTTTTTAAAGTGCAAGAAGTTTGACTCTCCAAGAACACTATGTCAGTTTTTACAACTGAAGTTGTAGCACTTTGAAAGTTCTCAAAAACAGCAGAAATAGTCACCGAACACTCACCACTTAAAGTAATAATTCACAAGATTCACTTTCACTAATATATCCAATTAAGAATAGACATGCATGCAGTAGATCAACAAAGCAAAGGAAATACTACAAATAAATCACAGCTGCACACTTAAGGGTGTACAGTCACACTGACATAGATACTAGTATATGCATAGTAGGAAATGAATAAGTGGACAGGAAAGCAAAATAGAGAAGTAGCTACAACAAATTAGAAGCAGGACTGGCTAGCCTTGAAATAAAGAGATTTCCTGCTGTTATCACAAGTGATGAACTGGCAGAAGCATGGAATCAGAGTAAGAAAGGAAGGCTAACATTCTCATGGTTTTGTAATTATTTACAAATAATTAAATTTTAAATGCCAATCTCAAGAGGAAGTAAAAAGCTTCCACAACAATTTTTTTTTTTGGGTGTATGCCCGCTATTACTCGAGGCGAAATCTCAGATTAGTATGTCTAACCTGAGACTGATTTTTACGTGAGTATCCCTTTTTTTACTGTACAGAGACAGGTGTCCCTTGCCATTCAGGCAGATACTTGCCGATTTCAGAGGTACCCATTAGAGCTGGGTCAGCTCAGGAGCCGCCAGTCCATGGTAGATGACACTCATTCAAATGGTCTTGCCAGGGCTTGAGTTAATCCAGTCCAAATCCCGGTCGACAAAAAAATCTTCAAATGTCCTCGCCCGGGTTTGATCCTGGGTCACCCGGTCACCAGCGCAATTTGGTAACCACTACACCAGCGCAACAATTAATCACAAGGATGAAAATCATCATATACTTAAAATTAAGAGATTAATACTACCCCAGTCTTTCAAACTGGCTAGCCAACTTGAAATAATAACAGCAATAATTAAAAAAAAAAAACTTTAAAGACCAACAGTAAGAACAGTCTTCTTCTTCTTCTTTGATCCTTTGCTGCCGACCGTCAAAGCAGTCAGTGGCCATTACGCATGGTGGCGTCTTGTAGGGCAACAACAAATTGATTTCACTTTGTTCGGTCGGCGGCCATCCTTCGTACAGTGCCCCAACTCTGGTTCATTCTTTGCATCTCAGCCTCCACAGTCCTCCGCCAAGTTGTTTTTGGTCGGCCTCTCTTTTGTTTTCCTTCAGGGGTCCATTGCATAGCTGTTCTTGTGATGGCATCGGGGTCTCTTCTGAGGACATGGCCAACCCAGCTCCAGCGTCTGCCAGCTATGATGGTGTGCATGTCCTCTTGCTTGCTCCGAGTAAGCAGATCTTGGTTGGTGATGGTATTCGGACAAAAGATTTGGATAAATTTTCTCAGGCATGTTGTGTGAAAAGAGGACAATTTCGACATTTCCTTCTCTGTAACTCTCCAGCTCTCCGCACCATAGAGAAGCACAGAAAGCACACAGCTCTGATATAATCTTAATTTTGTGCTTGTGCTGTACTGAGAGGACTTCCAGATGTTGTTTAGACTAAAAAAAGGCTGTTCTTGCTTTGTTCATTCTGTTGTTGATGTCTTTGCTTGCTCCGCCGTCTGGTGTTACTATGCATCCTAGGTATGTGAAGGCATCTGTCTGTTCCAGTTGCTGATTCCTTACTGATATGGGCTCAGGGTTGCTCACATTGAGCGTCATGACCTCTGTCTTCTTTAGGTTGATGTTCAAGCCCACCTGCTGGCTATACTTATTAAGTCTATCCGTTTTTTCCTGGATGTGTTGATGTGAATGTGCTAGCAGTGCAATGTCATCTGCATATTCCAGATCTTCCAATGTAGAAAATGTAGTCCATCTTATTCCTCTTGGATTGCCCTCTGTTGTCTGGCGCATCACCCAGTCTATGACTGTTAAAAATAGAGTGGTTGATAAGGGGCATCCCTGTCGTACTCCTGTCTTCACTTCAAAGGTTAGGTTGCTCTGCCCAATGCTACATGTAAAGTTGGCATAAAGGCTTTTTATGATTGACACTATGCAGCTTGGAATTCCATAAGCCCTCAGTATTTTCCATAAACTGTCCCTATGTATACTGTCAAAAGCCTTTTCAAAATCAACGAAATTAATGTACAGCTGTCTTTGCCATTCTGAACACTGCTCTATAATGTTCCCGAGGGTAAATATATGATCTACACATCTTCTGTTCTTTCTAAATCCTGCTTGTTCTTTCCTCAGTTTGTGGTCTACTGCTTTTGAGATTCTCTGTATAATTATCCTGCCTAGTATTTTGCTGGGAACTGAGAGAAGAGTTCATTCATAACCCTCCACTCCCAAAGGAGCATAGGCCTTCAACAAACACATGCCAAGTCCTCCTGTCACGTGCCATCATCTCAAGTTCTTTCCATGTTCTCCTCATCATTTTCACCTCTGTTTCCAACTCTCTTCTCCACGTACTTCTTGGTCTTCCTCTGCCTCTCTTGCCCTGGGGGTTCCAGAACAAGGACTGCCTTGTAATGCTATCAACAGGTTTCCTCAGTGTGTGTCCTATCCATCGCCATCGTCTTCTTCTCATCTCTTGTTCCACTGGCACTTGTCCAGTTCTTGTCATCAGTTCCACATTGGTAACCTTGTCATACCATTTTAATCCCTCTATTCTACGCAAGCACCCATTTATGAAAGTCTGTAGCTTTTTGGTTGTTGTCTTTGTTGTTCTCCATGTCTCCGAGCCATACAATAGGACTGACTTCACATTTGAGTTGAAGATTCTTATTTTCGTGTTGGATCCTATTTCTCTTGATCTCCATATATTTCCCAATGCAATGAAAGCTCCTCTTGCCTTTTGTATTCTTATTTTGATATCACTGTCTGTCCCTCCAACTTTGTCTATATTACTGCCAAGATATGTGTATGATTCTACATCTTGTATTGGTGTTTCTTCAAGTTCAACCCTGTTTTCATTACCTGAGAGAAGAGTTATTCCTCTCCAATTATTGCAGTTACAAGATCTCCCTTCTTGGGCAATTTGACAATTATTCCTTTTCTCCACTCTGTTGGTGTTGTCCCTGTTTTCCAGACTTGTGCAAATAGTGGTTCTAATAGTTCTGCTGCTAGCTCTGGGTCTGTCTTAAATAGCTCTGCATTTAAGTTATCATGACCAGGAGCTTTTCCATTCTTTAACCCTTTGATTCCTGTGATGATTTCTTCTTTTCGTGGGATGTCTGTATTAACATCTAGATCATTTTCAGCCTCAGGAACATTCAATTGTGTCTCTGGTGGTTCCTTATTCAGAGTTTCTCTGAAATGCTCTGCCCATCTTGTTTCCTGTCCCTCTACTGTCGTGATGAGATTTCCGTGCTTATCTCTTACTAATGTAATGTTGTCAGTAAGAACAGTAAATTTCTTGAAATGCCAAAAGGTGGATGCTTGAAAACAATGTAAGCTGACCATTTCAACTGCAAAGACAACTGATGCCTGACAAGGCTGATGAGAACCATACGGGCACTCACCTGTAAAGTATACCATAACTGAACAAGATGATGGCCTGCTGCACTATATATACTATGCATGGCTTTAACTATCTAGGAAGTAGCATCAACAAAGAAAGAGTAACTAATGAGGATGTCAAAACCTAGAGAAAGTCAGATCTGTCTTCAACTCTTTCCATACAGTGTGGAATTCTGCAGTCCTTTCCTAGTACAACAAAATAAGGTTGTTACACGCAAATGTAAAAATATGTCTTACTCAATGGCTTGGGAACCTGGCATGTCACCCAGAATATCACATTCAAACTAATTCACCAACAAATGCCTCCACTGCACTCTGTATTCAAATGCCAGATGTAATAACAAAAACAGACCTATGGAACTAAACAAGAAAAAATGCTTCACAGCTAGAAATTAAAGAGAGAAAAAAAGGTCATTGATAGGGCACACCCTCAGAAAAGAACAAAACAGTATGACCAGACATGCCTGTAACTGGAACCTGCAAGGGAAGAGAAAAATGGGGAGAACACAAAAAACATGGAGAAAAATGGCGGAGGAAAAAAACCCCAAGAAAATAGGAATCTCATAGGCAGAGTAGAAAAATATGTCCAAAAGTTGAAACTGGTGGTGACCACAAGCTACTAAAAAAAGGATAATAATAATGATGATGGTGTACACGTTACTACTGAAGTATTAATACAAAGGACTGGACACTTGCAGCACAAGAAATAGAAAACATACTCAATACTATGTTACACAGAATAGAAAAACATAATACTGACCAATGTACAAGCACTATCCACAAAAGATACTTGTATACAGTTAAAAGTTGCATGCCTCTTAGAAACATGGCAAACAGTTTTTAAAAAACAAGCATTAGTTTCTCCTAGCTAGAAGTATTGTTCAAGAATAGAAGATAAATATAATAAATAAATATATATATTATATGTTCCAGTCAGTGTCATTTAGTTATAACATTATTACCTTTGTGTGGTCTCTAAGAAGAATAATTTTAATTTTTGGTTATACAGCATTTGAATAGGCACTCTTTCAGACAGCTCTCTCAGGATATAAGCAGTTTCTAGGCTTCCACATTTTGCCAGGCTGGAACTCTGTACAACAAGAACTAAAACATACTGAGGAAGTGTTGTAACTGTGATGACATTACTTTTAACTTCTTTTTTTTTTTAACCGTAAGTATGACAAAGCTGGGACATCACTAGACATTTTTCAGATGACAGGAACAGATCATCTCAAAGCAGTCCCTTACTGTTGTCTAGAACTTTTGTTATAGAAATCTACTGAATGGTAATCTTGTGGAAGCTGAAGAATTTCGTTTCTCCAGAGCCAGTCAGAATATCTCTGCTATCTTTCTGCTCACTTTTCAAATAGCACTAAAGCTTCTCAATCTCAAGAATTTCAGAGGAGCGGAAAGCTGCTATACAAATCCTTTATCAATTTACATATATATTGCTTTTCAGGTTATGAACCACAGGCTATTCAAGGTCCGTGCACAACGACCTGGTCACTTTAATGACCTAGGGTCGAAAAATGGGAAACATGTTCTGGTTGGTGACCTCAGTAAGATTACAATGCATCAATCTTCTTTGAAGTATACACTTCTTTGTCTTTTCACTTTTTCTTCAGTTCCTTTTGGAAGAAATGAAGCAAGGACTGACAGGTACCAAGTAATCTTTCAAAGTGCCTTTCTATATTTAGTCACCAGGGACGAAGGTGCAAGACTGGCCTCTAAGCACAGTCATATATGCCTTAAGATCAGTCAGCCCAGACTACCATTTTTACATTCTTCTGGAAATAGTACACTACTACAAGAATATCTTTAACTGGTGGCAAGCAAAGAACACTTTTCTTGGCTACCCTCTCACTGCTGAATCATCAGCTATGAGAGAGCTGATACTCTGTCTTTAACTGGCTGCAAAATTGAGCAATTCAGCTACCCACTGCCCTATTCAACTTCCCATTGCCTTATCAAGATGACAAAATCTTCATCCACAACTAGTACAATTCCCAATGGAAGAAAGAAATGAATGTGGACAACAGATCTGATCCCATCTACTAGCTGCTCATGCCTCAGAAGACCATCTTTTTGCCACCTGAGAACCGGCCAATACAAATTATTAGATCACCTGTTACCTCCAGGTATCTCACACTAATGAATGTCCATGCTGCACTGGAATCCAGACCTCTGAACAAATTTTTCAACACTGCTCAGCCACAATGGATAACGATGTCAGACCTGGCCAGAGGGTGCAGAGCAAAGGCAGAAGCTATGGGGCTGCTGCCTGAACCTGGAGAAGACTGTGAGCTTTATCCTGGTGACAGGCCTGCGAATCAATGCATGATTTAGCATGATCAATGACCTGAACACAGAAGACAAAGTATCTTTTGACTCATCCTCCATTTTGTGATACTGCTTAAACATTTTAGCTAGGTCTGAAGATGAACCACCAACATACCCTATCACCATCTCTACAGAAAGATGTATGCTTCTGTTTCATGTACATTAATATCTTGCTGGAAACCTAATGAAATTACAGCCAATCATATACATGCTTTCATTTCTTTCTCCAGCCTTTAACTAAGGGTGAGGAAAGGAAAGAATCAATTGGTGGATAAGGAAGTGCCAAATGACTGTCAACTACATGTGTTTTTGTCATGAAATAAATAGTTTTTGTTGTTCACATGATGAGGATAAAGCTAAACAAATGTTTTTTAAATGGGATATTAGATCTAGATTGTATTTTCACATAATTTAAATGTTTTCTGAGCAGAAATAGTGAATAAAATGTCTAACCATCACATCGTGCCATCACTTTCCGAACATGTGCTTGTTTCTTGTTTCCTAGAATGAATGCACATAAAAAAAAAAAAAAAACAATTTTGCCTCCCCTCAGCCATCCACAGGGCTTACAACATCGGCACTGCCCTCTAATAAACCTGGCGCTGGTGTCAAGATTTGCGGTGTAGTGCAGGCTGATCAGAAGGAGCCTGAGTAGGTGGCAAGTGGCAAGAAACTTGCATTCAAGTGATTTTCGGTCAACAAAACATATTTTTAGTGGTATGTGTACATTTCTTTACTCATCTCATCAAAGCATACTAAATACCCCTAAGCAACAGTAATCTAACTACTTCAGAGAATAATCTGTCATCATAGCCATTTTGTAAGACATTTGAACAAATAAATTTAGTAAAAGTATGATTAACAAGCAACCACCACATAAACACAATGTTCTCTGCCAAATCAAATGAGTCTGAACAAATGTATATTAATATTTCAGGAAAATATATATGCAACACAAAGGGGGTACCAGGGAAAGATTTGCTTTTGCTTTTGACATTGAATAAAAATAAAATAAGCAACACTGTGTGGGGAACACGTACACATTTGGCAATAAGATATTCTTACATACCTGGCATGACTAGAAGCCACAGGTGCATGTTTCTTGTCCACTAGGTTACTGCTGAGTCTGGAAGAAGTGCAATCATTGTTTCGTATGGACCTGGATGAACTGTTTTTGCTGCTGCCACTGTTTTTTAATTTGGTTTGTTTTTTCTTAATAACATGAAGTTTGTAAGCAAAACAGGGCAATGTTGGTGTGGTTACAGACATGGGGGAAGCAGACCCCTGCTCATCATTGTCACTGTCTGCATAACATTCAAAATCATCACTATGAAAACTTTCAATTCGAGCTAAAGGGGTCTTCAGATTCAGCCATGTTGGAGTGACAGGAGATTTTACCTTTCCATTACTCGATTTTCTGCCAGAACCTGAACTTCTGGAAAAGCCTGCCATACTACCACTGCCTTTTCTCGAAGGAGATTTGCCCTGGATGGGATCCTCATCTTGTTGGGGTACAAAGTTTTGTCTGCTCACTTTCTGTGTAGCACCTAACCCAACACATATGCTGTCACCAAGAACTTCTTCTCTGTATGAGTCTGATATCAGCTCTGTCATGCTATCAACACGATCCTCATTTTCCTCCAAACACTCAGAAGAAATTAGCAGTCCCTGAAAATGGTCCTGGAACTCTGTCAAGTGATCTTTACTGGGCATATCACAATTTAAAAGTGGCCCCTCAGCACCTAGAAGAACACGGTGCTCACTTGAATTGCACAACACATTTGATTTGTCTTCAATTTGCATAGCTACAGCCCCTTCTTCAAGTCGACAGCTGATGTTCAGCTGATTATATTTGTGTGCTGGAGGTTGTCTACTGTGAGAGGCAAAGGAAGAGGCTGAGTTCCCCAGCAGTGAATGTTTATGAGATGGCTTTTCAAGCATTTTTTTATCCTGAGCGTTAAGCATGTTCTTCAAAGATGAGTCCCCTTGACTCTGTTTGTCAGAATTTTCCATATGAGAGCTTAAGCTGTACGAATCTGATAGACTCTCCATATCTGCATATGGTACTTCTAATATATCCATTCTCAGCAAGGCATGAGAGGAGGTATGAAGAAGGTCAGTAGAAGAGCTTGGATTAGAGCTATCAGCATTATGAATTTCTACACTAGTAAGTGGACCATTGGCTCCTGATGTCAAAGGTTTTAATAATGGTAACAACTGTGAACTTGACATGCTCTTCTCTTCCTTTGGAGGTGGGTAAAATTCTTTCAACAAGAGTTTTCCTGGTCTGGTGACACTTTGCACATTTGAATCATTGTATAATGCTAATCTGTCTTCTGTCTGAATAGTCAATCTATCAGGTACACACAAAAGCAGATTGCTACCCATATTAAGATTTGGAACCTGCAGCAGATTTCTACCATCAATATCCACCTCTGGAACTTTTAGAAAACATTTTTGAGGTTCCGTTGAAGGAACAGTGTGAGAATTCTTTTTGTGCATATCCACGTTAGGCACTCCTAAGAAGTTCTTATTGGCAGTATCTGCAAAATCCACACTGCGCTTTCTAGGTGATGCCACATTACCTGACCCTGATTTAGAATTTCTTCTAATCTTTAGTGATGATGCTTTTGTGGTCCCCCTCAGTAAGACAGCATCACCTGCAATCACTGGTGCACTGTGTCCTTCTTTGGCAGAGGACAAATAATTTGAAAAATTAGGGGCATCTCCAATATCAGGAGTGTGATGGTCAACAGAACATGAGCGTTGATATGAGCCTCTACGTCTATGTGATGGCCCACATGATCGAGCTCTTCGTCGTGAAAGTTTAAAAGAAGAGCTGCGACGAATGGCAAGTTGGTGGGAAGAGGCCGAATCACTTCCCGGCACTGAGAGGCTTGTGCTAACAGGGATGTGGTGGTCACTGAGATGAATTAGCTGCTGACTACCCTGAGTAGGACTGAGGAGACCTGCCGCAGCTGCCTTTTCTTCTCTGAGCATCTCTCGCTCCAACTCCATCGCTTGACGTTCCAAGAAGTCCTATTTTTTTTAGACAATGACAATATTAATGTTAAATCTGTGGCTGCATCTTTAGCAAAGTAAAATATACTATAACTAATATAATATATAAAGGTCACTAACGTGAAGACAAGAAGAACTAGTGAAAAAAGTGATGAGAAGATGACGGTGGCGATGGATAGGACAGGAAATACATTGATGAAACCTGTTAATTGCATTACAAGGCAGTCCTTGTTCCAGAATCCCCAGGGTATGAGAGGTAGAGGGAGACCAAAGAACACATGGAGATGAGAACTGGAGACAGACATGAAGGGGATGAAGAAGACATAGAAAGACCTTGAACTGATGACATGTGACAGGAAGACATGCATAAGTTGAACCATGATCCTTGGGAGGCTGAAGAGTGATGATGATGATGATCTATAGAAACATTCACATTTGTGAAGATTCTTTAAAGAAATACCAGCAAAGATTAAGTTCTTGAACATGTCCTGAATCCAAATTAATCTACAAGCAATGCACATATATATTTTTCCAACAGCTAAGAATATTCGTACACTTAAATCTTCAATGAAATGTCACAGTGAAAACCCAAAAACAAAAAGAAACCAGCACCTGTAAGTCAACGTAATAACCACCTTTTGTGACAATTTGATGCCAAACTCTGGATTTTAAAAACACTCTAAGTGTAATACTTTGTCATTCTAATGAAGTGATATTTGCTTCATCCCAAAATAAAACAGACAGTGCTTGGTCCAAAATAAAAACTGTGTCTGACATTAATAGAACACTGATGTGGGGTGTAAGCTATGAATGTGCCATTGGTCTTAACCTGTGAAATAAAAGACAGAAGTTATGATAAAGTGCTCAGACATAACATTTTAAAACAACACAGAGAAGATAATGCATGTGAACAGTTAAGATGCCAACAATAGCAACAGTAAAATTATTAACTGAATAAATATACAATTAATAAATTTAAAGCTAAGAAGTGGTCTAAATTAATTAAAACAAACATAAAGTGATGAATAGAAAAAGAAATGAACAAATATTGTCTCGCATAAATAACAATTTTATTGTTAATATGAAGTTCTGAAAATAATTGCTTTCTGATGAATTATTATACAAATAAAATGAACCTATATCAATTATTATTTTATGTCCGTCTATTACATTTTTCGTACATAAAATTAACATTAAAGTAACAGAGCATTATTATTTACAGAAAACAGACACCTGTTGCAGACTTTCTTCTTTTCTTATGTGGGCTAATATTGTGAATTTCATTCTTGAGTATCATGCAATGTTATTTGTTCACTTCAGTCTTTCATGAAGTATCGTCTTGTACTGCAACGGTGGATTCATTCTATATTTTCAGATATTTGAGTATTTCTTTCAATTTCTTATTGATTTGACAGAGTTGTATTATTCTCACCAATACGTTGAAGGTCAACGGACAATTTTACATAACAGTCTGAACTGGAACTTTTGAACGACTTTATTGAATAAGTCTCGTTTGAACGACTTACACATAGTTTAATAATTCTCCATATTTACAACATGAGTTATCGACAATAACTCTGCCTAGGCTGGTCCCAGGCCCGGCTGAAAAAGGAGGAGGGCGGCCTGCATGGAGGCCGTAAGGAGGCAGCCCCTCCACCATGCAAAGGCACAACATGCCAATCACCTGTTTGGTTTAAACTATGATTACGCGTAATATAAGAGAGAAAACCGGACTGATTCTAAAGGCGACGAACTGGAACGGACTACGACTTATGAAACTTGGAACACAAGAAGTATAAATAGGAAAGAAGAGGAGCTGGTGGAAGAGATGAGGAAAGCAAAACTAGAAATCCTGGCTATTACGGAAACAAAGAAAAAGGGACAAGGAGTCATGGATCTCGATGGCAACACACTGCTATACAGTGGTGTACCCACATCTGAAAGAGCTAAAGGGGGCGTGGGTTGCATTGTGGCCAAAAACCAGAAAGATAGTATCAAGGGATGGAACTTTGTCTTGGAGCGCATTATGGTTGTAAAACTAAAAGAAGGAGAAACCATAGTCAACCTGGTCATAGTGTATGGGCCAAATAAGGATGAGAGCAGAGGTCAAGGAGGAATTCTTTGAGCTGCTTCAAAGGACAGTGGATGACTGCCTAGATGAAATTATCATGCTCAGAGATTTCAATGCCAGAGTTGGAAATGACCATGCTAGATGGGGTGGAGTTATCGGAAGATATGGAGAAGATACTCTCAATGACAATCGAAAGCAACTCCTTAGATTCTGCAGTGAGCAGAATCTGATCATTACCAACACAAAGTTCCCCCATAAGCACATACACTAGGTGTGAACCAACAAAGAATGAGAAGTCAGTGATCGACTATGCCATTGTTAGGAGGAACTCATTCAAATATGTCCGGGATGCTAGAGTCTGGAGGGGGCCAGAGATTGGAAGTGATCACTACCTGCTTACAATCAAAAGAACAACTGAAAGAGTTGCTCAGCTTAGGAACTGCCCAGCATCATGCAAGAAACCAAGTAAATGAACAGAAGAAATGAGCATTAAGACCTACAAGCTGAGAGAGCCAGAAATTAAGACCAGATATCAGGGGCTTATTGCTACAGCGGTGAGAAACACAGAGGAACAACCTGATGACTTGGAAACCCTGTGGCTTAAATTCAAGGACATCATAAAGACAGCTGCTGCAGAAGCATGTGGTGAAGTCCGACTTGGGAGCAAGAGAAAGAGGACACCTTAGTGGACAGAGGAAGTCAAAGAGAAAATAAGAGAGAACAAAATGGCATGAAAACAATACTTAGGAGCTAAAAACACAGCAGGACAAGCAAGGCAAATTGCTTACTGCCCCGAAGGAAGTAATGGAAAGATGGAAAGAATATTTCTCAGAACTCCTTGATGGTGAGCAAGGTCAAGCATCAGAAATGATAACCACTAGCACAGAAGAGGAAACAAATGGTGATGAAGATGACATAAAGATGGAAGAACTGAAGGCAGCGCTGGAGAAAATCAAGATGGGCAAAGCAGCAGGGCATGATGGTATAACACCATAAATGGTTAAGTACATGGGAGCATCAGGCAACCTATTACTCTTAAGGGTCCTATAGGCAGCGTGGTGCAACAAGACCATACCAAAGGACTGGGAGATTGCCATCATAACACCAATTTTCAAAAAGGGTGACAATCGACAATGTGGAAACCATAGAGGCATATCCTTTCTCAGTGTCCCTGGTAAAATCTACTCTAGAATCCTAGAGCAGAGACTCCGACGCCTAGCTGAGCCACAATTGGATGAGGTCCAGTGCGGATTCCGAGCAAACCGAAGTACTCAAGACCTAATCTTCACACTCAGACAGCTGAGTGAAAAGGCCCTTGAGTATAAGAGTGAGATCCATCTTTGTTTCATAGATCTGGAAAAGGCGTTTGACAGGGTCCCTTGGAGCAAACTTTGGGACTGTTTGGCAAGGAAGAACATTCCAGCACCTCTGATTCATGCTATACAGAGCTTCTACAAGTCTTGCAGAAATTATGTGAGGACAGCAAACCATAAGTCAGAAGAGTCCAGGACCACCACTGGTGTAAGACAAGATGATATCCTGTCACCTTATCTTTTCATACTCCTCATGGACGATGTTATCAAGTCATGTAAGGAGAGAACAAGAAAGTATTCAGTGGGGTACTGGAAGATGAGACAGGTCTGTATTTCAGAGCTGGCATTTGCTGATGATGTTGCCCTGATTGCTAAATCAGAGGCACATCTCCAATCCAACCTGAAAGTCTGGAAGGAAGAGCTGGAGAAGAGAGGGATGGTCATAAGTAGCTCTAAAACAAAATCCATGGTGATATCACGAGAAGAAAGAAGACATCAGATTAAGCTGGGAGAACAGGTCCTGGAGCAGGTAGACCACTTTAAATATCTCGGAGCTATTATAGACCAAAAGGGAGGCATCAAAGAAGAGTTGGCCACTCAAAAAGCAGCAGCTGGGAGACTTTTTCAGGCCATAAATCGAGGATTCCTCAGCAAGAGAGAGGTTGGTAAGAAAACGAAGATGGCTGTATACTGCTCCACCTGTCCCAGTCTTGACATATGGATGCGAGTCATGGGCAATGACTACAACCCATAAAAGCCAGATCCAAACCTCAGAAATGAGGTATCTGAGGAAGGTGGTTGAAGTAACAAGAAGAGACATGGTCCGCAACCAGACGATACGTCAATGCCTAAAATCCCACCCCCTGCAGACCCAAGTAGAACAGTCCCAACTAAGATGGTTTGGCCATGTCTGCAGAATGGGAGAAGATCAGCTACCACGACAAGCATGGGAAACAAAGAGCCAGGGATCCAGACCCCCAGGACGACCCAGAGTCCGCTGGGAGGACAATATTAGACAACCTTTGAAGGACCGAGGACTAGAATGGAACCAGGGCAGGAGGAAGACAGCCGATAGGATAGTCTGGCGCTCTCTCTTCCAAACCTCTACACCTCACGGTAGAAGGGGAACGACTAAGTAAGTAAGTAAGTTATCGATAATAACATATTTCCACATTAGAGGAAACTTGACACCTCAAAGTTTGTAGTATATAGTTCATCAGACATTGTGCGTCTGTTATTTTACCGTCATAATTATCGTCCATTATCTTTAGCCAAATACTTGGCACAATTATCATAGTTATGCAGCATTAATACAGTTCTGCTAACTGTTCCATTATTATTTAGGAACTCTGTCTACATAATAAACTCAGTTTGGCATCACTAGCCAGGCTATAACAGCCATTATCTATTAACTCTGCGTTCGTATTTCTCGAATATCGCGTAAAAGAATTATTGCATTTAAATCATAATGCCTTACATAATTCTGGACTCACTGGTCCTTGAACACATTATTATTTCATTAGCTTTAAAAGCAACTACATTGACGGTTATACACATTAGTTAGTGGTTCTACCACACAATTCAAAAACACTGTCATATGCCCAAAGGCTACACAAAGACTCTTCTGTTACTAGGCCTAACGCGTTATCCAACGTTTTATGCGTACCCTATTATTCTATTTAGTGGAGGTGTTGCAGGGTGCAACCATCTGAATCAAGTTAAAACCAAAATGCTCCAGAATGATCGCTAACCATGCAACAATCTTCAACAACACCATTTCAGTTCTTTCCATCTAGTTTGTATGTAATATTAAAGTAACAAGACTTTATTTAATGATGTAATCTAAATGCATTATACCTGTTTACAGTTTTCATAATTTCATCTAGTCAGCTTATGTTACAATAGTGGTAGCAATGAGAGAAAAATAAAACTTTTAAGGTTACCTAAAATACTCAGGGAGTATAGGGGGTTGGAGTGGCTCAGAAGCGCCTGACTCTAATTCTGGTGGTACTGGGTTCGCTCTCAGCACAGGGAATAACTGATGGACATTTTTTTCAGAACCAATGGTTCCTAATGTCATACTCCCCCCCCCTATCTCCTGGGTAGTGAGATTGGATGCCTAGCCTTTTCGGATAAGAGAAAAAAAATTGGAGGTCCAGTGTGCAAGTTGTGCATGTTAAAAATCCCTTGGCAGTTGGAAATTGTAAAGAGTAGGCCAAATGGCTGCTGCTTTGGTAAAAAAAAATAAATTAGGAAACCTACCTACCACAAAAATATTTATAGAATGTGTGATTCTTGAATACAAACATTTGCATCCTCCCCGGTGCTAAGGAGTTTGTACACTGTGCTGAGATCCTCCTTTGTGGGATCTAAGGGAGGTGGTCAGAGCACTTACGGAGTTGTCCGTGTGCAATGAAGATGATTCTTAAAACCAAAACTCAGGGAAGAAAAGATTATACAGGCCAAAGAGAACCTGGAAAGGAATGGCCAAAGTAACCAGAACTCACTCGCGGAATTCAAGAAGACAGCCCAAACTAGAAGCAGGTGAGAAACAACAACTGCAGCCCTGTATTTCACAGGAAAAGAACAGAACTGATGAGGACAATTATCTCAAATATCATTATTAAATAATTAGACAACTGAACACAATGTCATCAATCAAATATTCATTCATTACCCTACACCTCCCAAAGGAGCACAGGCCGTCAACAAACATATACTAAGACTTCCTGTCGCAAGGCCATGAACTCAAGGTCTTTCCGTGTCTTCCTAACCATTTTAATTTCTGTCTCCAGCTCTCGTCTCCATGTGTTTTATGGTCTACTTCTGCTTCTCTTACCCTGGTGATTCCGCAGCAAAGACTGCATGGCAATGCTTATCAACAGGTTTCCCTGATGTGTGTCCTGTCCACTGCCAGTGTCTTATTCTCATCTCTATCAATCAAATATGCTGACATATTATAGGTACAAAAAAAAATATAAATCGCTGACTCTGATTTATTTCTTCTTTTCACTTTCGCTACTTATGGAGCATGCAGCTACCACTTGAGGTGGCCACCTTGCAGAAAACCATTTGTGTGCTCTATAAATTTAGGTCCTTAAAGAAACTGACTGAAATTTTGAAATGCAAAGCTCTCCAGCAGGCACAGGCTACGATCTGAGGAAAGTGTGTAAAGCTGCACTTGGAGCGTCAAAATTACCCTTACACAGATCCTCTACAAAGTGTATGTGTGTGTTTTTGGTAATATGTCTGTATATAATTACAAGTGGCTCATTACTTGTCTTGCAACTACCTTTTCAAGTAATTTACCATAGACATTCTGCAGTGTGATAATTCGATAGATGCTGAGCAGTGTGGCGTCTTTGCCAGGTTTAGGAACTGGCCGAAGGTAACTGTGTAGCCAATCTTCCGGCAACTCAGCATTCTGTATGCTGGTATTGAAATCGCTCACCATATTTATAAGTGCGGTGTCGTCGAAGTGTTTCTGCTGGTTTCCAATGTGTACACCACGTCCTCTTCAGAAATGTGATTGAAGTAGATTTGACCCCTTATGCCATTTTCCAGAACACTGTCCTTTATTTTCAGGCAGGCATATTTGTCACCTTTATCCGTTTGCTCCACATATCGATTGAATAATGCTCTTCCCTTCTCTTCGTCCATCTTCAGGCTTAGTCCTGTAGAGCTTTTGATATTAGGAATGGGTTGGCTTGCATTTTTCCTATTCATTCTTCGATGTAAGGAGCAATTTCTGTGGGTTTTTTTTCGTGCCCACCTGTGTCACAAAGTCCTCCCACACTTTATCCTTGGCCTCCCTTGCCAAGCTCTTGAATCAACAGATTCTTTGCTTTTTCTCCTTCATCTCTTTAACATCTCCCTCATTCATCATTCTTCTGTTTCGTGCTTTACGCTATTCTTTTGTTGCTCTTTCTTTTTCTATCCATGCTTCCTCCACTGTCTTATTCCACCAAGGAGGTTGGGTGAAAGGAGTTCTTGCTGTCTTTTGTTTGGCATTTTGACGCAATGTGTGAAATTGTTACAGTCAAGTGAGCCTGTAGGATACTGTTTAGGTTTCCTGTGTCTAGTGGTCCTACCCTTTGCAATGAGTATGACGCAAGGCAGGTGATCACTTTCCTATGCACCGAATACATCCCAACGTGCCATGGTGGTGGCAGCACTAGAGATGAATGCCAGATCTATGACACCATTTGTATCTCCAGGTTTAGTTGCCAGTCTAAGTGGGCGTACATCATTCTAGATGGTAAGGTTCATGTTAAGTAATACCTGGCTTAAAGCTATACCCTGCCTATTTTCCGTGATGTCCCCCTACTCATTGGATCTAGTATTGAAATCGCCAGCAATTAAACATCTTATGTTCGAATCTTCAGACAATTCCAACTATTTACTTTGACATCTATCTAAATTGCCTGGGTAATCCAATATGCACATATTTCACTGACAGGTGATCTGCTTTCTTTCTGAACTTTCTCTTTCCTGCCCTTCTTTTTCTCTCTTTCCTCTTCTCTCCTCTACTTCTCCTTCTGCAGTTGTATTTCCTCATTTCATTTGCTGTAGGTATCGACGACAGAGCAAGATCAAGGCAGGACAAGCTGAAGTATCTGGGAGTAACGTTTAATCGTGGGCTATCGTTCAAGTATCATGTCGAACTGATCATACAGAAGTTCAAGCGAGGACTGGCAGCCTTAAAAACAATTGCTGCTGCATGCTTGTTTCTCCTGTATCATCAGCTCGTGATTTCAGTAATCGAGTATGGGCTAGGAATACTCATGCTGTCAGCGTCACAATGTGAATGACTGGAACGCATTCAAAATGAAGGGATGCGACTAGTTTTAAGCAGTACGCGTATTACCCCAATTGTGACAATGAGATACATGCTCAAATTGCTGCCGATTAGATCCAGATATGTGATGGCTCAGACAAAAGCCTTTGTGCGGGTAACCACCGATAAAAGACACCCCTTACATGAGAACGTAGCTGACATCAAAGGAGCAAGAATAAAGAAAGGGATGTCATGGATGGCACAGGCAGAGGTGACGATTGGTCAGGTGACCAGGGTTGAAAATATATCCAAAGGGGAAGAGTGGAGTAAGTCAAGGGGGGAACTGGATAAACTACTAGCAGGTCATCATTAGCCTTGGCAGAGAGTGCAGAGCTTGGGGCAATGGAAAAGCAGAGCTGGAGATTAATCAGCTGATAGTAAGCATGCTGGGGATGATGACGCCATTGTGTACACTGATGGGTCTGTAGTGCGTGTGAGAAATCAGGATGGGGCTTCTCTGCGAGAATAAAGGGCAGAGTCGTTGCTGAACAGAGTGAAGCCTACATGACAACAACCTCCAGCATGAGAATGGAAGTAGAGGCAGTTACCGCAGCACTGAGGTGACTGTCTGAAACTCCATCAACCAGGGCAGTTATATTGTCAGACTCTCAGGCCATGCTTCAGAAAGTTCAGAACGGGTGGCTGCGGCAGGAATGGAAAACATCAATAGAATCCTCAAGTCTTCAAGACATGCAGGGGTACATGGCAATGAGAGAGCTGCCAGACTAGCATTGAGAGCACCCATAGTGGGGACACTGGATATGGATAAGGGAGAGATACTGTCACATAATTCGGTTCGCTCTCTTTTCCTCTCCGGCAGTATTGGTATTTTTGAGTCACTGTTTACACTTCTTCCTGTAATAATTCATCTTGTCTGTTTACCTGTTAATCCCTGCTGGGAGAGCAGACATGTGATGCAATACTGACTGTCATGTTGGTAAAATTCTCGTGTACCAGACATTGGGTGCCGGATTCACACAGAAATGGCCAAGCGAGCTTGCTTATCACTGATATGGCTAGTGTGACTGTTAAGGTAAAAAAGGGAAGTGATCCTTTGTATATGGGTTGGACAGAGTAAATTTATAGTTGCATCGCTTGTAGACTTGATTAACGGTGAATTGTTTAAATAAATATATGAAAGAAGTCATAGTGTACAGATAGCGTCGTGAGCGCTGTTCTGTATTGTAGAACTGTAAATAGTTCTCACGGCTAGTCCATGAAGGGACTGAGCTGCGTTGAACAGCGAAGTCCCGTGACTGTTTGGGCGGGAGATTAGTGACCGCTGACAGTCGGGTGCTAGGCGTTGACGGAGTGAAACTGCGATGTGAGCAGTCTTTCTGGATTAGGCCATATGTATGAGGCCGTATGTACAACTGCGGTGAACGCAGTTCTTTAAGGAACATGGTGGATGTGTATTTCTATGAGGTGTGCGCCACTAGGCACTGTGATTGAGCTCTGTGGAGTGTTGGAGCTTCATGAGTACCTTTACTTGATGCTTTGTACTTTATGCTGTATGTCGTCTATGTCAGTGTGATCGTATTGTAACGTAAATAAACTGTGCTTTAAACGTTACCCATCGTTCAACGATCCATGAATCCTATGTGTGTCACTGTGATGGATGAATGCACCAGTACACACCTACTTTGAACATTCTAGGCATAGTAACAGTAGTGACATATTTACAAATAGCCCTGGGTGGGCGTGGCCTATATAATCAGAACCCATTTCATCTTCATCATTACTGTACAGCTATCAACATTAACATATTTGCTGGAGACCCAATTCAATACACTTTTACAGTGTGGTATTATCAGTGGTGGTTTCCAGTATTTTTTGGATCATAAACCTACAACGTTCGCGTCATGATACATAGTGGCCTTACTACTAAGAAATCTTGACCTATTTATCATCTGCCTGTGTGGGCGGGGCTTCGATTTAGAACCAAGTTCAGCTTTAACTGTGTTGGTCGTCCTCTATGCCTACGTGCTAGTATTCATATGACAGTAGCAATAAGTAGACTAATGTAAGTTAGGAACAGATGATTATGACATTCATCTATGACAAGGGTGCTTATTTCCAGCCTAAATGAGTCGGCAGTAAAATATTTCAAGCCTTATTGACACCTGCATTGCTCACAGACAGTCTGGTGTCGCTCGTGACCGGTAATCGGTGATGTGTCTAATGTATACATGCTTCCTATGACATATTTGCAGCAGTCAAGTTTCCTATTTCATGCTGTGTCAAGTACCAGAAGTGACAGGTGACGAGTCAAGTACCTGTACCTTTTAACAAGGGAGTGTGCTTATGGTATGTTATCGGATGCTCATCAGGGATAGCAGAAAAAGAACGGAACTGTTTTCTATTTACAAGATAAGTGGGTTTTTGTGTGAAAACTGTGTCTCTATAGGATGTTGTCAAGCCTTCCAATATTATTATTTATGCTATTGAGTATTTCATGTTGATAGCGTATTGTTGTGAGATTTGTTGCATAATTGATTGATGGCTACGTGACATAATCTTATTAGAATTATAAGTGGTCTATAAATTTAGTACACTCAGTGTTTGAATCACGATGGATCCTGATATGGATGATGAGTTGGATCCTGAGGACATGAGGCCTATAATGGGGTATTTAGCTGAACAAGGAGAATATTTTGAGGGATTACAAGGCCCAGCACTCGACAGATACGTGCTGGAGGGTTTTTTGTTTAATGTGGTAGCAGCTTTAAATTATTTTACTGACGATAACTGTCAGTCAGCTCCTCAAGTTATCTTGGCTAGAGATTTGGCAAGGTTGTTAGAATGCCTACGTCCGATGGTGTACGATTATACTCGGGCTAGACACAATTATATGCATAAGATTTTACACAATATAATTTGCAACAACATGCAGGATGATAACAAAGAGGAGTTAGAAGAGAAGGAGCGAATAAAAGTAATCAAACAGAGTGCGCTTCAGGAAAGAGAGAATTTTTTGCAGGATATAGCTGAAAAGAATAAACTACAAGAAACAGTGTCTAAACTCACAAGTGATTTGCATAAATCAAACTTGGAGCTTTCTAGTGTGAAAACATCATTAGACTCTGAATGCAGTAAAGTCAAGGACTTGGAAGTCCAGATAAAAGATAAGCAACGGGTAGTTCGAAATCTTACTCGAGAGATCCAAGAAAAGAAAGACAGGTATAACAAATTGAAAGTGGAGACCAATGAACGAGAAAAATTATACATAGAGATGCTACATGATGTATGTTTTGGTAAACTTGAAGAGAAGAATACTATAATTCCGGAGAAGACTGATGAGCTTGTAGATAGTCATGATAGTGACACTGAGGAACTTCAGATGAACTTAACAAAGTTGAAGGCAAATAAGGAAAAGGATGATAAGCAAAGGTTAGAAGAGTTAACGGTGCAGAAAAAGAAAATGGTTAAGATTGAGAAGTTACTTACAGAAGAGAGATGTAAAGTTATGACATGTGATAACTTAAATAAAAAACTAAACCAAGAGATTTCTCTTAATATTGCTGAAATTACTGAACTAAGAAGAAGGGTGGATGGTTTAGTAGATGTTGTTTTAGGCATCAAGGGGTTGTCTACTGTCAATGTTGACAATGGTAGACAGAAGGCTGTTTATCAACGAGTGAAGCAAGCAAGGAGCCAGCCCTATACACTCTTTGCGAATACGAAAATCGAACATGGTGGACGTAAATCCCTACGTGGCAAATACAATTTCCCACGTACTACTGATGCTAATAATGCTGACTCTTGGCGTCAGACTAGCAAAGATATTTCATGTGTAACATCCAGTTCTGGTAATAAAGATAACACAGATTATGTTGGTAACCATAAGGATTCGATCAGTTCCACTGCTTGTCATACCCAGTATAGGCAGTGTGATACAGCGAATAAGCATATTACCACAGAAAATAATAAAAACAGTTTTGGTAAAAGAAATAACCATAATGTTAGACAGTACCAAGGAAGCCCATCAAATGGTAGTTTTTCCTCTCTAAGAAACCAGAGACAGTCTAACAGATCTCAAAATTTTAATTCTGAAGAGTTGAGAAATTATGGTAGGAATAATTACATTAAAGATTACCAATCTGATAATAATTGTTCTAGGAGTCAACAAGATTCAATTACCAGATATTTCTATCCTAGGAGAGATGTTAAGCATAACAATGCTAACTGCAGTTCTAGGCAGAACAAATGGAATAATAAGGGAAATAGCAATAGAGATAATAACTCTAAATATTACTACACCTTTTGCGCAACAAAAGCCCAAAGTTATTGGTGGTAAACAAAGTAACAATAACTATTGATGTCTCAAGTAATACTGCTGTTATGTTTTTGGATTACGAGAGAGTATCTCGTTTTTTTGTGAGTGCATAACTTTATTTCAGCCTACTGGTGTGATGACCGTCATTTTGGACAGGTTGTTCCTAACCTTTTGTGTGATATACTATGAGACGTGGGAAGACTTGATGGCATCATATAGAAATCAGATGTTTTTCACTGCCACAAGTGTTAGGTAATTGTGTAGTTACTTTTCCGTTTACCTGAATAGATCTCACAGTTGATTAAAGTGGAGATTTTCATTTGTATTTTTTCAACAGTAGCAGCTATGCGATAAAGGTCAGCGTGCCTGTTTTTCATTAGCTGTGAGAGAAATGTAGGTCACCTTACGACCGTGTGCCCAATCAAGCGCAGCTCAGCCAGCCTATTGACCCAGTATTGTATGACGTTACCCCGTGCGGTTTACAGAATACTATCAATGAAAGCCGGAGTTGTGACCTATTAATTTTTTTTTCTCTTTTTTAGGAGTTGGGTCAAGATAGCTACAGGATTTTTTTTTTTTAAGGATAATGTATTATTGTATAGTATAACATGATTGCATTGTATAATGTTGTATTGGATATTGTGTATGTCCATATTTATGCATTATTTGTACTCTATGTTATTATTTACATAATTGTTTGTGGATAAACATTGTACGTATTATCATTGCAATGAATTGTAACATTTCATTTTGTAGTGACTTATCTTTAATTTTTGAAATGATATAGTGGATTTTTTGGTATTTACATACACTAGTCTGAAGACTATTCCTCTTGGTCATACTATTATTGTCTATATGTGCTCTGTTGTCAAGTGGAGCTATGTTAGCTGAAACATCAAAACATTGATATGATTTTGCAGCAGTAATTATTAGGATAGTTTTGTACATGATGAGATTGCCAGCCCTAAGCACAAACTCATTAGTTACGAATATGCGTTAGTCGCTTTCAGAGAGTTTTTTATTTTCTAAATTTGTTTTTTCTCGTATTTGATTCCATGTTTAATTAGTTAAAATATTACCATATACAGAGGTTATATGAAGTAATTGTTGTGTTGTGAAATGTTATTTTGGAACTAAACTGTATATGTAGAATTGTCAGAGATAGCAGATATTGTTGTTTGTTTGAAGAATTTAGTAGTCTGACTTAAACACTTGTTCATGAGAAACAATGTTATGTTTATATTTGCAAGTTGGTATGATGTTAATAGTGTGGTTTTATAGGTGCTCATTTGTGTTTACTTAGAGATGGGAATATTTTTTTTTATGTCTCACATTTTGTTAAAGCTCATTTCACTTTTGATTTATTAATTACAGGTTGAAACTTGTAAAAATTTAAAATACTATTTTTATTTAACTTAGCTTTAAGAAACTTTTTTGTATTGTAATTTTGGAACAATGTATTTGTTTTCTTTTTGAAAGTGTTGTATTTGTGTGTGCTCAGTGTTAATTATGAGTAATAATATATATGTCGATATGTCCAGATTTAAAAAAAAACAAAAAAACAAGAAAATATATTAATAATTTTTGTTGTTGTTGAGATTGTGATATTTTGTTTTACATATCGCACTTTTTTGTGTGATGTCTGTGATAATCCATTTTAATTATGTATAAGTTTTGTAATTTGGCTAAATTATTTATTATGCATTATGTAGTTATATCCTTTATTCGTGTTTGGTACATATATATATATACTTTATCTTTTTGTTATACGATTTTCTGTCATGATTGTATTTGTTTTACAATATATTGTTTGTTTAGATAGTTATTGGGATGTATTGCTACTTATTCTATACATTCATTTCTTGAAGTTTCTTCTTTCTTTTCGGATGATTCTTCGTTTCATTCCATTTCTTTTGAAGCAGTTTATACTTTCGTGATGCTTCTATGTTTCATCTAGGTGTCACTTAATTCTATTTGTATACGTTTACTTCTTACACTTCTTATACTTCCTTCCTTAGGATTGTTATGTTGATTATATGGTTTGGTATGAGGTAGCTATTTATGTCGGTTGTATCTAGTTTGACGTAAGGAATTGATTGCTTAATTGTTGCTATTAGGTATTATTGATCTTTGTTACTATATTGATTTCATTGCTGATTTTCGGTGTTGATCATGCTTCTTTTGCTTGATCTTGTCTGTTACTTTCTATTTATTGTATACTACTTGGTCTACAGTGATCATACTTAACTTTGTTTGAAACTGATTATTTAGTGTACTTAGCAGATTATTGTGTATAATTTGTTTTATTGTACACTTGCTTATATTTTTTGTCGATGTATTATTATAACCTTAACATAAGCTAAATTTTGTATGAGTATTTTAGAGCTTAGCTGACCCCTCATTTTTCTTTGATGTAGTTCTTGGCAAAAAAATTATAAATCATTTTTTTCTCCGGAGGTGGTGGTGGTATGTTAAGGTCAAAAAGGGAAGTGATCCTTTGTATATGGGTTGGACAGAGTAAATTTATAGTTGCATCGCTTGTAGACTTGATTAACGGTGAATTGTTTAAATAAATATATGAAAGAAGTCATAGTGTACAGATAGCGCGGGTGCTAGGCGTTGACGGAGTGAAGTCAACCCTGGTGTTTTTTCTAAGTGTGTGTTCCCGACCAGTGTTCGGTGAAGATGTATAGTGTTTTTCACAATGTGTGTCTCGGTGGAGACTTTTTGGACAGGCCTGTATTTGAATATTCTTCCTGTATTGAATATTCTTCCATGTGTTAGATTATTTGAAGATGGTACGTACTATAATATTTATGACTGCAGTGGATGCAGCTTATGAGAGATTTTGTTATTGGGCACGTTCTATGAGAAGTGCACCACTAGTCTACAATTAGGCGCTATGGAGAGTCTGAGAGGTAGAGACATTACTTTGTAGGCCATAGAAAGTTTTGTGAAGGAGATTAGGCCATATATATATTGTGCAGGTTATATTACTGCAAACTGCTGTGTGCGCAGTCTTTCCTTTGAGGAATATTGTGGATGTGCACCACTATTTATTAATGGGCCTTAAGAAGGGATAGCAATGACGATGATTATTCAACTGCCGGGGAGCAGCCTTTGTTGAGAAGGGGAGACGTAGTCTTTTGAGGAAAATCGTTTATGTGCATCTTCTATAAGAAGTGCACCGCTATTTGATGAATTTAATAGTACTGCGATGTGAGCAGTCTTTCTGGATTAGGCCATATGTATGAGGCCGTATGTACAACTGCGGTGAACGCAGTTCTTTAAGGAACGTGGTGGATGTGTATTTCTATGAGGTGTGCGCCACTAGGCGCTGTGATTGAGCTCTGTGGAGTGTTGGAGCTTCATGAGTACCTTTACTTGATGCTTTGTACTTTATGCTGTATGTCGTCTATGTCAGTGTGATCGTATTGTAACGTAAATAAACTGTGCTTTAAACGTTACCCATCGTTCAACGATCAAGGAATCCTATGTGTGTCACTGTGATGGATGAATGCACCAGTACACACCTACTTTGAACATTCTAGGCATAGTAACAGTAGTGACATATTTACAAATAGCCCTGGGTGGGCGTGGCCTATATAATCAGAACCCATTTCATCGTCATCATTACTGTACAGCTATCAACATTAACATATTTGCTGGAGACCCAATTCAATACACTTTTACAGTGTGGTATTATCAGTGGTGGTTTCCAGTATTTTTTGGATCATAAACCTACAACGTTCGCGTCATGATACATAGTGGCCTTACTACTAAGAAATCTTGACCTATTTATCATCTGCCTGTGTGGGCGGGGCTTCGATTTAGAACCAAGTTCAGCTTTAACTGTGTTGGTCGTCCTCTATGCCTACGTGCTAGTATTCATATGACAGTAGCAATAAGTAGACTAATGTAAGTTAGGAACAGATGATTATGACATTCATCTATGACAAGGGTGCTTATTTCCAGCCTAAATGAGTCGGCAGTAAAATATTTCAAGCCTTATTGACACCTGCATTGCTCACAGACAGTCTGGTGTCGCTCGTGACCGGTAATCGGTGATGTGTCTAATGTATACATGCTTCCTATGACATATTTGCAGCAGTCAAGTTTCCTATTTCATGCTGTGTCAAGTACCAGAAGTGACAGTTGACGAGTCAAGTACCTGTACCTTTTAACAAGGGAGTGTGCTTATGGTATGTTATCGGATGCTCATCAGGGATAGCAGAAAAAGAACGGAACTGTTTTCTATTTACAAGATAAGTGGGTTTTTGTGTGAAAACTGTGTCTCTATAGGATGTTGTCAAGCCTTCCAATATTATTATTTATGCTATTGAGTATTTCATGTTGATAGCGTATTGTTGTGAGATTTGTTGCATAATTGATTGATGGCTACGTGACATAATCTTATTAGAATTATAAGTGGTCTATAAATTTAGTACACTCAGTGTTTGAATCACGATGGATCCTGATATGGATGATGAGTTGGATCCTGAGGACATGAGGCCTATAATGGGGTATTTAGCTGAACAAGGAGAATATTTTGAGGGATTACAAGGCCCAGCACTCGACAGATACGTGCTGGAGGGTTTTTTGTTTAATGTGGTAGCAGCTTTAAATTATTTTACTGACGATAACTGTCAGTCAGCTCCTCAAGTTATCTTGGCTAGAGATTTGGCAAGGTTGTTAGAATGCCTACGTCCGATGGTGTACGATTATACTCGGGCTAGACACAATTATATGCATAAGATTTTACACAGTATAATTTGCAACAACATGCAGGATGATAACAAAGAGGAGTTAGAAGAGAAGGAGCGAATAAAAGTAATCAAACAGAGTGCGCTTCAGGAAACAGAGAGAATTGTTTGCAGGATATAGCTGAAAAGAATAAACTACAAGAAACAGTGTCTAAACTCACAAGTGATTTGCATAAATCAAACTTGGAGCTTTCTAGTGTGAAAACATCATTAGACTCTGAATGCAGTAAAGTCAAGGACTTGGAAGTCCAGATAAAAGATAAGCAACGGGTAGTTCGAAATCTTACTCGAGAGATCCAAGAAAAGAAAGACAGGTATAACAAATTGAAAGTGGAGACCAATGAACGAGAAAAATTATACATAGAGATGCTACATGATGTATGTTTTGGTAAACTTGAAGAGAAGAATACTATAATTCCGGAGAAGACTGATGAGCTTGTAGATAGTCATGATAGTGACACTGAGGAACTTCAGATGAACTTAACAAAGTTGAAGGCAAATAAGGAAAAGGATGATAAGCAAAGGTTAGAAGAGTTAACGGTGCAGAAAAAGAAAATGGTTAAGATTGAGAAGTTACTTACAGAAGAGAGATGTAAAGTTATGACATGTGATAACTTAAATAAAAAACTAAACCAAGAGATTTCTCTTAATATTGCTGAAATTACTGAACTAAGAAGAAGGGTGGATGGTTTAGTAGATGTTGTTTTAGGCATCAAGGGGTTGTCTACTGTCAATGTTGACAATGGTAGACAGAAGGCTGTTTATCAACGAGTGAAGCAAGCAAGGAGCCAGCCCTATACACTCTTTGCGAATACGAAAATCGAACATGGTGGACGTAAATCCCTACGTGGCAAATACAATTTCCCACGTACTACTGATGCTAATAATGCTGACTCTTGGCGTCAGACTAGCAAAGATATTTCATGTGTAACATCCAGTTCTGGTAATAAAGATAACACAGATTATGTTGGTAACCATAAGGATTCGATCAGTTCCACTGCTTGTCATACCCAGTATAGGCAGTGTGATACAGCGAATAAGCATATTACCACAGAAAATAATAAAAACAGTTTTGGTAAAAGAAATAACCATAATGTTAGACAGTACCAAGGAAGCCCATCAAATGGTAGTTTTTCCTCTCTAAGAAACCAGAGACAGTCTAACAGATCTCAAAATTTTAATTCTGAAGAGTTGAGAAATTATGGTAGGAATAATTACATTAAAGATTACCAATCTGATAATAATTGTTCTAGGAGTCAACAAGATTCAATTACCAGATATTTCTATCCTAGGAGAGATGTTAAGCATAACAATGCTAACTGCAGTTCTAGGCAGAACAAATGGAATAATAAGTGAAATAGCAATAGAGATAATAACTCTAAATATTACTACACTTTTTGCGCAACAAAAGCCCAAAGTTATTGGTGGTAAACAAAGTAACAATAACTATTGATGTCTCAAGTAATACTGCTGTTATGTTTTTGGATTACGAGAGAGTATCTCGTTTTTTTGTGAGTGCATAACTTTATTTCAGCCTACTGGTGTGATGACCGTCATTTTGGACAGGTTGTTCCTAACCTTTTGTGTGATATACTATGAGACGTGGGAAGACTTGATGGCATCATATAGAAATCAGATGTTTTTCACTGCCACAAGTGTTAGGTAATTGTGTAGTTACTTTTCCGTTTACCTGAATAGATCTCACAGTTGATTAAAGTGGAGATTTTCATTTGTATTTTTTCAACAGTAGCAGCTATGCGATAAAGGTCAGCGTGCCTGTTTTTCATTAGCTGTGAGAGAAATGTAGGTCACCTTACGACCGTGTGCCCAATCAAGCGCAGCTCAGCCAGCCTATTGACCCAGTATTGTATGACGTTACCCCGTGCGGTTTACAGAATACTATCAATGAAAGCCGGAGTTGTGACCTATTAATTTTTTTTTCTCTTTTTTAGGAGTTGGGTCAAGATAGCTACAGGATTTTTTTTTTTAAGGATAATGTATTATTGTATAGTATAACATGATTGCATTGTATAATGTTGTATTGGATATTGTGTATGTCCATATTTATGCATTATTTGTACTCTATGTTATTATTTACATAATTGTTTGTGGATAAACATTGTACGTATTATCATTGCAATGAATTGTAACATTTCATTTTGTAGTGACTTATCTTTAATTTTTGAAATGATATAGTGGATTTTTTGGTATTTACATACACTAGTCTGAAGACTATTCCTCTTGGTCATACTATTATTGTCTATATGTGCTCTGTTGTCAAGTGGAGCTATGTTAGCTGAAACATCAAAACATTGATATGATTTTGCAGCAGTAATTATTAGGATAGTTTTGTACATGATGAGATTGCCAGCCCTAAGCACAAACTCATTAGTTACGAATATGCGTTAGTCGCTTTCAGAGAGTTTTTTATTTTCTAAATTTGTTTTTTCTCGTATTTCATTCCATGTTTAATTAGTTAAAATATTACCATATACAGAGGTTATATGAAGTAATTGTTGTGTTGTGAAATGTTATTTTGGAACTAAACTGTATATGTAGAATTGTCAGAGATAGCAGATATTGTTGTTTGTTTGAAGAATTTAGTAGTCTGACTTAAACACTTGTTCATGAGAAACAATGTTATGTTTATATTTGCAAGTTGGTATGATGTTAATAGTGTGGTTTTATAGGTGCTCATTTGTGTTTACTTAGAGATGGGAATATTTTTTTTATGTCTCACATTTTGTTAAAGCTCATTTCACTTTTGATTTATTAATTACAGGTTGAAACTTGTAAAAATTTAAAATACTATTTTTATTTAACTTAGCTTTAAGAAACTTTTTTGTATTGTAATTTTGGAACAATGTATTTGTTTTCTTTTTGAAAGTGTTGTATTTGTGTGTGCTCAGTGTTAATTATGAGTAATAATATATATGTCGATATGTCCAGATTTAAAAAAAACAAAAACAAAAAAACAAGAAAATATATTAATAATTTTTGTTGTTGTTGAGATTGTGATATTTTGTTTTACATATCGCACTTTTTTGTGTGATGTCTGTGATAATCCATTTTAATTATGTATAAGTTTTGTAATTTGGCTAAATTATTTATTATGCATTATGTAGTTATATCCTTTATTCGTGTTTGGTACATATATATACTTTATCTTTTTGTTATACGATTTTCTGTCATGATTGTATTTGTTTTACAATATATTGTTTGTTTAGATAGTTATTGGGATGTATTGCTACTTATTCTATACATTCATTTCTTGAAGTTTCTTCTTTCTTTTCGGATGATTCTTCGTTTCATTCCATTTCTTTTGAAGCAGTTTATACTTTCGTGATGCTTCTATGTTTCATCTAGGTGTCACTTAATTCTATTTGTATACGTTTACTTCTTACACTTCTTATACTTCCTTCCTTAGGATTGTTATGTTGATTATATGGTTTGGTATGAGGTAGCTATTTATGTCGGTTGTATCTAGTTTGACGTAAGGAATTGATTAGCTTAATTGTTGCTATTAGGTATTATTGATCTTTGTTACTATATTGATTTCATTGCTGATTTTCGGTGTTGATCATGCTTCTTTTGCTTGATCTTGTCTGTTACTTTCTATTTATTGTATACTACTTGGTCTACAGTGATCATACTTAACTTTGTTTGAAACTGATTATTTAGTGTACTTAGCAGATTATTGTGTATAATTTGTTTTATTGTACACTTGCTTATATTTTTTGTCGATGTATTATTATAACCTTAACATAAGCTAAATTTTGTATGAGTATTTTAGAGCTTAGCTGACCCCTCATTTTTCTTTGATGTAGTTCTTGGCAAAAAAATTATAAATCATTTTTTTCTCCGGAGGTGGTGGTGGTATGTTAAGGTCAAAAAGGGAAGTGATCCTTTGTATATGGGTTGGACAGAGTAAATTTATAGTTGCATCGCTTGTAGACTTGATTAACGGTGAATTGTTTAAATAAATATATGAAAGAAGTCATAGTGTACAGATAGCGTCGTGAGCGCTGTTCTGTATTGTAGAACTGTAAATAGTTCTCACGGCTAGTCCGTGAAGGGACTGAGCTGCGTTGAACAGCGAAGTCCCGTGACTGTTTGGGCGGGAGATTAGTGACCGCTGGCAGTCGGGTGCTAGGCGTTGACGGAGTGAAGTCAACCCTGGTGTTTTTTCTAAGTGTGTGTTCCCGACCAGTGTTCGGTGAAGATGTATAGTGTTTTTCACAATGTGTGTCTCGGTGGAGACTTTTTGGACAGGCCTGTATTTGAATATTCTTCCTGTATTGAATATTCTTCCATGTGTTAGATTATTTGAAGATGGTACGTACTATAATATTTATGACTGCAGTGGATGCAGCTTATGAGAGATTTTGTTATTGGGCACGTTCTATGAGAAGTGCACCACTAGTCTACAATTAGGCGCTATGGAGAGTCTGAGAGGTAGAGACATTACTTTGTAGGCCATAGACAGTTTTGTGAAGGAGATTAGGCCATATATATATTGTGCAGGTTATATTACTGCAAACTGCTGTGTGCGCAGTCTTTCCTTTGAGGAATATTGTGGATGTGCACCACTATTTATTATTGGGCCTTAAGAAGGGATAGCGATGACGATGATTATTCAACTGCCGGGGAGCAGCCTTTGTTGAGAAGGGGAGACGTAGTCTTTTGAGGAAAATCGTTTATGTGCATCTTCTATAAGAAGTGCACCGCTATTTGATGAATTTAATAGTACTGCGATGTGAGCAGTCTTTCTGGATTAGGCCATATGTATGAGGCCGTATGTACAACTGCGGTGAACGCAGTTCTTTAAGGAACATGGTGGATGTGTATTTCTATGAGGTGTGCGCCACTAGGCGCTGTGATTGAGCTCTGTGGAGTGTTGGAGCTTCATGAGTACCTTTACTTGATGCTTTGTACTTTATGCTGTATGTCGTCTATGTCAGTGTGATCGTATTGTAACGTAAATAAACTGTGCTTTAAACGTTACCCATCGTTCAACGATCCATGAATCCTATGTGTGTCACTGTGATGGATGAATGCACCAGTACACACCTACTTTGAACATTCTAGGCATAGTAACAGTAGTGACATATTTACAAATAGCCCTGGGTGGGCGTGGCCTATATAATCAGAACCCATTTCATCTTCATCATTACTGTACAGCTATCAACATTAACATATTTGCTGGAGACCCAATTCAATACACTTTTACAGTGTGGTATTATCAGTGGTGGTTTCCAGTATTTTTTGGATCATAAACCTACAACGTTCGCGTCATGATACATAGTGGCCTTACTACTAAGAAATCTTGACCTATTTATCATCTGCCTGTGTGGGCGGGGCTTCGATTTAGAACCAAGTTCAGCTTTAACTGTGTTGGTCGTCCTCTATGCCTACGTGCTAGTATTCATATGACAGTAGCAATAAGTAGACTAATGTAAGTTAGGAACAGATGATTATGACATTCATCTATGACAAGGGTGCTTATTTCCAGCCTAAATGAGTCGGCAGTAAAATATTTCAAGCCTTATTGACACCTGCATTGCTCACAGACAGTCTGGTGTCGCTCGTGACCGGTAATCGGTGATGTGTCTAATGTATACATGCTTCCTATGACATATTTGCAGCAGTCAAGTTTCCTATTTCATGCTGTGTCAAGTACCAGAAGTGACAGTTGACGAGTCAAGTACCTGTACCTTTTAACAAGGGAGTGTGCTTATGGTATGTTATCGGATGCTCATCAGGGATAGCAGAAAAAGAACGGAACTGTTTTCTATTTACAAGATAAGTGGGTTTTTGTGTGAAAACTGTGTCTCTATAGGATGTTGTCAAGCCTTCCAATATTATTATTTATGCTATTGAGTATTTCATGTTGATAGCGTATTGTTGTGAGATTTGTTGCATAATTGATTGATGGCTACGTGACATAATCTTATTAGAATTATAAGTGGTCTATAAATTTAGTACACTCAGTGTTTGAATCACGATGGATCCTGATATGGATGATGAGTTGGATCCTGAGGACATGAGGCCTATAATGGGGTATTTAGCTGAACAAGGAGAATATTTTGAGGGATTACAAGGCCCAGCACTCGACAGATACGTGCTGGAGGGTTTTTTGTTTAATGTGGTAGCAGCTTTAAATTATTTTACTGACGATAACTGTCAGTCAGCTCCTCAAGTTATCTTGGCTAGAGATTTGGCAAGGTTGTTAGAATGCCTACGTCCGATGGTGTACGATTATACTCGGGCTAGACACAATTATATGCATAAGATTTTACACAATATAATTTGCAACAACATGCAGGATGATAACAAAGAGGAGTTAGAAGAGAAGGAGCGAATAAAAGTAATCAAACAGAGTGCGCTTCAGGAAAGAGAGAATTTTTTGCAGGATATAGCTGAAAAGAATAAACTACAAGAAACAGTGTCTAAACTCACAAGTGATTTGCATAAATCAAACTTGGAGCTTTCTAGTGTGAAAACATCATTAGACTCTGAATGCAGTAAAGTCAAGGACTTGGAAGTCCAGATAAAAGATAAGCAACGGGTAGTTCGAAATCTTACTCGAGAGATCCAAGAAAAGAAAGACAGGTATAACAAATTGAAAGTGGAGACCAATGAACGAGAAAAATTATACATAGAGATGCTACATGATGTATGTTTTGGTAAACTTGAAGAGAAGAATACTATAATTCCGGAGAAGACTGATGAGCTTGTAGATAGTCATGATAGTGACACTGAGGAACTTCAGATGAACTTAACAAAGTTGAAGGGGCAAATAAGGAAAAGGATGATAAGCAAAGGTTAGAAGAGTTAACGGTGCAGAAAAAGAAAATGGTTAAGATTGAGAAGTTACTTACAGAAGAGAGATGTAAAGTTATGACATGTGATAACTTAAATAAAAAAACTAAACCAAGAGATTTCTCTTAATATTGCTGAAATTACTGAACTAAGAAGAAGGGTGGATGGTTTAGTAGATGTTGTTTTAGGCATCAAGGGGTTGTCTACTGTCAATGTTGACAATGGTAGACAGAAGGCTGTTTATCAACGAGTGAAGCAAGCAAGGAGCCAGCCCTATACACTCTTTGCGAATACGAAAATCGAACATGGTGGACGTAAATCCCTACGTGGCAAATACAATTTCCCACGTACTACTGATGCTAATAATGCTGACTCTTGGCGTCAGACTAGCAAAGATATTTCATGTGTAACATCCAGTTCTGGTAATAAAGATAACACAGATTATGTTGGTAACCATAAGGATTCGATCAGTTCCACTGCTTGTCATACCCAGTATAGGCAGTGTGATACAGCGAATAAGCATATTACCACAGAAAATAATAAAAACAGTTTTGGTAAAAGAAATAACCATAATGTTAGACAGTACCAAGGAAGCCCATCAAATGGTAGTTTTTCCTCTCTAAGAAACCAGAGACAGTCTAACAGATCTCAAAATTTTAATTCTGAAGAGTTGAGAAATTATGGTAGGAATAATTACATTAAAGATTACCAATCTGATAATAATTGTTCTAGGAGTCAACAAGATTCAATTACCAGATATTTCTATCCTAGGAGAGATGTTAAGCATAACAATGCTAACTGCAGTTCTAGGCAGAACAAATGGAATAATAAGGGAAATAGCAATAGAGATAATAACTCTAAATATTACTACACCTTTTGCGCAACAAAAGCCCAAAGTTATTGGTGGTAAACAAAGTAACAATAACTATTGATGTCTCAAGTAATACTGCTGTTATGTTTTTGGATTACGAGAGAGTATCTCGTTTTTTTGTGAGTGCATAACTTTATTTCAGCCTACTGGTGTGATGACCGTCATTTTGGACAGGTTGTTCCTAACCTTTTGTGTGATATACTATGAGACGTGGGAAGACTTGATGGCATCATATAGAAATCAGATGTTTTTCACTGCCACAAGTGTTAGGTAATTGTGTAGTTACTTTTCCGTTTACCTGAATAGATCTCACAGTTGATTAAAGTGGAGATTTTCATTTGTATTTTTTCAACAGTAGCAGCTATGCGATAAAGGTCAGCGTGCCTGTTTTTCATTAGCTGTGAGAGAAATGTAGGTCACCTTACGACCGTGTGCCCAATCAAGCGCAGCTCAGCCAGCCTATTGACCCAGTATTGTATGACGTTACCCCGTGCGGTTTACAGAATACTATCAATGAAAGCCGGAGTTGTGACCTATTAATTTTTTTTTCTCTTTTTTAGGAGTTGGGTCAAGATAGCTACAGGATTTTTTTTTTAAGGATAATGTATTATTGTATAGTATAACATGATTGCATTGTATAATGTTGTATTGGATATTGTGTATGTCCATATTTATGCATTATTTGTACTCTATGTTATTATTTACATAATTGTTTGTGGATAAACATTGTACGTATTATCATTGCAATGAATTGTAACATTTCATTTTGTAGTGACTTATCTTTAATTTTTGAAATGATATAGTGGATTTTTTGGTATTTACATACACTAGTCTGAAGACTATTCCTCTTGGTCATACTATTATTGTCTATATGTGCTCTGTTGTCAAGTGGAGCTATGTTAGCTGAAACATCAAAACATTGATATGATTTTGCAGCAGTAATTATTAGGATAGTTTTGTACATGATGAGATTGCCAGCCCTAAGCACAAACTCATTAGTTACGAATATGCGTTAGTCGCTTTCAGAGAGTTTTTTTATTTTCTAAATTTGTTTTTTCTCGTATTTCATTCCATGTTTAATTAGTTAAAATATTACCATATACAGAGGTTATATGAAGTAATTGTTGTGTTGTGAAATGTTATTTTGGAACTAAACTGTATATGTAGAATTGTCAGAGATAGCAGATATTGTTGTTTGTTTGAAGAATTTAGTAGTCTGACTTAAACACTTGTTCATGAGAAACAATGTTATGTTTATATTTGCAAGTTGGTATGATGTTAATAGTGTGGTTTTATAGGTGCTCATTTGTGTTTACTTAGAGATGAGAATATTTTTTTTTTATGTCTCACATTTTGTTAAAGCTCATTTCACTTTTGATTTATTAATTACAGGTTGAAACTTGTAAAAATTTAAAATACTATTTTTATTTAACTTAGCTTTAAGAAACTTTTTTGTATTGTAATTTTGGAACAATGTATTTGTTTTCTTTTTGAAAGTGTTGTATTTGTGTGTGCTCAGTGTTAATTATGAGTAATAATATATATGTCGATATGTCCAGATTTAAAAAAAAACAAAAAACAAGAAAATATATTAATAATTTTTGTTGTTGTTGAGATTGTGATATTTTGTTTTACATATCGCACTTTTTTGTGTGATGTCTGTGATAATCCATTTTAATTATGTATAAGTTTTGTAATTTGGCTAAATTATTTATTATGCATTATGTAGTTATATCCTTTATTCGTGTTTGGTACATATATATATACTTTATCTTTTTGTTATACGATTTTCTGTCATGATTGTATTTGTTTTACAATATATTGTTTGTTTAGATAGTTATTGGGATGTATTGCTACTTATTCTATACATTCATTTCTTGAAGTTTCTTCTTTCTTTTCGGATGATTCTTCGTTTCATTCCATTTCTTTTGAAGCAGTTTATACTTTCGTGATGCTTCTATGTTTCATCTAGGTGTCACTTAATTCTATTTGTATACGTTTACTTCTTACACTTCTTATACTTCCTTCCTTAGGATTGTTATGTTGATTATATGGTTTGGTATGAGGTAGCGTTTGACGTAAGGAATTGATTAGCTTAATTGTTGCTATTAGGTATTATTGATCTTTGTTACTATATTGATTTCATTGCTGATTTTCGGTGTTGATCATGCTTCTTTTGCTTGATCTTGTCTGTTACTTTCTATTTATTGTATACTACTTGGTCTACAGTGATCATACTTAACTTTGTTTGAAACTGATTATTTAGTGTACTTAGCAGATTATTGTGTATAATTTGTTTTATTGTACACTTGCTTATATTTTTTGTCGATGTATTATTATAACCTTAACATAAGCTAAATTTTTGTATGAGTATTTTAGAGCTTAGCTGACCCCTCATTTTTCTTTGATGTAGTTCTTGGCAAAAAAATTATAAATCATTTTTTTCTCCGGAGGTGGTGGTGGTATGTTAAGGTCAAAAAGGGAAGTGATCCTTTGTATATGGGTTGGACAGAGTAAATTTATAGTTGCATCGCTTGTAGACTTGATTAACGGTGAATTGTTTAAATAAATATATGAAAGAAGTCATAGTGTACAGATAGCGTCGTGAGCGCTGTTCTGTATTGTAGAACTGTAAATAGTTCTCACGGCTAGTCCGTGAAGGGACTGAGCTGCGTTGAACAGCGAAGTCCCGTGACTGTTTGGGCGGGAGATTAGTGACCGCTGGCAGTCGGGTGCTAGGCGTTGACGGAGTGAAGTCAACCCTGGTGTTTTTTCTAAGTGTGTGTTCCCGACCAGTGTTCGGTGAAGATGTATAGTGTTTTTCACAATGTGTGTCTCGGTGGAGACTTTTTGGACAGGCCTGTATTTGAATATTCTTCCTGTATTGAATATTCTTCCATGTGTTAGATTATTTGAAGATGGTACGTACTATAATATTTATGACTGCAGTGGATGCAGCTTATGAGAGATTTTGTTATTGGGCACGTTCTATGAGAAGTGCACCACTAGTCTACAATTAGGCGCTATGGAGAGTCTGAGAGGTAGAGACATTACTTTGTAGGCCATAGACAGTTTTGTGAAGGAGATTAGGCCATATATATATTGTGCAGGTTATATTACTGCAGACTGCTGTGTGCGCAGTCTTTCCTTTGAGGAATATTGTGGATGTGCACCACTATTTATTATTGGGCCTTAAGAAGGGATAGCGATGACGATGATTATTCAACTGCCGGGGAGCAGCCTTTGTTGAGAAGGGGAGACGTAGTCTTTTGAGGAAAATCGTTTATGTGCATCTTCTATAAGAAGTGCACCGCTATTTGATGAATTTAATAGTACTGCGATGTGAGCAGTCTTTCTGGATTAGGCCATATGTATGAGGCCGTATTTGAGGCCGTATGTACAACTGCGGTGAACGCAGATCTTTAAGGAACATGGCGGATGTGTATTTCTATGAGGTGTGCGCCACTAGGCGCTGTGATTGAGCTCTGTGGAGTGTTGGAGCTTCATGAGTACCTTTACTTGATGCTTTGTACTTTATGCTGTATGTCGTCTATGTCAGTGTGATCGTATTGTAACGTAAATAAACTGTGCTTTAAACGTTACCCATCGTTCAACGATCCATGAATCCTATGTGTGTCACTGTGATGGATGAATGCACCAGTACACACCTACTTTGAACATTCTAGGCATAGTAACAGTAGTGACATATTTACAAATAGCCCTGGGTGGGCGTGGCCTATATAAGGAGAAACCATTTACGCTTTTATCACTGAATAACACAATGGCGTTAACATATCATTGAACCTAAGAATATAGCGGTATCATTTAGCTTTTATCAGTGGTATAGAGAAGTGGTATTATCAGTGACCTTCTAATTACTGTCGTGAAGAGTCACAGCCCAGATGGTCAAACGAGGGTTGGTGTTTGCACAAGGACAGGGAGATAAATTATCCATCTGCAGACATATTACAGACATGCATTTGCAAGACGGAATGTTGTAATAGCTTCTGGACAGAATTGTTGCGAAGACATTATTTGTGATAATGTAGGGAGTTGTAGTTGCAATCATTATCGCGAATCGTCGGATACAACAATTCCATATGTGGAAAGTGACCTTTTAAATAACATGCAGAATTTTCCTATGAGGAAAATTTTTGAATAGACCCCATCAAACTATGCATGATTGAAACTACTGACCGGCATTCAAGATGTAAACATAACAACATTTCTGATTGGAGCCTGGTCTAATAGTAAACAAACAATGTGCGTGGCATGAAAGTTGCAATATAACCTGACACTTTACTCGGTTGAAAGCACTGTGAAATTCAACTCATCAAGACAGCTAGAGTAAAGAATAGGATCAGAATTCCATTTATCGGACCGGACCTCGTTTGAGCATCTTGAGGACTTAGATCCCAGGAAATCTCTACCTTTATTAACACAGAAAACTGGAATCCTAGGAATCTGAACACGAAGTATTGTAAAGTAACACACCAGAACATGTAGAAGAGGCATCTTAAACAAGTTGCCTTAACTATTTCTCTGAGCCAGAAACCAGTCTGTATTCCAAAATGAGATTTTGGGGTAAGTTGTACATTTATAATTCTATATTTTGCATTATTAACACGTGAAATAATATGTATATTTGACATGTGAATATTAATATGTGAAAACTGCTAGCGGATGTTCAAGTCATACAAGGCTGGCAACCTCAGCATATAGAATGATGATTTCATGAACCACCACTGCAAGGGCTGGTGACTGCTTCATGCGAGTTTCTTATAGAGAACCAAAAGCAGAGGTAGTCCCAAGTTCCATATGGAGCAGGGAGTGAATGATGGGAGAAATGATGTACATACTTATTATATTGTTACCTTTTCAACCAATGTAATGTAAACCTATTCAATCTAAATGTAATGAAAGTTTTCCGCTCACTGGGATTAAGATTAATTCTCAGAGAGGGTAAAGTTCTAAGGTAGATGGGATGGTGGAATGAAAAGAGGGGGGCACATGAGTGCGTGTCAGGAAAACTCAATACTCAAGAGGGTATTTGTTCTCTCCTTTTAAGACACTAGTCGATGGTACCAATTGAGGGTACTATCTCTGGAACAAGTGAGAGTATAAGTGACCTGAAGTCGACACTAGACACCATCATCAGATGGGTCTTAAAGATGCTGGACCAGCATGTGACGTACGTCTAGTTTGACAAGTGAATTTTCCCTGATATGATGGATGATTTAAAGGGACCTTTAGCTTTTCATAACATTAGAACCCCTGAACATTTGTTGTAACTTTTCGTTTGCCAGAACTCATTCCACCGAGACTCATTTAGTATGCGGCACGAGATCAAAGAGACAGACTGAGGGATTTCAGGGGAGACTATCGGCGTTATCAAAGACAGTAGTGGTCCCTGATATGAGACGCAGTTGCTTGCCGCTAATTTCGCGTCTCGGTGTCAATCGCAGAACCGAGCGAACGGGGAAAGCGAAACGGGCAGCAGCGAGCGGATACGAAGACCAGGGGGCGGCTTCTTCTCTTGATTTGGCGGTCAGATCCCCAAAAGTTCGTGAGATCAAATAAGCTGTCAAGTTTATCATGTCCCACTCAACTTACATTCCATTTTAGCTAAATAGACCATGAAGACTAGACACGTTATCACTCGCTGGCCAGACCTTTACAGAAGCACTAGCTTTATTGAAATCTTGTTATAGATTTTCCCCTGGATTTTATATATATATTTGCAGTGATTTCTATTCTGTGCAAAGCGAGTGATCGTAACCTGCGGTCCCAGCTAAATAAAGAAAGAAATAAAGAAATCATCCTATAAACTTCCAGTCATATTGAAGAAACATTTCTTTTAAAATATAATCTTGTGGCGGTCTTTTTGCGACCTAGCTGTCAGAATTAAATGAAATAAAGCCCACCCAAGAACATTTTTAAAGAATAATCATCAAATTACCCTTACAAACCTGTAAGATAAACTGGAAGGTAATCATCGCCAGTAGCGATATCATATTTACAGGATCAAACCCGGGCGACGGCATTTGAGGATTTATGGTCGACCGGGATTTGGACTGGATTAACTCGAGACCTGGCGACCACATTTGAAGGAGTGTCGTCGACCAGGGACTGGCGGCTCCTGAGCCGACCCAGCTGCAATGGGTACCTCCGAAATCGGAGAGTATTTGCCTGAATGGCGAGGGACACCTGTCTCTGTACAAGAAATAAAGGGATACTCACGTAAAATCAATGTCAGGTTAGACAAAAAAAAAAAACCTGAGATTTCGCCTCGAGTATTAGGGGGCGTACGAAAAAAAAAAAAAAAAAAACTGTGAGAGAGTACATATTTTCCTGACTGTGACTGAGCCTAGTTTTTTTTCCCTCAATTGGATTTAATAAAACTATCATCACGCATTGAAGGAATTTTACCATAGCGGAGGATTAAAAGAGACCACTTCTTTTTCACCCCTGTGCCGAACTGTGTTAGTGCCATCCCATAGACTCCTTTTATATATATAATAAACACACGAGAACTCTTAGTCTTCAAGTCTTGCGATAAGTGAGAATATTTGTTACCAACAAACCCTCGCAAACATCTGGGGCGGGACATCGAAGGACTAGACAGTTCATATGTCAAAAGATTACTTGCTGTTTTTATATACTTTTATGGATCGTCTGAGGCTGCATTCGGTAAGTGTGTGAGTATATGAGTGTGGATCCTCACGCGTGTGCATGAATGACAGGAAATTTAATCGTTTTCTTTTGTAAACCTGTTGTTAACTTTCTTGCCTAGTAATATAATTTTTCTGTATTCCCTGCATTGTTCCTTTAAGGGGGAGTTGCTAATTGGTTAACTCTGTTTAAAAAACCCCCTCCTTTCCATTTGCTTAGTAAAGGGAAGAACAGCTGGGAAAAACAGCTTTTTTAAAATCACCTATACCTAACGTTGTAACCCCTCTTTCAGAGTAATTAACTTCACTGTTAGGTTAACGTACCTATGTTCCTGATATTATCTATCTCTGGACTGGGTTTATCTTTGTCTAATAAGCGGGAAGGGCTTAGTCGATACCAATCTTCTTCACCCCTCCCAAATTTGTTATTTGCATTTGTGTACTTATGATAATTTATGTAATACCTGATATTTGTTAGTGATTGATGTTTAAAGTGAATAAAATCACATAAACTCATTTAGTACGGTGTTGGACATACCCACAGCCCAACATTTCCCCTATTCGTTTAATATAGTTTGTATCTACATCGTCTGTGTGTGTGAAAAACACCAAATCGGTGTGCGCGCAGATGCGTGTCTGGAAAACTGGCAAATAATTGTTTGACCAGGAGAGCGGAAGAGAAGATTGAGAGAAGCGATTTGTCGTAAATAAGTCTGTCTTTACTCTCCTCCAGCACGCTGTGAAGCAACTATTTAATATCTACATTTTCTATCACTGAGCTTTCCATCATCATTTTCCACTCTAAACCGGACCACTATTTCTAAGACTCTTTTTCTCTCAAAATAAATTTACGACAATATTTGGCTGGCTCGCCGGGATTATTTTGAGATACATTTGATGCACACATATTTGTGGGCTGGTTCTGGGATCTTGAGCTACATTTGAGGCAATCGCATAGCCGGGTTAAAGATATTTTGAGTCTGATTTAGTCTGGGTCTAACTAGGTAGAGTGTGAATGATTTGTCTTGTGAATTAGGGAAATAAATAAATAATTACACCCCTAGACAAACGTTCTTTAAGTATTTGGGTTGTCCACACAGCATATTTACAGGTTGTTTTCTCTCCACAGCAGTAGAAAGTACAGATAAACAAAAATATTTGTTATTTTAATTATCCTCTGGCGGAGATAATTCAATTTCTTTCTTTATAAGAGTTGCTGGGATTGCGTGATTGTTTTACAGTCACTAAGGTTTTTGAAGTTAAAAAGAGTTGAGCTTAGCTAAAGACGGATTGTTCTGATTTTAAAAATTAAGTTAACAACGTCTCATCTCAATAATTGACTTTAGGGACGGAGTTTGTTGTCAGAGATTTAAAATTTAGGGAAAAAAAAAATTTTTTTGTTTCCCTTTTAAATTGTTTTAATTTAAATTTTTCTCTACTGTTAGTAAAAGTAGATTCTTTCCCAGTGTAACTTACCATTTAGTGGCATAGTCGCTTGCGTTTAGAGCCTTAATTGCCAGATAATAGCAGCGATAAGTTTGCACAGTACAGGTAGGAGGTAACTCAAGTAAATTTTTTTTTACTTTGGTTTTTTTTCGTAGCGGCTTTGAGTTTTCCCCTTCTTGTTCCATCTTACTATTCTCTAGTCTTAGAAGCATCCAGTTCTTTGACAATGGCAGAGAGAATTAGGATAAGATCCCTTTTGAGGCAAGAGGCCAAGGACTCAGGACTAGACACAGAAGCTGCGAATCTGTTTATCAACCAGGAACTTCAAAGGTATGACGCGGAGGAAGAGAGGGCAGAAGCTAGGAAGAAAGAAGCGGACGATCGTCAATTGGAGCAGAAGAAAATTGAGGCAGAGATGGACGTCCGCAGGGAAAGAGAGAAGGAGAGACAACGCGAAGAGAGAGACAAGGAAAGACAGCATGAATTAGCGCTCAAGGCTTTAGAGAGTCGGAGTGCCTCTACTTCAAATAATGGAGAGCCGTCTTCGCCCCAGTCTCAAACAATGGATCTCTCCAGCACTCAGTCTGCCCAATTAACTGCTATGTCGTTTTCTTTAGAATCTTTTCCTAGCCCTAACGAAAAAATTGACAGCTACCTAGAAAATTTCGAGAGACTCGCGAATCTTTATGGGTTAGAGAGTACCCGCTGGGCACTCAAACTTTCAACGTCACTGAAAGGCAATGCTTATGACGTGTACACAAAGCTGGGACCGAATCAACATGATTATGACCTGTTGAAGAAGGCCTTACTACAGCATTTTGATAAGACTGCCCGAAAGTTTCTGCAGTTGTTCAGAAACAGCCGAAAAGAGAGCACGGAAACATTTCCCCAGTTCTCTTCACGTCTCACGGGTTATCTGACAAAGTGCATTGAATTATCTGACCTACCTCTTTCATATGAGGGACTCCTCGAACTTGTTCTTGTGGAGCAGATAAAATCCACTTTGTCGAATGAAACTCGTAGATTTTTGGCTGAACAGGGGGCAGTCAGGCTTGAAGACATACTCAATAAAGCCGAACGCTATAGCAATGCAATGGCCGAACTTCCCAGCACTAAACGTAAATCCACCGATGAGCCATCTCGAAAACAGAATCTAGAGCAGGCATCCTATTCTTCCACTTCCTCTCAACATTATAACCAACGAGATAACAATACCCAGAAACCTCCCCAGGAAAAATCGAAATTCTACAAAACCCGATACCCCCCCCCCAACAACAATTCTGATCAACCCAACAAGCCTACGTGGCAGCGCGGCCACCAAGGTCAAGGAAAAGGGAAGACCCCTACACCAGGAACGTCTGATCAGGGCAAACAAACCGGTGCAAACCGCATTGGATGTTTGCATACAGCCTCGAAAGGTAGAGTCAATGTCAGTGATTCTCAACCTGAGGGGACCGACCCTCAACTCGAGGAACTGTAATTTTGAATGGTACCTCAACTACTTGTCTCTTTGACACTGGATTAAGTTTTAGTTGTATTGTTGCTAGACACCTAGTCAAACCAGGTCAGGAGACAGAGGAAACCGTCAAACTTAGTGGAGTTTTCAGGAGTGACGCACCCAGGACGCTTCCTATCGCACTGGTAGAAATACACTCTGACTTTGTCAGAGGAGTTATTAAAGCGGCCATAATGGATGATCCGATCTACCCAGTTATCCTGGGATGTAGATATGTGTTCATTGGGAGACCTAAGGAGCCGATTGTGGCAGCGGTAACCACAAGAGGGCAAGCCAAGAAGGAGAGGGAGCCTGCGCCAAACTTGTTGCCAAATGAACTGAAGGAGGCGCAACAAAAGGACCCTACTCTGGCGCCCTGCTTTAAAAAACTGCCCATGGCTAAGGACCCCAGACACAACGGAGACATCTTTTCTAAGGATGGTGTATTGTATCGTAGAACGGGCAACCCGGACACGGGGAATAACCAGCTCCTAGTACCGACGCAGTACAGAAACCAGATCTTAGAAATGGGGCACTCTCTTCCCTTTAGCGGACATATGGGACAAAACGCCACTATTCAGCGAATAAAAAACCACTATTGGTGGCCAGGAATGAACTCTGACATTGTCAGGTATGTGAAATCCTGCGCCCAGTGCCAACGGGTAGCACCCAAGCACTTGACACCCCCAGTACCTATGGGGCAAATGCCAATAGTAGGGACTCCATTTGAACGGGTTGCTGTCGACATTATTGGTCCTCTGGAAAAGACCAAAAGAAGGAACAGGTTCATCCTGACCTTAGTTGACACTTGCACTATGTGGGCCGAAGCCGTACCGCTACCATGCACTAATTCCAAGCATGTCGCAGAAGCCCTTGTGCAAATTTTTACACGGTTGGGATTCCCTCAACAAGTTTTGACGGACAATGGATCCCAATTCCGTAGCCTGTTAATGGAGGAGATCTTTAAGATCTTGAGGGCCAAACATATCCACACAAGTCCCTACCATCCGGCCGGAAATGGGCTCGTGGAACGTTTTAACGGTACCCTCACCATGATGTTACGTAAGCTGGGTCAGGAGAAACCGGAAGACTGGGACCAATATATATCGGCTGCCTTATTCGCCTACCGAGAGGTACCCCAAGCGTCTACGGGTTTTGCGCCAGCTACACTTTTATTTGGCAGACCTATTAAGGGGCCACTAGAAGCCTTACTTCGGTCCCTGACAGACCAGAAGGCTGACGAGACAGTCGTCTCTGCAAGCAAGTATGTATCTGAGCTTAAGGAAAGGCTAAAGCTAGGATGGGATCTAGCTACTACCAACCTTAAGAAAGCCCGCGCTAAAATTACTAAAAGATACAACAAAGCTGCAAAAGAGAGAGAACTACAACCAGGGGAGAAAGTCCTATTGCTACTTCCAACCGGAAGCAATAAACTTCGCATCGGATGGCAAGGACCGTTTACCGTCCTTAAAAAGATCTCACGTACCAACTACAAGATCTCCATCAAAGGAAAGGAGAAGGTCTTCCACATAAATCTGCTAAAGAAATATTTGGAAAGACCGGTGCCATCCTCCGAGCATCTCCTGGCTGTCGCCATAGCAACGGAAGACGAGGAAGATGATGATGGTTGCATGGAGTATCCATTGCAACCCACAGAATCCTTTAAAGATGTCAAGTTCGGCGACAATCTCTCACCAGAACAAACAACCGAAACCAGGGCTCTACTAAAACAGTACAGTGCAGTCTTAACGGATGTACCTGGTCGAACAAATCTCATTGAATTTGATATGAAATTAACAAACGAGACCCCTGTTCAAACCAGAGTTTACCCCATCCCGTACGCTAAAGCTGATGCACTTCGCGGAGAAATAGACAAGCTGCGTCAGGCAGGAATTATCAGTGAGTCTACATCTCCTTACAGCTCGAGTGTAGTGCTGTTGCAGAAGCCCAATAAGGAAGTTCGGCTGTGCATTGATTACAGGTTGCTAAACGCTGTAACGGAATTCCAGCCCGAACCTCTCCAAACTGTTTCTGAGTTGTTCACCAAGCTCAGCAAAGCAAAGATCTTCTCCAAGATTGACCTCAGCAAAGGTTATTATCAAATACCAGTCAAGGAGGAAATTAAACCTTTGTTAGCTTTCAGCACTAGTGAAGGACATTACACATTTAACGTGATGCCGTTCGGTTTGCATAACGCACCAGGAGTGTTCACCAGGATGATGAGGAAGCTTCTACAACCTTTGCAAAGTCCCCATATCCATAATTTCATGGATGACATCTTAATTGCATCGGAAACCTATGAAGAACATATTGCTACGGTTGCTATGCTCCTCAGGAGACTACAGGAAACGGGTCTCACAGCCAGACCTAGCAAATGTCTCATCGGGGTTTGAACAGTTAGACTTCCTGGGGCACACTATTTCTCACGGATGCAGTTGGCCTATTAAGAAGAACGTGGAGAAAATAATGGCAGCAAAAAGACCCCGAACGAAGAAAGACGTACGTTCCTTCATATCGCTATGTGCATACTATCAGAAGTACATCCAGAACTTCAACGGACTGACGGCACCTCTGACTGACCTCACAAAGAAAGGTTGTCCTGATAAGGTCATATGGGATCAAAAGTGCGAACACGCGTATAGCACTTTGAAAGGACAGTTGTCTGCATACCCCATTTTGAGGTTGCCTGACCTCAAGAAACCTTTTGTACTGAGAGTCGACGCGTCAGGTCAGGGCATCGGGTCAACACTGCTTCAAGCCGATGACAGTGACCTGAACATGCTATTTCCAGTTGCCTATGGCAGTCGGAAATTAAATAAAGCGGAACGGAACTACAGCGTAGTTGAAAGGGAATGTCTTGCTCTGATTGACGGTATCAGACGCCATCATGAGTTTCTCTATGGTACATCTTTCACGGTGCAAACAGACCACGCTCCGTTAGCATTTCTTGGTGCCAATAAAGAATTTAACGCAAGGATCATGCGTTGGGCGCTTCTTTTAAGCGTTTATTCTTTCAAAGTGGAATATATTCCGGGAAGACAGAATGTCGGGGCTGATTTCCTGAGTAGAAACTGGTCTACAGAGGAAGAAGAGCAAACTGAAGATACCACTCATCCTAAAATCACCAATCAGGTCACCTCCATTGTCAAAAAAAATGAAACATGAAAAATAGTTTCATGTCTAAAAGTGGGGACGATTGTGACGTACGTCTAGTTTGACAAGTGAATTTTCCCTGATATGATGGATGATTTAAAGGGACCTTTAGCTTTTCATAACATTAGAACCCCTGAACATTTGTTGTAACTTTTCGTTTGCCAGAACTCATTCCACCGAGACTCATTTAGTATGCGGCACGAGATCAAAGAGACAGACTGAGGGATTTCAGGGGAGACTATCGGCGTTATCAAAGACAGTAGTGGTCCCTGATACGAGACGCAGTTGCTTGCCGCTAATTTCGCGTCTCGGTGTCAATCGCAGAACCGAGCGAACGGGGAAAGCGAAACGGGCAGCAGCGAGCGGATACGAAGACCAGGGGGCGGCTTCTTCACTTGATTTGGCGGTCAGATCCCCAAAAGTTCGCGAGATCAAATAAGCTGTCAAGTTTATCATGTCCCACTCAACTTACATTCCATTTTAGCTAAATAGACCATTAAGACTAGACACGTTATCACTCGCTGCCCAGCCCTTTACAGAAGCACACTAGCTTTACTGAAATCTTGTTTTTATATCTTTTTTCCCCTGGATTTTTTTATATATATATTTTGCAGTGATATTTCTATTCTGTACAAAGCGAGTGGTCGTAACCTGCGGGCCCAGCTAAATAAAGAAAGAAATAAAGAAATCATCCTATAAACTTCCAGTCATATTGAAGAAACATTTATTTTATCATATAATCTTGTGGCGGTCTTTTTGCGACCTAGCTGTCAGAATTAAATGAAATAAAGCCCACACAAGAACATTTTTTAAAGAATAATCATCAAATTACCCTTACAAACCTGTAAGATAAACTGGAAGGTAATCATCGCCAGTAGCGATATCATATTTACTGTTTACTGTGAGAGAGTACATATTTTCCTGACTGTGACTGAGCCTAGAATTTTTTTTTTTTTTTTTTCCTCAATTGGATTTAATAAAACTATCATCACGCATTGAAGGAATTTTACCATAGCGGAGGATTAAAAGAGACCACTTCATTTTCACCCCTGTGCCGAACTGTGTTAGTGCCATCCCATAGACTCCTTTTATATATAAAAAAAAACACGAGAACTCTTAGTCTTCAAGTCTTGCGATAAGTGAGAATATTTGTTACCAACAAACCCTCGCAAACATCTGGGGCGGGACTTCGAAGGACTAGACAGTTCATATGTCAAAAGATTACTTGCTGTTTTATATATACTTTTATGGATCGTCTGAGGCTGCATTCGGTAAGTGTGTGAGTATATGAGTGTGGATCCTCACGCGTGTGCATGAATGACAGGAAATTTAATCGTTTTCTTTTTTGTAAACCTGTTGTTAACTTTCTTGCCTAGTAATATAATTTTTCTGTATTCCCTGCATTGTTCCTTTAAGGGGGAGTTGCTAATTGGTTAACTCTGTTTAAAAACCCCCTCCTTTCCATTTGCTTAGTAAAGGGAAGAACAGCTGGGAAAAACAGCTTTTTTTAAATCACCTATACCTAACTTTGTAACCCCTCTTTCAGAGTAATTAACTTCCCTGTTAGGTTAAACGTACCTATGTTCCTGATATTATCTATCTCTGGACTGGGTTTATCTTTGTCTAATAAGCGGGAAGGGCTTAGTCGATACCAATCTTCTTCACCCCTCCCAAATTTGTTATTTGCATTTGTGTACTTATGATAATTTATGTAATAAACCTGATATTTGTTAGTGATTGATGTTTAAAGTGAATAAAATCACATAAAAACTCATTTAGTTAGTACGGTGTTGGACATACCCACAGCCCAACATTTCCCCTATTCGTTTAATATAGTTTTGTATCTACATCGTCTGTGTGTGTGTGAAAAAAACACCAAATCGGTGTGCGCGCAGATGCGTGTCTGGAAAACTGGCAAATAATTGTTTGACCAGGAGAGCGGAAGAGAAGATTGAGAGAAGCGATTTGTCGTAAATAAGTCTGTCTTTACTCTCCTCCAGCACGCTGTGAAGCTTACTTACTTACTTAGTCGTTCCCCTTCTACCGTGAGGTGTAGAGGTTTGGAAGAGAGAGCGCCAGACCATTCTATCAGCTGTCTTCTTCCTGGCCTGGTTCCATTCTAGTCCTCGGTCCTTCAAAGATTGTCTAATGTTGTCCTCCCCGCGGACTCTGGGTCGTCCTGGAGGTCTGGATCCCTGGCTCTTTGTTTCCCATGCTTGTCGTGGTAGCCGATCTTCTCCCATTCTGCAGACATGGCCAAACCATCTTAGTTGGGACTGTTCTATTTGGGTCTGCAGCGGATGGGATTTTAGGCCTTGACGGATCGTCTGGTTGCGGACCATGTCTCTTCTTGTTACTTCAACCACTTTCCTCAGATACCTCATTTCTGAGGTTTGGATCTGGTTTTTTGTGGGTTGTAGTCATTGCCCACGACTCGCATCCATATGTCAAGACTGGGACATAGGTGGAGCGGTATACAGCCATCTTCGTTTTCTTACCAACCTCTTTCTTGCTGAGGAATCCACGATTTATGGCCTGAAAAAGTCTCCCAGCCGCTGCTTTTCGAGTGGCCAACTCTTCGTTGATGCCTCCCTTTCGGTCTATAATAGCTCCGAGATATTTAAAGTGGTCGACCTGCTCCAGGACCTGTTCTCCCAACTTAATCTGATGTTTTCTTTCTTCTCGTGATATCACCATGGATTTTGTTTTAGAGCTGCTTATGGCCATCCCTCTCTTCTCCAGCTCTTCCTTCCAGACTTGCAGGTTGGATTGGAGATGTGCTTCTGATTTAGCAATCAGGGCAACATCATCAGCAAATGCCAGCTCCGAAATATAGACCTGTCTCATCTTCCAGTACCCCACTGAATACTTTCTTGTTCTCTCCTTACATGCCTTGATGACATCGTCCATAAGGAGTATGAAGAGGTAAGGTGATAGGATATCACCTTGTCTTACACCAGTGGTGGTCCTGAACTCTTCTGACTTATGGTTTGCTGTCCTCACATAATTTCTCGCTGTGAAGCAACTATTTAATATCTACATTTTCTATCACTGAGCTTTCCATCATCATTTTCCACTCTAAACCGGACCACTATTTCTAAGACTCTTTTCTCTCAAAATAAATTTACGACAATATTTGGCTGGCTCGCCGGGATTATTTTGAGATACATTTGATGCACACATATTTGTGGGCTGGTTCTGGGATCTTGAGCTACATTTGAGGCAATCGCATAGCCGGGTTAAAGATATTTTGAGTCTGATTTAGTCTGGGTCTAACTAGGTAGAGTGTGAATGATTTGTCTTGTGAATTAGGGAAATAAATAAATAATTACACCCCTAGACAAACGTTCTTTAAGTATTTGGGTTTTCCCCACACAGCATATTTACAGGTTGTTTTTTCTCTCCACAGCAGTAAAAGTACAGATAAACAAAAATATTTTGTTTTTAATTATCCTCTGGCTGGGAGATAATTCAATTTCTTTCTTTATAAGAGTTGCTGGGATTGCGTGATTGTTTTTACAGTCACTAAGGTTTTTAGAAGTTAAAAAGAGTTGAGCTTAGCTAAAGACGGATTGTTCTGATTTTTAAAAATTAAGTTAACAACGTCTCATCTCAATAATTGACTTTAGGGACGGAGTTTGTTGTCAGAGATTTAAAATTTAGGGAAGAAAAAAAAATTTTTTTGTTTCCCCTAAATTTTAAATTGTTTTAATTTAAATTTTTCTCTACTGTTAGTAAAAGTAGATTCTTTCCCAGTGTAACTTACCATTTAGTGGCATAGTCCGCTTGCGTTTAGAGCCTTAATTGCCAGATAATAGCAGCGATTAAGTTTTGCACAGTACAGGTAGGAGGTAACTCAAGTAAATTTTTTTTTTACTTTGGTTTTTATTTGTATCGCGTAGCGGCTTTGAGTTTTCCCCTTCTTGATCCATCTTACTATTCTCTAGTCTTAGAAGTATCCAGTTCTTTGACAATGGCAGAGAGAATTAGGATAAGATCCCTTTGAGGCAAGAGGCCAAGGACTCAGGACTAGACACAGAAGCTGCGAATCTGTTTATCAACCAGGAACTTCAAAGGTATGACGCGCGAGGAGAAGAGAGGCAAGAAGCTAGGAAGAAAGAAGCGGAACGATCGTCAATTGGAGCAGAAGAAAATTGAGGCAGAGATGGACGTCCCGCAGGGTCTTAATAGAGAGAAGGAGAGACAACACGAGAGAGAGAGACAAGGAAAGACAGCATGAATTAGCGCTCAAGGCTTTAGAGAGTCGGAGTGCCTCTACTTCAAATAATGGAGAGCCGTCTTCGCCCCAGTCTCAAACAATGGATCTCTCCAGCACTCAGTCTGCCCAATTAACTGCTATGTCGTTTTCTTTAGAATCTTTTCCTAGCCCTAACGAAAAAATTGACAGCTACCTAGAAAATTTCGAGAGACTCGTGAATCTTTATGGGTTAGAGAGTACCCGCTGGGCACTCAAACTTTCAACGTCACTGAAAGGCAATGCTTATGACGTGTACACAAAGCTGGGACCGAATCAACATGATTATGACCTGTTGAAGAAGGCCTTACTACAGCAGTTTGAGATGACTGCCCGAAAGTTTCTGCAGTTGTTCAGAAACAGCCGAAAAGAGAGCACGGAAACATTTCCCCAGTTCTCTTCACGTCTCACGGGTTATCTGACAAAGTGCATTGAATTATCTGACCTACCTCTTTCATATGAGGGACTCCTCGAACTTGTTCTTGTGGAGCAGATAAAATCCACTTTGTCGAATGAAACTCGTAGATTTTTGGCTGAACAGGGGGCAGTCAGGCTTGAAGACATACTCAATAAAGCCGAACGCTATAGCAATGCAATGGCCGAACTTCCCAGCACTAAACGTAAACCCACCGATGAGCCATCTCGAAAACAGAATCTAGAGCAGGCATCCTATTCTTCCACTTCCTCTCAACATTATAACCAACGAGATAACAATACCCAGAAACCTCCCCAGGAAAAAATCGAAATTCTACAAAACCCGATACCCCCCCAACAACAATTCTGATCAACCCAACAAGCCTACGTGGCAGCGCGGCCACCAAGGTCAAGGAAAAGGGAAGACCCCTACACCAGGAACGTCTGATCAGGGCAAACAAACCGGTGCAAACCGCATTGGATGTTTGCATACAGCCTCGAAAGGTAGAGTCAACGTCAGTGATTCTCAACCTGAGGGGGACCGACCCTCAACTCGAGGAACTGTAATTTTGAATGGTACCTCAACTACTTGTCTCTTTGACACTGGATTAAGTTTTAGTTGTATTGTTGCTAGACACCTAGTCAAACCAGGTCAGGAGACAGAGGAAACCGTCAAACTTAGTGGAGTTTTCAGGAGTGATGCACCCAGGACGCTTCCTATCGCACTGGTAGAAATACACTCTGACTTTGTCAGAGGAGTTATTAAAGCGGCCATAATGGATGATCCGATCTACCCAGTTATCCTGGGATGTAGATATGTGTTCATTGGGAGACCTAAGGAGCCGATTGTGGCAGCGGGCAAGCCAAGAAGGAGAGGGAGCCTGCGCCAAACTTGTTGCCAAATGAACTGAAGGAGGCGCAACAAAAGGACCCTACTCTGGCGCCCTGCTTTAAAAAACTGCCCATGGCTAAGGACCCCAGACACAACGGAGACATCTTTTCTAAGGATGGTGTATTGTATCGTAGAACGGGCAACCCGGACACGGGGAATAACCAGCTCCTAGTACCGACGCAGTACAGAAACCAGATCTTAGAAATGGGGCACTCTCTTCCCTTTAGCGGACATATGGGACAAAACGCCACTATTCAGCGAATAAAAAACCACTATTGGTGGCCAGGAATGAACTCTGACATTGTCAGGTATGTGAAATCCTGCGCCCAGTGCCAACGGGTAGCACCCAAGCACTTGACACCCCCAGTACCTATGGGGCAAATGCCAATAGTAGGGACTCCATTTGAACGGGTTGCTGTCGACATTATTGGTCCTCTGGAAAAGACCAAAAGAAGGAACAGGTTCATCCTGACCTTAGTTGACACTTGCACTATGTGGGCCGAAGCCGTACCGCTACCATGCACTAATTCCAAGCATGTCGCAGAAGCCCTTGTGCAAATTTTTACACGGTTGGGATTCCCTCAACAAGTTTTGACGGACAATGGATCCCAATTCCGTAGCCTGTTAATGGAGGAGATCTTTAAGATCTTGAGGGCCAAACATATCCACACAAGTCCCTACCATCCGGCCGGAAATGGGCTCGTGGAACGTTTTAACGGTACCCTCACCATGATGTTACGTAAGCTGGGTCAGGAGAAACCGGAAGACTGGGACCAATATATATCGGCTGCCTTATTCGCCTACCGAGAGGTACCCCAAGCGTCTACGGGTTTTGCGCCAGCTACACTTTTATTTGGCAGACCTATTAAGGGGCCACTAGAAGCCTTACTTCGGTCCCTGACAGACCAGAAGGCTGACGAGACAGTCGTCTCTGCAAGCAAGTATGTATCTGAGCTTAAGGAAAGGCTAAAGCTAGGATGGGATCTAGCTACTACCAACCTTAAGAAAGCCCGCGCTAAAATTACTAAAAGATACAACAAAGCTGCAAAAGAGAGAGAACTACAACCAGGGGAGAAAGTCCTATTGCTACTTCCAACCGGAAGCAATAAACTCGCATCGGATGGCAAGGACCGTTTACCGTCCTTAAAAAGATCTCACGTACCAACTACAAGATCTCCATCAAGGAAAGGAGAAGGTCTTCCACATAAATCTGCTAAAGAAATATTTGGAAAGACCGGTGCCATCCTCCGAGCATCTCCTGGCTGTCGCCATAGCAACGGAAGACGAGGAAGATGATGATGGTTGCATGGAGTATCCATTGCAACCCACAGAATCCTTTAAAGATGTCAAGTTCGGCGACAATCTCTCACCAGAACAACAAACAGAAACCAGGGCTCTACTAAAACAGTACAGTGCAGTCTTAACGGATGTACCTGGTCGAACAAATCTCATTGAATTTGATATGAAATTAACAAACGAGACCCCTGTTCAAACCAGAGTTTACCCCATCCCGTACGCTAAAGCTGATGCACTTCGCGGAGAAATAGACAAGCTGCGTCAGGCAGGAATTATCAGTGAGTCTACATCTCCTTACAGCTCGAGTGTAGTGCTGTTGCAGAAGCCCAATAAGGAAGTTCGGCTGTGCATTGATTACAGGTTGCTAAACGCTGTAACGGAATTCCAGCCCGAACCTCTCCAAACTGTTTCTGAGTTGTTCACCAAGCTCAGCAAAGCAAAGATCTTCTCCAAGATTGACCTCAGCAAAGGTTATTATCAAATACCAGTCAAGGAGGAAATTAAACCTTTGTTAGCTTTCAGCACTAGTGAAGGACATTACACATTTAACGTGATGCCGTTCGGTTTGCATAACGCACCAGGAGTGTTCACCAGGATGATGAGGAAGCTTCTACAACCTTTGCAAAGTCCCCATATCCATAATTTCATGGATGACATCTTAATTGCATCGGAAACCTATGAAGAACATATTGCTACGGTTGCTATGCTCCTCAGGAGACTACAGGAAACGGGTCTCACAGCCAGACCTAGCAAATGTCTCATCGGGTTTGAACAGTTAGACTTCCTGGGGCACACTATTTCTCACGGATGCAGTTGGCCTATTAAGAAGAACGTGGAGAAAATAATGGCAGCAAAAAGACCCCGAACGAAGAAAGACGTACGTTCCTTCATATCGCTATGTGCATACTATCAGAAGTACATCCAGAACTTCAACGGACTGACGGCACCTCTGACTGACCTCACAAAGAAAGGTTGTCCTGATAAGGTCATATGGGATCAAAAGTGCGAACATGCGTATAGCACTTTGAAAGGACAGTTGTCTGCATACCCCATTTTGAGGTTGCCTGACCTCAAGAAACCTTTTGTACTGAGAGTCGACGCGTCAGGTCAGGGCATCGGGTCAACACTGCTTCAAGCCGATGACAGTGACCTGAACATGCTATTTCCAGTTGCCTATGGCAGTCGGAAATTAAATAAAGCGGAACGGAACTACAGCGTAGTTGAAAGGGAATGTCTTGCTCTGATTGACGGTATCAGACGCCATCATGAGTTTCTCTATGGTACATCTTTCACGGTGCAAACAGACCACGCTCCGTTAGCATTTCTTGGTGCCAATAAAGAATTTAACGCAAGGATCATGCGTTGGGCGCTTCTTTTAAGCGTTTATTCTTTCAAAGTGGAATATATTCCGGGAAGACAGAATGTCGGGGCTGATTTCCTGAGTAGAAACTGGTCTACAGAGGAAGAAGAGCAAACTGAAGATACCACTCATCCTAAAATCACCAATCAGGTCACCTCCATTGTCAAAAAAATGAAACATGAAAAATAGTTTCATGTCTAAAAGTGGGGACGATTGTGACGTACGTCTAGTTTGACAAGTGAATTTTCCCTGATATGATGGATGATTTAAAGGGACCTTTAGCTTTTCATAACATTAGAACCCCTGAACATTTGTTGTAACTTTTCGTTTGCCAGAACTCATTCCACCGAGACTCATTTAGTATGCGGCACGAGATCAAAGAGACAGACTGAGGGATTTCAGGGGAGACTATCGGCGTTATCAAAGACAGTAGTGGTCCCTGATACGAGACGCAGTTGCTTGCCGCTAATTTCGCGTCTCGGTGTCAATCGCAGAACCGAGCGAACGGGGAAAGCGAAACGGGCAGCAGCGAGCGGATACGAAGACCAGGGGGCGGCTTCTTCTCTTGATTTGGCGGTCAGATCCCCAAAAGTTCGTGAGATCAAATAAGCTGTCAAGTTTATCATGTCCCACTCAACTTACATTCCATTTTAGCTAAATAGACCATGAAGACTAGACACGTTATCACTCGCTGGCCAGACCTTTACAGAAGCACTAGCTTTATTGAAATCTTGTTATAGATTTTCCCCTGGATTTTATATATATATTTGCAGTGATTTCTATTCTGTACAAAGCGAGTGATCGTAACCTGCGGTCCCAGCTAAATAAAGAAAGAAATAAAGAAATCATCCTATAAACTTCCAGTCATATTGAAGAAACATTTCTTTTAAAATATAATCTTGTGGCGGTCTTTTTGCGACCTAGCTGTCAGAATTAAATGAAATAAAGCCCACCCAAGAACATTTTTAAAGAATAATCATCAAATTACCCTTACAAACCTGTAAGATAAACTGGAAGGTAATCATCGCCAGTAGCGATATCATATTTACTGTTTACTGTGAGAGAGTACATATTTTCCTGACTGTGACTGAGCCTAGTTTTTTTTTCCTCAATTGGATTTAATAAAACTATCATCACGCATTGAAGGAATTTTACCATAGCGGAGGATTAAAAGAGACCACTTCATTTTCACCCCTGTGCCGAACTGTGTTAGTGCCATCCCATAGACTCCTTTTATATATATAATAAACACACGAGAACTCTTAGTCTTCAAGTCTTGCGATAAGTGAGAATATTTGTTACCAACAAACCCTCGCAAACATCTGGGGCGGGACATCGAAGGACTAGACAGTTCATATGTCAAAAGATTACTTGCTGTTTTTATATACTTTTTATGGATCGTCTGAGGCTGCATTCGGTAAGTGTGTGAGTATATGAGTGTGGATCCTCACGCGTGTGCATGAATGACAGGAAATTTAATCGTTTTCTTTTGTAAACCTGTTGTTAACTTTCTTGCCTAGTAATATAATTTTTCTGTATTCCCTGCATTGTTCCTTTAAGGGGGAGTTGCTAATTGGTTAACTCTGTTTAAAAACCCCCCTCCTTTCCATTTGCTTAGTAAAGGGAAGAACAGCTGGGAAAAACAGCTTTTTTTAAATCACCTATACCTAACGTTGTAACCCCTCTTTCAGAGTAATTAACTTCACTGTTAGGTTAACGTACCTATGTTCCTGATATTATCTATCTCTGGACTGGGTTTATCTTTGTCTAATAAGCGGGAAGGGCTTAGTCGATACCAATCTTCTTCACCCCTCCCAAATTTGTTATTTGCATTTGTGTACTTATGATAATTTATGTAATACCTGATATTTGTTAGTGATTGATGTTTAAAGTGAATAAAATCACATAAACTCATTTAGTACGGTGTTGGACATACCCACAGCCCAATATTTCCCCTATTCGTTTAATATAGTTTGTATCTACATCGTCTGTGTGTGTGAAAAACACCAAATCGGTGTGCGCGCAGATGCGTGTCTGGAAAACTGGCAAATAATTGTTTGACCAGGAGAGCGGAAGAGAAGATTGAGAGAAGCGATTTGTCATAAATAAGTCTGTCTTTACTCTCCTCCAGCACGCTGTGAAGCAACTATTTAATATCTACATTTTCTATCACTGAGCTTTCCATCATCATTTTCCACTCTAAACCGGACCACTATTTCTAAGACTCTTTTCTCTCAAAATAAATTTACGACAATATTTGGCTGGCTCGCCGGGATTATTTTGAGATACATTTGATGCACACATATTTGTGGGCTGGTTCTGGGATCTTGAGCTACATTTGAGGCAATCGCATAGGCGGGTTAAAGATATTTTGAGTCTGATTTAGTCTGGGTCTAACTAGGTAGAGTGTGAATGATTTGTCTTGTGAATTAGGGAAATAAATAAATAATTACACCCCTAGACAAACGTTCTTTAAGTATTTGGGTTGTCCACACAGCATATTTACAGGTTGTTTTCTCTCCACAGCAGTAGAAAGTACAGATAAACAAAAATATTTGCTATTTTAATTATCCTCTGGCGGAGATAATTCAATTTCTTTCTTTATAAGAGTTGCTGGGATTGCGTGATTGTTTTACAGTCACTAAGGTTTTTGAAGTTAAAAAGAGTTGAGCTTAGCTAAAGACGGATTGTTCTGATTTTTAAAAAATTAAGTTAACAACGTCTCATCTCAATAATTGACTTTAGGGACGGAGTTTGTTGTCAGAGATTTAAAATTTAGGGAAAAATTTTTTTTTTTTTTTCCCTTTTAAATTGTTTTAATTTAAATTTTTCTCTACTGTTAGTAAAAGTAGATTCTTTTCCAGTGTAACTTACCATTTAGTGGCATAGTCGCTTGCGTTTAGAGCCTTAATTGCCAGATAATAGCAGCGATAAGTTTGCACAGTACAGGTAGGAGGTAACTCAAGTAAATTTTTTTTTACTTTGGTTTTTTTCGTAGCGGCTTTGAGTTTTCCCCTTCTTGTTCCATCTTACTATTCTCTAGTCTTAGAAGCATCCAGTTCTTTGACAATGGCAGAGAGAATTAGGATAAGATCCCTTTTGAGGCAAGAGGCCAAGGACTCAGGACTAGACACAGAAGCTGCGAATCTGTTTATCAACCAGGAACTTCAAAGGTATGACGCGGAGGAAGAGAGGGCAGAAGCTAGGAAGAAAGAAGCGGACGATCGTCAATTGGAGCAGAAGAAAATTGAGGCAGAGATGGACGCCCGCAGGGAAAGAGAGAAGGAGAGACAACGCGAAGAGAGAGACAAGGAAAGACAGCATGAATTAGCGCTCAAGGCTTTAGAGAGTTGGAGTGCCTCTACTTCAAATAATGGAGAGCCGTCTTCGCCCCAGTCTCAAACAATGGATCTCTCCAGCACTCAGTCTGCCCAATTAACTGCTTTGTCGTTTCCTTTAGAATCTTTTCCTAGCCCTAACGAAAAAATTGACAGCTACCTAGAAAAATTCGAGAGACTCGCGAATCTTTATGGGTTAGAGAGTACCCGCTGGGCACTCAAACTTTCAACGTCACTGAAAGGCAATGCTTATGACGTGTACACAAAGCTGGGACCGAATCAACATGATTATGACCTGTTGAAGAAGGCCTTACTACAGCAGTTTGAGATGACTGCCCGAAAGTTTCTGCAGTTGTTCAGAAACAGCCGAAAAGAGAGCACGGAAACATTTCCCCAGTTCTCTTCACGTCTCACGGGTTATCTGACAAAGTGCATTGAATTATCTGACCTACCTCTTTCATGAGGGACTCCTCGAACTTGTTCTTGTGGAGCAGATAAAATCCACTTTGTCGAATGAAACTCGTAGATTTTTGGCTGAACAGGGGGCAGTCAGGCTTGAAGACATACTCAATAAAGCCGAACGCTATAGCAATGCAATGGCCGAACTTCCCAGCACTAAACGTAAACCCACCGATGAGCCATCTCGAAAACAGAATCTAGAGCAGGCATCCTATTCTTCCACTTCCTCTCAACATTATAACCAACGAGATAACAATACCCAGAAACCTCCCCAGGAAAAATCGAAATTCTACAAAACCCGATACCCCCCCCAACAACAATTCTGATCAACCCAACAAGCCTACGTGGCAGCGCGGCCACCAAGGTCAAGGAAAAGGGAAGACCCCTACACCAGGAACGTCTGATCAGGGCAAACAAACCGGTGCAAACCGCATTGGATGTTTGCATACAGCCTCGAAAGGTAGAGTCAACGTCAGTGATTCTCAACCTGAGGGGGACCGACCCTCAACTCGAGGAACTGTAATTTTGAATGGTACCTCAACTACTTGTCTCTTTGACACTGGATTAAGTTTTAGTTGTATTGTTGCTAGACACCTAGTCAAACCAGGTCAGGAGACAGAGGAAACCGTCAAACTTAGTGGAGTTTTCAGGAGTGACGCACCCAGGACGCTTCCTATCGCACTGGTAGAAATACACTCTGACTTTGTCAGAGGAGTTATTAAAGCGGCCATAATGGATGATCCGATCTACCCAGTTATCCTGGGATGTAGATATGTGTTCATTGGGAGACCTAAGGAGCCGATTGTGGCAGCGGTAACCACAAGAGGGCAAGCCAAGAAGGAGAGGGAGCCTGCGCCAAACTTGTTGCCAAATGAACTGAAGGAGGCGCAACAAAAGGACCCTACTCTGGCGCCCTGCTTTAAAAAAACTGCCCATGGCTAAGGACCCCAGACACAACGGAGACATCTTTTCTAAGGATGGTGTATTGTATCGTAGAACGGGCAACCCGGACACGGGGAATAACCAGCTCCTAGTACCGACGCAGTACAGAAACCAGATCTTAGAAATGGGGCACTCTCTTCCCTTTAGCGGACATATGGGACAAAACGCCACTATTCAGCGAATAAAAAACCACTATTGGTGGCCAGGAATGAACTCTGACATTGTCAGGTATGTGAAATCCTGCGCCCAGTGCCAACGGGTAGCACCCAAGCACTTGACACCCCCAGTACCTATGGGGCAAATGCCAATAGTAGGGACTCCATTTGAACGGGTTTCTGTCGACATTATTGGTCCTCTGGAAAAGACCAAAAGAAGGAACAGGTTCATCCTGACCTTAGTTGACACTTGCACTATGTGGGCCGAAGCCGTACCGCTACCATGCACTAATTCCAAGCATGTCGCAGAAGCCCTTGTGCAAATTTTTACACGGTTGGGATTCCCTCAACAAGTTTTGACGGACAATGGATCCCAATTCCGTAGCCTGTTAATGGAGGAGATCTTTAAGATCTTGAGGGCCAAACATATCCACACAAGTCCCTACCATCCGGCCGGAAATGGGCTCGTGGAACGTTTTTAACGGTACCCTCACCATGATGTTACGTAAGCTGGGTCAGGAGAAACCACAAGACTGGGACCAAGTATCTGAGCTTAAGGAAAGGCTAAAGCTAGGATGGGATCTAGCTACTACCAACTTTAAGAAAGCCCGCGCTAAAATTACTAAAAGATACAACAAAGCTGCAAAAGAGAGAGAACTACAACCAGGGGAGAAAGTCCTATTGCTACTTCCAACCAGAAGCAATAAACTTCGCATCGGATGGCAAGGACCGTTTACCGTCCTTAAAAAGATCTCACGTACCAACTACAAGATCTCCATCAAAGGAAAGGAGAAGGTCTTCCACATAAATCTGCTAAAGAAATATTTGGAAAGACCGGTGCCATCCTCCGAGCATCTCCTGGCTGTCGCCATAGCAACGGAAGACGAGGAAGATGATGATGGTTGCATGGAGTATCCATTGCAACCCACAGAATCCTTTAAAGATGTCAAGTTCGGCGACAATCTCTCACCAGAACAACAAAAAGAAACCAGGGCTCTACTAAAACAGTACAGTGCAGTCTTAACGGATGTACCTGGTCGAACAAATCTCATTGAATTTGATATGAAATTAACAAACGAGACCCCTGTTCAAACCACAGTTTACCCCATCCCGTACGCTAAAGCTGATGCACTTCGTGGAGAAATAGACAAGCTGCGTCAGGCAGGAATTATCAGTGAGTCTACATCTCCTTACAGCTCGAGTGTAGTGCTGTTGCAGAAGCCCAATAAAGAAGTTCGGCTGTGCATTGATTACAGGTTGCTAAACGCGGTAACGGAATTCCAGCCCGAACCTCTCCAAACTGTTTCTGAGTTGTTCACCAAGCTCAGCAAAGCAAAGATCTTCTCCAAGATTGACCTCAGCAAAGGTTATGATCAAATACCAGTCAAGGAGGAAATTAAACCTTTGTTAGCTTTCAGCACTAGTGAAGGACATTACACATTTAACGTGATGCCGTTCGGTTTGCATAACGCACCAGGAGTGTTCACCAGGATGATGAGGAAGCTTCTACAACCTTTGCAAAGTCCCCATATCCATAATTTCATGGATGACATCTTAATTGCATTGGAAACCTATGAAGAACATATTGCTACGGTTGCTATGCTCCTCAGGAGACTACAGGAAACGGGTCTCACAGCCAGACCTAGCAAATGTCTCATCGGGTTTGAACAGTTAGACTTCCTGGGGCACACTATTTCTCACGGATGCAGTTGGCCTATTAAGAAGAACGTGGAGAAAATAATGGCAGCAAAAAGACCCCGAACGAAGAAAGACGTACGTTCCTTCATATCGCTATGTGCATACTATCAGAAGTACATCCAGAACTTCAACAGACTGACGGCACCTCTGACTGACCTCACAAAGAAAGGTTGTCCTGATAAGGTCATATGGGATCAAAAGTGCGAACACGCGTATAGCACTTTGAAAGGTCAGTTGTCTGCATACCCCATTTTGAGGTTGCCTGACCTCAAGAAACCTTTTGTACTGAGAGTCGACGCGTCAGGTCAGGGCATCGGGTCAACACTGCTTCAAGCCGATGACAGTGACCTGAACATGCTATTTCCAGTTGCCTATGGCAGTCGGAAATTAAATAAAGCGGAACGGAACTACAGCGTAGTTGAAAGGGAATGTCTTGCTCTGATTGACGGTATCAGACGCCATCATGAGTTTCTCTATGGTACATCTTTCACGGTGCAAACAGACCACGCTCCGTTAGCATTTCTTGGTGCCAATAAAGAATTTAACGCAAGGATCATGCGTTGGGCGCTTCTTTTAAGCGTTTATTCTTTCAAAGTGGAATATATTCCGGGAAGACAGAATGTCGGGGCTGATTTCCTGAGTAGAAACTGGTCTACAGAGGAAGAAGAGCAAACTGAAGATACCACTCATCCTAAAATCACCAATCAGGTCACCTCCATTGTCAAAAAAATGAAACATGAAAAATAGTTTCATGTCTAAAAGTGGGGACGATTGTGACGTACGTCTAGTTTGACAAGTGAATTTTCCCTGATATGATGGATGATTTAAAGGGACCTTTAGCTTTTCATAACATTAGAACCCCTGAACATTTGTTGTAACTTTTCGTTTGCCAGAACTCATTCCACCGAGACTCATTTAGTATGCGGCACGAGATCAAAGAGACAGACTGAGGGATTTCAGGGGAGACTATCGGCGTTATCAAAGACAGTAGTGGTCCCTGATACGAGACGCAGTTGCTTGCCGCTAATTTCGCGTCTCGGTGTCAATCGCAGAACCGAGCAAACGGGGAAAGCGAAACGGGCAGCAGCGAGCGGATACGAAGACCAGGGGGCGGCTTCTTCTCTTGATTTGGCGGTCAGATCCCCAAAAGTTCGTGAGATCAAATAAGCTGTCAAGTTTATCATGTCCCACTCAACTTACATTCCATTTTAGCTAAATAGACCATGAAGACTAGACACGTTATCACTCGCTGGCCAGACCTTTACAGAAGCACTAGCTTTATTGAAATCTTGTTATAGATTTTCCCCTGGATTTTATATATATATTTGCAGTGATTTCTATTCTGTGCAAAGCGAGTGATCGTAACCTGCGGTCCCAGCTAAATAAAGAAAGAAATAAAGAAATCATCCTATAAACTTCCAGTCATATTGAAGAAACATTTCTTTTAAAATATAATCTTGTGGCGGTCTTTTTGCGACCTAGCTGTCAGAATTAAATGAAATAAAGCCCACCCAAGAACATTTTTAAAGAATAATCATCAAATTACCCTTACAAACCTGTAAGATAAACTGGAAGGTAATCATCGCCAATAGCGATATCATATTTACTGTTTACTGTGAGAGAGTACATATTTTCCTGACTGTGACTGAGCCTAGTTTTTTTTCCCTCAATTGGATTTAATAAAACTATCATCACGCATTGAAGGAATTTTACCATAGCGGAGGATTAAAAGAGACCACTTCATTTTCACCCCTGTGCCGAACTGTGTTAGTGCCATCCCATAGACTCCTTTTTATATATATAATAAACACACGAGAACTCTTAGTCTTCAAGTCTTGCGATAAGTGAGAATATTTGTTACCAACAAACCCTCGCAAACATCTGGGGCGGGACATCGAAGGACTAGACAGTTCATATGTCAAAAGATTACTTGCTGTTTTTATATACTTTTATGGATCGTCTGAGGCTGCATTCGGTAAGTGTGTGAGTATATGAGTGTGGATCCTCACGCGTGTGCATGAATGACAGGAAATTTAATCGTTTTCTTTTGTAAACCTGTTGTTAACTTTCTTGCCTAGTAATATAATTTTTCTGTATTCCCTGCATTGTTCCTTTAAGGGGGAGTTGCTAATTGGTTAACTCTGTTTAAAAACCCCCTCCTTTCCATTTGCTTAGTAAAGGGAAGAACAGCTGGGAAAAACAGCTTTTTTTAAATCACCTATACCTAACGTTGTAACCCCTCTTTCAGAGTAATTAACTTCACTGTTAGGTTAACGTACCTATGTTCCTGATATTATCTATCTCTGGACTGGGTTTATCTTTGTCTAATAAGCGGGAAGGGCTTAGTCGATACCAATCTTCTTCACCCCTCCCAAATTTGTTATTTGCATTTGTGTACTTATGATAATTTATGTAATACCTGATATTTGTTAGTGATTGATGTTTAAAGTGAATAAAATCACATAAACTCATTTAGTACGGTGTTGGACATACCCACAGCCCAACATTTCCCCTATTCGTTTAATATAGTTTGTATCTACATCGTCTGTGTGTGTGAAAAACACCAAATCGGTGTGCGCGCAGATGCGTGTCTGGAAAACTGGCAAATAATTGTTTGACCAGGAGAGCGGAAGAGAAGATTGAGAGAAGCGATTTGTCGTAAATAAGTCTGTCTTTACTCTCCTCCAGCACGCTGTGAAGCAACTATTTAATATCTACATTTTCTATCACTGAGCTTTCCATCATCATTTTCCACTCTAAACCGGACCACTATTTCTAAGACTCTTTTCTCTCAAAATAAATTTACGACACAGCATTGTGATTACTCCCTGATACTTCTTGGAACGTGTCACAACTTTCAGACTTGACCAGTGATGATTGAACTAGTCATCTATCTGCAAAGAACCAAACATCAGCGGGAGCAGAAACCATCTAACTATAGGCAGCTAAGTACAAACTTTAAAGCTGCCAAGTGAACTGTCCATTTTTCGAAAACCATAGCATCATTTTTCATGATTACTTTTTTTAAAGAATTATTCATTTTTAAATTAAATACACTTAAACTGAGCTATAAAATAATAATAAGAATTTCACTGAGTAATTCAGTTGGGGCTTGAACGAGCTAAACCATTTATATCCATCTTCACAAAAGGCGGCGGGTCAGATACAAAGTTAACGTGCTAAGACTCATTCAGCATTGTTCTTGACTTTTGAAATATCTTGTGAATGCTCCCTTGAGGTAGAAGCATCATTATCCTTCTATCTACAACTCTGCCAAGAGTAATCTTGTGCGAAGGTAGACACCTTTAAAGGCTCACATTAGATACTCTAGGTTTTGGCCACTGATGGACCACTACTGCAGAGCAAAGGGGAGGTAACCCATGACAGATAATAAGGGCAATTAATGATTGCCTGCTAGATAATGACACTGCAATGGATGAATCAACAAGACTGAGACTGTTGGAGTTTGGCTTCAAACGTGGGACTGGCAGAGATGGACGTGAGAGAGGATGCATCCGTCGCATGTACAACCAGCGTGCTACAGGAACAATTAGCATTCATACTCTTCGATATTTGCTGAGGGAAACTGAGTACCTATGGGTTTGCCCTGAATGCAGTGAGGTCGATTCTGATTAACAAATATAATTACAAGTACAACTATACAGGAAAAATTACCTTACTTACTTACTTACCTTTAATTTTAATTATAGTTACACAAATTTATAACTGCTGACTCAAATAATGAGCCATAATTAAGATTTTCTTAATTTTCTTTTAAGAAATTGAAATTCTTGAGTAAACCCACTGGCATTTTGAAAGGCAAATCTTTACAGCACGCTTGCATTTTTCTATGGTCTTCAATACTTTGCCACTGCTTAAATATGAAATAAGCACAAGTAAAGTGGAGGCTGTTGAGAGAAAGCTCAGCATGTTTACTAGGAAAAGGATTTAGAGTTCCACCAGGTTTATCAGATGTAGAATTGCACTGCAAGAAAACAGCTCATACACCCTTTCAATTCAGTTGTAGAAGACCACAAAGCAGCAAAGGCAAGACTAGCAATGATGCTGCGCAATTCATCAGGCGATCTAGTAAGGACTATCCAGCCACAATAAAAACTAGAAGGAAACGAAAAGTGAATGAAGATGTATGTAATGCCTAAGAAACTCTGAAGCTAAAGAAGGTAAATGGGTACAAACAGACTAAGAGGTGGGGATTTTGGGGACTAAGCAGTGACCTTCGCTGGTGGTTCAAAGCATTGAACGAGTATGCACTGATGCGGTAGTTCAGGAAATACATGAAGCACAGAATCGTAAGAGGATGCATAAAAGCAGCTCAAAAAGGCCAATGGACTATATGGGAATGAACTATGCAGAGGTCCTTGATATGGAATGATATAAGGCACCTTTAAGACTCAGCTTCATTATCAGATCCTGATTGGGACCTCAAGACGCAGCAATAGAGACCGCAGTCAGCGACTCATAGCTTGACTGCCTGCGTCAGGACCAGCGAACCAGAGCTGGTCAAGACCGCACTCTACCTCCACGTGGTGGTCCTGGAAACAGTCTGCAGCTGTGCAGGCTGGCTGAGCGAGTGTGGATCGAAATGGGAAGGCAAACCCGGTCCTAAAAAATGCCGTGCAGAAGTCGGATGTGTCGACCGAAAGGTGCAGATATCACAGCTACGTTGTAAACAGACACAACGCAACCACCGTCCTTTTCAGGGCGAACGAAGAAGAAGAAGAAAGAAGATCCTGATTTATGATCTACCATTGTCCGCAAACCCTGTGAAATGGAGAATGCCTGATGATTCTCATTACCCTTATGAGATAAACACAATGCCTATGATCATTGGTACATGCACCAAAGGAAGCAAAACGTGTTGTTTGTAAGTTTAGAAGATTTACTTGAAGAAAGTGCAATGCAGCAGAAACATCACACTAAATTCTTCTTTACCGTGACCATTCAGGGAGAAAGGAAAAAAAATTACTTAAAATCCTGAAGGAACCAAAACAGTTACTAGGCCTAACTATTTTGTTAACATCTAGCCTTCTCTTTTTGACATTACTACAGTCTTCCTTATATTTTAAACATGAAAATACATGATCTGGCAACTCTTGAGACAGAATTGATATTCTGACCAGGAAAATCTAATAATCTAATTCACTAGCAAAGCAGAGATATGTTAAAAACATGTATATATCAAAACTATTTTGAAAACAATTATACATATCATTTATGCTTTAAAATCTTTTTAATTAAGGCTGAATCATACATTTATCTATGCCCAAAAAAGTGTAATTGTTTCTTAACGCATCGTGACATCCTGTTTTTCTTTCACTTTTTGCGAGTACAACAAATACAGAAACCTTTACTTATTTCATTTTAAACTGTAGAAATATTTCATTATATAAAAATCATGTTAAAAAACAACACATGATTACAACACTTAGGCATGCAAGATAAAATGCTTTCTTACATCATACATAGACATCTCAATTAAAATATGAACCTGTCCAATATGTAAGCTGCTTATGGATTTTTCTGCTGCTTTTAGTTGATTTTGCCTTTTTCCCCCCATTTCCTTTCACATGTTTATGTAATGCTTGGATGATTCTTTAAAAAGGACACTTTATTTTACTGAATGACCACTGCTTATGGTTTTCCCCCCCCCCCCCCCCCCAATTATTTTTCAACAGGTAGAAAGACAATTTTCTTAACTGTGATCCTAAAGATGATCATGGCATTAAAAACAATTACTACTTTCTGGTCAGAAAGAGACAAAAAAAAAAAAAGGTAAAAATGCTTCTTCATTCAGGTAGATTATATTTTTCCTTCACTCATTCATCCCCATTACAAAATTTATATAATTTAAATATACGTGTGATGAGTTGACCATGAGCGGATGGCTCAGGGCAGGAGGTCTTGGAAAGTATTTGCTGAAGGCCAGTACTTTGAGGGAAGCTGAAAGGTAATGCCATACATATCATGTGACTCTGAAAAGTTGGGATTTTGAGATACAAGTATGATGAAAAAGGATCTTTTAAAAATCTCTCCAATTGTGAAAAAATATGGAAATTGAAACATTTTGTAAAAATATAAGCTTGTTTTGAAGAAAGCCTGTCTGAAATGTCAGTTTCTGAGAAAATCTGATTTAATGTTCAGACATACTGATGTTTAAGAACAGATAAATGCTTTCAAATGTATTTTGAATAAATGTACTTATGATCAATTTTGGTCAATTAATTTATTTGAAAGCACAGAAGCAGACATTTCATAACATATAAAAATCTCAAAATTGATACATTTTACGATATTAAACATTTTCAGTGGTTTCTAAATCAGATAAGCTGATAAGTTAATGGAGATAAGATAAAGACGCTGACAATGGATAAGACAAACAATGAGAAAACCTGTTAATAACATTACATGATAGTCTGTGTTCTGGAATCCCCAAGGTAAGAGAGACCTCAAAAAGAAAAAAACGCACTGAAAAGATAACTGGAGGCTGAAATGAAAGGGATAAAGAAGACATGGAAAGACCTTGAACAAGATGACACAGGACAGGAGGACTTAGCATGAATTTGCTGAAAGCCTGCCTATGCTCCTTGGGGAGCTGAAGGGTCCTGATAATGATGACAAGATAATGATTTCACTGCACTGTGTCACACATGACACATGGATCTGTTGACCAGCACTTTCTTCCATATTCATTTTGGCCTACGATTATAAAACATGTGGCAGCTCTGATGTTCATGTTTTGGCCAATGATGATTGCAAGTGTTATGAACAGTATCTGCATACAAATTGCACAGTATGTTTTTCTACATAACTATGCATGTTACTAGCCACTGTCTCAAGTTTAAAAATGGTTCAGAAAATAAGCCCATTAGAAATAAGAACCAGCAATAAAACATTAGACACTTATGAAATACTACCGACAGAACATTACTGCTGACATAGGCTACTTTCTAAGAAAAATACATAACCACAGTACATTCATATAAGAAGGTTAACATTTATTTATACAGTCAATGCAACACAACATCCAAAAACAAAAGTACAAAATAAACTGAGTCTTTTCCTAAGACAAGTGCAATACAAGTTATGCTACCTTTTACATGGCATTCATACAACCAACAGAGCAAGGAATACATCTGAATGGTTTCAGCTTTAACCAGGCATTCTCTAAACTATTCATAAGCAGATATGCTTTGATTTCTAACTACATCCTAGCAGTTAAAAATGTGTGTATCAGCGTGTATTCTAAAATGAAAGCCAAATGGCTATGCATACCTGTCAACATGTACAGGAAAGGGATAATCTGTACTATTTAAAAAAAAATTTTTGCCACTGTACAGGCATACAAAGCAGTTTATACATCTTTTTCCCCTTCAAAAATCAGGTGCTTCAGGATCTGAAGGTCCTAGACCCAACAATGAAAGATAACTTAACTACACACAAATATGCAGATTGGCACAAATATTTGCTCCACATGTAGATGAATTTGAGGACTACTGCCTCTTGTCAAATGAGCGTGAGCCTGCATTTCAAGACAATAGTAAAAAAAATAAGCTTTTGTAGTTACTGGCTGGATATTATAAGCCAAAGAACTAGCACTGGTGGCAAAAACAGTTATGCAGACTTCTTATCTTGCCTCACAGCAATGCAGACTGTGAAAGAACACTTTCTATGATGAAGAAAATTCATACAGATGTAGGAAATCAATGAATGCTGACACACCTACATCATTCCTACAATGTAAGACAAACAGAGACACCTGCAGCAAAGATTTTAAATCAACTTTTGACATTTTAAAAATTGCAAAAGGTGTCTATATTGCATATAATGCAGAACATCCAAAATTAAAGAAATAAAGTTAATTTTAGCTAAAAATGTGTAACTTTTGTTTTATTTTTTAATACTATTTTTAAACAATCTTCTGTGTTACAAAAATGTAGGGTTTTTTTTTTTTTACTTTGCAAGGTTTTTATTGGTACTGCATAAGGTTTCCAAAAATATGTACAGTTTTTATTGTTGTGGTGTACAAGTTTGTATCCCAGGAGGTTGACAAGTATAGCTACGTCAAAAAGCTGTGCAAACATTCAGTCTTCCTTTATTTGATTTTTAAATGAATTTTCAGCTGAGATTTCATTAAGCTCTGATTCAAAAGTTCACTGATATTTTTTGTCTCAGTGTTCAAGCTTCCTAACTTTTCTTACATTACAGTCTAAAGGTACACAAGCACTAATGATGATGGCCTTACATGCATGCAGTGAGACATCGCATGCACAGCTCAGGCCAGTAAGGAATGGTGTCATTAAAAATAGATAAATGGGATGAAACAAAAGGAAAGAGAAATGATAAATCTTTTTAATGCAGGCATGTCTGAATTAAAAAAAAATTTTTTTTGTTAGCTACACTTCAAGCTAAGGAAGAACAACTTATTACAGTAGTGATTTTTTCCTGAAATGATAAAGATTATTGCAGTCACAATATAACAAGAGGTTAATGTTTTCACATTTTCATGTTGCAAGAATTGATATATAAGAGTCACCAAGTATGTAAAGATTATTTTTGACAGAAATTTTCAAGAACTCACATCTGACATAAATATTTCCTCTTTTTTGTTCTTTCTCTTTCTTCTCACTTTCCTTTCAATTTTTTTTTTAAAGCAGATGTGCAAGTACTCAAATATAGAATAAATTTTCAGTTTCTTAAGTCTCTTGAGCAAACTACAAAGAAAGAAAGACCATGAAACCTGGAGAATGTGGATGAAAGGGGGTGGGAGAGGTGAGAAAATATGAAAATAACACACAGACTAAAGATATTTATTACTATCGCTAACCAGGGCTTTTAGTCTCAAGAATCTTGTTATTAGTTACAATTTAAGATAAGTCCCATGCTGCTATATGCTATAGCATATCAATGTGATAAGAACTTGTAAGACATAAAGAAGAAATCACAAACTCTTGTAATATGCCACAATACATTTGCAAGAAGAGAACCATATATATATATATATATATATATATATATATATATATATATATATATATATATATATATATATATATATATATATATATATATATATATATATATATATATATACTATTAACTATGTACTGTATTAAACAATGCATGCGTCAAATTCTTGATTTTAACAAACTGGATTGTTAAACTATTCAAAGTAAACTTACCATACAGTGTTTGCTTTGAACTAAAATAAAATTGTGCCTAAATATAACCTACCAACTCATTTACACTACAATTTTCATGTTATTTTGTTATTTCTAATATATTTTTGCTTTTTCTTAATACCTGGGAATAGCCTGCTAATTAATTTCCTAATATTCACTCATTAATTTCCCCGCCCTTACTGCTTCTTAAGGTATATGGAGCCACAACTGCAGCTGGTCCTCTTGCACGAAGTCTGCATCAAGCATTGATGTGCTTTTGTAGCTGTGTATTTCTGAGCAAGTTGTTTTATATGATCAGGCTGCCATCCCTAATATGCTTCATTTGAGTTGTCTCTTATGACATGCCCAAGGGAGCAGTAGTTCTATTATTTCACTGTCTCCTCAGAGGCCCCAGGAAGCTACACAGGCCAGTCTCCTATATATATATATATATATATATATAAATAAATATATATATATAATGCCAGCTTTGTCTGTCAGTGCGTAACGCTAAGGGATGCAACTTTGGTTGAAAGTTAGACATTAATTGTATTGTTTCCCTTATAGGTACTCTCCCTAAAATAGTAACACTTACCAAAGAAGAATGCGCAAATGACGGTGTGCACAAAAATATTTATAGAATGTGAGATCCCGTATACACACATTGGGATCCTCGCTGCTGCTACGTAGTTCGTGTACTGTGGTGATGCAGTGTTTTAAAAAAATACTTTTGAATAAGTAAAATTGCCGTTAGGTATTGGTGCTTTTGAATTTAATTCCCGTCGTTATGACGGGCTTTTACATTAGTACTTCATAAAAATTGATTTGTCTCTAGAGCAAAGAGAGCAAAGACTCTGGGAAGAGATGTATATCTGATTGTCATTTTAGCATAAGATAAATTACTTTGCCCTAAATGGAAAATAATTTAAAAAAAAAATAACTTAACATTATTATCATTATTTGCAGATAGCTGGCCACAGTTATTATTTTCACACAAGCTCTCCTGCAGATATTATGTGTACAGAGATTATTGTAATCTGATTTAAGAAATAAAATGCTTGAAGTGAATTTGTAAAATTAAATTACATCCCTACAGGCCACAGGAGATCTTTCTAGTGATATAGCTGAAAGATATGTAGGACTTTTAGCTAATTCAGTTAATAAATGCAACAACATAAAATCCATACAAGTATTAGTAGATATAAGAAAAGGCACCACATTCATTACTGGATATATGCAAAGGTGGATACTGAAGAGAAATAAAAATAATCACATAGTTGCATGATGAGGTTATATAAGGATTAATATATGCACAATGAAAGAGAAGAAATCTGCACATCCCAAAATGCAACTGTTAGAATTAAAAAAATGCATTAGTGTTAATTTATACCGTACCCGCTTCATTTGGTTTCTCACTGACAACTGTGATAGGAAAAACAAACAGCAATAGTTATTTCCTAAACTATTTCAATCTTAGATAACTCCAGCTATGCCCCAAGTGTTCAATGATTTTGTTCAAGAAAGTCTGATTTTGCTGAGCTCTTTTCTGAAGATGTGCAATGCCGTTTTTAATTTGAGAAAAGTTATATGTTGTGCAGCAACTGGAATAAGGAATGGTATAAATGTATGTCAGATTATGAAAGAAATGGATAGGAGCTACCAGGAATGGTGATTATGGCACTGTATTTATATATGAGTAGCAAACATTACATGAACAAGCAGTGTTTTAGAAAAAACAGGGAAAAGATAGATTTCATACAAGATTTTATAAGTTGTGGCTGTGTCAATAGATCTAGAAAATTAAATTTTAACTTCTGCTACTTGATCTCAATCTTTAACTTTATCACCATATTCAAGTTTGTTTTAAAAGGAGAACTAAGGCGCACAGTAAGGAATGTAGAAAAAAATATGTACATGGACAAATATAAATGTTAAACCCAACTTCTGCCAATGGAAAGTGGATGTTTCAACCTGTTCCTATCTTTTGTCTCTGAAAACGAACTGAAAATTTTAAAAAAAAATTAAGAGTTGTGATCTTATGTTCCTGAAAATAGGCACACGCATTTCATCTACACTATGCATACCCCAATTTCCCACCTAGTGGGGCAAACATGAATTGATTACTTTATGTTACATTCTTAGTGCTCAATTCTGCAAGAATGTTTACAAAGCATTGTAAGTAGGGCATCCCCCCCCCCAATCTTCCGCAATGGAAAGTGGGTGTGCTAACCACTCTACTAATGAGACATGTAGAAAATGTCATTGGTTTTCCTGAATGTGAGGCAAATTAAATGCGATTGGTTGCTTTCAATAAGAGAAGGTAATTTAGCTCTAACCAACAAAAAAACATTTTGTGTTCAAGTAAAGTTTAGTAGTTACACTGACAGCTGCTTTAATGTAGGCAGGTGAGTTAAAACAAAAAAATAACACTTACACCATGGGACCCATGTTGCTGGGCGTGTGGAGAAGGCATAGGTGACCTGGGTCGCCGTCTAGACTTTCTCCTCTCTGGGCCCAGCCAGGTTGGAGTGCTGCACAGCGCAAGGAAGTCAAAAGTGCTGAATTTTGAATCATGATCTTGCTCATTTCCAGTGTGGGGGGCAGACTCTGTTGTATCGTCTGATGGGAGAACTAATGCTGGTGGTGCTGAGAAAAAAATTAGTATACAAAACTGCATGCTATAGTCTTCTCAATGACCCAACCAAATTATAAAATTAACTTGAAAATAGATTTTTAGATTTTAATATTTTCAAACATATCAGTACTACCAGCTGGGCATGGTTAATATTTTTTGAATGTATTTGAATGTAATAATCCTTGCACAAAAGAGTTTACTAGAATTTCATTTTTCTCTGACACTCACTATTTTCACAAACATGCCATACTAGTCATCAAATTACCTGACTATATTTCATTTAAATACTATTAGCATTTGTTTATTTGATACCGCTGTTTAAATCATAATATAATAAATATACAGGTAGCCCTCAATTTACGCTGGGGATGTGTTCCTGAATGAACTGGCACAATTAGAATCAACATAAAATGAAACCATTTTATAATGTAAGTCAGTGACTTACGTTCCAGGCACCCAAAAAATTGACGTGCAATATAATGCTCTTATATTTAAAGATTTGAAAAAAAAATAAATACAAAAAATAAAGTGAATTAAAACATTAAGTAAATAACATAAAGTTAAGTAGATTAAGTAAAAAATACTTTGTACACTTACAACCAAAAATGGCGTAATGAAGCGGCTTTTGTTCTCTGACGAAGTCCTTGGTTTCTGACCGTCAAGTTTTCTGAAGAAAGCATGATGTGTTGACTGTCGTGATTTCCTCTTTCTTTCCTTCAGAATCTAGTAATATCGGCTCATGGATGCCATAAGGCTTCTTGTTGCTGTAGCACTCTGCTTCCAGTCATGGTCAATCTCGCAGAGCTCACCATTGAGTTTCTCCACGTCTGAAAGAATGGACTGCAGATCGCCTGTCTTTATTTCTCTTGTAGGAAGCAAGCTCTTCAACCTCTGTTTCCTCCTCTTCATTTTGTTGGCTTAGTTGCGTCACTTGAAAGAGGCTCTCCATGGCTTTTCAGCACCTTCATTTACATATTCATGTGTAACTTCGTCCAAGCTCACCTCTTGTGCCAGTCTTCTAACATCTTTAATTTAATTTTTTTTTTTTTTAATCGAATACTATTTCATGTTAATGTAATATGAAGTTTTAAAATATATACGTTTTACTACGTTTGGTATTTTTTTACCTTTGAGTTTCGAAATGGACGTTATTTTGAATCAGTACAAACTGGAAAGGCATAAATCGAGGGTTACCTGTACTAGTAATTTAGAAGCCCCTTTAAAACTTCAGTCAAGACTGGAAAATATGTGAATTGTCATTTTATTTCATACATCATTCCAAAGCTAAATGTCAAGTTAGGTCAGATGCTATGTCTCGAGGTGTAAGAGATCATTTCCCTCAACAGGTATTATTTGTATGCTCTTTATCAGTTCTGCTGTTGATCTTGTGTAGTGCCATAGTGTCTGGCTTTCCATCATGTTTTTTCTCTCCATCTTCCTCTGTTTCTCTTTCCCTCTATTTTTCATGTGTTCATGATGTTTCCAAGTGCTTTTCATATCATCACACGTTCAATGAAGGTTGATAGTCTTCTTCCTATATTTGATATATTTTTTAGTTCATTAGCTCTTCTCAAGCATTCTTCACTGGTTATCTTTGCTGTCCATGCAATTCTAAACATTCTTATGAGAAACCACACCTCTGTTGCATATGATTTTTTGCATTTTTTGGGTGCAATGCCCAGGGCTCACTTACGTACAATAATATTGGTCTATTTAACACTTCAGGACCATTTCCTATCAATCAATCATAACCCTCTAGCTCCCCAAGGACTAAATGCCCTCAACAAACACATGCCTAGTCCTCCCATCATGTGCCATCAGCACCGAATGTTCCTCATTTTATGGGATGCTGTTTTTGCTTGGAAAAATCTTCTCTTAATCTCAGTAATGCCATTCCCATTTGATGGAATATAATCACTGAGCCTATGTATTTTGACTTTGTATGTTTGTTTTAAATGTTGTTTCATTTGTCGTTATTCTGCATGTCGGTTTTGTCCACTGCTTGGAGATAACCATTGTTACTGTATTCCTGATATTCAAGCTGAGTTCTTTTTCTGCAGTTTCTTTTACTACTATGCTTCTAATTTTCGACATGTCTTCTTAATTTTCTGCTATTAATACTGCATCATCAGCAAAATGTAAGTTATTTATATTGTAACCTCTAACTTATATTCCCAGTTCATTCTTGACTGACCTCATGATGTTTTTTTTTTCTACAGAGAGAACAGATATGGTGAAAGAACACATCACTGCCTCACTCACTCCTTGTTTTAATGCTTGGAAACTCCCCAGTTTATTCTCTACTGTTACAGTCAGTACTTCTTCCAGTACATTTTTGGTTATTTTGAGATCTTCCCCATCGATATCTTCTAGCATTCTCATGGTCTCTTGATGCTTCACTTTAACAAATGCCTTAGTATAATCCATGCAGCATGCGTCATTATAAAAATTGTGATTTTTAGAGGTGGTGGAGCAGTGTGTTTTTCTAGAAGTGTCCAGTGTCAGTCATATACAGCAAAAAAAAGTAACTCATTCTAAGTGCCAATGAAGAAAGGATTTCAACAAGGTGTAGTATCTGTCATAAAACTTTAGCCATCCCAAAGCCATTTCCAGTCTTTTACTTTTGTCAACAACATTCACTTCTCTCCATTCTGTGACTTCAAGTCTCACTCATTCCCACCCTGAAATATTCTCTGGCTTTGAAAGGTAGAAGAAAATTACAATGCCCACCTTTCAGTAATTGCCCTTTCTCATACTTGGCGTGGGCTGACTTGGATCGCTTCCCTTTTGTTTCTTTCTTATCAGCACTTTTAATTGTGTGGTCAACATCAAATATTCCTGCGCACATATAAGATATGCAATTATTGCTAGCTGAAAATTTAACATATCAGCAAGGACATATTACTAGTTAGATTTCAACTAACAAGGAAACATTACTATAGCACGTTTCACTAGCTTTGCCAAACTTCAAATGTAATTATCTGATTAACCGTCTAACGTATTATTGCCATTTTTTGCATACAATGTTATATTGGGTTAGACCCAACAAATATATACTTTATATCTGTGCATCTTGTCCAGTTCCCACAAACGGATGAAATCCTTTGATCTTTGTCGGCATACTAATTATTGTGTATCGAAAAAAGAAATTTTACCACTTCAGTCACAGATTCTGTGAATTGAATAGGCATAGGCGTGTCTACTATTACAATAATGTGGCCATCACGTTTGCATATGAATACCTGTTGAAGATGATTTCTTAAATGATCTGCATGGGAGATACTCGTGACATTGTTTGTCATTGACATTTAATGCGCTACCAAACTGGACCTTCATTGATCTGATTATTTCAATAGGTATCACCACTTTGCGGTTCATAAATATCATAATGGAAAGTTTCTCCTCTACTGTGCTTGTAAATAACGGTAAGGTCATCTTTAAAGAAATTAAACTTCATCCGAATCATAATCAGATGTCTCTGAGAAATTGATAATCAATCTCGGCTGAATGAAGGACAAACCATCATTCGTCCAATATTCCTCTTCCTCTTGTAACACATGGTTCTCACATTTCTTCCAATAATCCCTGGCTATGTTTGAGATGGCGGCTTTTGTAAGTATTTCAACATCTTTTAATTTGAACGTCCTATTTTCTGTTGCTACCTGTTCCTTAATTTTAGCCCAGACTAATTCTATTGGGTTTAAGTGAGAATGGTAAGGAGGCAATCTTAAACATCTGTGACCATGTTCATGGATTGCCTTGTCTATGTGAAATATCTTTGTATGCTGTGTATTTTTTACAATTTCAAGTAATTCAGGCTTCAGGGACATTTCGTTGAATGGAATGTTGTTTTTTTTTCAGCCAAATCTTTATTACATCTTTAGTACTTGATGAATTAGGAACTTTATCTTCTGGTGCCACAACGTTGTGATATGAAGCATTGTCCATTATCAAACACGACGGTCTATCCAATGAAGGAAGTACATGATTCACAATCCAATCTTGAAATATCTTGCCATTCATCTCTGTATGATAATCCCTATTATCTGTGGATTTTGAAACAAATATGAGTTCAGTATTATTTAGAAGCCCATGATGGCTGCTTCCTGCATGTGCAATTATTAGGCGCTGTCCTTTGCTGCTTGGTACTAGTCTCTTAGTTGTTCCATCAGATGATTGCCATTCTCGTTCATTACTGTGGTGCGCATTGATCCAAGTTTCATCTAAATACACAAAATCATAACAATCTCTTCTCATTTCTCTGACCTCGCGTAAATATTTGCTTCTCATTGCAACTATATGAGGCTTCTCACAAATAAGGTTTCTACCACCAACATATTTTCTAAAAGTGAATCCCAAACTCCTAATAGTCCTCCATAGCGTAGATTTGGAAATATCAATGTCATTATTCTTTCTTAACCAAATTTTCAATTTCCTTAAAGTCACTGCCTCATTATTGTGAAACATATTGCAAATTTCTCTGCGGATCAATTCTCTGTCAAAATTATCCACCACTCTTGGCCTAATTTTCGTGTGTAAAACACTGGAATTAGACATTTCAGATGTCGCTATCCAGCGGTGCAATGATCGTTTGCTTATCCCCAAGGCGTGAATAGTCCTCTTTTGTGGGTTTGAAATAGAATGATATAGTTTTCCTCGAGTAGCTTCATTGCAGAAATACTTTAAAATCCTATTTGTGATTTGCTGTAATGTCATAAAATGTACTCGCAGACTCATTTTTCCTTCTTAACCACACAATAATTTTTGTAGACACACCTCTGATTGACAATGTGTGCGTTGCACCGGATATAAACTGTTTTATGTTCAAGAAGTGCGATTTCACGCAATTTCACTCAAAAATCATGCCAAATACTTGATAAACCAAAAATGTGCAAATGAGGTCGTATAATTTACTGTAGACATTTCAATATGTGTGCGTGTGATGTGTGTTGGCAAGTAGGATTTTATATTATATCGCAAAGAGACGAAAATTGAAACCAATGGCCGCATTTTAATGAAAAATTTAATTCATAGGGTCTATACCATTTCAAATTCACACACAAAATTTCACTTATATGCGTTATATATTCGCTGAGATATTGCATTTTGAAGTTGGGCAAAGCTAGTGAAACGTGCTATAGTTGAAATGTAACATACAAACAAGGAAACATTACCGGCTGAAGCTTAGCATACAAATAGAAAACATTGTTAGATGAAATTTAACATCATCATCATTTCCTTTTTGCTTCACATAGAGCATGGAACTGCCACTGCAGCTGGCCCCATGCAGGAAGCCCACAAAAAGGATTCACATGCCCTTGCAGTGGTATTTTCTGCAGAAATTTAAGCAAAACAAGAAGATGTTGGCAATGGATAGGATACACTCTAAAGAAACCTACAGACAGCATTACTAGACATGTTGGCAGGTAAGAAGAGGTAGAGGAAGACCATGGATAGTGTTTTGTATGATACATTTATGAACTGAAACCTACAGACAGCATTACTAGACAGTCTTTGTTCTGGATTCCCCAGGGTAAGAGAGGTAGAGGAAGACCAGTTGTTTCAGTTATTGTCATAACATGGGCAAGACACTCTGGAATTGTGTTTGTATGATAAATTATGAACTGCACAACAGAAATTCTGCTATAATGTTATGGTTAATGGCCCGAACAGGATAATTCTTTTGTGATTTGAACAGCAACTACAAATACATGTAATTATGGCAGTACGAAATTGTTATCTTTGGTATTTGACGAGGAAATTATGACTGTATAGGTAAATTTGCACAACAGCGTTGAAATCCCATGAAAGCTTACAAGAGGAAAAGTGAACTCAAGCGCAGACCTCTGAAAAAACAAGGGTTAGATCTAGATTGGGTATTTTTTTTTTTTTCTTAACCAGCGGCACTTGGGCTTTCAGCCCTTCGGCCCAATGACATGTCATTGCGAGGCTGGGGAACCTGAGGACTTTCCTTCCAACCCGGTTAGGAGCTTCGCTCCTTCCCATCCACAGAGGGTTTATCACAGGAGCCGTTCAGGTTATTCAGTCAAATTTCCGGTTGTAAACATTCCTTCAAACGCTGACGCTCAGGTTTGAACCATGAACACCTGGTCGCCAGTACAACGCCGAAGCCATTACACCAGCGCGGCTCCCATAGATTGGGTATAAAGCCCGTCTCAGACACAGTTCCTTACTTCCCGAAATCACTTCAAGATCTGACAGAGCTGAGAAGATATCCAGAGGGCTGACTCATATATTAGAAGTCTTAACTCATTACACAAAGTACCCCTTCTGAGGGTATGTCTGTATAGATTGTTAAGCTTACAAAATATCTTAGTGACTTAATGTACATTTAAAACTGATGAATATTTAAAACTAATGTTATGCTTAACATTAATCCTCATGTCTATATCTTGCTTTGTACCCAAAGGAAGATGGCTTATACCACTATGTAACCTCAATCCTGGACAACATTGACTCAGCTAGAAGTCCTTGTTAGGACTGACCAACACTAGCAATAAAAGCTTACAGTCCTTTTTAGGGCTCGAAAAGGTAACTTACTTCACAGCTCTCTTCTACAGCTACCATACAGAACTGTGCAGCTAACTACCTGACATGTCCTGTGCCATCCTTACCACTAGTTCACAGTTCTCTGAACTATATTTTCTTATTTTCTATCCAATATCCATCTCGCAACACAATCTTTCTGTGTTGAAACGATTAGCACAGAAACGTGTCTCTGACAATCTTTCTGTGTTGAAACCATTACCACAGAAACCTGTTCAGTCAATCTTTCTGTGTTGAAAAGATTACCACAGAAACCTAATCTGCCCATCTTTCTGTGTTGAAACGAGTACCACAGAAACCAAATCTGCCAATCTTTCTGTGTTGAAATGATTACCATGGAAACATAATCTGCCCATCTTCCTGTGTTGAAACGATTACCACAGAAACCTAATCTGCCTATCTTTCTGTGTTGAAACAATTACCACAGAAACCGAATCTCTCAATCTTTCTGTGTTGAAACGATTAGCAGTAAAAAACCAAAAAAATTCATACATACTGTATTTTTTTTTTTTTTTTTTTGCGTACGCCCGCTAATACTCGAGGCGAAATCTCAGGTTATTATTTATGTCTAACCTGACATTGATTTTACGTGAGTATCCCTTTATTTCTTGTACAGAGACAGGTGTCCCTCGCCATTCAGGCAAATACTCGCCGATTTCGGAGGTACCCATTGCAGCTGGGTCGGCTCAGGAGCCGCCAGTCCCTGGTCGACGACACTCCTTCAAATGTCCTCGCCAGGTCTCGAGTTAATCCAGTCCAAATCCCGGTCGAAGAAAAATCCTCAAATGCCGTCGCCCGGGTTTGATCCTGTATCACCCGGTCGCCAGAGCGGTGTTCTAACCACTACGCTAGCGCGGCTCCCACTGTATTTTATATTCTTCTTCTTCTTCTTTGATCCTTAGCCGCCGACCGTCAAAGCAGTCAGTGGCATCACGCCTAGGGCGTCTTGTAGGGCAACAACAAATTGATTCCACTTTGCTCGGTTGGTGGCCATCCTTCGTACAGTGCCCCAACTCTGGTTCATTCTTTGCATCTTAGCCTCCACAGTCCTCATTTTATATTATAGCATAACATTATTATTTGGAGTTGGCCGCCCGATACAGAAATTATCTGTCCCTTGTCATAAAGTCCTCTGTGTTTGCAGCTCGAGTGAAGCCCCCTTGTGTCGCCTACCTTTTGCCTCATTGGTGTATGGCAGTTCCCTTTATTGCCTTTCATTGTCCCACAACGTAGAATTACTTGCAAACTATATTCGTAACCTTTAGGGTACTTAGCACTGTCCAGTACCAGAGATGTTTTATTTCGTCCGTCGTCCAACCTAATGATTTTTAAGTGACATTTAAGAGCCAAGTGGGGGGAATAATATTGGAGCAGTTGATATGAAATAAAGGTTTTCAAAGTCCCAAGGCAGAGGCTATCACCCCATCGCCAACCTTTGAAACCACCAATGCGTCTTGATTATAAACCACAGATACCATAACCTGGTCATATTTTGCAGGTTCAACTAGTGGTGAAAAACATGACACAATTTTGGAAATTGTAAAACTGTTAATAGTGGACCAACACTGTTCCTGGCATAAGCATAGCGTCTTCAATGTCCAGATGTTCTAACAATTGAGGTAAGTCAGCTACTTCAAGGTGTCAAGCAAGTTAAGCAAAACTTAAAGGGAGCCGCGCTGGTGTAATGGCTACGACGTTGTACTGGCGACCAGGTGTTCATGGTTCAAACCCGGCCGTCAGCGTTTGAAGAAATGTTTACGACTGGAAATTTGACTGAATAATCTGAACGGCTCCTGCACATAAATCCCGTGTGGATGGGAAGGAGCGAAGCTCCTGACCGGGTTGGAAGGAAAGTCCACTGACCCCCAGCCTCGCAATGACATGTCATTGGGCCGAAAGAGCCGGAAAGCTCGAGTGCCGCTGGTTATAGGAAAAAAAAAAAAAAAAAAAGGAAAAAAAAAAAGCAAAACTTTATATGAAAACAAAAACCAAGACACTCAAGCCAATGCCATGAAAATGACCAAACAGTGACTATATACTTTTTTTAAAATATTGTAAAATTTTGTAAGATATTGATTCACCAAGGTGCTAATTTTTTTAATTATACATCAGTAATCAATAAAGTGTTATAACTGCAGTTATTGAATTATTTAAATTTCCAGTTATAATTTTGTTGTGTGGTCAAAGAAATATTAATAATTTAAAAACTGGTAGGGAATAATACGAGCTGCACACACATATTTATATAACATCCTTCGAGCATAGGATAGTCTAGCGAGAATGTGACTTACTTCACAGCTCTTCTCTACAGCTACCATCTAGAACTGTGCAGTTAACTACCTGACTTGTCTGTACCATCCCTACCACTAGTTCACCAGTTCTCTTCTCCAGCTCTGGGAACTATATTTTCTATCCAACATCCATCTCGTCACAGTTATGAAGAATTATTAGTTTAAACTTACCCTTCAAGCAAGCAAAATTACTTATAGAAGCCAACATATGTATGAGCACAAAACCACAAAATGAACGTACAGAAAGGTGTTTCAAGCAAAAAAGATCTATTGACAAAACAATTTCAACTTTTCAAATCTCAACAGTTTTTATCACCTGATTTTGTTGAGACTGGCTGAAAAATTGGATGAAAACTGCAGAGCACAAAAATCTGGATCGAACAGAAAAACTAATAATATTTTTCAAACAAATAAGAGACAGGGAATAAGTAGCAAGGCAAATAAGTGATTATCTCACCGAGTAGCAAACAGGACGTGAATGTGCTATTAGAATTTATAAGAAACTGTCATAATGGTTTTTACTTGTTATACATTTTATTTCAAAACGATGGCATAAATATGCTTTCTGCTATTCACCATTAGGAGCATCGGCAGCGCAGTGGTTAGTGCACTGGCTTCCTAGCTCGGTGGTCCATGGTTCGATCCCCAGTTGAAGTGGGATTTTTTAGACCGCAAACGGCTCCGGGGTCAACCCAGCCTCATGAATTGGGTACCAGAACAACTCTGGGAAGGTTAAAGCGGCCGGTGTGATGCTGACCACATCACCTCTAGCGTGCTGATGGTCAAGAAAATATGGGCCTAACACCGTATTCCCAATATGCCTCAATAGGCGTGTAACGGGATCCTTTACCTTTTTTTTTATATTCACCATTAAATAAGCAGAAGGAATCTCTTCATTAATCTGATATCTAGATTACTGCTTCTTTATTTTTCTTTTTCTCGATCACGGTTGACATAAAATATCCCAGGGAAGATTAAATATTGGTCTTCATTTGGATGATCAGTAGATATTTTTTTCATCCATGTCTTAAATACCTAAGCATATTCTACCTTAAGTGTCCTCATGCCCCTCATCTGTCTCAGGATAGTCAGCTTAAGTTATTAGTTTGTCTAGCGGCATTCCAACTGAATGTTTGATGAGCACTGCTCCTGTACTTCACTATTACTATTTCTGTATAAGTGTCACATGTCTCTAGAAAGCTGACAGTTATCTGCTTGTAAGCAAACATTTGTCACTATGTCTGTCTTTCTCTATCCTCGCAACAAGCTGACTTAGCCATTTCATTCCTCTCTTCTTTATGAATTTTATAAACGGTTGAATAAAGTTAAATGTTTTCATAAAATACGAGGATTGAAATGCTAGTTAAATAAGTTTTAGATCTAACAACTAACTTACAGCAACAAAATATATTAAACTGCAGTAAAGCACAATCTAAGGAAGAAAAAAATATACCTTATACTCCCATTGAAATGTTTAGAAACTGCAACATGAAACACTGCTCGACCTTCCATATTAAAATAAAATTACAACAAAAATAATTTCAAAAAATGACATGCTCATAATTGTGCAGATGAGATGTCCTATACTGCCCTGTAGGTCTACATAATTTTTAAAGCTACGTCATATTATAATAATTATTAGTGTTGCAGTATGTCTTACAATGACTATGACCCCTGTA